>CP092863.1:15553374-16753374 GCA_030710605.1 Cordylochernes scorpioides
TTTATTTATCTATATTTATCCTTATATTTAATCTTATTTATTCATATTTTTTTCAATTTTGTATTTAACCTTATATGAACATTGAAATAAAGTAGTTTCTCAAACTCAATTTCTCCCTCTCTCTCTATCAAAGAACGTGTATATAAGTATTGACTATCTAAACACGTCAATTCTCTTTCTCAAAAGTATTTAGACATATCTTTAAGTTTATTTCAACAACTTTATTTATTTTACTTTATTCAAGCTTGTCAGGCACAAATAGAAATTTACTATAATTCTCTATGAAAATACCGGTAGAACTTGGATACTTCGAACGTCTCTAATTCGAATATTTATCTTGGTCCCTAGAATTTCCTATGAATAGAATTTTCGTCTTAATATCGAAATTTTGGATAATTCGATTTTTTTTGTCCCTTGGGTTTCGAATTTTCCAAGTTCGACTATATATAGGCACTTCTTTCTTATCGGTTTATGATAGAATTTTTCTCAAAATTTACTAACATATTTTTCTCACATTCTTATTATGTAAATATGTGATTCTGATTATTGAAACTATACGAATGACTCGGCTTTGCCCGGGTTCTGTCAGAGTAAAACTGCCTCTCTATAATTATTATATATTTCAATGAAAACATATTATTAACATTTTATAATCACCTTTTAATATTTTAAGAATTTAATTATATAGCACTTTAATAATAATTGTATCACCAACTTATCCAAAGTGACTTTCTAAACCAAACTCTCTATCTTATTAAAGTTCTATTAATATATATATATACGCTGTGATATATGATCATAAGACATTTTAAACATAAAAGTGACAATTTTTGAAGATAGATGGCAATGAATTATCAATTTTTGACTTGTTTCAAAATAGTTATGGATGAAAACTAAGATGTAAAATAGCTAAAACCTCAATAAATCAATATATTCCTTTATATATTCTTATCAATATATACTCATATATTATATTTTAAATATACGAAATATAGACAAAATACCCTTTGACCGAAACAATTTTTTGTAGATATGGTCGATTTTTGAAATTTGAAATTTTAGCTTTGCGCAGAGGCGATATCGTAGCCAATGAGGATATTCCGAGGCGCGATTATTGCTAGTTGAAAACTTTACCCAATACCCCGCCTTGACGACGTGCGATACCGTCGGCTAACGGCAATTTTTGGAGGCCTCTTCGGAGGTCATTTATTAAATAAAAAATAGAGATACAGTAGAACCTCTCTGTAAAGGGCAACACCTAATTGCATAGCCAAATTGTCCTTTAGAAAGAGGTGTCCTCTCATGAGGACTTCTACTTTAAAACCTGAATTACATGGGAACATGTTATATGTGGGTGCAGTAACATTGGAGAAAATGTCTGTTCAGTTCTATGAATTTCTATGTTTATTCTAAGAATAATCAATTCAGAGTAAATAATAATCATGTGTTTAAACCTCTCTCTCTTAGTTATTGTGTTAAACTCAATAGCTTATATATTTTTTTGAAAATAGATAAATCCATAAATAAATCTTCAAATAAAAAGGCATATTTTGAATTAAAATACTCTTTAAATATATTTAAAATTAATGATATTTTGATCCTAAATATGCCTTTTTATTTAATAGCTTATATATTTTTAATTAGGCTCACTATGTATTTAATGATTGTTTTTATTAATCCAATATTTGGATAAACCAATCTTTTGACGAGGTATTTTTCTTTGAAACGTACAGCAAGTCGCGCACTTCAGATGAGCCATGGACATCTCACAAGCTTAATGGGCGAAAATGCCATCCAAAATATAATTTTTAAACAATTAAAATATAAACAAATTTTTAAAAATGTAATGTATGAATTGAATGTTAATAATTATAAATAATATAATAAAAAATAAAATAATATTTTAATTAATTGAAGAAATAAATAACAAATATTTATCGAAACATCAGCAATGATAAATGAAACCACTCTAATAAAAAATATAAAATAAATATCATAGGAAATATCTTTATTTAACGGGCTTCTAACCAAAATAAAATGATTTTTGAGCCTCAATGGCGGCGTAAAGCGGAATATATGCAAAGCACTATGAGCAGGCTTGAGAGGCTAGGGACAGGATCTCCGTCATGAAAGAGGCAGGTTAGGCCGGATTGGGTCCGTGGAGGGCGGGAGGACTAAAACTTTGCAGCTCTGGCTCTGGCAGTAGGGCAAGACATTGATCTTGCCTCGTGGTCAGCAGAGAGGCTCTTGGCTGAGCAGTTGGCGCACTTGGCCGTGCGCGGGTTGGCGAGAGTTGGACAGCTTCGGCCTTGGTGGTCACCAGAAGCGCAGTGGAAGCAGGCGACTGTAGCCTCGGTGCATCTATCGTAGTTGTGGCCGTAGCCACAGCAGTGGTAGCAGACACGGACAGACTCCTCGTAGTTCAGGATCACGTGGTTTACAATGATCCTGCCGCGTCTTCCAATGCCCTTGAAGGAAACCAAATCCAACTCGATGAAGGCCGTGCATAAATATCATAGGGGTGTCTAAGTGGTTATAAACCGGGCTGTTGGCCCTCGTCAGCCTGGTGCAAGCTGTACCTCAACGACCAAAAAACTAGTCATTCAGGCATCCAAAATAGTACAAATGTGATATATATTGTACTGATATAAGGTTCATAAATTTTGAAAAAAAGACATCTTCTTATCGGGCAACTGAAAGTTGTTGATGGCTTGCGCCATCTATTGTACGTGGTTAGCTTTTCTTGATTAATCAAGAAAGGGTATTTGGGCAATTCTGGAATAATTATAAATCAATGAATAGTTGATATTTATTCCGATAGATGGCGCTTGCTATTTCTCTTTGTTTATTGCGTTTTTATTTTATCGTGTTTCGACAGAAATCGTTTGTTCTCGCGTAAGGGTTAAAATTAATAAAAAGAAGAAATTCATTGCAAATATCATTATTTTCTCTCTCGTTTTTATATATTTTGATATTATCAATTCAGGCTTAAAATATGACCTATGCAAGAACTTGATTGGCGAAAACTTTTACTTACTCCCTTTTTATATTCTACTAGCGGACGTACCCGGCTTCGCCCGGGTTTTACCCGAGTAAAGGTTTGTCTAACGAATCTCTCAATAAAGTGAACATTTTTTCCCGTTCCCTTGAAAACTACTCGATAAGTTGAATAAAATCAATATTAATTGGTTCCCTCGGTAATTGGAAGTTAAAGGACAGGTATCTTTGCCTTGGAATTGTATCATTATTCTTGTCTCAAATAAATTACCGTGTCATCCTGAATTTTTTCTTTCCTAATTTTCTACATTACAAAATCATCGTTTTATCTAGTGAACATTTTTTCCCGGTCCCTTGAAAAATACTCGATAAGTTGAATAAATTCAATATTAATTGGTTCCCTCGGTAATTGGAAGTTAAAAGAATAGTATCTTTGCCTTGGAATAGTATCAATATTCTTGTCTCAAATAAATTGCCGTGTCATCCTGAGATAATCTTACTTTTGATAAATAATCTTTAAGATAATAAACTTAGTGATAATAAAACTTATAGATAAAAAAACTTGTTATCATCGTCGCAATGGTGGCGCTGCTTGCGAGTTAAATATACAAATCTGCAAATAATTCTAAGGATATTCAAGATATTCAAGAAATTATTTTTCAGAAACCTTCCCAGTACTATACTAAATAACTTCCCAAAGTTTCATGGCGTTCCAATGAGTGGTTAACCAAGTCGGTGGACGAGTGGGTAACACCCTCGATTCCCGACAGTCATGAACCGGGATTGAATCCCGCGTTAAAATTTTGTTTAATATGTGAATAACCTTCACATATTATTCATTGTTCAATTATCATGAACTAGGTTGCTCTTGCTGAGCGGTACCTATTTATGTGAATTTGAACCAGCCAATGAGTGGTTTGGTCAGGCATAAAGGACACACACGCACACACATACATTCATATTTATATATATATTATATCTCTCACTAGCAGACGTACCCGGCTTCGCCCGGGTTTTACCCGAGTGAAGGTTTGTCTAACGAATCTCTCGATAAAGTGAACATTTTTTCCCGGTCCCTTGAAAAATACTCGATAAGTTGAATAAAATCAATATTAATTGGTTCCCTCGGTAATTGGAAGTTAAAGGAATAGTATCTTGCCTTGGAATTGTATCATTATTCTTGTTTCAAATAAATTGCCATGTCATCCTGAATTTTGTCTTTCCTAATTTTCTACATTACAAAATCATCGTATCATCATGATAATAATTAGAGCAGATTGTTGAATTAGAACAGATAAATTAGAATATTTATTTTGATTATTTTTAGGCGAAAAGTTATTTCAAAAATTTTATTTGCTAGAAACCTTCCCAGTACTATACTAAATAACTTCCCAAAGTTTCATGGCGTTCCAATGAGTGGTTTGGTCAGGCATAAAGGACACACACACACACACACATACATTCATTTATATATATATATATATATATATATATTACTTTTATGAAGTTTTTTCTGTTATTTTATCTAAATAAAGTACAAATGTTTTAATATCAAAATGATGTGTTATACAAATGACTCGGCTTTGCCCAGGTTCTGTCCGAGTAAAACTGCCTCTCTATAATTATTATATATATATTTCAATGAAAACATATTATTAACATTTTATAATCACATTTTTAATATTTTAAGAATTTAATTATATAGCACTTTAATAATAATTGTATCACCAACTTATCCAAATGACTTTCTAAACTAAACTCTATATCTTATTAAAGTTCTATTAATATATATTGTTACATCATGATTAATGGCGTATTTCTTATATTAGTTTTAATATATTTGAAATTTAAATTATATATTTATTTATTTTTATATAAAATATTCTATGATATTTATTTAAAACAGATTATTAATTTATCATCATTTGTATTTAGGTACACTGTGACTTCACTGCTCTCTTTGATGTGATAAAATAAATAAAGGATTCTGGTGGCTACTTAAAGAAGACTTATCTCGTTATTCCCTTTTATAAATTTGTAGGATGGTTGAAACACGCTCTGGTAAGATGCAAGACCCAGCACAGGAGAGAATCCAGGCTGAAGAGTCTGCCAAGCCGCAACCTGGTGTAACAATTGGTAGAGATGCTAGTTCCGACCCAGTTGTCCTGAATCCCAACATCGACATCCCCAAGTATGATGGAACGGAAGACCCTCGCCCATGGATTGAATCTCTTGAAGAAATTGGCTTCTTGTACCATTGGGCAGACTACATTATCTCTCGTTATGCCGCCATGAACATGACGGGAAGCGCTAAAACCTGGTTGAATTTACACAAAGCTAGTTTCACGAGCTGGGAAAATATTAAAATCCGCCTCATTCAGGATTTTTCTTTGGACGCGAATAAAGAAGAACTTAGAATGAAGCTCAACAGAATGCAACACTGGAATGAACCAGCAATCAGGTTCGCGGAAGACATTCTAGTGTTGTGCAACAAGGTTGACCCCGCAATGGAAGAAGAAACAAAAATTGAACATGTTATTGGAGGACTGAAAAAAGAGTACTCATTCGCGCTCTACCTGAACCCTCCTAAAACGACCGATGACCTTCTTGTCGTGTGCAAGAAAATGGATTCTTTTGAAAAGAAGTATCGGGAACGTGTGGAGAAATCCAGAAACCTATATAACGGTCCACGCTATTCTAGACCCCAACAACAATCGAGGTACGTGCCGCCGACTGCCGCACGAAACTACCAGACCACTTCCAGGCCCCAAGCCCCTGTTCCCAATAATTACAAGAACGACTCCCCTCCTACCCCCAGACAGTATCGAAACAACTTTCCCCAGCCCTCTACCCCTAGACGTCCTTATAATCCTAACTTTGTGCCGAAACCAAACCTTCAGAGAAACACTTACAATAAAAGCCAAGAAGTGAGCAAAAATAGGACGGAAGATGGAAGACCAATCTGCTTTAAATGTAACAAGCCAGGGCACGTGGCCCGTTATTGTAGGGTCAAGTTTATAAGAATCCTAGAAGAGGATCCAGCAGATACCCAAGAGAAGGTCGAAGAAAAATGCCAAATGAATGAAACATCAGAGAAATCAGGACCTCGGCTTTATGCTGATGTAGGTCATAGCACACAGACAAATATTCCTACCCGGAATAGATATTCCGTGTTGGAAGATTTAAACTAAGCGTCGCGCCTGAATCTGTCAATCAAAGCAAGTCGACCATAAACGGAATCAAGAAGTTGGACCCTAAATACAAATTAAAAATTAATGTGGACAAGATAGGGACTTTTGAAGCTTTGGTTGATACAGGTGCTGACCTCTCAGTGGTCGACCTCAGAACGGCCCTCGATACAGGCCATGGTATAAGTAAACTCGCAAAAATTTGTGCAGGACCCGATGGAAAAAAATTGGACATGGTAGGAAGTATATTTTTAAATATAAAAATTGATGACGAAACATTATCACACAACTTTGTGATATTGAAAACGCATTTACGGACATTAATTCTTGGGAGAGATTTCCTTAAGAAAATGAACGCAAAAATAGATTGTAAGCAAGAAACTATAAAATATGATTTGACGAATAATCATGACGAAATCAATTTTGAAATGTTGAAAATAAAGAGTGCCAAGGATTCCATTGTACCGGAATGTTCCATGAAATTGATCAAGGCATTGGTAGAAACAGAGGATGGAGAATATATTATCGAGGAGAGCAGCAAAATGTTTCAAACAAATGGACTTCGTCTAGCAAGAAGCTTGATCAATGTTATAAATAGGGAAACACACATCTGGATAACTAATCCGTATCCTCGACCGTTAAAAATAATGAAAAACCAAACATTGGCTTTTGGAAGTAGTCCAGCGAAAATAAATGTGAGTCGAGAAAGAGAGGTAGAAAAGAACGAAGAACCTAGATTCCAAATAAACGAAAATCTTTCACCAAAGGAACAGAAGGAGTTAAAACAAGTTTTAGAAAGGTATGGAGATCTTTTTTCATCGAGATTAGGGAGAACCAATTTGGCAAAACATCGGATAGACACAGAAGACGCGAAGCCAATTAAACACAAGCCTTACCGGGTAAGTGCTAAAGAACGAGATATTATAAAAGAGCAAATTGACGAGATGCTTACAGAAGGCATAATTAGACCATCTTCTAGCCCCTGGTCTTTTCCAGTAATATTGGTCAAGAAGCGAGATGGTAAATACAGATTTTGTGTGGACTACAGAAAACTGAATAATGTGACAGTAAAAGATGTCTATCCGATCCCTAGAATAGACGAAGTTATGGATACTCTCCAAGGATCTACACACTTCTCAGCAATAGACCTCAGATCTGGATATTGGCAAGTTGAAGTCGAAGAAAGAGACAAAGAGAAAACAGCTTTCACTACAGCGCATGGATTATATGAATTCAACGTGATGCCTTTTGGACTTTGTAACGCGCCTGCTACCTTTGAGAGAAATATGGAGAATATGCTTGGAAATCTGAGATGGCAAATTTGTTTGTGTTATCTGGATGATGTTATCATATATAGCCCGGATTTTCCAACGCACCTCAAAAGACTTGAAGCTGTTTTTAGATGTTTTCGTGAATCTAATTTAAGGTTAAACGACAAAAAATGCCGATTTGCTTTTGAAGAATTGGAGATTCTCGGCTATATAACGAGCAAACATGGTATAAAACCCGCGGAACATAACATCAAAGCTGTCAGAAATTTTCCTCGACCCAAAAAGGTCAAAGAAGTACAATCCTTTTTGGGAATGTGTTCATATTATAGAAAATTTATCAAAGACTTTTCAAAAATTGCTGACCCTTTGACCAACCTTATAAAAAAAAGTGTATCATTTACCTGGACAGAAAGACAAGAGGAAGCGTTTCAAACCCTAAAAACAGCACTATTAAGTCCACCAATTTTAGGTCACTTCAATCCAAATGCACCTACTTATGTTCATACTGATGCGTCCAACATCGGCATAGGTGCAACACTTGTCCAAGACATCGGTGGTGAAGAGAAGGTGATCTCATATTTGAGTCGTACCCTAAGTAAAGCGGAGCAAAATTATTCAACCACTGAAAAAGAATGTCTGGCCGTTGTCTGGTCAATGTCAAAATTACGACCCTACCTTTATGGAAGACACTTTAAAATAGTAACAGACCATCACGCCTTATGCTGGCTCAAAAACTTGAAGGATCCAACAGGTCGATTGGCAAGATGGGCATTGAAAATTCAAGAATATGACTTCGATATAATACATAAATCGGGAAAGAAGCATCTGGACGCCGATGGCTTATCTAGGGGGCCCTTACCAGAAACTGATTGGGATGAGGATTTTGAAAGGCTATTTTTAAATCAAATAACAGACGAAGAGGATAAATTTATCGAAAGTGTTAAGAAAAACCTTAATGGAAGCAGGCGATCAATTGCGCAAAACTTTAAAGAAGAAGATGGATGCCTCTTTAAGAAAAACCCGAACCCTGAAGGCAGGGCGTGGTTGCTTGTGGTTCCAGAGAATAAAAAGAGAGAAATTATGAAAGAATATCACAATCATATGTCGAATGGCCATCTGGGCGTTGCCAGAACCATGTACCGAATAAAGAGTAAATACTTTTGGCCATCCATGCTAAAGGATGTCTCAGAATTCGTTAGGACGTGTCACCTTTGCCAAAGTAGGAAAGGCTCAAACCAATTACCTTCTGGACTACTACAGCCCATCCCCCCAGCCAACTTTCCTTTCGAAAGAATTGGAATTGACTTTGTTGGTCCACTACCATCTACGAAAAACAGGAAAAAATGGATAATCGTGCTGTCGGACTACTACACTAGATATGCAGAAACAAGAGCAGTCTCGGAAGCAACAGTGAAAGAAGTTTCTAAATTTCTAGTAGAGGATATTTTTCTTCGGCACGGAGCCCCACAATATCTTATTAGTGACAGAGGCTCTCAATTTACCAGTAATTTAATGAAAGAGGTGATGAAAACGTGCAAGATTAAACATTGCTTCACAACGAGCTATCATCCCCAGACTAATGGATTGACAGAGCGGTTAAATAGAACATTGATCAATATGCTCAGTATGTATGTGAACACTGATCAGAAAAATTGGGACGAAATACTCCCATTCATCACTCACGCTTACAATACTACAATTCAGGAAACCACAGGATATTCTCCCTTTTTCCTGATGTTTGGAAGAGAACCCACGTCTCTTTTGGACGACAGGAATATCTCGGTGGACATTGACAAAGATGATTATGATGAATACATAAAACATCACTTAGACAAAATAAACAGAACAAGAAAATTAGTTATTAACAACACAATAAAGACTCAAGAAAGAATGAAAAAGAACTATGACAAGAAACACATGGAAAGAAGCTACGAACCAGGAGAATTAGTAGCAGTTTGGACACCAATTAGGAAAATAGGAAAGTGTGAGAAACTACTGAGAAAATATTTTGGCCCATATAGAATATTAAAGAAGCTGTCCAACGTAAATTACTTAATTGAACCAAAAGATAATCCTGGCCAAGACCCATTGATTGTCCATGTCTCAAGAATCAAACCCTATTTTGAAAGAATTGATGAGGTCAATCACGAGGACGTGACGACCTCTGGAGAGGGGGAAGTGTTACATCATGATTAATGGCGTATTTCTTATATTAGTTTTAATATATTTGAAATTTAAATTATATATTTATTTATTTTTATATAAAATATTCTATGATATTTATTTAAAACAGATTATTAATTTATCATCATTTGTATTTAGGTACACTGTGACTTCACTGCTCTCTTTGATGTGATAAAATAAATAAAGGATTCTGGTGGCTACTTAAAGAAGACTTATCTCGTTATTCCCTTTTATAAATTTGTAGGATGGTTGAAACACGCTCTGGTAAGATGCAAGACCCAGCACAGGAGAGAATCCAGGCTGAAGAGTCTGCCAAGCCGCAAGCTGGTGTAACAATATACGCTGTGATATATGATCATAAGACATTTTAAACATAAAAGTGACAATTTTTGAAGATAGATGGCAATGAATTATCAATTTTTGACTTGTTTCAAAATAGTTATGGATGAAACTTAAGATGTAAAATAGCTAAAACCTCAATAAATCAATATATTCCTTTATATATTCTTATCAATATATACTCATATATTATATTTTAAATATACGGAATATAGACAAAATACCCTTTGACCGAAACAATTTTTTGCAGATATGGTCGATTTTTGATATTTGAAATTCTAAGGAAAATAAGAAATTTGAAACCTAGACAAATTCTCCATCAATTAAGCCAGAATGACGAAAAGTGGAAAAAAAGGAAAAACAAACCCACCTTGAATATCAAACAAGCCCGAAAAAACCTTCTCAAGAAAAATATCCCCAAGGACCTGAGAATCCGGACCCAACGACATCATTATAAATTATAATTGTAAATGAACCCCTGTACATAACCACCCCCCTCAGTATATTGTAAATATGATGATCTAGGTTGTTCTTTTTGAACGGCACCTAATAAAGTTATTTGGAACTGGAACTTTGAAATTCTAGCTTTGCGCAGAGGCGATATCGTAGCCAATGAGGATATTCCGAGGCGCGATTATTGCTAGTTGAAAACTTTACCCAATACCCCGCCTTGACGACGTGCGATACCGTCGGCTAACGGCAATTTTTGGAGGCCTCTTCGGAGGTCATTTATTAAATAAAAAATAGAGATACAGTAGAACCTCTCTGTAAAGGGCAACACCTAGTTGCATAACCAAAGTGTCCTTTAGAAAGAGGTGTCCTCTCATGAGGACTTCTACTTTAAAACCTGAATTACATGGGAACATGTTATATGTGGGTGCAGTAACATTGGAGAAAATGTCTGTTCAGTTCTATGAATTTCTATGTTTATTCTAAGAATAATCAATTCAGGGTCAATAATAAGCATGTGTTTAAACCTCTCTCTCTTAGTGATTGTGTTAAACTTAATAGCTTATATATTTTTTTGAAAATAGAGCAATCCATAAATAAATCTTCAAATAAAAAGGCATATTTTGAATTAAAATACTATTTAAATATATTTAAAATTAATGATATTTTGATCCTAAATATTCCTTTTTATTTAATAGCTTATATATTTTTAATTAGGCTCACTATGTATTTAATGATTGTTTTTATTAATCCAATATTTGGATAAACCAATCTTTTGACGAGGTATTTTTCTTTGAAACGTACAGCAAGTCGCGCACTTCAGATGAGCCATGGACATCTCACAAGCTTAATGGGCGAAAATGCCACATCCAAAATATAATTTTTAAACAATTAAAATATAAACAAATTTTTAAAAATGTAATGTATGAATTGAATGTTAATAATTATAAATAATATAATAAAAAATAAAATAATATTTTAATTAATTGAAGAAATAAATAACAAATATTTATCGAAACATCAGCAATGATAAATGAAACCACTCTAATAAAAAATATAAAATAAATATCATAGGAAATATCTTTATTTAACGGGCTTCTAACCAAAATAAAATGATTTTTTGAGCCTCAATGGCGGCGTAAAGCGGAATATATGCAAAGCACTATGAGCAGGCTTGAGAGGCTAGGGACAGGATCTCCGTCAGGAAAGAGGCAGGTTAGGCCGGATTGGGTCCGTGGAGGGCGGGAGGACTAAAACTTTGTAGCTCTGGCTCTGGCAGTAGGGCAAGACATTGATCTTGCCTCGTGGTCAGCAGAGAAGCCCTTGGCTGAGCAGTTGGCGCACTTGGCCGTGCGCGGGTTGGCGAGAGTTGGACAGCTTCGGCCTTGGTGGTCACCAGAAGCGCAGTGGAAGCAGGCGACTGTAGGATTGGAAGTTTACTTCCACTTAATATTTAGAAACTACATTTTAGGACGATTTTCTAAAAAATAATCTGAAAATAGTTACAAAATGTTTTGATAGATGGCGTTAATTAGCTTTTTGTTTATATTTCTAGAAAGGTGTTTTCTAAAATATCTAGGAAAGTATTATATTAAATATATGGAGCAAATTAAACATATTTAAAATATTTTATATTTTGCTTTAAATACCAATGTACTGAATCAATTAAATGCAGATGAGCGCGATTTTTGGAACCCAGAATTTTTTGGGATGTGTGAATTTTCATGGAAAGTCCCACGCGAAACACCCGAATCATGGAAGACCCCCCAGCACCAGAAGCCCCCAAAACCAATTTTACCAACTCCAGATACCCGGTAGGCACACGAAAATATTCTATCTGGACATTGCCAGAATGCCCGAAAATGAAGAACGAAGAAGACTCCAAAGCTATGAAAAATTTCTGTAGCTCTGTTGAAAGCACCTTCGCTGAGCTAATAAATTTCCTCGACTTCTATGACAGAGAACTAAAACAAATTCGTTCAGAATATGTTGAAAATACAAGCAAAGCTCCTTTGAAGCGCCCGAGAGTAACATCCCCAGAAGCCATAAAAGATTCACATGCCACGCAAAATATTGCCTGGTGTCCCAAGCAGACTTCAAGAGTTCCCACAAACTCTAAACCAACATCAAAAAATAAACAGCCAGAAAAACCACAAGCTAAAGAAAACACCGATATGGAAATCGAAGTCACTCCAAATAGGAACTCAAATCCTGAACAGAACCCCAAAAAATCGAACCCGCCCAACAAAGACACGGAAAACCCAGATAAAGGACCTAACAACCCTACCCCTAACCCCAAAATAAGAATACCACCGATCAAAATCAGTGGGGTAACTGAATGGTCTGGACTTAGAGAAGGACTCATAAACTGCACGCAGAAAAAACCTGAATTCTCCACATCTGGGCGCCACATAAACGTCCAGACTCATTCGGTGACGGACTACCGCACAGCAACCAGGTGGCTAGAAGAACGTCACTACACATTCCATTTTAAAATACTTGACGAAGAAAAAAACCTCAGAATTGTAGTCAGAGGCCTCGACTGCTGCATCACGATTCCCGAAATCCAAGAGGACTTAGACAACAAGGGATTTCATATGACAAAAATTGTCAGACTACGCAGGGCGGGAACAAAGGAAGAGCTCCCACTAATCCAGGTTACTCTCCCCAAAACGCCTAAGAACAAAGATATCTACAACATAACGGATATCTGCGACATGAAGTGCCGAGTCGAGGCCTATAGGGCCCCCAAAGGTCCAGGCCAATGTCACAGATGTCAAAGCTTTGGACACTCAAAGTTTGAATGCAGAGAAACCCCCAAATGTGTCAAGTGCGGAGAGAATCATTTCACCTCCGAATGCTCTAAACAAAAAGAAGTTCTACCAAAATGCGCTAACTGCCAGGGTCAGCACACGGCAAACTGGCGTGGTTGTCCACTCTACAAAAAAATAAATAAGGATATACCCAGTCAAAAGAACCCACGCCCTAATGCACTAAAAGAACCCTCCAAGGTACCCATCAATCCAAAAATCCCTCAAACCACAGGAAATAAGGAGAAAACCTGCGCAAACCAACCTAAAAGTATGCCCCTGAAAACCTCCAAGCAAAGCCCCATCGAGAGCGCCATCGAAAAGGCTCTCAGCGATCCAAAGATCATTGCCACCATAGTGAGGAACGTTCTCGCCACCATCGGTCCTCAATGAACGCAAAAGACAAAAAGAATAAACTCCGAATCATTCATTGGAACGCATGTAGCCTTCGGAATAAAAGGCAACAATTCACTGAATTTCTAAACGACCACGACATAGACATAGCTCTAATCTCCGAAACCTGGCTCAAACCCTGTCACAGGATGAACATCCCTAACTACAACACCGTTCGGAATGACAGAATGTCTGGACAGGGCGGAGGCACAGCAATTTTCATCCATAGGAAATATTACTGTGTTCCCATCCAAAGCACTTGCCTGAATTTGGAAACAACAGGAATAACAATCAAAGACAAAAATGGAACAACATTGAACATATACTCCTGCTACAAGCCCCCAAACACGCCTCTTGACCCAAAGGACATCTACAATATTTTCAAAACCAACACTCCAACAATCCTAGCCGGAGACCTCAACTGCAAAAACCCAACCTGGGGTTCATTCTCCACCAATCCTAATGGCAAGATCCTACAAAAGGTTGTCGAATGCCTCAACCTGGATTTAAGCTACCCAGATGAACCGACACATGACTCACCACCCGACATCTTGGACATCGCAATCCACAAAAATCTGAGTCAGACCGTTCACTCAAAAGTCCTCCACGAGATGACGTCTGATCACCTCCCAGTCCTTCTAATATTACAAGACTATAATATAACCCGCTCCGACACAACAATCAAAATCATCGACTGGGCCCTCTTTAAGTGCCAAATGGAAAACACCCAACCCCCAGCGCACACCGCAGAAACCCCGCAAGAAAAAATCGACTCCATAGCTTCCATTGAGGACCAAATCATTCAAAATCTACAAAAGTCCACAAAATATAAAGAACTAGACCTCGATAGAAAGTATCCAGCCCACATCAAAGAAAAATTACGAAAAACTAACAGACTAAGAAAAAAAATGAAAAAGACCTGCGACCCCAACGACAAAAAAGCGTACATTTCAGCACGAAGAGAATCACAAAAGCTTACTAGAGAACACGACAACACCAGCTGGGACACCTACATAGAAAACCTTGACGTATCCGACCAGACAGTATGGAAGGCCATTAGACGCCTCACAGCCCCAAAGAAAGAAGAAATTATCGTGAAAACCAATAACAATCTGACACTAACAGCCGAGGAGGCAGCTGAAGCACTTGCTGACTCCTATGAAAAGCAGCTCAGCCCAAATCCTCCTACCTCCTCATATTCGAACAATTATCTGAACAAAAGAATCACCGCACACCTCCAAACAAACAACAAAACAGCTCTGGAACCCACTAACATTGGAGAAATCAAAGCAATAATTGACACCTTCCCTAAGAAAAAATCCCCAGGCATCGACGGAATCACGAACGAAGCGCTAAAACTACTGCCCAACCATATTCTCGAATCACTAACCAGCACTTTTAACGCCTCATTGAAACTCGCATACTTCCCGAACAATTGGAAAACATCGATTATTTGTCCCATACTAAAACAAGGTAAATCAAAATACGACCCAGCAAGTTATAGACCCATTTCCCTCCTACCTGTCACCTCCAAACTATTCGAAAGAATCATTTTAAGAAGAATAAAAAAAGCACTCAGCGACGAACATCCCCTCAGGCCCGAACAATTCGGGTTCCAGCAAAAACACTCAACCCTTCATCAACTTGTGGTCGTCACGGAGAAGATAAGAAAGGCCATGGAATCAAAACAATTAACAGGAGGCATCTTCTTTGACATCTCCAAGGCATTTGACAAAGTTTGGCACGAGGCCCTCTTATATAAAATGGCAAAAAAGAACCTACCTGGAGACATCATCCGAATGACAAAAAGCTTCCTTTGTGACAGAAACCTTAGAGTAAAAGTCAAAGATGTTCTGTCAACCCCAAGGAAAATTCGAGCAGGAGTCCCTCAAGGGTCAGTCATCGGCCCCACCTTCTTCAATATTTTTATCGATGACTACCCTTGCCCCGATGGAATGTCCCTACATCTATACGCAGACGATGCCGCAACTCTAGTCTCAGCCTTCAACCTCGATACCATCTATCTCAAACTTCAAGAAGCACTGGTATTCGTTAATATTTGGTGCGACGAATGGCGGGTTGAATTGAACCCACAAAAAACCGAAGCTATACTCTTCTCAGACAAAAGACTAAAAGTGAAGAAGCCCTTAGAAGATCTAGGCTACCCTGATGAACCCATAAAATGGAAGGACAGCGTCCGCTACCTGGGCGTCATCCTTGATCAACACCTGACCTTCCAAGAACACGTGCAAAACCGTATAAACCTCGCAAAAGCAGCCCAGCACCGACTAGCACTATTTTTAGGGAACAAGAGCAAACTGTCCCTACACTGCAAACGTACCATATACACGTCTATTATAAGACCAATCCTAACCTACGGCCACCCAGTCTTCATAACCGCAAACAAAACTACACTGAAAAAATTCGAAAGTTTCGAAAACCAGGTATTAAAGAAAATAATAGGTGCCCCATGGTTTGTCAGAAGCAGTATCATCAGAAAGGACCTCAATTTAGAAAATATAAATGATTTCATAATAAAACAAGCTTTCAACTTTTACGACAAACCTGAAAATCTCGAAAATATTACATTCAGAGAAGCCTGTAACTACAAACAAGAACTGAAGAGAAGGAAACCAAAGCCAAGGCAACTCCTATATCGATTGAGAACAAATGTAGAAAAATGGAAAAATCTTAAGAAAAAACACGTTAAAGAAAAAAAAATAATAAAAAATAAAAAATAACAGAACATATTAGAAAAGAGAACACACCGATTTAAAGACCGCGCGCCAGGCTCTAACCTTGTAAATATGTGAATACCCTGTCAATGTGAAGAACGTGTACATATAATTCATTGTTAATATCATAAGCTAGGTTGCTCTTTTTGAGCGACACCTAATAAAGTTATTTTTGAACTGGAACTGGACCCAGAATTTTTTCTGGGGTTCATTCTCCACCAATCCTAATGGTAAGATCCTACAAAAGGTTGTCGAATGCCTCAACCTGGATTTAAGCTACCCAGATGAACCGACACATGACTCACCACCCGACATCTTGGACATCGCAATCCACAAAAATCTGAGTCAGACCGTTCACTCAAAAGTCCTCCACGAGATGACGTCTGATCACCTCCCAGTCCTTCTAATATTACAAGACTATAATATAACCCGCTCCGACACAACAATCAAAATCATCGACTGGGCCCTCTTTAAGTACCAAATGGAAAACACCCAACCCCCAGCGCACACCGCAGAAACCCCGCAAGAAATAATCGACTCCATAGCTTCCATTGAGCACCAAATCATTCAAAATCTACAAAAGTCCACAAAATATAAAGAACTAGACCTCGATAGAAAGTATCCAGCCCACATCAAAGACAAATTACGAAAAACTAACAGACTAAGAAAAAAAATGAAAAAGACCTGCGACCCCAACGACAAAAAAGCGTACATCTCAGCACGAAGAGAATCACAAAAGCTTACTAGAGAACACGACAACACCAGCTGGGACACCTACATAGAAAACCTTGACGTATCCGATCAGACAGTATGGAAGGCCATTAGACGCCTCACAGCCCCAAAGAAAGAAGAAATTATCGTGAAAACCAATAACAATCTGACACTAACAGCCGAGGAGGCAGCTGAAGCACTTGCTGACTCCTATGAAAAGCAGCTCAGCCCAAATCCTCCTACCTCCTCATATTCGAACAATTATCTGAACAAAAGAATCACCGCACACCTCCAAACAAACAACAAAACAGCTCTGGAACCCACTAACATTGGAGAAATCAAAGCAATAATTGACACCTTCCCTAAGAAAAAAGCCCCAGGCATCGACGGAATCACGAACGAAGCGCTAAAACTACTGCCCAACCATATTCTCGAATCACTAACCAGCACTTTTAATGCCTCATTGAAACTCGCATACTTCCCGAACAATTGGAAAACATCGATTATTTGTCCCATACTAAAACAAGGTAAATCAAAATACGACCCAGCAAGTTATAGACCCATTTCCCTCCTACCTGTCACCTCCAAACTATTCGAAAGAATCATTTTAAGAAGAATAAAAAAAGCACTCAGCGACGAACATCCCCTCAGGCCCGAACAATTCGGGTTCCAGCAAAAACACTCAACCCTTCATCAACTTGTGGTCGTCACGGAGAAGATAAGAAAGGCCATGGAATCAAAACAATTAACAGGAGGCATCTTCTTTGACATCTCCAAGGCATTTGACAAAGTTTGGCACGAGGCCCTCTTATATAAAATGGCAAAAAAGAACCTACCTGGAGACATCATCCGAATGACAAAAAGCTTCCTTTGTGACAGAAACCTTAGAGTAAAAGTCAAAGATGTTCTGTCAACCCCAAGGAAAATTCGAGCAGGAGTCCCTCAAGGGTCAGTCATCGGCCCCACCTTCTTCAATATTTTTATCGATGACTACCCTTGCCCCGATGGAATGTCCCTACATCTATACGCAGACGATGCCGCAACTCTAGTCTCAGCCTTCAACCTCGATACCATCTATCTCAAACTTCAAGAAGCACTGGTATTCGTTAATATTTGGTGCGACGAATGGCGGGTTGAATTGAACCCACAAAAAACCGAAGCTATACTCTTCTCAGACAAAAGACTAAAAGTGAAGAAGCCCTTAGAAGATCTAGGCTACCCTGATGAACCCATAAAATGGAAGGACAGCGTCCGCTACCTGGGCGTCATCCTTGATCAACACCTGACCTTCCAAGAACACGTGCAAAACCGTATAAACCTCGCAAAAGCAGCCCAGCACCGACTAGCACTATTTTTAGGGAACAAGAGCAAACTGTCCCTACACTGCAAACGTACCATATACACGTCTATTATAAGACCAATCCTAACCTACGGCCACCCAGTCTTCATAACCGCAAACAAAACTACACTGAAAAAATTCGAAAGCTTCGAAAACCAGGTATTAAAGAAAATAATAGGTGCCCCATGGTTTGTCAGAAGCAGTATCATCAGAAAGGACCTCAATTTAGAAAATATAAATGATTTCATAATAAAACAAGCTTTCAACTTTTACGACAAATCTGAAAATCTCGAAAATATTACATTCAGAGAAGCCTGTAACTACAAACAAGAACTGAAGAGAAGGAAACCAAAGCCAAGGCAACTCCTATATCGATTGAGAACAAATGTAGAAAAATGGAAAAATCTTAAGAAAAAACACGTTAAAGAAAAAAAAAATAATAAAAAATAACAGAACATATTAGAAAAGAGAACACACCGATTTAAAGACCGCGCGCCAGGCTCTAACCTTGTAAATATGTGAATACCCTGTCAATGTGAAGAACGTGTACATATAATTCATTGTTAATATCATAAGCTAGGTTGCTCTTTTTGAGCGACACCTAATAAAGTTATTTTTGAACTGGAACTGGAACCCAGAATTTTGAATGACCTTACTTCAAGGGATCATTTCTAAAGTTTCGTACGCAGTTCGATAACCGAACTTCGACGGGACGCCACCCGCGATGAGGAGTTGAGGGGCCTTTCCCTGAGCGTGAAGTTGGATCCTTCTGTGGTCCTTTGATGATCGCTCAATACTGGGAACTGCTCGCTCTGAGTGGGCTTTTTTAATCGAATAAAAAAATAGAGAGTAATTGATATTATGAAACAGAATATATATATATATATATACTAGACGAATGGCCCGGGCAACGCCCGGGTTTTACCCGAGTGCGTATATATTTTTAAAATGTTTTAATTAAAATACTATTCGTTACAATTATAAATTGGCGCCGTGGATGTCTCTCTTGTGAAACGTCCCGCCCCAAACTGTGTGTGTCTTGAAAATATAAAAATAAAAATGTGAATGGAAAAATATGTCCAGGGTAGCCTAGTGGTCATGGCATCTGCCCGGTAAGCGGAAGGTCGTGGGTTCGATTCCCATCCCTTGACATTTTTTTTATTTTATCCATTCTGACCAAAATCTATCCGTGAACTTAACACAGTGAACTTCACACAGAGAGAATAAGGCAATTATATAAGTAGATAATCCAAATTGTGCCTTATCACACACTACTTTTTTATTTGGCCTTATTACCTTGTGTTTATAATCTATGACGTAATGCCGGCGGCGCGCGCCCGTTGGCTGCTGGCGAGCACGTGACCTCCCTGTGCGCGCGCATCCTTGACAGAACCTGCCGGCCCATGACGGTCGTGACTATATATATAATGGATGGATAATAATAATAATATAATAATAATAATTATTATTATTATTATCATTAGATAATGATAATGATCATAATGATGATGCGCGCGCTTCCGTGACAGAACCGGCCGGCCAGGTAATCCTGAACCAAAATTACAATCTAAACAGCCTGAAAAACCTAATGAAGCAAAAACAGTCGAAATGGAAATCGAAGTGACACCAAACAAAATGCCAAATCACGAACAAAACCATAAAAACTCTAACCCACCAAAGAAACCTAACGAAACATTGAATAACAAACCTAACAATCCCACCCCTAACCCCAAGATCAGAATACCACCAATTAAAATAAGCGGAGTAAAGGAATGGTCAGGCCTTAGAGATGGTCTTGTCAATTGTACAAAACAAAAGCCAGAATTTTACACATCAACGTTCAGACTCACACAACATCGGACTACCGGATAGCTACCAAGTGGTTGGAAGATCGCCACTACACCTTCCACTTCAAGATCCTAGACGACGAAAAGTGCCTTAGAGTCGTCGTCAGAGGTCTCGACCGCTGCATCACTATCCCCGAAATACAAGAAGATCTGGAAAACAAGGGATTCGAGATGTCTAAACTTGCAAGACTACGAAATTCAAGAACAAAGGAGGAGCTCCCACTAATCCAGGTAACCCTTCCCAAGACTGCAAGGAATAAAGAAATTTACAATATCACAGATCTCTGCGACATGAAGTGCAACGTCGAGGCTTACAGGGCTCCCAAAGGCCCCGGACAATGCCATAGGTGCCAAAACTTTGGGCACTCTCAGTTTGAATGCAGGGAAACTCCCAAATGTGTAAAATGTGGAGAAATTGATTTCACATCCGAATGCGCCAAAGAAAAAGAAGTCCCACCTAAATGTGCAAACTGCCAGGGTCAGCATACAGCAAGTTGGCGTGGTTGCCCACTATACAGAAAAATAAATAGAGTGCCCCAAACCCAAATTAATAAGAAACCAAACCCCAATACAGAAAAAGAAAAATCCAACCCTACAGGTCCAAACCCTTCTGTAATTCCTCAACCCACTCAAAACAAGAATAAACCTCAATATGTCAATAAAGAACGTCCCAATCCTCCTTAAGCCACTAAGGTCAACCAACTAGAGAGCGCTATCAAAAAGGCTCTCAGTGACCCCGCAATAATAGAAAACATCATGAAGAACGTTGTAGACACCTTTAGATGTAAATGAATAACAAAAATATGTATAAAAATAGCCTTCGAATCGTTCACTGGAACGCGTGCAGTCTCCGAAACAAAAAAACAACAATTCTCAGAATTCCTGAACGACCACGACATCGACATCGCACTAGTGTCAGAAACCTGGCTTAAGCCGTGCCATAAAATGAGGATTCAAAACTTCATCACCCTCCGCAACGACAGACTAACCGGACAAGGTGGTGGAACTGCCATTTTCATCCACAAGAAGTACAGCCATGCACCTATTCATGCCACCACCTCAAGCCTGGAAACAACAGGAATTTCAATCAAAAACAAAAACGGGTTAAATATGAACCTGTATTCGTGCTACAAACCACCAAACACCTATCTAGATCAAACCGATATCTATAACATTTTTTCAATGGACACACCGACCATCATAGCAGGGGACCTAAACTGCAAACATCCTGCCTGGGGTTCCACCACCACTAACCCAAGCGGGAGAAGGCTCCAAAACGCAATCAACGTTATGGACCTAGATGTGAGCTACCCCGACGAACCTACTCATGACTCACCTCCAGACATCATTGATATCGCCGTGCACAAAAACATCTCCCAAAGCGTATACTCCAAAGTCCTGCACGAACTAACCTCTGATCATCTCCCAGTACTACTTGTGCTACAGGATTTCAAAATCTCCTACTCAAATACAAAAATAAAAATTACAGATTGGGCCCTATTCAAGTACAAAATGGAAATCGCTGAACCTCCTGAACTGATCCTAGATACATCTTCAAAAATAGACGAGGCCATTACACACATCGAAGAACAAATGGTGCAAAATTTGAAAGATTCAACAAAATATAAGGACCCGGAACTAGAACGAAGATATCCACCTCACATTAAAGAAAAAATACGATCCACCAACAGACTAAGAAAAAAAATGAAAAATACTTGCGACCCCCGAGATAAATCAGCCTACATGACGGCCCGGAGAGAATCACAGAAACTTACAAGAGAGCACGATAACACCAGCTGGGACCACTTTATCGAAAACTTGAAAGTCACGGACCAAACCATATGGAAAGCCATCAAACGATTATCCAACTCTGAAAAACAAGAAATAACACTGAAGACAAACAATGGGCAGACACTAACCACAGAAGAAGCAGCTGAATCATTTGCCAACAACTATGAAAAACAGTTCACCCCCAATCCCTATACATCCCACTCCAAACCTACTCGTACATACATCAAACGTGTGAATTCATACATGAAAAAAAATAAAGAAACAGGACTAGAACCAACAAACATTGGTGAAATAAAAGCGATTATTGAATATCTACCAAATAAAAAAGCTCCCGGAATCGACGAATTACCTAATGAAGGTCTCAAACTGCTCCCTAATCATATACTAGCATCAATAACCGAAATATTTAACGCCTCACTGCAGCTTGGCCACTTCCCTGACAGATGGAAAACGTCCATTATCTGTCCCATACTTAAAAAAGGAAAATCCATCCATGAACTAACAAGCTACAGGCCCATCTCACTGCTACCTGCCATCTCAAAACTATTCGAAAGAATTGTTTTAAGAAGACTCAGAAAATCCCTCGAAGAAAAGAATCCACTCAGACCCGAACGATTTGGCTACCAAGCCAAACACTCAACATTGCACCAGCTATTAGTTGTCACTGAAAAAATAAGAAAAGCCATGGACCTAGGCCAAATAACAGGAGCCGTATTCTTCGATATCGCCAAAGCATTCGATAAAGTCTGGCACGAAGCCCTTCTCTACAAAATGTGCAAAAATCACCTTCCCGGAGACATCATAAAAATAACGCAAAACTTCTTAACAAATAGAACATTCAAGGTACGAGTCAAAAATGAACTTTCAACAGCTAGGAACATCCTTGCCGGGGTCCCTCAAGGATCAGTCACAGGACCAACCTTATTTGACATATATATAGACGACTTCCCCTGTATTGAAGACACCTCTTTACATCTATTTGCCGATGATACCGCCATTTTAGCCTCAACATATAACTTCGACAATCTCCACATGAAACTCCAAGAGGCCTGCATCTTTTCCACGCTCTGGTGTAAGGAATGGCGAGTCACAATGAACCCCCAAAAAAGTGAAGCAATCATTTTTTCCAGAAAAAAAGACAAAATAAAGAAACCTTTAGACGAACTTTTTGTCTTCGAAGACAATATTAAATGGAAAGAGAACATCCGATACCTAGGGATGACCCTAGACGAGCACCTAACCTTCAAAAAACACATCGAAAACAGAATTAATTTGGCGAAAGCTGCCCAACACCGGCTATCCATACTTCTAGGACCAAAAAGCAAATTATCCCTTCATTGCAAAAGAACCATTTACACTTCAATAATAAGACCAATACTCATATACGGCCACCCAATTTTTATGACAGCACATAAGACCATCCTTAAAAAGCTAGAAGTATTTGAAAATAAAATGATCAGAAAAATCATGTCTCCACCCTGGTTCGTTCGGAACACAATCCTCAGGAACGATCTAAATATCGAAAACATCAATGACTACATTATTAGACAATCATTTAAATTTTACGAAAAATCCGAAAAATTAGAAAATCCCACCTTTAAGGAAGCCACAAACTACAAATGCGGAAAAAAGAAAATAAGAAATTTGAAACCTAAACAAATTCTCCATCAATTAAGCCAGAATGACGAAAAGTGGAAAAAAAGGAAAAACAAACCCACCTTGAATATCAAACAATATAAAAACCTTCTCAAGAAAAATATCCCCAAGGACCTGAGAATCCGGACCCAACGACATCATTATAAATTATAATTGTAAATGAACCCCTGTACATGACCACCCCCCTCAGTATATTGTAAATATGATGATCTAGGTTGCTCTTTTTGAGCGGCACCTAATAAAGTTATTTGGAAAAATATAAAATTGAATGTCTGTCTGTCTGTACTCTATAGATTCAAAACCATACATCCAATCGCAGTGAAATTTTGGGATATTATTAGGTATATCACCGGGAAGGTTTTTGAAAAATAATTTCATGAATATCTTGAATATCCTTAGAGTTATTTGCAGATTTGTAGATTTAACTCGCAAGCAACGCCCCCATTGTGACGATGATAACAAGTTTTCTTATCACTAAGTTTGTTATTTTAAATATTATTTATCAAAAGTAAGATTATCTCAGGATGACACGGCAATTTATTCGAGACAAGAATAATGATACAATTCCAAGGCGAAGATACTATTCCTTTAACTTCCAATTACCGAGGGAACCAATTAATATTGATTTTATTCAACTTATCGAGTATTTTTCAAGGGACCGGGAAAAAATGTTCACTAGATAAAACTATGATTTTCTAATGTAGAAAATTAGGAAAGAAAAAATTCAGGATGACACGGCACACAGGGACCGGGAAAAAATGTTTACTTTATCGAGAGATTCAAATTTACGAGTTTCAAATTATCAAAATATATCTTCTTTTTTTTAATAAGTTTTTAGAGAATTGTTTTAACAAATGTTCACTAGACAAACCTTTTCTCGGGTAAAACCTCGGGCGAAGCCGGGTACGTCCGCTAGTATATATATATATATATATAATACTGATTATACTATTTTTTATTTTTAGAAAATTGTTTTTTAATTTCATTTTTTTGAATTTTATTTCTCGTTACCCATTTCTGTTATTTTACCTATATAAAGTACAATTGTTTAATATCAAAATGATGTGTTATCATCTTGCCTTTCGCATCCTAATTTTCCATGCAAAAAAACAATGATGAGCTGTGGTCTGCTCACAATTGTAAAACCTAACAGTGTTTCGCCTTACTAATATTTTTGAAGGTCTTATTTTACGCTCCAGGAATCGCGTTACATCAAAAGAGAGAGAGAGCTTTTATTTAACTTTATTCCTTGTTTGTCCCCAAATATTGTAATTAATTTTTAATATGATTCCAGACCACTTAGAAATATGAAGATTTGAACACTCACTTAATACAGCTAACTATGCAAATGTGATAAATATAATCACTCTAGATAGTTGGGTATAAAATAGGATTAGTGTATTTCCTTCCAAGCGAAAATTATAGGCGTAGCTCTTTCTGTTGCGTATTTAATGGCTACTATGAAATCACGAGTGTTTAGCCTTCCACGTAAAACCCTTGGGCATTATTTGTGCTAATAAAGCGCGTTCTATCTAGATTCTCCACATAAAAACTTCAAAATTTTCTTAGACTGTCAATTGGATCTTTCTGTCATGAAAGCCCAGGTCCCTAAGAACCCACCTCTGTGCAGAAATCATCGGCAACTGACACCCAATGTATAACTCCGCTGTTTCAAACGCCACAGCCATATTTCGGAAAATGAACAAGCAGACCAACAGAGCTAACCCCGTCTCTCGCATTCATGCTAAAAAGCGTTGCTGTAATAAAATAACTCAGTTTGCAAAAAATCTATGAAACTCTTTCTATATATAAAAAATCTAGTATGTTTATTTATTTACTAGCGAATGTACCCTGCTTCGTCCAGTTTTACCTGAGTGAATGTTGGAATGATGAAATTTATTAAAACAATATTTTCAGAACAAACATGCCCCTAATACTGAATTTATTTTAGCCAACATATATTAAAATATGTTACTCTTCTCATCCAAAATCTCTATATATAAAAATGAATGTGTGTGTGTCCTTTGTGCCTGACCAAACCACTCATTGGAACGCCATGAAACTTTAGGAAGTTATTTTGTATAGTACTGGGAAGGTTTCTGAAAAATAATTTCTCGAATATCCTTAGAGTTATTTGCAGATTTGTAGATTTAACTCGCAAGCAGCGCCACCATTGCGACGATGATAACAAGCTTTTTTTATCTATAAGTTTTATTATCACTAAGTTTATTATCTTAAAGATTATTTATCAAAAGTAAGATTATCTCAGGATGACACTGCAATTTATTTGAGACAAGAATAATGATACAATTCCAAGGCAAATAATACTATTCCTTTAACTTCCAATTACCGAGGGAACCAATTAATATTGATTTTATTCAACTTATCGAGTATTTTCAAGGGACCGTAAAAATGTTCACTAGATAAAACGATGATTTTGTAATGTAGAAAATTAGGAAAGACAAAATTCAGGATGACACGGCACACAGGGACCGGAAAAAATTTTGTTCACTTTATCGAGAGATTCAAATTTACGAGTTTCAAATTATCAAAAAAAATATATCTTTTTTTTTATAAGTTTATAGAGAATTGTTTTAACAAATGTTCGTTAGACAAACTTTTACTCGGGTAAAACCCGGGCGAAGCCGGGTACATCCATTTCGTAGCTTAACCCGTCTCTCCAAGAGGCAGTCTCTTATTAAAGGTGTATTAGAGATTCTTTAATTTCAATTAGAATCTCCAATGAGAGTCCACCTACAGGAGAAACAAGTTGAGTCATGTTTTTAGGTGGTCTTTCTTAAGAGACTCTATTTACATATATTAAAATCAACATTTTCTTACTGTTACGTTTAATTACTGCTAATCTATATATATAAAAATGAATCTGTCTGTGTGTGTGTTTTCAGAAATATTTCAAGTCACCTCTTTAGTTTTGAAAATTACTTTTGATATATTTTATAGTTGTTATCTGAAGCTTGAAAATATATTATTTTTATTTTATCTCTTATATTGAGAGATAAAGTTTGCACACCACGGTTAATTTTTTTTTTTATTTACCAAAAGAATCTTCGGTAGTTATGCCTCCCAAGCGTAAATCGATTGGTCGATCTACCTCTCAAGGACGATCGAAAAAGATATCACGAGCTTCAGAATCAGTTCAACAACGAGATGCAAGGTTGGAAGATAATCGAATACAAACTGCTCAAGCTCGCCCGAATGAGACAGTTCAACAACGAAAAGCAAGGTTGGAAGATAATTGAATACAAACTGCTCAAGCTCGCTCTAATGAGACAGTTCAACAACAAAAAGCAAGGTTGGAAGATAATCAAATACAAACTGCTCAAGCTCGCTCGAATGAGACAGTTCAACAAGGAAAAGCAAGGTTGGAAGATAATCGAATACAAACTGCTCAAGCTCGCTCGAATGAGACAGTTCAACAACGAAAAGCAAGGTTGGAAGATAATCGAATACAAACTGCTCAAGCTCGCTCGAATGAGACAGTTCAACAAGGAAAAGCAAGGTTGGAAGATAATCGAATACAATCTGCTCAGGGTCGCTCAAATGAATCAATTTCCCAGCGGGAAACACGGTTGGGAACCAATCGAGAACGCAATGTTCGCTCCAGACGAACACTACATGCTGACTTAAACCTGGCCGCGTTCCATTATGATGCTGAATATGATTACAGTCTGCGTCCAAGTGTTGTTATTGATAAAATGGACAAGTTATGCAAATTTTGTGATGCGTTTAAATTCAAGAATGAGACTCCAGGAATGTGCTGCGCAGGTAGTAAAGTGAAATTGCCTGAATTGCATTTACCTTCTGAACCTTTATCAACGTCGATATCAGGTGCAACAAGCCAATCAAAGCATTTCTTGAGAAACATTCGAAAGTACAATTCATGCTTTCAAATGACATCATTCTGTGCAACAGAAATCATTCGGGATAATTACATGCCAACGTTTAAAGTGCAAGGGCAAATTTGCCATCGTGTTGGATCTCTTCTACCTCTGCCGGATTCAGATCACAAATTTCTGCAAATTTATTTCATGGGAACCACCGATGACCAAGTTAATCAACGCTGTATATTCAATAGCAGCACAAATCAAGAAATTGTGTCTTCATTACAAAATTTGTTAAATCAACACAGCGAATTAGTTCAACTGATCAAGACAGCCATCGAGCGAATGCTTACTGATGATTACGTAGTTGTCATTAGAGCTGACAAAACACCAGCAGGTCAACACGAAAGGCGATTCAATGCACCAACAATAGATGAAGTGGCAATCCTCATAGTTGGCGAAGAATTTAATTCCCGCGATATAGTAATTCATCGCAGAGATGATAACGTTCAACGAGTATCTGAAACTCATCGCTCATATGATGCCTTACAATATCCCATTTTGTTCTGGCAAGGAGAAGATGGATATCACTTCAATATTAAGATGAGAGATCCAAAAACAGGTGCCGAGATCGATTAAAAAAAAATCAGTGCAATGAATTTATATTCATATCGGTTGATGAGTCGTGCCAACAGAGACAATCACATTTCGAAATGTCGAACATTGTTCCAGCAATACATTGTCGATATGTATGTAAAAATCGAGACCGAACGACTACTTTTCATTCGATTGAACCAAACCAAACTCCGCTCTGAAAATTATATTCATCTACGAGATGCAATTGCTACTGATGGGAATCCCAATGATCTGGGGAAAATGATCATACTGCCAGCTACATTCGCAGGAAGTCCACGGCACATGCATGAATACGCACAAGATGCAATGACATATGTTCGCGTATACGGCCGTCCAGATTTATTCATAACATTTACATGCAATCCTAGGTGGGAAGAAATTAGAGAACTTTTGTTGCCTGGACAATCACCTTCGGATCGGCCTGACATATTCGCCCGTGTGTTCAACCAGAAATTGAGAGCTCTTATGCATTTCATTGTCAAATATCATGTTTTTAGAGCTTCACAATACTGGATGTATTCTATTGAATGGCAGAAGAGAGGCTTACCACATGCACATATTTTGATTTGGCTAATCGACAAGATCACACAAGACCAAATTGACCAGGTCATCTAAGCAGAAATCCCAGACATCGCCATTGATCCAGATTTATTCGAAGTTGTAGCCAAAAACATGATTCACGGTCCGTGTGGCGCGATAAACAACAATTCTCCGTGCATGAAGGATGGAAAATGTACTAAGCGCTATCCAAAAGATTTACACGCCGAAACTATCACTGGAGTTGATGGATATCCACAATATCGTCGGCGCTCAACTCAAGATAGCGGTAAATGCATCACTATAAAAGTTCACAACATTGATATCGACGTTGATAATCGTTGGATTGTGCCTTATTCACCATTACTCTCTATGACTTTCAAAGCACACATCAATGTTGAATATTGCAATTCAGTTAAGTCAATCAAATACATTTGCAAATATGTCAACAAAGGAAGCGATATGGCAGTTTTTGGAGTTAAAAATGCATCTGCACCAATCGATGAAGTACAACGCTATCAATTGGGACGCTACATCTGTAGCAATGAGGCAGTTTGGCGTATTCTATCATTTTCAATTTTCATGAACGTTATCCTACAGTTGTTCATTTGGCAATACATCTCGAAAATGGGCAGCGAGTGTATTTTATAGCGGAAAATGTACGTGAAAGAGCAGCATCGCCACCGCAAACAACGTTAACTGCGTTCTTCTCATTGTGCAGAGGTGATTTGTTCGCAAAAACTCTACGTTACTCAGATGTTCCGAAATACTACACCTGGAATGCATCAGAAAAAAAGTTTCAACGACGTAAACAAGGCACACCAGTTGAAGGACATCCGAATATATATTCGTCCGACGCTTTAGGTCGTCTGTATACAGTTCATCCAAGCAGTCAAGAATGCTTTTACTTAAGATTACTGTTAGTTAACGTATGTAGACCAGAATCCTTCCAATAACTAAGAACAGTTAATGGCAAAGTATGTTCCACCTATCGAGAAGCTTGCCAAGAATCATACCTTCTTGAAAACGATGCACATTGGGACACAACACTTGCGGATGCATCAAGTACTACTCAACCACATCAAATTCGCATGTTATTTGCAATACTATGGACAACATGTTTCCCATCCAAGCCAATGGATCTTTGGGAAAAATACAAAGATTCCATGAGTGAAGATATCCTACATCATTTACGAGCAGCGAATCTGGACTTTCAATTCACACCAGAGATATATAATAGGGCGTTTGTTTTGATCGAAGATATTTGCTTCGCAATCGCTAATAAGAGATTGGGACAGATGGGATTATGTGCACCAAATAGATCTACGAATGACTCATATGTTTGTGATTTGCAACGTGAAACCCACTTTGATGTCGATGATTTGAGTGTATTTGTTGAAAGAAATTTATCGAAACTGGTTCCAGAACAGCGAATTGCATATGACACATTGATGCAAGCAATCTCCGATCAAAGGGGCGGATTGTACTTTTTAGATGCGCCCGGAGGCACAAGCTAAACCTTTCTCATAAATCTCATCTTGGCAACCATTCGATCACGGAATGAAATCGCAGTGGCAATCGCTTCATCTGCAACACTTTTGGATGGTGGCCGAACAGCGCATTCAGCACTAAAATTGCTGCTGAATTTGCACACAATTGAAACGCCAACATGTAATATCTCGAAAATTCCGGAAAGGGCAAGGTTCTTCAAACGTGCAAACTAATAATATGGGACGAATGTACAATGGCTCACAAAAAAGGATTGGAAGCCCTCGACCGTACGCTTAAAGATTTGAGGGCAAATGGGAATTCCTTTGGTGGCGCCCTCATTCTACTGTCTGGTGATTTTCGTCAAACTTTATTTGTTATACCTCGCTCAACGCCAGCAGATGAATTGAATGCATGTCTCAAGTCATCTGTTTTATGGCCTCAGGTAAAGAAGTTGATGTTGAAAACCAATATGCGTGTTCATCTGCAAAATGATGCATCCGCAGAACGTTTCGCTAAGCAACTACTAAATATTGGAAATGGGAAAATGACAATCGACCCAACTTCGCAATGCATTACATTGCCCACAAGCTTTTGCACACTAACATCAAGCAAAGAAGAACTAATTCAGAAAGTTTTCCCAAATATAGCCCAAAATTACCGAAATCTTCAGTGGCTTAGTGAACGAGCGATACTTGCTGCAAAAAACATCGATGTCAATGATATAAACTTCAGTGTACAAAATTGGGTTCCGGGTGAAGAGAAAACGTATACATCAATTGATACGGTGTTAAATGAAGATGAAGCGGTGAACTATCCTACTGAATTTCTGAACTGCCTAGACTTGCCAGGATTTCCACCGCATGTTCTACAATTGAAAACTGGAGTGCCAATCATTTTGCTACGGAACATCAATCCGCCCAAACTCTGTAACGGTACTCGACTTTCCGTAAAAACTATGATGAATAATATCATCGAAGCAACCATATTAAATGGGAAATTCAAAGGGCAAGATTTACTGTTGCCCTGTATTCCCCTTTTCCCACCTGATCTGCCATTTGAATTTAAGCGATTACAGTTTCCTGTGCGAACTGCTTTTTTAATTACTATTAACAAAGCGCAAGGACAATCTTTGAAAGTATGTGGACTTAATTTGGAAGTTCCATGTTTCTCACATGGGCAGCTCTATGTAGCTAGCTCACGTGTAGGAAACCCTTCAAACTTATATGTATATACACCTAATAAAACAGGTAAAACAAAAATTGTTGTATATTTAAAAGCATTAGATTAGAATTATAGTTCAAGTATAAATAAAGTGTGAATTGTGTAGTACCATGGAAGAGTTTTTTTTTATTTCCTTTTTTCTGAAATCACAACAAAATAGTCTAATTATACCCCAGAGATCGCAGCGACGCGCGAAGCTAGGTCTTTCAGAGTCTGTATATAAAAATTAGTATAATTTCTAAACCTCAAAAATAGAAAGAATGATATATTTATTGTATACTTTTAATCTTTGAATGGTTTGTATATTATAGCAAAATATTTATCATTTATGTACAGATTATTAATTCTGATATTCATATTTTGCTACACTGTTAAATTTTCTCTTTGCTTCCCTTTTTTATTTTATACATTTTAATTACGCCCCAGGAGTATGGGTTAACCAAATAAATAATAGATTTCAATTTGTTGTTGCCTTAAATAAATTTCCGTGTCTTCCTGAAGTTTGTATTTCCTAATTTTCTACATGACAATCTCAATCTATTTATTCAGGCACCTACACCTGCAACAGTTCCAATGGTTTATTCAGGTACCTACACCTGCAACAGTTCCAATGGTTTATTCAGGTACATACACCTGCAACAGTTCCAATGGTTTATTCAGGTACCTACACCTGCAACAGTTTCAATGGTTTATTCAGGTACATACACCTGCAACAGTTTCAATGGTTTATTCAGGTACATACACCTGCAACAGTTCCAATGGTTTATTCAGGTACATACACCTGCAACAGTTCCAATGGTTTATTCAGGTACCTACACCTGCAACAGTTCCAATGGTTTATTCAGGCACCTACACCTGCAACAGTTTCAATGGTTTATTCAGGTACATACACCTGCAACAGTTTCAATGGTTTATTCAGGTACATACACCTGCAACAGTTCCAATGGTTTATTCAGGTACCTACACCTGCAACAGTTCCAATGGTTTATTCAGGTACCTACACCTGCAACAGTTCCAATGGTTTATTCAGGTACCTACACCTGCCACAGTTCCAATGGTTTATTCAGGTACCTACACCTGCAACAGTTCCAATGGTTTATTCAGGTACATACACCTGCAACAGTTCCAATGGTTTATTCAGGTACCTACACCTGCAACAGTTCCAATCGTTTATTCAGGTACATACACCTGCAACAGTTCCAATGGTTTATTCAGGTACCTACACCTGCAACAGTTCCAATGGTTTATTCAGGTACCTACACCTGCAACAGTTCCAATGGTTTATGCAGGTACCTACATCTGCAACAGTTCCAATGGTTTATGCGTATACCTACTTGCAAAATTTCCTATGTTTAATAGAGGTTTTGGCGGAGAAGGGTAACAAAAATTATTTATCTTAGCTAGAATAGTTTCAGTCGGAAGTTGATGTCTCCCGCCAAAATATTATTTTAACAAATGTTCGTTTGGCAAACTTTCACTTGGGTAAAAGCCGGGCGAAGCCGGGTACGTCAGCTAGTTACTTAATAAACAAAAGAAAAAAAATGAATCTAGGTATCTGAATGCATAGATTAAAACATATAAACTATTCAAAGACTGATATTAGACAAATAAGAAACATTTTGCATATTTTCTTGTTCTATATTCATTATAAGAAATAATTTATTCTGGCCTTTTCTCTCAGGCGAATAATGATTTAGCAATTGTTTTTAATTATAATTATATCCTTATCAGTCTAATTTATCATTATTATTTTTCGTTTCATTTTAAAGTTATAACACTTTATATATAGTGATAATACACTGCGTGACATTGAAAATGGAACACCAAGAAATAGTGGCCAGAAAATTATGCAAATTTCAGGGTAGACGCGCCTAACCGAGTTATGCAAATGATGTAAAATGCGCAGCTCTCGTGCGCACATGGAGTAAGATATAAGGGAAGGAACTTGCAGAAAGGACAGTATTCGTGTCGTTATTTCTTTAAGGAAAATCATTGTAGAAATTTTATTCTTGTGTCAAAAGACACGTGTAATAACAGAGAATGCCAGGTCATCGTAAACGGAGGCAGTTCAAGCAGACAGACGCTTTTACGAGGGGCATGGTGATCGGACTGAAAAGGGCAGGTTGGTCCATACGTAAAAATCGCAGCTGATACACACCTTGGTGCGTCCACGGTGCACCTCTGTGGAGAAGATGGTTGGAACAAGGAAATGTGGCAATTTATAGGAATGTCGGTGCAACCAGAGTGACGTCAGCACGTGTGGATCGGCGTATCCTTCGACAAGCAGTGGCGGCCCCACAAGCCACTTGTACCGCCATCCTGCAACATGTGCAAGACACCCTAGATCATTCCATCTCGACCAGAACCATTTCCCGTCGATTGGTTGCTAATGGCTTGCACTCATGCCGTCCGCTGAGAAGACTGCCATTGACCCCACCGAATAGGCGCCAACGTTTGGAATGGTGCCGGGCTAGATCGACGTGGATGACGGAATGGCACAGGGTCGTGTTCTCAGATGAGTCGCGTTTCTGCTTGTCCAGTGATAGTCGCCGTGTACGCGTGTGGCGTCGACGTGGAGAAAGGTCCAATCCGGCAGCAATTGTGGAACGCCCCACCGTGCGACAACGTGGAATCATGGTTTGGGGCGCAATCGCGTATGATTCCAGGTCACCTTTACTTCGTATTCAGGGCACTATGACGGCCCAACGATACGTTGATGATGTGCTGCGACCGGTGACACTCCCCTACCTTCAGGGGGTACCCAATGCCCTTTATCAGCAGGATAACGCCCGACCGCACACTGCTCGCATTAGCCAACAAGCTCTGCAAGATGTACAGATGCTTCCCTGGCCACCGTACTCTCCTGATCTCTCACCAATCGAGCACGTCTGGGACATCATTGGACGCCGTTTGCATGCCTTGCCACAGCCGCGTTCAGAAGACGAACTGTGGCAAATGGTTGAGAGGGAATGGAGAGCCATCCCTCAGGACGCCATCCGTACTCTGATTAACTCTCTACCTAGACGTGTTGCTGCGTGCATCGCCGTCCGCGGTGGTCCTACTTGCTACTAAGCCGACGCCGTTCTCGCTCTGTATTATGACTATCATTTTGAAATAAAGATCACTTATTGTTCGTTCCTGTCTCTCTCTCTCTCTGTCTGCCGAGTTTCATCACTTTCTGGCCACTATTTCTTGGTGTTCCATTTTCAATGTCACGCAGTGTATGATACATTCATAATAAATTTTATTAAAGCGTTTTTCGTTTGCAAACAATCATTTGGTGATAAATCAGACGAATCTAGGTCATAATATATCACTGTTAACAATTTATTTAATTTAAAAACAGCACTGCCTGGGTCATATATCTAGTAAATAAATAAACATACCTATGTAATTTGTAACAATTATTTTTTTACTGGTAATGTGTTTCTTTTTAATAATATAATAAATTGGGACTACCCTTGGCAGTCCATAAGATAATCCAATGACATTGGAAATGCAAATGTCATAAATATACCTTATATTTAAAGGGGTATCTAATTTCGGTTTTGACACTTTTGGCAGAAAAATGGACTGCGCATGCAGTTTCTTGATGGCGCTGGGAAACAGAAGAAAAACAATCAATGTAATACCCACATCATAAGTGGAGAGAGATATATTTGATTTATTCTATCTATTGAGATGAATCTTTAAATGAAATCTATATGTTAGGACACTTCGTGACCTTTGCATGATAGTATGCCACGATTCACTCAGAACCCCACCTAACCTTGTCCCACCCTTCCCTCTCTAAGCTGTGAGGCTCTGGTGATTGTCAGCAGTAAATGGAGCCTTCAGCCTTATAGAATCAAGCCAGAGTGAGATGGACTTGGACACCCCTTTTCAGTGGTTAAGCCCTATGACCCATTGTGGCTGACTTGACTCCACCAGCATTAAGCCAGCATGGACTCTACTAGGCATGTCACAGATCCATGGTGGTTGATAATATCACCATCTTCAGGCGGAACACTAGCTCCACCACGAGTCCTAAACCTTTACCAAGCCAATCCCTAGATGACCAGGTCCCACCATATGTTAATCATTATTATTTTTAACATTAAATACTTTCCAATCCATATTTATTCTTAGTGAATTTTCTTTAATTTTATTTTTTAATGTATTTTTACTCTACATAGAAGGGAGTAATTATAGCTGGGGGTGAATTCAGAAACACTGGGATAATTAAGCGGCATATTTATTTTATTGGGGATTCCTTTTTAAAACCAGAAGGGCAGGAACAAAACAAAAGGAGTTGCTAAATCAGAGAAAAGCGCAGGAGGCTGGTCTGATTTAAGCTCTGGTTGTCCTTTTCCGATCCTGGACGCGATGATGTGATAGCCTAATTGAGGTTGGTGGGTAGGATGGGTAATTTCGTGGATTAAACTTCTATTTTTTCGTGGGCATAGTCCGTTTTAGGTATTTTTTGTGTATATATTTTAATCCTCCCTTCGAGCATCATATATGTTTTCCATTTAGATATTTTGGTTTTTAAATATATTTTATTTATGTACAATCAGTTTTTATTAGTCTATGAATAAAATCTGTTAAGATGAAAAGGAGTGGTTAATTCCCCTTTAACACTTTTTTTTTTGTTAGCTAGCTAGGTACAGCTTTGGATATCTACATGTGCCGTAGACGAATAAATTTGTGGTTCGCAGCAACCACTGGCCCCCGGTTAGCAGACTCCGCTCCCCGCTTTGCGAGTGTGTCTGCAATGTCTTTACCCATGGTCCCGCTGTGTCCCTTGATACATTGGATGGTACACCTGTTCCCGTTGCGGTTCAGCCGCGAAATCAGAAGCAGAGCTCTCCTGATAGGCTAATTACCAGTCCCATAGTTCAAAACTCACTTCACGACTGAGAGATTGTCCAGAAGGAATCATAAAGTTAAGTGGTCAGGTGTTCTGGTAGCGTTTTCAAGAGCCTTAAACAATCCTAGGGCTTCTGTCTGAAAGACTGAACAATGGAGGGACATGACATGGAAATCACGCATTTCAGGTTCGCAATTGAGACCGGAAATCCTGTACACGCCGGTGCCAACTCCATCCCTTGTCTTGGAGCCATCTGTGTAATATGTAACATGGAAGTATGGAGCAGGGATCTTACTGAGAGTGAAATAATAGGGGGGGGGGGTGTAAGGGAGAGGATTAGGGAATGGGGGGAGCTCGAGTGGAACCTCGGCGTCAACCAATACATACTTTTTTCGAGTACAGCTCGGTTTTAGCCACGATTCCCACGTCGAGAGGAAGTACTCGAGAGAGGGAAATGAGAGCAGCATTGCTCGTTGTACCGAATGTCCTATAGGCCTTCACAAGGAATCTGGGCCTTCAGTACTGCTGGTTCAAATTCACATAAATAGGTACCGCTCAGCAAGAGCAACCTAGTTCATGATAATTGAACAAAATGAATAATATGTGAAGGTTATTTACATATATTAAACAAATTTTAACGCGGGATTCAATCCCGGTTCATGACTGTCGGGATTCGAGGGGGTTACCCACTCGTTCACCGACTTTTTTTTTTTTTGGGGCCTTCAGTAGAACATTCAAAGAGCGTTTAGCAAGATTTGGAAACCATAACACTGATACGTAGGCAATGGCAGGAACAACCACTTATAAATATTAGTTCTGATCATTAATATCTCAAAAATATTCAGAATTTTAGGCTTTGAATGGATTTTATTTTTATTTATATATTCAGCTATACATGCAAAATTTCCCAGAGATTTTTTAGTAGCTTTGGTGGAAAATAGTAACAAATGTCAATTTATTTTCTAAAATAATTGATGGAGTAATTTTAGTATATATTTCGTGTGAAATTTCTCAGCAATAATAAAGGTAATAATGGGGCATTTATTCATTACAATTGTAACAACTCTTTTGTTCTCAGGGAGTTCACAATATTAACCCTGCTATTAAAAAAAAAAAAAAAAACATAACCTGCAAATATTCTGCACGCACTGGGTTTAATTGAGTTGTTGATTCTACGCCAATTAAGCACTCAGAGCCAAAGTTGAAATTCAAAACATTTTTATATTTATTATTCTATTCGAAATGGTCAAACATAAAAGAAAAAAAAAGCAATGAGAATGAATGAAATGGGTGAGAATATCCCTATGATCAATTTATCATTCTATTAAAATAATAATAAAAAATTTTACTTATTGGTGCTTCAGTTGGAGGGGGGGTTGGAAGTTTACTTCCACTTAACCTTTAAAAGCTACATTTTTGAACGATTTTCTTCAATTGTCCCCAGCTAAGAAAATCCTTCAGCAACTCTTCTCGACCTTCTCTGTATCCCTGCACTGCTTATCCAAATTTCTTTCCTCCAAATTTCCTATTTAACAGAGTAAATTTTTATTTAATAAAAAATTATTTTCTAAAAAATATTCCAACTGTTAAAAAAATAAATATTCATAATTTAATAAAATTAATAATATTATCTTAAAATATTATTTGGTTTGTTCTGTAAAAAATTAAGCTCAAAATCCTTTTTTATTATAAAATAAATAAGAAAAGAAAGGAGAGAAAAAAAGATGGGTTGTTTTACAAGGATGCATGCTCCACTTCATTATTGTCGAATCAACTGCACCATGGTCCTCGATGGGGTACTGTGGATGTAGTAGAACCATGCTCCACACAATTAAACATCATCATAACTGAGGAAATTTTAAAATATGTCTGGATTCTGATGGAGTGGATGTTTACCCAAAAAATGCTTTTAAAAATGTCTTATTATTTATTTATAGAATTTTATTCTTAACTAGCCACAAATGATCACGCAATGCCTGGGATTTCCAGGGATTTATTTGAATGCATATAATTTTTTTACAATTACATAATATGACTCCTGGGTTCTCTTCAATGAATAAATAGTATGTAAAATGGTTATGTATCTTATTTTATCTATATCACACACTGTCTGAAATAAAATAATTTTTAAAATATAAATTTGAAAATGAAACACCAAATGACAATGATGGCAATAATGGAAAATCTATATTAGAATACTTTCATGATTATAAAAATGAAAATAATGTTACATTAAATGTTGCAAAAATAACATAACAAAGAGTAATCAATAAAGATATTTATTACTCAAGTTCCTGGAACATACTAATCTAGCAAACTATCTTTTTCTTGAGGTAACCTTTCCTGGAACCACATACTAAGTCGAGTTGGTCTTTAGACTTCACTCTAATGGTGGACATCCAGTTTTTCAGATGTCGCCAAGCTGATTTGTACTTGTGAATATTCCGCAGGTCTTCATGGGTAAATATGCTTTATCCTAGAAGGGTAGCTGTTTGTGTTAACTTTGAAGAAGTTAGGCGGGGCATCTAAAGGGAAGATAGTTGGCGGTTTGGTCTTCTTGGTGGGAAATATAATATTTCTCATTAAATTTATATAACCCAATTTTTTTCCTGGAGCGCAGAATACCAATTACCCTGGATATTTCTCTTTAATGTAAATACGAATATATACTCGTATATATGTTGTATGCTCTTTAAAATTATCTTTATAATGAGATCAGCAGAACGGCTGCTTTTATTTATTTATCCCCAAGACTAATCGCTGAAAAATAACCTCAAAATAGTTACAAAATTTTTCGATTGATGGCATTAATTAGTTTTTGTTTATAATTCTATAGAGGTGTTTTCTAAAATATCTAGGAAAATATTATATTGAATCAATGAGAGCAAATTAAACAAGTTTAAAATATTTTAAATTTTGCTTTAAATACCAATGTGCTGAATCAATTAAACGCAGATGAGCGCGATTTTTTGACCCCAGAAATTTGAATGACCTTACTTCAAGGGATCATTTCTAAAGTTTCGTACGCAGTTCAATAACCGAACTTCGACGGGACGCCACCCGCGATGAGGAGTTGAGGGGCCTTTCCCTGAGCGTGAAGTTGGATCCTTCTGTGGTCCTTTGATGATCGCTCAATACTGGGAACTGCCCGCTCTGAGTGGGTTTTTTTAATCAAATAAAAAATAGAGGGCAATTGATTTTCTGAAACAGAATATTTTTATAATACAATTTATTTTTATAAAATTGCTGTTTTTTATTTTTATATTATATCTCTCTCTCTTTACTTTTATGAAGTTTCTTTCTGTTATTTTATCTAAATAAAGTACAATTGTTTTAATATCAAAATTATGTGTTATCATCTTGTCTTTTGCATCCTAATTTTCCATGCGTAATAACAATAACGAGCTTTACTCTACTCAATTTTTTTTTTTTTTTTTGCTTATCCCTAGTACACGTGGTACAGGCCATGATAATCATGGTGGGTAGTTAGCGACTGCTTTTTACTGTAAGCGCACCACATGTCTATACATGTGAAAGCAGTTCGACTTTGCACTTACAAATGTGCCAGAGCCCCGTTTGGTTACTTGCACTCGCTGGTGGGGTTGGACTTTTGCAAGAATCAGAAAAAAGTGACTCAAAATTGTAAAACCTAACAGTGTTTCGCATTACTAATATATATATTTTAAATCTTATTTTACGCGCTCCAGGAATCCTGGTTACATCAAAAGAGAGAGAGAGCTTCTATTAGACTTTATTTCTTGTTTGTCCCCAAATATTGTATTTAATATGATTCCAGACCAAATAGAAATCTGAAATTTTGAACACTTTATTATTCTATTCGAAATGGTCAAACATAAAAGAAAAAAGTCAATGAGAATAAAATGGGTAAGAATATTCCTAAGATCAAATTTACATTCTATTAAAAATAATAATAATGAAGTTTTACTTATCTTATTGGTGTTAGAGAGGGAGGGGGGATTGGAAGTTTACTTCCACTTAATATTTAAAAACTACATTTTAGGACGATTTCTAAAAAATAACCTAAAAATAGTTACACAATTTTTCGATAGATGGCATTAGTTTTTTGTTTATAATTCTATAGAGGTGTTTTCTAAAATATCTAGGGAAATATTATTAATATATACAGTTATCAGCGTCATAATCAATTCTTTCTTAATTCTGTGACCGTTTGCTTTTGGTTCCAGTGGTAGAATGCTCGCCTGCCACGCGGGCGCCCCGGGTACGATTCCCAGCCGATGCATTTTTTTTTTTACAATTTTTTAAACTCATTTTTATTATTAAAATATATGTGTTTTTCCTGTCTATGTACAGATTTATGGTCTATGTACACAAGTATACAAGTATGTATACAAGTTATTTGCAAATTGCGTGGCAAATTTGCCCTTTCGCTCGCAAGCAGCGCCTCTAGCAGTGAAGATGGGAGGCAATATCAGCTAACCTAATGGACATGTAAAACGTGTTTTAACAGGACATAGAGAATAATCTGGAAAATATATTTTTCGGATTTTTAGTCAAGAAAAATAAATTGACAGGTTCTGGGAAATAAGTAGTTGTTTTTTATTCAGAAAATGATGATGACAATATTGCTGTATCATATTTGATTATCAGATACAAAATTATATCCGGAAAAATTCCAAAAAGCAGAGACCACGGGTGAAGCCAGTTCATTTTTATTATGCAGGAACAAAATTCTAACAGAAAAACATTCATTTGAGCAGAAGACACAAAGCCAGATCATCTCTTTATAAAAATATCGCTTCTCAGACACAAAGTTTGGAGCGGGACGTTTCACAAGAATGGCATCCACGGCGCCAATTTATAATTGTAACGAATAGTATTTGAATAAAAGCATTTAATCGGGTAAAACCCGGGCATTGCCCGGGTCTCATTCGGCTAGTATTAAATAAATGAGAGCAAATTGAACAAATTTAAAATATTTTCAATTTTGCTTTAAATACCAATATACTGAATCAATTAAACGCAGATGAGCGCGATTTTTTTTGAACCCAGAATTTTATCTACCCTCCCTTACACTAGATGTGAATATAAAAATAGAATTTTGAGAAAGTCCCACGCGAAAAACCCGAATCATGGAAGACCCCCCAGCACCAGAAGCCCCCAAAACCAATTTTACCAACTCCAGATACCCGGTAGGCACACGAAAATATTCTATCTGGACATTGCCAGAATGCCCGAAAATGAAGAACGAAGAAGACTCCAAAGCTATGAAAAATTTCTGTAGCTCTGTTGAAAGCACCTTCGCTGAGCTAATAAATTTCCTCGACTTCTATGACAGAGAACTAAAACAAATTCGTTCAGAATATGTTGAAAATACAAGCAAAGCTCCTTTGAAGCGCCCGAGAGTAACATCCCCAGAAGCCATAAAAGAATCACATGCCACGCAAAATATTGCCTGGTGTCCCAAACAGACTTCAAGAGTCCCCACAAACTCTAAACCAACATCAAAAAATAAACAGCCAGAAAAACCACAAGCTAAAGAAAACACCGATATGGAAATCGAAGTCACTCCAAATAGGAACTCAAATCCTGAACAGAACCCCAAAAAATCGAACCCGCCCAACAAAGACACGGAAAACCCAGATAAAGGACCTAACAACCCTACCCCTAACCCCAAAATAAGAATACCACCGATCAAAATCAGTGGGGTAACTGAATGGTCTGGACTTAGAGAAGGACTCAGAAACTGCACGCAGAAAAAACCTGAATTCTCCACATCTGGGCGCCACATAAACGTCCAGACTCATTCGGTGACGGACTACCGCACAGCAACCAGGTGGCTAGAAGAACGTCACTACACATTCCATTTTAAAATACTTGACGAAGAAAAAAACCTCAGAATTGTAGTCAGAGGCCTCGACTGCTGCATCACGATTCCCGAAATCCAAGAGGACTTAGACAACAAGGGATTTCATATGACAAAAATTGTCAGACTACGCAGGGCGGGAACAAAGGAAGAGCTCCCACTAATCCAGGTTACTCTCCCCAAAACGCCTAAGAACAAAGATATCTACAACATAACGGATATCTGCGACATGAAGTGCCGAGTCGAGGCCTATAGGGCCCCCAAAGGTCCAGGCCAATGTCACAGATGTCAAAGCTTTGGACACTCAAAGTTTGAATGCAGAGAAACCCCCAAATGTGTCAAGTGCGGAGAGAACCATTTCACCTCCGAATGCTCTAAACAAAAAGAAGTTCTACCAAAATGCGCTAACTGCCAGGGTCAGCACACGGCAAACTGGCGTGGTTGTCCACTCTACAAAAAAATAAATAAGGATATACCCAGTCAAAAGAACCCACGCCCTAATGCACTAAAAGAACCCTCCAAGGTACCCATCAATCCAAAAATCCCTCAAACCACAGGAAATAAGGAGAAAACCTGCGCAAACCAACCTAAAAGTATTCCCCTGAAAACCTCCAAGCAAAGCCCCATCGAGAGCGCCATCGAAAAGGCTCTCAGCGATCCAAAGATCATTGCCACCATAGTGAGGAACGTTCTCGCCACCATCGGTCCTCAATGAACGCAAAAGACAAAAAGAATAAACTCCGAATCATTCATTGGAACGCATGTAGCCTTCGGAATAAAAGGCAACAATTCACTGAATTTCTAAACGACCACGACATAGACATAGCTCTAATCTCCGAAACCTGGCTCAAACCCTGTCACAGGATGAACATCCCCAACTACAACACCGTTCGGAATGACAGAATGTCTGGACAGGGCGGAGGCACAGCAATTTTCATCCATAGGAAATATTACTGTGTTCCCATCCAAAGCACTTGCCTGAATTTGGAAACCACAGGAATAACAATCAAAGACAAAAATGGAACAACATTGAACATATACTCCTGCTACAAGCCCCCAAACACGCCTCTTGACCCAAAGGACATCTACAATATTTTCAAAACCAACACTCCAACAATCCTAGCCGGAGACCTCAACTGCAAAAACCCAACCTGGGGTTCATTCTCCACCAATCCTAATGGCAAGATCCTACAAAAGGTTGTCGAATGCCTCAACCTGGATTTAAGCTACCCAGATGAACCGACACATGACTCACCACCCGACATCTTGGACATCGCAATCCACAAAAATCTGAGTCAGACCGTTCACTCAAAAGTCCTCCACGAGATGACGTCTGATCACCTCCCAGTCCTTCTAATATTACAAGACTATAATATAACCCGCTCCGACACAACAATCAAAATCATCGACTGGGCCCTCTTTAAGTACCAAATGGAAAACACCCAACCCCCAGCGCACACCGCAGAAACCCCGCAAGAAATAATCGACTCCATAGCTTCCATTGAGGACCAAATCATTCAAAATCTACAAAAGTCCACAAAATATAAAGAACTAGACCTCGATAGAAAGTATCCAGCCCACATCAAAGAAAAATTACGAAAAACTAACAGACTAAGAAAAAAAATGAAAAAGACCTGCGACCCCAACGACAAAAAAGCGTACATTTCAGCACGAAGAGAATCACAAAAGCTTACTAGAGAACACGACAACACCAGCTGGGACACCTACATAGAAAACCTTGACGTATCCGATCAGACAGTATGGAAGGCCATTAGACGCCTCACAGCCCCAAAGAAAGAAGAAATTATCGTGAAAACCAATAACAATCTGACACTAACAGCCGAGGAGGCAGCTGAAGCACTTGCTGACTCCTATGAAAAGCAGCTCAGCCCAAATCCTCCTACCTCCTCATATTCGAACAATTATCTGAACAAAAGAATCACCGCACACCTCCAAACAAATAACAAAACAGCTCTGGAACCCACTAACATCGGAGAAATCAAAGCAATAATTGACACCTTCCCTAAGAAAAAAGCCCCAGGCATCGACGGAATCACGAACGAAGCGCTAAAACTACTGCCCAACCATATTCTCGAATCACTAACCAGCACTCTTAATGCCTCATTGAAACTCGCATACTTCCCGAACAATTGGAAAACATCGATTATTTGTCCCATACTAAAACAAGGTAAATCAAAATACGACCCAGCAAGTTTTAGACCCATTTCCCTCCTACCTGTCACCTCCAAACTATTCGAAAGAATCATTTTAAGAAGAATAAAAAAAGCACTCAGCGACGAACATCCCCTCAGGCCCGAACAATTCGGGTTCCAGCAAAAACACTCAACCCTTCATCAACTTGTGGTCGTCACGGAGAAGATAAGAAAGGCCATGGAATCAAAACAATTAACAGGAGGCATCTTCTTTGACATCTCCAAGGCATTTGACAAAGTTTGGCACGAGGCCCTCTTATATAAAATGGCAAAAAAGAACCTACCTGGAGACATCATCCGAATGACAAAAAGCTTCCTTTGTGACAGAAACCTTAGAGTAAAAGTCAAAGATGTTCTGTCAACCCCAAGGAAAATTCGAGCAGGAGTCCCTCAAGGGTCAGTCATCGGCCCCACCTTCTTCAATATTTTTATCGATGACTACCCTTGCCCCGATGGAATGTCCCTACATCTATACGCAGACGATGCCGCAACTCTAGTCTCAGCCTTCAACCTCGATACCATCTATCTCAAACTTCAAGAAGCACTGGTATTCGTTAATATTTGGTGCGACGAATGGCGGGTTGAATTGAACCCACAAAAAACCGAAGCTATACTCTTCTCAGACAAAAGACTAAAAGTGAAGAAGCCCTTAGAAGATCTAGGCTACCCTGATGAACCCATAAAATGGAAGGACAGCGTCCGCTACCTGGGCGTCATCCTTGATCAACACCTGACCTTCCAAGAACACGTGCAAAACCGAATAAACCTCGCAAAAGCAGCCCAGCACCGACTAGCACTATTTTTAGGGAACAAGAGCAAACTGTCCCTACACTGCAAACGTACCATATACACGTCTATTATAAGACCAATCCTAACCTACGGCCACCCAGTCTTCATAACCGCAAACAAAACTACACTGAAAAAATTCGAAAGTTTCGAAAACCAGGTATTAAAGAAAATAATAGGTGCCCCATGGTTTGTCAGAAGCAGTATCATCAGAAAGGACCTCAATTTAGAAAATATAAATGATTTCATAATAAAACAAGCTTTCAACTTTTACGACAAATCTGAAAATCTCGAAAATATTACATTCAGAGAAGCCTGTAACTACAAACAAGAACTAAAGAGAAGGAAACCAAAGCCAAGGCAACTCCTATATCGATTGAGAACAAATGTAGAAAAATGGAAAAATCTTAAGAAAAAACACGTTAAAGAAAAAAAAATAATAAAAAATAACAGAACATATTAGAAAAGAGAACACACCGATTTAAAGACCGCGCGCCAGGCTCTAACCTTGTAAATATGTGAATACCCTGTCAATGTGAAGAACGTGTACATATAATTCATTGTTAATATCATAAGCTAGGTTGCTCTTTTTGAGCGACACCTAATAAAGTTATTTTTGAACTGGAACTGGAACTGGAACCCAGAATTTTGAATGACCTTACTTCAAGGGATCATTTCTAAAGTTTCGTACGCAGTTCGATAACCGAACTTCGACGGGACGCCACCCGCGATGAGGAGTTGGGGGGCCTTTCCCTGAGCGTGAAGTTGGATCCTTTTGTGGTCCTTTGATGATCGCTCAATACTGGGAACAGTCCGCTCTGAGTGGGCTTTTTTAATCAAATAAAAAATAGAGAGCAATTGATATTCTGAAACAGAATATCTTTATAATACAATTTTTTTTTATAAAATTGTTTTTTAATTTCATTTTTTGAATTTTATCTCTCGTTTTACCCATTTCTGTTATTTTATCTAGATAAAGTACAATTGTTTAATATCAAAATGATGTGTTATCATCTTGCCTTTTGCATCCTAATTTTCCATGCAAAATAACAATAATGAACTGTGCTCTGCTCACAATTGTAAAACCTAACAGTGTTTCGCGTGACTAATATTCTTTTTCAAAAGTCTTATTTTACGCTCCAGAAATCTGGGTTACATCAGTAGAGAGATCTTTTATTTAAAAGCTTTTATTTAACTTGTCTCCATGTCTGTCTGTCGCCAAATCTTGTAATCAATTTTTAATATACTTGTAGGGCACCTAGAAATATGAAATTTGGTACACATGTTCAAACCTGATGACAATGCTAGCTGACCAATTTTCAGACTTCTGGGTTGTCAGGTTGGCCAATAACGGACATATTTCCTAATTTCCTTTCAAATTTTGTATATTTAATTTTAATATGCTTCCAGACCATATAGAATAATGAAACTCACAATACTCGCTCAATACTGGGAACAGCCCGCTCTGAGTGGGCTTTTTTAATCAAATAAAAAATAGAGAGCAATTGATATTCTGAAACAGAATATTTTTATAATACAATTTTTTTTTTATAAAATTGTTTTTTAATTTCATTTTTTGAATTTTATCTCTCGTTTTACTCATTTCAGTTATTTTATTCAGATAAAGTACAATTGTTTAATATCAAAATGATGTGCTATCATCTTGCCTTTTGCATCCTAATTTTCCATGCAAAATAACAATAATGAGCTGTGCTCTGCTCACAATTGTAAAACCTAACAGTGTTTCGCGTGACTAATATTCTTTTTCAGAAGTCTTATTTTACGCTCCAGAAATCTGGGTTACATCAGAAGAGATATCTTCTATTTAAAAGCTTTTATTTAACTTGCCTCCATGTCTGTCTGTCGCCAAATCTTGTAATCAATTTTTAATATACTTGTAGGGCATCTAGAAATATGAAATTTGGTACACATGTTCAAACCTGATGACAATGCTAGCTGACCAAATTTCAGACTTCTGGGTTGTCAGGTTGGCCAAGAACGGACATATTTCCTAATTTCCTTTCAAATTTTGTATATTGAATTTTAATATGTTTCCTGACCATATAGAAAAATGAAACTCACAATACTCGCTCAGTCCAATTAACAATGCAAGTGTACTAATTTTCAGACTTCTGGGTGAACGGGAAGGCGGGAAATGAACCATTATCTATATTTCTTTTTTAATATTATGTGTTGCATTATATCTACTCGGGAAATGCTGGAGGTTGCGAAACCTTTAATTGCGAGGAGGTAGTCAACAGTTTGGTCTTCTTGGTGGAAAATATTATAATTCTTATTAAAGTTATATTTATAACCCAATTGTTTTTTTCCTGGAGCGCAGAATACCAATTACCCTGGATATTTTCATTAATGTAAATATATATGTTGTATACTCTTTAAAATTATCTTTATAATGAGATCAGCAGGACTGCTGCTTTTATTTATTTATCCCCAAAACTAATAACTAAACGCCAAGCTTATTTGTACTTGGGAATATTTCGCAGGGTTCATTGGTAAATATTTTTTTATCCTAGAAGGGTAGCTGTTTGTATTAACTTTGAAGAATTTAGGCGGGGCATCTAAAGAGAAAGTAGTCGAGAGTTTGGTCTTCTTGGTGGGAAATATAATATTTCTCATTAAAGTTATATTTATAACCCACATTTTTTCCTTGAGCGCAGAATGCCAATTACCCTGGATATTTCTCATTAATGTAAATAAATATGTTGTATGCTCTTTAAAATTATCTGTATAATGAGATCAGCAGGACGGCTACTTTTATTTATTTATCCCCAAAACTAATCGCAACAAAATAACTTCAAAATAGTTACAAAATTGTTCATTAGTTAGATTTTTGTATATAATTCTATAGAGGTGTTTTCTAAAATATCTAGGAAAATATTATATTAGATCAATGAGCAAATTAAACGAATTTAAAATATTTTTAATTTTGCGTTAAATACCAATGTGCTGAATCAATTAAACGCAGATGAGCGCGATTTTTTGACCCCAGAATTTTGAATGACCTTACTTCAAGGGATCATTTCTAAAGTTTCGTACGCAGTTCGATAACCGAACTTCGACGGGACGCCACCCGCGATGAGGAGTTGGGGGGCCTTTCTCTGAGCGTAAAGTTGGATCCTTCTGTGGTCCTTTGATGATCGCTCAATACTGGGAACTGCCCGCTCTGAGTGGGTTTTTTTTATCAAATAAAAAATAGAGAGCAATTGATATTCTGAAACAGAATATTTTATAATACAATTTATTTTTATAAAATTGCTGTTTTTTATTTCCAGTTCCAAATAACTTTATTGGGTGCCACTCAAAAAGAGCAACCTAGATCATCATATTTACAATATACTGAGGGGGGTGGTTATGTACAGGGGTTCATTTACAATTATAATTTATAATGATTACTTTGGGTCCGGATTCTCAGGTCCTTGGGAATATTGTTCTTGAGAAGGTTTTTTCTGGCTTGTTTGATATTCAAGGTGGGTTTGTTTTTCCTTTTTTTCCACTTTTCGTCATTCTGGCTTGAATAATGGAGAATTTGTCTAGGTTTTAAATTTATTTTTTTCTTTTTTCCGCATTTGTAGTTTGTGGCTTCCTTAAAGGTGGGGTTTTATAATTTTTCGGATTTTTCATAGAATTTAAATGATTGTCTAATAATGTAGTCATTGATGTTTTCGATATTTAGATCGTTCCTGAGGATTGTGTTCCGAACGAACCAGGGTGGAGACATGATTTTTCTGAATATTTCATTTTCGAAGACTTCTAGCTTTTCAAGGATGGTCTTATGTACTGTCATAAAAATGGGGTGGCCATATATGAGTATTGGTCTTATTATTGATGTGTAAATGGTTCTTTTGCAATGAAGGGATAATTTGCTTTTCGGTCCTATAAGTAGGGATAATCGGTGTTGGGCAGCTTTTGCCAAATTAATTCTGTTTTCGATGTGTTTTTTGAAGGTTAGGTGCTCGTCTAGGGTCATCCCTAGGTATCGGATGTTCTCTTTCCATTTAATATTGTCTTCGAAGACAAAAGGTTCATCTAAAGGTTTCTTAATTTTGTCTTTTTTTCTGGAGAATATTATTGCTTCACTTTTTTGGGGGTTCATTGTGACTCGCCATTCTTTACACCAGAGCGTGGAAAAGATGCAGGCCTCTTGAAGTTTCATGTGGAGTCTGTCGAAGTCGTATGTCGACGCCAAAATAGCGGTATCATCGGTAAATAGGTGTCTTCAATACAGGGAAAGTCATCTATATATATGTCAAATAAGGTTGGTCCTGTGACTGATCCTTGGGGGACCCCGGCAAGGATGTTCCTAGCTGTTGAAAGTTCGTCTTTGACTCGTACATTGAATGTTCTATTTGTTAAGAAGTTTTGCGTTATTTTTATGATGTCTCCAGGAAGGTGCTTTTTGCACATTTTGTAGAGAAGGGCTTCGTGCCAGACTTTATTAAATGCTTTGGCAGGTAACAGCGAAATGTACATGTAGCTTGATGGTTCATGCATGGATTTTCCTTTTTTAAGTATGGGACAGATAATGGACGTTTTCCATCTGTCAGGGAAGTGGGCAAGCTGCAGTGAGGCGTTAAAGATTTCGGTTATTGATGCTAGTATATGATTAGGGAGCAGTTTGAGAGCTTCATTAGGCAATTCGTCGATTCCGGGAGCTTTTTTATTTGGTAGATATTCATTAATCGCTTTTATTTCACCAATGTTTGTTGGTTCTAGTCCTGTTTCTTTATTTTTTTTCCATGTATGAATTCACACGTTTGATGTATGTACGAGTAGGTTTGGAGTGGGATGTATAGGGATTGGGGGTGAACTGTTTTTCATAGTTGTTGGCAAATGATTCAGCTGCTTCTTCTGTGGTTAGTGTCTGCCCATTGTTTGTCTTCAGCGTTATTTCTTGTTTTTCAGAATTGGATAATCGTTTGATGGCTTTCCATATGGTTTGGTCCGTGACTTTCAAGTTTTCGATGAAGTGGTCCCAGCTGGTGTTATCGTGCTCTCTTGTAAGTTTCTGTGATTCTCTCTGGCCCGTCATGTAGGCTGATTTATTTCTGGGGTCGCAGGTTTTTTTCATTTTTTTTCTTAGTCTGTTGGTGGATTGTATTTTTCTTTAATGTGAGGTGGATATCTTCGTTCTAGTTCCGGGTCCTTATATTTTGTTGAATCTTTCAAATTTTGCACCATTTGTTCTTCAATGTGTGTAATGGCCTCGTCTATTTTTGAAGATGTGTCTAGGATCAGTTCAGGAGGTTCAGCGAATTCCATTTTGCACTTGAATAGGGCCCAATCTGTAATTTTTATTTTTGCATTTGAGTAGGAGATTTTGAAATCCTGTAGCACAAGTAGTGTACTGGGAGATGATCAGAGGTTAGTTTGTGCAGGACTTTAGAGTATGCGCTTTGGGAGATGTTTTTGTGCACGGCGATATCAATGATGTCTGGAGGTGAGTCATGAGTAGGTTTGGAGCCTTCTCCCGCTTGGGTTAGTGTTGGTGGAACCCCAGGCAGGATGTTTGCAGTTTAGGTCCCCTGCTATGATGATCGGTGTGTCCTTTGAAAAAAATGTTATAGATATCGGTTTGATCTAGATAGGTGTTTGGTGGTTTGTAGCACGAATACAGGTTCATATTCAACCCGTTTTTGATTGAAATTCCTGTAGTTTCCAAGCTTGAGATGGTGGCATGAATAGGAGCATGGCTGTACTTCTTGTGGATGAATATGGCAGTTCCACCACCTTGTCCGGTTAATCTGTCGTTGCGGAGGGTGATGAAGTTTTGAATCCTTATTTTATGGCACGGCTTAATCCAAGTTTCTGACACTAGTGCGATGTCGATGTCGTGGTCGTTCAGGAATTCTGAGAATTGTTGTTTTTTGTTTCGGAGACTGCACGCATTCCAGTGAACGATTCGAAGGCTATTTTTATACATTTATTTGTGATTCATTTACATCTGAAGGTGCCTACAACGTTCTTCATGATGTTTGCTATTATTGCGGGGTCACTGAGAGCCTTTTTGATAGCGCTCTCTAGTTGGTTGACCTTAGTGGCTGAAGGAGGATTGGGACGTTCTTTATTGACATATGGAGTTTTATTCTTTGTTTTGAGTGGGTTGGGAAATTTCAGAAGGGTTTGGACCTGTAGGGTTGGATTTTTCTTTTTCTGTATTGGGGTTTGGTTTATTATTAATTTGGGTTTGGGGCAGTCTATTTATTATTTTGTATAGTGGGCAACCACGCCAACTTGCTGTATGCTGACCCTGGCAGTTTGCACATTTAGGTGGGACTTCTTTTTCTTTGGCGCATTCGGATGTGAAATGATTTTCTCCACATTTTACACATTTGGGAATTTCCCTGCATTCAAATTGAGAGTGCCCAAAGTTTTGGCACCTATGGCATTGTGGGAGCCCTGTAAGCCTCGACGTTGTACTTCATGTCGCAGAGATCTGTGATATTGTAAATTTATTTATTCCTTGCAGTCTTGGGAAGGGTTACCTGGATTAGTGGGAGCTCCTCTTTTGTTCTTGAATTTGGTAGTCTTGCAAGTTTGGACATATCGAATCCCTTGTTTTCCAGATCCTCTTGTATTTCGGGGATGGTGCTGCAGCGGTCGAGACCTCTGACGACCACTCTAAGGCACTTTTCGTCGTCTAGGATCTTGAAGTGGAAGGTGTAGTGGCGATCTTCAAACCACTTGGTAGCTATCCGGTAGTTTGTGTAAGTCTGAACGTTGATGTATCGGCCTGATGTGTAAAATTCTAGCTTTTGTTTTGTACACTTGACAAGACCATCCTAAGGCCTGACCATTCCTTTACTCCGCTTATTTTAATTGGCGGTATTCTGATCTTGGGGTTACGGGTGGGATTGTTAGGTTTGTTATTTGATGTTTCGTTAGGTTTCTTTGATGGGTTAGAGTTTTTAGGGTTTTGTTCATGATTTGGCATTTTGTTTGGTGTCACTTCGATTTCCATTTCGACTGTTTCTGCTTCATGAGGTTTTTCAAGCTGTTTATTTTGTAACTAGACGAATGTCCCGGGCAACGCCCGGGTTTTACCCGAGTGCGTATATATTTTAAAAACGTTTTAATTCAAATACTATTCGTTACAATTATAAATTGGCGCCATGGATGTCACTCTTTTGAAACGTCCCGAAAAGTGGATGAGAGGGTAACACGCTCGATTCCCAACAATAAGTCGGTGGATGAGAGGGTAACACGCTCGATTCCCGACAGTCATGAACCGGGATTAAATCCCGCGTTAAAATTTTGTTTAATATGTGAATAACCTTCACATATTATTCATTGTTCAATTATCATGAACTAGGTTGCTCTTGCTGAGCGGTACCTATTTATGTGAATTTGAACCAGAGAAACGTCCCGTTCCAAACTGTGTGTTTTCAAAATGTTTTAATTAAAATACTATTCGTTACAATTATAAATTGGCGCCGTGGATGTCTCTCTTGTGAAACGTCCCGCAAGGATCAGTCACAGGACCAACCTTATTTGACATATTTATAGACGACTTCCCCTGTATTGAAGACACCTCTTTACACCTATTTGCCGATGATACCGCCATTTTAGCCTCAACATATAACTTCAACAATCTCCACATGAAACTCCAAGAGGCCTGCATCTTTTCCACGCTCTGGTGTAAGGAATGGCGAGTTACAATGAACCCCCAAAAAAGTGAAGCAATCATTTTTTCCAGAAAAAAAGAAAAAATTAAGAAACCTTTAGACGAACTTTTTGTCTTCGAAGACAATATTAAATGGAAAGAGAACATCCGATACCTAGGGATGACCCTAGACGAGCACCTAACCTTCAAAAAACACATCGAAAACAGAATTAATTTGGCGAAAGCTGCCCAACACCGATTATCCCTACTTCTAGGACCGAAAAGCAAATTATCCCTTTATTGCAAAAGAACCATTTACACGTCAATAATAAGACCAATACTAATATGCGACCCCCCAATTTTTATGACAGCACATAAGACCATCCTTAAAAAGCTAGAAGTATTTGAAAATAAAATGATCAGAAAAATCATGTCTCCACCCTGGTTCGTTCGAAACACAATCCTCAGGAACGATCTAAATATCGAAAACATCAATGACTACATTATTAGACAATCATTTAAATTTTACGAAAAATCCGAAAAATTAGAAAATCCCACCTTTAAGGAAGCCACAAACTACAAATGCGGAAAAAGGAAAATAAGGAATTTGAAACCTAGACAAATTCTCCATCAATTAAGCCAGAATGACGAAAAGTGGAAAAAAAGGAAAAACAAACCCACCTTGAATATCAAACAAGCCCGAAAAAACCTTCTCAAGAAAAATATCCACAAGGACCTGAGAATCCGGACCCAACGACATCATTATAAATTATAATTGTAAATGAACCCCTGTACATAACCACCCCCCTCAGTATATTGTAAATATGATGATCTAGGTTGTTCTTTTTGAACGGCACCTAATAAAGTTATTTGGAACTGGAAACGTCCCGCACATAACGGATATCTACGACATGAAGTGCCGAGTCGAGGCCTATAGGGCCCCCAAAGGTCCAGGCCAATGTCACAGATGTCAAAACTTTGGACACTCAAAGTTTGAATGCAGAGAAACCCCTAAAAGTGTCAAGTGCGGAGAGAACCATTTCACCTCCGAATGCTCTAAACAAAAAGAAGTCCTACCAAAATGCGCTAACTGCCAGGGTCAGCACACGGCCAACTGGAGTGGCTGTCCACTCTACAAAAAAATAAATAAAGATATACCCAGTCAAAAGAACCCACGCCCTAATGCACAAAAAGAACCTTCCAAGGTACCCATTAATGCAAAAATCCCTCAAACCACAGGAAATAAGGAAAAACCTGCGCAAACCAACCTAAAAGTCTTCCCCTGAAAACCCCCAAGCAAAGCCCCATCGAGAGTGCTATCGAAAAGGCTCTCAGCGATCCAAAGATCATTGCCACCATAGTGAGGAACGTTCTCGCCACCATCGGTTCTCAATGAACGCTAAAGACAAAAAGAATAAACTCCGAATCATTCATTGGAACGCATGTAGCCTTCGGAATAAAAGGCAACAACTCACTGAATTTCTGAACGACCACGACATAGACATAGCTCTAATTTCCGAAACCTGGCTCAAACCCTGTCACAGGATGAACATCCCCAACTACAACACCGTTCGAAATGACAGACTGTCTGGACAGGGCGGAGGCACAGCCTTTTTCATCCATAAGAACTATTACTGTGTTCCCATCCAAAGCACTTGCCTGAATTTGGAAACCACAGGAATAACAATCAAAGACAAAAATGGAACAACAATGAACATATACTCCTGCTACAAGCCCCCAAACACGCCCCTTGACCCAAAGGACATCTGCAATCTATTCAAAACCAACACTCCAACAATCCTAGCCGGAGACCTCAACTGCAAGAATCCAACCTGGGGTTCATTCTCTATCAATCCAAATGGCAAGATCCTACAAAAGGTTGTCGAATGCCTCAACCTGGATTTAAGCTACCCAGATGAACCGACACATGACTCACCACCCGACATCTTGGACATCGCAATCCACAAAAATCTGAGTCAGACCGTTCACTCAAAAGTCCTCCACGAGATGACGTCTGATCACCTTCCAGTCCTTCTAATATTACAAGACTATAATATAACCCGCTCCGACACAACAATCAAAATCATCGACTCGGCCCTCTTTAAGTACCAAATGGAAAACACCCAACCCCCAGCGCACACCGCAGAAACTCCCCAAGAAATAATCGACTCCATAGCTTCCATTGAGGCCCAAACAATTCAAAATCTACAAAAGTCCACAAAATATAAAGAACAAGACCTCGAAAGAAAGTATCCAGCCCACAACAAAGAAAAATTACGAAAAACTAACAGACTAAGAAAAAAAATGAAATAGACCTGCGACCCCAACGACAAAAAAGCGTACATTTCCGCACGAAGAGAATCACAAAAACTTACTAGAGAACACGACAACACCAGCTGGGACACCTACATAGAAAACCTTGACGTATCTGATCAGACAGTATGGAAGGCCATTAGACGCCTCACAGCCCCAAAGAAAGAAGAAATTATCGTGAAAACCAATAACAATCTGACATTAACAGCCGAGGAGGCAGCTGAAGCACTTGCTGACTCCTATGAAAAGCAGCTCAGCCCAAATCCTCCTACCTCTTCATATTCGAACACATATCTGAACGAAAGAATCACCGCACACCTCCAAACAAACAACAAAACAGCTCTGGAACCCACTAACATTGGAGAAATCAAAGCAATAATTGACACCTTCCCTAAGAAAAAAGCCCCAGGCATCGACGGAATCACGAACGAAGCGCTAAAACTACTGCCCAACCATATTCTCGAATCACTAACCAGCACTTTTAATGCCTCATTGAAACTCGCATACTTCCCGAACAACTGGAAAACATCGATTATTTGTCCCTTACCAAAACAAGGTAAATCAAAGTACGACCCAGCAAGTTATAGACCCATTTCCCTCCTACCTGTCACCTCCAAACTATTCGAAAGAATCATTTTAAGAAGAATAAAAAAAGCACTCAGCGACGAACATCCCCTCAGGCCCGAACAATTCGGGTTCCAGCAAAATCACTCAACCCTTCATCAACTTGTGGTGGTCACGGAGAAGATACGAAAGGCCATGGAATCAAAACAATTAACAGGAGGCATCTTCTTTGACATCTCCAAGGCATTTGACAAAGTTTGGCACGAGGCCCTTTTGTACAAAATGGCAAAAAAAAAACCTACCTGGAGACATCATCCAAATGACAAAAAGCTTCCTTTGTGACAGAAACTTTAGAGTAAAAGTCAAAGATGTTCTGTCAACCCCAAGGAAAATTCGAGCAGGAGTCCCTCAAGGGTCAGTCATCGGCCCCACCTTCTTCAATATTTTTATTGATGACTACCCTTGCCCCGAAGGAATGTCCCTACATCTATACGCAGACGACGCCGCAACTCTAGTCTCAGCCTTCAACTTCGATACCATCTATCTCAAACTTCAAGAAGCACTGGTATTCGTTAATATTTGGTGCGACGATTGGCGGGTTGAATTGAACCCACAAAAACCGAAGCTGTACTCTTCTCAGACAAAAGACTAAAAGTGAAGAAGCCCTTAGAAGATCTAGGCTTCCCTGATGAATCCATTAAATGGAAGGACAGCGTCCGCTACCTGGGCGTCATCCTTGATCAACACCTGACCTTCCAAGAACACGTACAAAACCGAATAAACCTCGCAAAAGCAGCCCAGCACCGACTAGCACTATTTTTAGGGAGCAAGAGCAAACTATCCCTACACTGCAAACGTACCATATACACGTCTATTTTAAGACCAATCCTAACCTACGGCCACCCAGTCTTCATAACCGCAAACAAAACTACGCTGAAAAAAATCGAAAGTTTCGAAAACCAGGTATTAAAGAAAATAATAGGTGCCCCATGATTTGTCGGAAGTAGTATCATCAGAAAGGACCTCAATTTAGAAAATATAAATGATTTCATAATAAAACAAGCTTTCAACTTTTACTATAAATCTGAAAATCTCGAAAATATTACATTCAGAGAAGCCTGTAACTACAAACAAGAACTGAAAAGAAGGAAACCAAAGCCAAGGCAACTCCTATATCGATTGAGAACAAATGTAGAAAAATGGAAAAATATTAAGAAAAAACACGTTAAAGAAAAAAATATATAAATGAAAATAAATGAATAAATAAATATAACAGAACATATTAGAAAAGAGAACACACCGATTTAAAGACCGCGCGCCAGGCTCTAACCTTGTAGAGATGTGAATACCCTGTCAATGTGAAGAACGTGTACATATAATTCATTGTTAATATCATAAGCTAGGTTGCTCTTTTTGAGCGGCACCTAATAAAGTTATTTTTGAACTGGAAACGTCCCGCCCCAAACTGTGTGTGTCTTGAAAATATAAAAATAAAAATGTGAATTTTCATAAAGATTTCATCATGTCGATTTTTTTTTTTTGCATTTCACCTACTAAATCGATAGAGAAAATTACATTTGCAACATGAACTTAGGTATATTGACTAAATAGAAAGCTGCATAGTAATAAAGATCATTTTTAAAGGCACCATATCGTTTTTTTTTTTTTTTCAATAAAATCGAAACAAAAATTGCCTTAAAAAAAAAGAAACATTCGCGGTGATTTTGTTTTGCATTCGATTATACAATTATTATATATATTGGCATCCTATATTAACTTTATGAACTGAAAAATACTGGTGATTTTTCTCTTGGGCGCTTCGCGGGAGCTTTTGTAGTATTGTGTTCTAGGTAGTTTGAGCGCAGTTCGCACAGTTCCCTTTTGTAAAAGTCAATAAAATTTATTAGCTCGGCAAAGGTGGTTTCGACCGCGCCGGAGTATTTTTTCGAAGCTTGAGAATCTTCATTTTTTAATTCTGGGCATTCTGGAAGTTTCCAAATTGAATATTTACGGGTACCTACCGGGTATTTGGGGTTGGTAAAATTAGTTTTGGGGGCTTCTGGTGCAGGGAGGTCTTCCATGGATCGGGTTTTTCGCGTGACTCGAATTTATTCACTTTTTACTTTTTTTTATTTTTATATTATATCTCTCTCTCTTTACTTTTATGAAGTTTCTTTCTGTTATTTTATCTAAATAAAGTACAATTGTTTTAATATCAAAAATATGTGTTATCCTGTCTTTTGTATCCTAATTTTATAACAATAAGTCGGTGGACGTGTGGGTAACACCCTCGGTTCCCGACAGTCATGAACCGGGATTAATCCCGCGTTAAAAATTGTTTAATATGTGAAAAACCTTCACATATTATTCATTGTTCAATTACCATGAACTAGGTTGCTCTTGCTGAGCGGTACCTATTTATGTGAATTTGAACCAGAGATCCTAATTTTCCATGCATAATAACAATAATGAGCGTTACTCTACTCAAAATTGTAAAACCTAACAGTGTTTCGCCTTACTAATATATATTTTAAATCTTATTTTACGCTCCAGGAATCCTGGTTACATCAAAAGAGAGAGAGGGCTTCTATTAGACTTTATTTCTTGTTTGTCCCCAAATATTGTATTTAATATGATTCCAGACCATATAGAAATCTGAAATTTTGAACACTTTATTATTCTATTCGAAATGGTCAAACATAAAAGAAAAAAGGCAATGAGAATGAAATGGGTAAGAATATTCCTAAGATCAAATTTACATTCTATTAAAAAAAATAATAATGAAGTTTTACTTATCTTATTGGTGTTAGAGAGGGAGGGGGGATTGGAAGTTACTTCCACTTAATATTTAAAAACTACATTTTAGGACGATTTCTAAAAAATAACCTAAAAATAGTTACACAATTTTTCAGGTTCAAGGTTCAAATTCACATAAATAGCTACCGCTCAGCAAGAGCAACCTAGTTCATGATAATTGAACAATGTTCCAGTTCCAGTTCCAAATAACTTTATTAGGTGCCGTTCAAAAAGAACAACCTAGATCATCATATTTACAATATATTGAGGGGAGTGGTTATGTACAGGGGTTCATTTACAATTATAATTTATAATGATGTCGTTGGGTCCGGATTTTCAGGTCCTTGGGGATATTTTTCTTGAGAAGGTTTTTTCGGGCTTGTTTGATATTCAAGGTGGGTTTGTTTTTCCTTTTTTTCCACTTTTCGTCATTCTGGCTTAATTGATGGAGAATTTGTCTAGGTTTCAAATTTCTTATTTTCCTTTTTCCGCATTTGTAGTTTGTGGCTTCCTTAAAGGTGGGATTTTCTAATTTTTCGGATTTTTCGTAAAATTTAAATGATTGTCTAATAATGTAGTCATTGATGTTTTCGATATTTATATCGTTCCTGAGGATTGTGTTCCGAACGAACCAGGGTGGAGACATGATTTTTCTGATCATTTTATTTTCAAATACTTCTAGCTTTTTAAGGATGGTCTTATGTGCTGTCATAAAAATTGGGTGGCCGTATATGAGTATTGGTCTTATTATTGATGTGTAAATGGTTCTTTTGCAATGAAGGGATAATTTGCTTTTTGGTCCTAGAAGTAGGGATAGTCAGTGTTGGGCAGCTTTCGCCAAATTAATTCTGTTTTCGATGTGTTTTTTGAAGGTTAAGTGCTCGTCTAGGGTCATCCCTAGGTATCGGATGTTCTCTTTCCATTTAATATTGTCTTCGAAGACAAAAAGTTCGTCTAAAGGTTTCTTAATTTTGTCTTTTTTTCTGGAAAAAATGATTGCTTCACTTTTTTGGGGGTTCATTGTGACTCGCCATTCCTTACACCAGAGCGTGGAAAAGATGCAGGCCTCTTGGAGTTTCATGTGGAGATTGTCGAAGTTATATGTTGAGGCTAAAATGGCGGTATCATCGGCAAATAGGTGTAAAGAGGTGTCTTCAATACAGGGGAAGTCGTCTATAAATATGTCAAATAAGGTTGGTCCTGTGACTGATCCTTGGGGGACCCCGGCAAGGATGTTCCTAGCTGTTGAAAGTTCATTTTTGACTCGTACCTTGAATGTTCTATTTGTTAAGAAGTTTTGCGTTATTTTTATGATGTCTCCGGGAAGGTGCTTTTTGCACATTTTGTAGAGAAGGGCTTCGTGCCAGACTTTATCGAATGCTTTGGCGATATCGAGGAATACGGCTCCTGTTATTTGGCCTAGGTCCATGGCTTTTCTTATTTTTTCAGTGACAACTACCAGCTGGTGCAATGTTGAGTGTTTGGCTTGGTAGCCAAATTGTTCAGGTCTGAGTGGATTCTTTTCTTCTAGGGATTTTCTGAGTCTTCTTAAAACAATTCTTTCGAATAGTTTTGAGATGGCAGGTAGCAGTGAGATGGGCCTGTAGCTTGTTGGTTCATGGATGGATTTTCCTTTTTTAAGTATGGGACAGATAATGGACGTTTTCCATCTGTCAGGGAAGTGGGCAAGCTGCAGTGAGGCGTTAAATATTTCGGTTATTGATGCTAGTATATGATTAGGGAGCAGTTTGAGAGCTTCATTAGGTAATTCGTCGATTCCGGGAGCTTTTTTATTTGGTAGATATTCAATAATCGCTTTTATTTCACCAATATTTGTTGGTTCTAGTCCTGTTTCTTTATTTTTTTTCATGTATGAATTCACACGTTTGATGTATGTACGAGTAGGTTTGGAGTGGGATGTATAGGGATTGGGGGTGAACTGTTTTTCATAGTTGTTGGCAAATGATTCAGCTGCTTCTTCTGTGGTTAGTGTCTGCCCATTGTTTGTCTTCAGGGTTATTTCTTGTTTTTCAGAGTTGGATAATCGTTTGATGGCTTTCCATATGGTTTGGTCCGTGACTTTCAAGTTTTCGATAAAGTGGTCCCAGCTGGTGTTATCGTGCTCTCTTGTAAGTTTCTGTGATTCTCTCCGGGCCGTCATGTAGGCTGATTTATCTCGGGGGTCGCAAGTATTTTTCATTTTTTTCCTTAGTCTGTTGGTGGATCGTATTTTTTCTTTGATGTGAGGTGGATATCTTCGTTCTAGTTCCGGGTCCTTATATTTTGTTGAATCTTTCAAATTTTGCACCATTTGTTCTTCAATGTGTGTAATGGCCTCGTCTATTTTTGAAGATGTATCTAGGATCAGTTCAGGAGGTTCAGCGATTTCCATTTTGTACTTGAATAGGGCCCAATCTGTAATTTTTATTTTTGTATTTGAGTAGGAGATTTTGAAATCCTGTAGCACAAGTAGTACTGGGAGATGATCAGAGGTTAGTTCGTGCAGGACTTTAGAGTATGCGCTTTGGGAGATGTTTTTGTGCACGGCAATATCTATGATGTCTGGAGGTGAGTCATGAGTAGGTTCGTCGGGGTAGCTCACATCTAGGTCCATAACGTTGATTGCGTTTTGGAGCCTTCTCCCGCTTGGGTTAGTGGTGGTGGAACCCCAGGCAGGATGTTTGCAGTTTAGGTCCCCTGCTATGATGGTCGGTGTGTCCGTTGAAAAAATGTTATAGATATCGGTTTGATCTAGATAGGTGTTTGGTGGTTTGTAGCACGAATACAGGTTCATATTTAACCCGTTTTTGTTTTTGATTGAAATTCCTGTTGTTTCCAGGCTTGAGGTGGTGGCATGAATAGGTGCATGGCTGTACTTCTTGTGGATGAAAATGGCAGTTCCACCACCTTGTCCGGTTAGTCTGTCGTTGCGGATGGTGATGAAGTTTTGAATCCTCATTTTATGGCACGGCTTAACCCAGGTTTCTGACACTAGTGCGATGTCGATGTCGTGGTCGTTCAGGAATTCTGAGAATTGTTGTTTTTTGTTTCGGAGACTGCACGCGTTCCAGTGAACGATTCGAAGGCTATTTTTATACATATTTTTGTTATTCATTTACATCTGAAGGTGTCTACAACGTTCTTCATGATGTTTTCTATTATTGCGGGGTCACTGAGAGCCTTTTTGATAGCGCTCTCTAGTTGGTTGACCTTAGTGGCAGAAGGAGGATTGGGACGTTCTTTATTGACATAAGGAGTTTTGTTCTTGTTTTGAGTGGGTTGGGGAATTTCAGAAGGGTTTGGACCTGTAGGGTTGGATTTTTCTTTTTCTGTATTGGGGTTTGGTTTCTTATTAATTTGGGTTTTGGGCACTCTATTTATTTTTCTGTATAGTGGGCAACCACGCCAACTTGCTGTATGCTGACCCTGGCAGTTTGCACATTTAGGTGGGACTTCTTTTTCTTTGGCGCATTCGGATGTGAAATGATTTTCTCCACATTTTACACATTTGGGAGTTTCCCTGCATTCAAACTGAGAGTGCCCAAAGTTTTGGCACCTATGGCATTGTCCGGGGCCTTTGGGAGCCCTGTAAGCCTCGACGTTGCACTTCATGTCGCAGAGATCTGTAATATTGTAAATTTCTTTATTCCTTGCAGTCTTGGGAAGGGTTACCTGGATTAGTGGGAGCTCCTCCTTTGTTCTTGAATTTCGTAGTCTTGCAAGTTTAGACATCTCGAATCCCTTGTTTTCCAGATCTTCTTGTATTTCGGGGATAGTGATGCAGCGGTCGAGACCTCTGACGACGACTCTAAGGCACTTTTCGTCGTCTAGGATCTTGAAGTGGAAGGTGTAGTGGCGATCTTCCAACCACTTGGTAGCTATCCGGTAGTCCGATGTTGTGTGAGTCTGAACGTTGATGTGTCGGCCTGATGTGTAAAATTCTGGCTTTTGTTTTGTACAATTGACAAGACCATCTCTAAGGCCTGACCATTCCTTTACTCCGCTTATTTTAATTGGTGGTATTCTGATCTTGGGGTTAGGGGTGGGATTGTTAGGTTTGTTATTCAATGTTTCGTTAGGTTTCTTTGATGGGTTAGAGTTTTTATGGGTTTGTTCGTGATTTGGGATTTTGTTTGGTGTCACTTCTATTTCCATTTCGACTGTTTTTGCTTCATTAGGTTTTTCAGGCTGTTTAGATTGTAATTTTGGTTCAGGATTACCTTGTGATCTTTGGTTGGGGCACCAGGTTGTTTTTTGCGTTGTTGTTTCTTTTGCGGCTACTGGTGATTTTTCTCTTGGGCGCTTCGCGGGGGCTTTTGTAGTATTGTGTTCTAGGTAGTTGGAGCGCAGTTCGCACAGTTCCCTTTCGTAAAAGTCAATAAAATTTATTAGCTCGGCAAAAGTGGTTTCGACCGCGCTGGAGTATTTTTTCAAGGCTTGAGAATCTTCTTCATTTTTCAATTCTGGGCATTCTGGAAGTTTCCAAATTGAATATTTACGGGTACCTACTGGGTATTTGGGGTTGGTAAAATTATTTTTGGGGGCTTCTGGTGCAGGGAGGTCTTCCATGGTTCGGGTTGCTTTCTCATTAGGTTTAACTGTATAATAGTTTTGAATTCTTTCTTATTATCGGCGTCAAACAAAATTGTAAACCTTTTGCTTCAGTTAATAATTGAACAATGTTCCAGTTCCAGTTCCAAATAACTTTATTAGGTGCCGTTCAAAAAGAACAACCTAGATCATCATATTTACAATATACTGAGGGGGGTGGTTATGTACAGGGGTTCATTTACAATTATAATTTATAATGATGTCGTTGGGTCCGGATTCTCAGGTCCTTGGGGATATTTTTCTTGAGAAGGTTTTTTCGGGCTTGTTTGATATTCAAGGTGGGTTTGTTTTTCCTTTTTTTCCACTTTTCGTCATTCTGGCTTAATTGATGGAGAATTTGTCTAGGTTTCAAATTCCTTATTTTCCTTTTTCCGCATTTGTAGTTTGTGGCTTCCTTAAAGGTGGGATTTTCTAATTTTTCGGATTTTTCGTAAAATTTAAATGATTGTCTAATAATGTAGTCATTGATGTTTTCGATATTTAGATCGTTCCTGAGAATTGAACAATGAATAATATGTGAAGGTTATTCACATATTAAACAAATTTTAACGTGGGATTTAATCCCGGTTCATGACTGTCGGGAATCGAGCGTGTTACCCTCTCATCCACCGACTCTTTTTTTTTTTACACAATTTTTCGATAGATGGCATTAATTAGTTTTTTGTTTATAATTCTATAGAGGTATTTACTAAAATATCTACGAAAATATTATTAATATATACAGTTATCAGCGTCATAATCAATTCTTTCTCAATTCTGTGACCGTTTGCTTTTGGTTCAGTGGTAGAATGCTCGCCTGCCACGCGGGCGCCCCGGGTTCGTTTCCCAGCCGATGCATTTTTTTTTTTTTTTACAATTTTTAAAACTCATTTTTATTATTAAAATATATGTGCTTTCCCTGTCTATGTACAGATTTACGGTCTATGTACACAAGTATACAAATATGTATACAAGTTATTTGCAAATTGCGTGGCAAATTTGCCCTTTCGCTCGCAAGCAGCGCCTCTAGCAGTGAAGATGGGAGGTAATATCAGCTGACCTAATGGACATGTAAAACGTGTTTTAACAGGACATAGAGAAAAATCTGGAAAAGATATTTTTCGGATTTTTAGTCAAGAAAAATAGATTGACATGTTCTGAGAAAAAGTAGTTGTTTTTTATTCAGAAAATGATGATGACAATATTGCTGTATCATATTTGATTATCAGATACAAAATTATATCCGGGAAAATTCCAAAAAGCAGAGACCAGGGGTGAAGCCAGTTCATTTTTAGTCTGCAGGAACAAAATTCTAACAGAAAAATATTCATTCGAGCAGAAGACACAAAGCCAGATCATCTCTTAATAAAAATATCGCTTCTCAGACACAAAGTTTGTAGCGGGACGTTTCACAAGAATGGCATCCACGGCACCAATTTATAATTGTAACGAATAGTATTTGAATAAAAGCATTTAATCGGTTAAAACCTGGGCGTTGCCTGGGTCATTCAGCTAGTATTAAATAAATGAGAGCAAATTAAACAAATTTAAAATATTTTCAATTTTGCTTTAAATACCAATATACTGAATCAATTAAACGCAGATGAGCGCGATTTTTTGACCCGAGAATTTTGAATGACCTTACTTCAAGGGATCATTTCTAAAGTTTCGTACGCAGTTCTATAACCGAACTTCGACGGGACGCCACCCGCGATGAGGAGTTGGGGGGCCTTTCCCTGAGCGTGAAGTTGGATCCTTCTGTGGTCCTTTGATGATCGCTCAATACTGGGAACTGCCCGCTCTGAGTGGGTTTTTTTATCAAATAAGAAATAGAGAGCAATTGATATTCTGAAACAGAATATTTTTATAATACAATTTATTTTTATAAAATTGCTGTTTTTTATATCCAGTTCCAAATAACTTTATCAGGTGCCACTCAAAAAGAGCAACCAATCAAAGTACGACCCAGCAAGTTATAGACCCATTTCCCTCCTACCTGTCACTCGAAAATATTACATTCAGAGAAGCCTGTAACTACAAAGAAGAACTGAAGAGAAGGAAACCAAAGCCAAGGCAACTCCTATATCGATTGAGAACAAATGTGGAAAAATCTTAAGAAAAAACATGTTAAAGAAAAAAAATAAAAATAAATAAATAAAAAATAACAGAACATATTAGAAAAGAGAACACACCGATTTAAAGACCGCGCGCCAGGCTCTAACCTTGTAAAGATGTGAACCTGTCAATGTGAAGAACGTGTACATATAATTCATTGTTAATATCATAAACTAGGTTGCTCTTTTTGAGCGGCACCTAATAAAGTTATTTTTGAACTGGAACTGGAACTGGAAGAATTTATTCGAAAGTTTCGAAAACCAGGTATTAAAGAAAATAATAGGTGCCCCATTGTTTGTCAGAAGTAGTATCATCAGAAAGGACCTCAATTTAGAAAATATAAATGATTTCATAATAAAACAAGCTTTCAACTTTTACGATAAATCTGAAAATCTCGAAAATATTACATCCAGAGAAGCCTGTAACTACAAACAAGACCTGAAGAGAAGGAAACCAAAGCCAAGGCAACTCCTATATCGATTGAGAAAAAATGTAGAAAAATGGAAAAATCTTAAGAAAAAACACGTTAAACAAAAAAAATAAATAAAAAATAACAGAACATATTAGAAAAGAGAACACACCGATTTAAAGACCGCGCGCCAGGCTCTAACCTTGTAAAGATGTGAACCTGTCAATGTGAAGAACGTGTACATGTACAAGAACTGAAGAGAAGGAAACCAAAGCCAAGGCAACTCCTATATCGATTGAGAGCAAATGTAGAAAAATGGAAAAATCTTAAGAAAAAACACGTTAAACAAAAAAAATAAATAAAAAATAACAGAACATATTAGAAAAGAGAACACACCGATTTAAAGACCGCGCTCCAGGCTCTAACCTTGTAAAGATGTGAACCTGTCAATGTGAAGAACGTGTACATATAATTTATTGTTAATATCATAAGCTAGGTTGCTTTTTTTGAGCGGCACCTAATAAAGTTATTTTTGAACTGGAACTGGAACCCAGAATTTCGAACGAAGAAATTCGAGTCCCACCCGGAAAACCCGATCCATGGAAGACCTCCCTGCACCAGAAGCCTCCAAAACTAATTTTACTAACCCCAAATACCCGGTAGGTACCCATAAATATTCAATTTGGAAACTTCCAGAATGCACAGAATTAAAAAATGAAGAAGATTCTCAAGCTTTGAAAAAATACTCCGGCGCGGTCGAAACCACCTTTGCCGAGCTAATAAATTTTATTGACTTTTACGAAAGGGAACTGTGCGAACTGCGCTCAAACTACCCAGAACACAATACTACAAAAGCTCCCGCGAAGCGCCCAAGAGAAAAATCACCAGTAGCCGCAAAAGAAACAACAACGCAAAAAACAACCTGGTGCTCCAACCAAAGGTCACAAGGTAATCTTGAACCAAAATTACAAAATAAACAGCCTGAAAAACCTCATGAAGCAGAAACAGCCGAAATGGAAATCGAAGTGACACCAAACAAAATGCCAAATCATGAACAAAACCCTAAAAACTCTAACCCATCAAAGAAACCTAACGAAACATCAAATAACAAACCTAACAATCCCACCCCTAACCCCAAGATCAGAATACCGCCAATTAAAATAAGCGGAGTAAAGGAATGGTCAGGCCTTAGAGATGTTCTTGTCAAGTGTACAAAACAAAAGCCAGAATTTTACACATCAGACCGATACATCAACGTACAGACTCACACAACATCAGACTACCGGATAGCTACCAAGTGGTTGGAAGATCGCCACTACACCTTCCACTTCAAGATCCTAGACGACGGAAAGTGCCTTTGAGTCGTCGTCAGAGGTCTCGACCGCTGCATCACCATCCCCGAAATACAAGAAGGTCTGGAAAACAAGGGATTCGAGATGTCTAAACTTGCAAGACTACGAAATTCAAGAACAAAGGAGGAGCTCCCACTGATCCAGGTAACCCTTCCCAAGACTGCAAGAATTAAAGAATTTTACAATATCACAGATCTCTGCGACATGAAGTGCAACGTCGAGGCTTACAGGGCTCCCAAAGGCCCCGGACAATGCCATAGGTGCCAAAACTTTGGGCACTCTCAGTTTGAATGCAGGGAAACTCCCAAATGTGTAAAATGTGGAGAAATTCATTTCACATCCGAATGCGCCAAAGAAAAAGAAGTCCCACCTAAATGTGCAAACTGCCAGGGTCAGCATACAGCAAGTTGGCGTGGTTGCCCACTATACAGAAAAATAAATAGAGTGCCCCAAACCCAAATTAATAAGAAACCAAACCCCAATACAGAAAAAGAAAAATCCAACCCTACAGGTCCAAACCCTTCTGAAACTTCCCAACCCACTCAAAACAAAGAATAAAACTCCATATGTCAATAAAGAACGTCCCAATCCTCCTTCAGCCACTAAGGTCAACCAACTAGAGAGCGCTATCAAAAAGGCTCTCAGTGACCCCGCAATAATAGCAAACATCATGAAGAACGTTGTAGACACCTTTAGATGTAAATGAATCACAAAAATATGTATAAAAATAGCTTTCGAATCGTTCACTGGAACGCGTTAAGTCTCCGAAACAAAAAACAACAATTCTCAGAATACCTGAACGACCACGACATCGACATCGCACTAGTGTCAGAAACCTGGCTTAAGCCGTGCCATAAAATGAGGATTCAAAACTTCATCACTCTCCGCAACGACAGACTAACCGGACAAGGTGGTGGAACTGCCATTTTCATCCACAAGAAGCACAGCCATGCACCTATTCATGCCACCACCTCAAGCCTGGAAACAACAGGAATTTCAATCAAAACCAAAAACGGGTTAAATATGAACCTGTATTCGTGCTACAAACCACCAAACACCTATCTAGATCAAACCGATATCTATAAAAAAATTTCAACGGACACACCAACCATCATAGCAGGGGACCTAAACTGCAAACATCCTGCCTGGGGTTCCACCGCCACTAACCCAAGCCTGAGATGGCTCCAAAACGCAATCAACGTTATGGACCTAGATGTGAGCTACCCCGACGAACCTACTCATGACTCACCTCCAGACATCATTGATATCGCCGTGCACAAAAACATCTCCCAAAGCGCATACTCTAAAGTCCTGCACGAACTAACCTCTGATCATCTCCCAGTACATTACTTGTGCTACAGGATTTCAAAATCTCCTACTCAAATACAAAAATAAAAATTACAGATTGGGCCCTATTCAAGTACAAAATGGAAATCGCTGAACCTCCTGAACTGATCCTAGACACATCTTCAAAAATAGACGAGGCCATTACACACATTGAAGAACAAATGGTGCAAAATTTGAAAGATTCAACAAAATATAAGGACCCTGAACTAGAACGAAGATATCCACCTCACATTAAAGAAAAAATACAATCCACCAACAGACTAAGAAAAAAAATGAAAAAAACCTGCGACCCCAGAAATAAATCAGCCTACATGACGGCCCGGAGAGAATCACAGAAACTTACAAGAGAGCACGATAACACCAGCTGGGACCACTTCATCGAAAACTTGAAAGTCACGGACCAAACCATATGGAAAGCCATCAAACGATTATCCAACTTTGAAAAACAAGAAATAACACTGAAGACAAACAATGGGCAGACACCAACCACAGAAGAGGCAGCTGAATCATTTGCCAACAACTATGAAAAACAGTTCACCCCCAATCCCTATACATCCACTCCAAACCTACTCGTACATACATCAAACGTGTGAATTCATACATGGAAAAAATAAAGAAATAGGACTAGAACCACAAACATCGGTGAAATAAAAGCGATTATTGAATATCTACTAAATATAGAAGCTCCCAGAATCGACGAATTGCCTAATTAAGCTCTCAAACTGCTCCCTAATCATATACTAGCATCAATAACCGAAATCTTTAACGCCTCACTGCAGCTTGCCCACTTCCCTGACAGATGGAAAACGTCCATTATCTGTCCCATACTTAAAAAAGGAAAATCCATGCATGAATCATCAAGCTACAGGCCCATTTCGCTGTTACCTGCCATCTCAAAACTATTCAAAAGAATTGTTTTAAGAAGACTCAGAAAATCCTTAGAAGAAAAGAATCCACTCAGACCTGAACAATTTGGCTACCAAGCCAAGCACTCAACATTGCACCAGCTAGTTGTTGTCACTGAAAAAATAAGAAAAGCCATGGACCTAGGCCAAATAACGAGCCGTATTCTTCGATATTGCCAAAGCATTCGATAAAGTCTGGCACGAAGCCCTTCTCTACAAAATGTGCAAAAAGCACCTTCCTGGAGACATAATAAAAATAACGCAAAACTTCTTAACAAATAGAACATTCAAGGTAAGAGTCAAAGACGAACTTTCAACAGCTAGGAACATCCTTGCCGGGGTCCCCCAAGGATCAGTCACAGGACCAACCTTATTTGACATATATATAGATGACTTCCCCTGTATTGAAGACACCTCTTTACACCTATTTGCCGATGATACCGCCATTTTGGCCTCGACATCCGACTTCGACAGACTCCATATGAAACTTCAAGAGGCCTGCATCTTTTCCACGCTATGGTGTAAAGAATGGCGAGTCACAATGAACCCCAAAAAAGTGAAGCAATCATTTTCTCCAGAAAAAAAGACAAAATTAAGAAACCTTTAGATGAACTTTTTGTTTTCGAAGACAATATTAAATGGAAAGAGTACATCCGATACCTAGGGATGACCCTAGACGAGCACCTAACATTCAAAAAACACATCGAAAACAGAATTAATTTAGCGAAAGCGGCCCAACACCGACTATCCCTACTTCTAAGACCGAAAAGCAAATTATCCCTTCATTGCAAAAGAACCATTTACACATCAATAATAAGACCAATACTCGTATATGGCCACCTCATTTTCAGGACAGCACATAAGACCATCCTTAAAAAGCTAGAAGTCTTCGAAAATAAAATGTTCAGAAAAATCATGTCTCCACCCTGGTTCGTTCGGAACACAATCCTCAGGAACGATCTAAATATCGAAAACATCAATGACTACATTATTAGACAATCATTTAAATTCTATGAAAAATCCGAAAAATTATAAAACCCCACCTTTAAGGAAGCCACAAACTACAAATGCGGAAAAAAGAAAAAAATAAATTTAAAACCTAGACAAATTCTCCATTATTCAAGCCAGAATGACGAAAAGTGGAAAAAAAGGAAAAACAAACCCACCTTGAATATCAAACAAGCCAGAAAAAACCTTCTCAAGAACAATATCCCCAAGGACCTGAGAATCCGGACCCAACGACATCATTATAAATTATAATTGTAAATGAACCCTTGTACATAACAACCCCCCTCAGTATATTGTATATATTATGATCTAGGTTGCTCTTTTTGAGCGGCACCTAATGAAGTTATTTGGAACTGGAACCCAGAATTTTAAATGACCTTACTTCAAGGGATCATTTCGAAAGTTTCGTACGCAGTTTGATAACCGAACTTCGACGGGACGCCACCCGCGATGAGGAGTTGGGGGGGCCTTTCCCTGAGCGTGAAGTTGGATCCTTCTGTGGTCCTTTGATAATCGCTCAATACTGGGAACTGCCCGCTCTGAGTGGGTTTTTTTAATCAAATAAAAAAATAGAGAGTAATTGATATTCTGAAACAGAATTTTTTTTTTTTTATATAAAATTATTTTTTAATTTCATTTTTTGAATTTTATCTCTCGTTTTACCCATTTCTGTTATTTTATCGAGATAAAGTACAATTGTTTAATATCAAAATGATGTGTTATCATCTTGCCTTTTGCATCCTAATTTTCATATAAATGATTTCATAATAAAACAAGCTTTCAACTTTAACGATAAATCTGAAAATCTCGAAAATATTACATTCAGAGAAGCCGGTAACTACAAACAAGAACTGAAGAGAAGGAAACCAAAGCCAAGGCAACTCCTATATCGATTTAGAACAAAGGTAGAAAAATCGAAAAATCTTAAGAAAAAACACGTTAAAGAAAAAAATAAAATAAATAGAAAATAACAGAACATTTTAGAAAAGAGAACACACCGATTTAAAGACCGCGCGCCAGGCTCTAACCTTGTAGATATGTGAATACCCTGTCAATGTGAAGAACGTATACATATAATTCATTGTTAATATCATAAGCTAGGTTGCTCTTTTTGAGCGGCACCTAATAAAGTTATTTTTGAACTGGACCCAGAATTTTGCAACTCTAGTCTCAGCCTTCAACTTCGATACCATCTATCTCAAACTTCAAGAAGCACTGGTATTCGTTAATATTTGGTGCGACGAATGGCGGGTTGAATTGAACCCACAAAAAAACCGAAGCTGTACTCTTCTCAGACAAAAAATTAAAAGTGAAGAAGCCCTTAGAAGATCTAGGCTTCCCTGATGAATCCATAAAATGGAAGGACAGCGTCCGCTACCTGGGCGTCATCCTTGATCAACACCTGACCTTCCAAGAACACGTGCAAAACCGAATAAACCTCGCAAAAGCAGCCCTGCACCGACTAGCACTATTTTTAGGGAACAAGAGCAAACTATCCCTACACTGCAAACGTACCATATACACGTCTATTATAAGACCAATCCTAACCTACGGCCACCCAGTCTTCATAACCGCAAACAAAACTACACTGAAAAAATTCGAAAGTTTCGAAAACCAGTTATTAAAGAAAATAATAGATGCCCCATGGTTTGTCAGAAGTAGTATCATTAGAAAGGACCTCAATTTAGAAAATATAAATGATTTCATAATAAAACAAGCTTTCAACTTTTACGATAAATCTGAAAATCTCGAAAATATTACATTCAGAGAAGCCTGTAACTACAAACAAGAACTGAAGAGAAGGAAACCAAAGCCAAGGCAACTCCTATATCGATTGAGAACAAATGTAGAAAAATGGAAAAATCTTAAGAAAAAACACGTTAAAGAAAAAAAAGAAAAAAAAAAGAAAAATAATAATGAATAAATAAAAAATAACAGAACATATTAGAAAAGAGAACACACCGATTTAAAGACCGCGCGCCAGGCTCTAACCTTGTAAAGATGTCAACCTGTCAATGTGAAGAACGTGTACATATAATTCACTGTTAATATCATAAGCTAGGTTGCTCTTTTTGAGCGGCACCTAATAAAGTTATTTTTGAACTGGAAATGGAACCCAGAATTTTGAATGACCTTACTTCAAGGGATCATTTCTAAAGTTTCGTACACAGTTCGATAACCGAACTTCGACGGGACGCCACCCGCGATGAGGAGTTGGGGGGCTTTTCCCTGAGCGTGAAGTTGGATCCTTCTGTGGTCCTTTGATGATCACTCAATACTGGGAACTGCCCGCTCTGAGTGGGCTTTTTTGTTAATCAAATAAAAAATAGAGGGCAATTGATATTCTTAAACAGAATATTTTTATAATACAATTTATTTTTATAAAATTGCTGTTTTTTTTTATTTTTATATTATATCTCTCTTTACTTTTATGAAGTTTATTTCTGTTATTTTATCTAAATAAAGTACAAATGTTTTAATATCAAAATGATGTTTTATCATCTGCCTTTTGTATCCTAATTTTCCATGCGTAATAACAATAATGAGCTTTACTCTTCTCAAAATTGTAAAACTTAACAGTGTTTCACATTACTAATATATATATCTCGTATATTTTAAAACTGTATAATAATGACACTTTTAGTATATGTCACATATCTCCCAATTAGTTAGAGCCGATGCCTTAAAATATCCTACCTTCTATTAAAATGTACACTGTTTCTATTTGCTACCACCCCCATATTTTGTATATATGCTATATCTTTATTAATAATACCTGTAAACCCCTATTTGTATGTAAAACTAAAAATGTTGACGTCAAAATAAAGATCCAAAGAGAGAGCGGTCAGCTGGTGGCAGGGACAGAGGGGAGGAAAAGCCAACGCCCAGCCTATGTGGGGCCCCCAGGGACTCTTTATAGACGATCCCTGAAAACAAGACAGGTTTTGGCAGGTGGTCAGCAGATGGTTCTAGGAAGTGTCTCTCAGCAGACGGCTGCTGTCTTTCACACACACTCTCTCTCTCCATGTCTCGGTGATAAGCATCCAAGTTTGTGTCATGGCCTCTACCTCTATCCCGTGGGCTGTCCCCAATCACTCTCTGTGCTAATATCTAGTCCTCCCTCTGCTTCTTGTTGTCCGCGTGTGGGAAGAATATCAACACTCGCCTCACGGACACGACTGCCAGCTTATCCATACGTCGAGATTTGCAACAATATTACAGAAAGTCGACAGGATAACTGAGGACAGCGGCATGCAGAGGATGACAGAGGCACCGGTGGTCAACGGCGCATTCATGTGGATGCTCCTTCTACTTGCCCTCCACCTTGACGATCCAGTGGACCATCTCAAAGACGCCATGCAAGGACTAGCTGTACCTCGCACCGAGGAATTCATCATCTCCCCCATCGACAGCTCCTGTGCCACAGGCACCTCGCTCCATCGGCTCGAACAAGCAAACAAGATCCATCGAGAAAGCCTCTCTACGCCCCGACTACCAGCATCGACGATGTCTCATGGCAACCACCGCAAAAAGTTATCACCTAGCCACATCGCAGCCCACTCCACAAGACTCATCCAAGACATCAATCCATCTGGTAGGAGAATTTTCTCTACAGAACTATTTAATGTAACACTATCTCAGTTTTCTTTTTTTTTTTTCCCCCACTGAATTAACTACTCATCGATACCCTATTTATAGCAATAACATTATTATTTTAATTTCATCAAGTCATTATTTTACCTGCCCCATTACTATTTCAATTAATCAATTATATTATTCTTTATTATTATTTTGTGTGCCATTCATTAGCAATGCCGTCAGCCATCAACAACTTTTTTTTTCTTCAATTTATATTTTTAATTATGCCAAGGCTACACACATATTATAACTTCAATCATCTTTCTCATCATTTTAAAACTTTTAATATATTGAGAACGTCAATAATATTTTTTAATAGTTTAAGATATTTTTGAATTTATATAGTTTCTATTGCGTCTTTCTAATTTTATCGTTGACGTATTCTAACCTACCCGGCCCATACATTCTCATGCATTACCTCAAGGAATTCCTGTTCGTCAATTTTTTTTCATTGATTAATCCAACTGAGAAATCCTTCCTCGCTATATCATTCCCAATAGTGAGTTCAGGATACCCAGCTAGATTATTTTTCTTATCACCCGGCTCATCATTACAAATCATCATTTTTTCTTTTTTTTTTTTTCAAGTCGGGTGAAATCATCATTGGCAACAGAACAACCCTTGCAACTATCTTCCCTTTCTTCATTCCCCAATTTCATATATTCCCCTCAAGAGATTCTTTCTCGCCAGAATTTTTTTTTTAATCTAACTGGAAACATCATTCCTCGCTATATCGTTCCCAATAGTGAGCTCAGGATACCCAGCTAGATTATTTTTTTTCTTTCTTTTTATTACCCGGTTCATCATTTTTATCATTTTATCATTTTTATATATTTTTTCATCATACAAGCCGGGTACCATCATTATTGGCAGCAGTACATCTCTTGCGTTTACCTTTACCTTTCCACATTCTTCAACCTACATACCTCTCTCTGCTAGTCTGAACTAATAATGCAGACTGAATATCTTGAACGTTCTGTTAATGAAAACAGTACCTCACTAACACAAGTTTGTACTGCTTCGCAGAACTCATTGAGCTATTTCTTAGCAGGAACATACTCAGACATCCCATATACCCTCATCAACCCTCTGCGCCAACTTATAATCTTAGTTCAACTTAATAGCTTTATACTTTTCTTTTAGTTATTTTTTTCATTCAAAAGGTTCTCAATTTTTTTTTTCTATAAGTAAATTACTTTTACGGCATTTCTAATTTTATTTTGCATATTTTCTCAATTTCATCATTTATTCTTATGTATTTTTCTTTCATCATATTCTATATCTTTTTGAAGCGTCATCATTATATTATTGTCCTATTTTATACTCCTATATTCATAATAATTTTAACTAATTTGTACTCAAATTATTTCTTTCGGTTTTATAAAAGGTTTGTTAGGTTAACATTCATGTTATTTCATTTCCCCCAAACAAACCTTCATCACCGGGGGCACATTCTATTGTATATTTTAAAACTATAATAATGACTCTTTTAGTATATGTCACATATCTCCCAATTAGTTAGAGCCGATGCCTTAAAATATCCTACCTTCTATTAAATTGTACAGTTTCTATTTACTACCACCCCCCATTTTTTGAATATATGCTATATCTGTGTTAATAATACCTGTAAACCCCTATTCGTATGTAAAACTAAAAATGTTAACATCAAAATAAAGATCCAAAGAGAGAGCGGTCAGCTGGTGGCAGGGACAGAGGGGAGGAAAAGCCAACGCCCAGCCCATGTGGGGCCCCCAGGGACTCTTTATAGACGATCCCTGAAAACAAGACAGGTTTTGGCAGGGGGTCAGCAGATGGTTCTAGGAGGTGTCTCTCGGGAGACGGCTGCTGTCTTTTACACACACTCTCTCTCTCTCCATGTCTCGGTGATAAGCATCCAAGTTTGTGGGCTGTGGGCTGTCCCCGATCACTCTCTGTGCTAACATCTAGTCCTGCCTCTGCTTCTTGTTGTCCGCGTGTGGAAAGAATATCAACACTAGCCTCATGTACACGACTGCCAGCTTATCCATACGTCGACATTTGCAACAATATTACATATATTTTAAATCTTATTTTACGCTCCAGGAATCTGGGTTACATCAATAAAGAGAGAGATTTTATTTAACTTTATTTCTTGTCTGTCCCCAAATATTGTAATTAATTTTTAATATGAGTCCAGACCCCATAGAAATATGAAATTTTGAACTCTTTATAATTCTATTCAAAGTGGTCAAACATAAAAGAAAAAAGGCAATGAGAATAAAATGGGTGAGAATATTCCTATGGTCAAATTTACATTCTATTAAATATAATAATAAAGTTTTACTTATCTTATTGGTGCTTCAGTTGGAGGGGGGGGGAATTGGAAGTTTACTTCCACTCAATCTTCAAAAACTACATTTTTGGACGATTTTCTTTAATCTCTTAGCTGAGAAAATCCTTCAGCAACTCTTCTTCACCTTCTCTGCATCCCTTCACTGCTTATCCAGATCTCTTACCTCCTTCTTTCCTCCAAATTTCCTATTTAACAGAGTAAATTTTTATTTCAAAAAAATAATTTAATTTTCTAAAAAATTATTCCAACTGTTAAAAAAAATGAATAATCATAATTTAAGAAAATCTATCTATCTATATCTATATAAAATTGAATGTCTGTCTGTGTGTACTCTATAGATTCAAAAACCATACATCCAATCGCCGTGATAATTTGGGATATTATTAGGTATATCCTCGGGAAGGTTTTTGAAAAATAATTTCTTAAATATCTTGAATATCCTTAGAGTTATTTGCAGATTTGTAGATTTAACTCGCAAGCAGCGCCACCATTGCGACGATGATAACAAGTTTTTTTATCTATAAATTTTATTATCACTAAGTTTATTATCTTAAAGATTATTTATCAAAAGTAAGATTATCTCAGGATGACACGGAAATTTATTTGAGACAAGAATAATGATACAATTCAAGGCGAAGATACTATTCCTTTAACTTCCAATTACCGAGGGAACCAATTAATATTGATTTTATTCAACTTATCGAGTATTTTTCAAGGGACCGGTAAAAAAATGTTCACTAGATAAAACGATGATTTTGTAATGTAGAAAATTAGAAAAGACAAAATTCAGGATGACACGGCACACAGGGACCTGGAAAAAATGTTCACTTTATCGAGAGATTCAAATTTACGAGTTTCAAATTATCAAAATATATCTTTTTTTTTATAAGTTTATAGAGAATTGTTTTAACAAATGTTCGTTAGACAAACCTTTACTCAGGTAAAACCTCGGGCGAAGCCGGGTACATCCGCTAGTTCCATATATAAATGAATGTATGTGTGTGTCCTTTATGCCTGACCAAACCACTCATTGAAACGCCATGAAACTTTGGGAAGTTATGTAGTATAGTACTGGAAAGGTTTTTGAAAAATAATTTCTTGAATATCTTGAATATCCTTAGAGTTATTTGCAGATTTGTATATTTAACTCGAAAGCAGCGCCCCCATTGCGACGATGTTAACAAGTTTTTTTTATCTATAAGTTTTATTATCACTAAGTTTATTATCTTAAAGATTATTTATCGAAAGTAAGATTTTCTACCTATTAATTGCGCACAAGTCAAAGTTAGTTTCATCATTTATCTACAACATATATATTGGGAGAATAGATAAAATGATGATTTTGTAATGTAGAAAATTAGGAAAGACAAAATTCAGGATGACACGGCAATTTTTTTGAGACGAGAATAATGATACAATTCCAAGGCAAAGATACTATTCCTTTAACTTCCAATTACCGAGGGAACCAATTAATATTGATTTTATTCAACTTATCGAGTATTTTTCAAGGGACCGGGAAAAAATGTTTACTAGATAAAACGATGATTTTGTAATGTAGAAAATTAGGAAAGACAAAATTCAGGATGACACGGCAATTTATTTGAGACAAGAATAATGATACAATTCCAAGGCAAGATACTATTCCTTTAACTTCCAATTACCGAGGGAACCAATTAATATTGATTTTATTCAACTTATCGAGTATTTTTCAAGGGACCGGGAAAAAAGTTCTCTTTATCGAGAGATTCAAATTTACGAGTTCCAAATTATCAAAATATATCTATTATTTTTCTTATAAGTTTATATAGAATTGTTTTAACAAATGTTCGTTAGACAAACCTTTACTCGGGTAAAACCCGGGCGAAGCCGGGTACATCCACTAGTTATTAATATTATTTAAAAATATTATTTGGTTTGTTCTGTAAAAAAAAAATAAGTTTAAAAATTCAAATTCATTAATATATTGTAGAGTAGAATAAATTAAATAGAATTCGATGTTGAGATTAAATATAGTTTATTTAAAGTAAGGTTACAAAGAAGAGAATAACGGGAGCTAGCGCAGTATGTTTACAAAAAACAGCTAAGAACAACCTAATCCGCGCGTACTCCTCGCGGGCCTCCCCCCGCGCATCCTTTCCAAATGGCGATGCATTCATATTTCACAGCCCTCCCTCCAGGATGTCGATAGCGTCCTCGCTGTCCCAGCTATTGTAGTCTCCGGTCACCAGCTGTTGGCCAGGATCTCTGTAGGGCTTCATCCGGAGCACATGGACGACATCCTTCTGGCTGCGTCTCCTCCGTCTTGAAATTTGTTCCAGAGCTTCCACTTCATAATTCACTTCCGACACCTTCCTCGTTATCTTATACGGCCCGAAGTATTTCTTTAGTAATTTCTCGGACAACCCTGTCTTTCGAACAGGGGTGAACACCCAGACGAGGTCCCCAACACGGTACTCAACAGATCGATGCACCTGGTCGTAATGGTACTTGTTATTCTCCTGGGCTCTCAAAATGTGTATCCGAGCGAGCTGCCGTGCTTCTTCTGCCTTGGTTACCATCTGACCTCCAAAGTCATGATCCGATGTTTCGTCTTCGTAAGGCAGCAGGACATCAAGGAGGGTCTCGGCCTCGCGACCATGAACCAAAAAGAAAGGAGAAAATCTGGTACTTCCTTGCGCCGTGTTGTATGCAAAGATGACATACGGCAGAACGCTGTCCCAATCCCTCTGCTCGGCGTCCACATACATGGATAGCATGTCACCCAGGGTCTTATTCAGCCTCTCTGTCAATCCGTTTGTTTGAGGGTGATAAGCCGTGGTGAAAAGGTGGCTTATCCTGCAACGGGAAGTGACTTCTTTGACCATCTGAGACATGAAGGCCCGACCTCTGTCAGTTATTATTTCGCGTGGAGCGCCATGCTTCAAAATTACTTCTTCCAGTATGAAAGTCGCGATTTCTGCAGCCGTACCAGATGGCAGGGCTTTGGCGATTGAATATTTGGTCAAATAATCTGTACATACAATTATCCATCGATTTCCTTTGTCCGAAAGGGGAAACCTCCCAAGCAGGTCCATGCCTATTTTCTGGAACGGAAATGACGGGGGTTGAATGGGAATTAGTTTTCCAGCAGGCAGTTTGTTTTCTCCCTTTCTTCGCTGGCACTCCTTGCAATGGGCGACATAACGTCGAACGCTGTTGTAAAGTCCCGGCCAGAAGTATCTCTTTCTTATTCTGTCGTAGGTCCTTGCAAAACCTAGGTGGCCCGCGGTCGGAACATCGTGGAACTCCTTCAGGATATCTGGTCTCATACACTTCGGTATAACCAACAGCAAACGTCTACCCAATGGATCAAAATTACGCTTATAGAGTAGACCGTTCTTCATTTCGAATCTCTCGGCCCCTTCACCCTGGTTTAAGGCATTTGACATTTTTGTTATATCAGGATCTAGATTCTGTTGTTCTCTTACTAATGTAAGCGACGTCAGAGCAGGCGACTCTGGCAGCGGGTATCTCGATAGGCAATCCGCGTCTTTGCGTGCTTGACCCCGCTTTTATAGGTGATGGTTGCGTCGAAATCTTGCAGGTTGAGGGCCCATCTTGCTAGTCTTCCAGAAGGGTCCTTCAGACCAGCCAACCAGCACAAAGAATGATGGTCCGAAACAACCTCAAAGGGCCTTCCATATAAATATGGACGAAATTTTTTAATTGCCCAAATGACTGCTAGGCATTCTCGTTCAGTGGTGGAGTAGTTCTTTTCCGCCTTGGAAAGTGTTCTGGAGGCATAAGCAATAGGATTTTCTTGGTTCTCCTGGATCTGTACCAGAACAGCACCCAAGCCGTAGCTACTGGCGTCGGTATGAAGTTTGGTGATGGCACTTTCTTTAAAATGTCCTAGTACCGGCTTCTGCATCAGAGCTTTCTTCAGGGACTCGAATGAATCTTTTTGCTCTTGTGTCCAAATAAACTTTTGATCTTTTTTCAGAAGAATTTGTAGAGGAGCAGCGATTTTGGAGAAATTCTTGATAAACCTTCTGTAGTAGGAGCACAATCCTAAATAGCTTTGAATATCACAGACGGACTTGGGTACAGGGAACTTTTTTATGGCTTCGACCTTTTCGGAGTCGGGTTGTATGCCATCCTTATCTACCACATGACCCAGGATTTTTATTCTTGTTGATCCAAACAGACATTTATCCGGATTGATTGTAAGCCCTGCTTGTTGAAGACAGCTCAGAACCTTAGACAGACGTTCTAAATGTTCCTCAAAGGTATCAGAGTAGACCACGATGTCGTCCAAATAGCACAAACAAATGTTCCACTTGAGGCCCATGAGCACATTATCCATCATCCTTTCGAATGTGGCAGGCGCGTTGCACAATCCAAATGGCATCACAATGAACTCGTACAACCCATCTGGAGTAACAAAGGCAGTCTTCTCGCGGTCTCGCTCGTCCACCTCCACCTGCCAGTACCCGGTCTTCAGGTCCATGGTCGAGTAATACCTGGCGGATGACAGATGATCCAGAACGTCATCAATGCGGGGCAATGGATAAACGTCTTTCTTGGTGATGTGATTTAGCCGCAGGAAGTCCACGCAGAATCTCCATGTGCCGTCTTTCTTCTTGACCAGCACCACAGGGGCTGACCAGGGACTCTCAGATGGCTGAATTACTTTTGTTTCAAGCATGGTATCTACTTCCTTCTGCATTATTTCTCGCTCTCTTTTAGATACCCGATATGGGCGCTGCTTTATAGGGGGATGGTCGCCGGTGTGAATTCTGTGCTTCACTCTGTTCTGTACCTTGTTTGCGTTTTTCATCGTGGGAAGGAAAACTCTTTTAAAAGACAACAGCAGCCCCATTAAGTCTTCTTTTTTTTTCTTGGGCAGATCGGGGTTGATTAGAGATAACAGGTAGTCGCTGTGGTCATCTTCTCTTCTCTCCCTTGAAAAACTTTCCGGCTCCACACTCAAGAGGCACACGTGTTCCGTCTCAATATCGCACATTCTACCCAAGTTCATTCCTTTAGGAATCATTTGAGGTTGAAGTCCGCCGTTAGTTATCCAAATTTTTCCAATTCCTTCTTCAAATTCAATCAATGAAGAAGGAAATATCACGTATTTTCGAATGAATAGTTCTTTAGAACAGGTAACCTCCATGTTAACAATTCCTACGAGAGATCTATTGACGACGCTTATCCTCTGCGACGATCTCCCGGGGATAACGAAGTCTTGGATAGCGTACACTCCGTCATCTCTACCCTCGGCGTCTAGGTCTGGTAGGTCGTCCAGTTGTAGTTCGCCCAGACCGCAGTCGATAACCGCGTTGGTCGCCTTGAAGAAATCCCAGCCTAGAATCACATCGTGACTGCAATTTTCCAAAACGACAATTTCATTTTTGTCATAGTTCTTTTTCATTCTTTCTTGAGTCTTTATTGTGTTGTTAATAACTAATTTTCTTGTTCTGTCTATTTTGTCTAAGTGATGTTTTATGTATTCATCATAATCATCCTTGTCAATGTCCACCGAGATATTCCTGTCGTCCAAAAGAGACGTGGGTTCTCTTCCAAAAATCAGGAAAAAGGGAGAATATCCTGTGGTTTCCTGAATTGTAGTATTGTAAACGTGAGTGATGAACGGGAGTATTTCGTCCCAATTCTTCTGATCAGTGTTCACATACATACTGAGCATATTGATCAATGTTCTATTTAACCGCTCTGTCAATCCATTAGTCTGGGGATGATAGCTCGTTGTGAAGCAATGTTTAATCTTGCACATTTTCATCACCTCTTTCATTAAATTACTGGTAAATTGAGAACGCCTGTCACTAATAAGATATTGTGGGGCTCCGTGCCGGAGAAAAATATCCTCTACTAGAAATTTTGAAACTTCTTTCACTGTTGCTTCCGCGAGACTGCTTTTGTTTCTGCATATCTAGTGTAGAAGTCCGTCAGCACGATTATCCATTTTTTCCTGTTTTTCGTAGATGGCAATGGACCAACAAAGTCAATTCCAATTCTTTCGAAAAGAAAGTTGGCTGGGGGAATGGGCTGTAGTAGTCCAGAAGGTAATTGGTTTGAGCCTTTCCTACTTTGGCAAAGGTGACACGTCTTAACGAATTCTGAGACATCCTTTAGCATGGATGGCCAAAAGTATTTACTCTTTATTCGGTACATGGTTCTGGCGACACCCAGATGGCCATTCGACATATGATTGTGATATTCTTTCATAATTTCTCTCTTTTTCTTCTCTGGAACCACAAGCAACCACGCCCTGCCTTCAGGGTTCGGGTTTTTCTTAAAGAGGCATCCATCTTCTTCTTTAAAGTTTTGCGCAATTGATCGCCTGCTTCCATTAAGGTTTTTCTTAACACTTTCAATAAACTTATCCTCTTCGTCTGTTATTTGATTTAAAAATAGCCTTTCAAAATCTTCATCCCAATCAGTTTCTGGTAAGGGTCCCCTAGATAAGCCATCGGCGTCCAGATGCTTTTTTCCTGATTTATGTATTATATCGAAGTCATATTCTTGAATTTTCAATGCCCATCTTGCCAATCGACCTGTTGGATCCTTCAAGTTTTTGAGCCAGCATAAGGCGTGATGGTCTGTTACTATTTTAAAGTGTCTTCCATAAAGGTAGGGCCGAAATTTTGACATTGACCAGACAACGGCCAGACATTCTTTTTCGGTGGTTGAATAATTTTGCTCCGCTTTACTTAGGATACGACTCAAATATGAGATCACTTTCTCTTCACCATCGATGTCTTGGACAAGTGTTGCACCTATGCCGATGTTGGAAGCATCAGTATGAATATAAGTAGGCGCATTTGGATTGAAGTGACCTAAAATTGGTGGACTTAATAGTGCTGTTTTTAGGGTTTGAAACGCTTCCTCTTGTCTTTCTGTCCAGGTAAATGATACACTTTTTTTATAAGGTTGGTCAAAGGGTCAGCAATTTTTGAGAAATCTTTGATAAATTTTCTATAATATGAACACATTCCCAAAAAGGATTGTACTTCTTTGACCTTTGTGGGCCGAGTAAAATTTCTGACAGCTCTGATGTTATGTTCCGCGGGTTTTATACCATGTTTGCTCGTTATATAGCCGAGAATCTCCAATTCTTCAAAAGCAAATCGGCATTTTTTGTCGTTTAACCTTAAATTAGATTCACGAAAACATCTTCAAGTCTTTTGAGGTGCGTTGGAAAATCCGGGCTATATATGATAACATCATTCAGATAACACAAACAAATTTGCCATCTCAGATTTCCAAGCATATTCTCCATATTTCTCTCAAAGGTAGCAGGCGCGTTACAAAGTCCAAAAGGCATCACGTTGAATTCATATAATCCATGCGCTGTAGTGAAAGCTGTTTTCTCTTTGTCTCTTTCTTCGACTTCAACTTGCCAATATCTAGATCTAAGGTCTATTGCTGAGAATTATGTAGATCCTTGGAGAGTATCCATAACTTCGTCTATTCTAGGGATCGGATAGACATCTTTTACTCTCACATTATTCAGTTTTCTGTAGTCCACACAAAATCTGTATTTACCATCTCGCTTCTTGATCAATATTACTGGAAAAGACCAGGGACTAGAAGATGGCCTAATTATGCCTTCTGTAAGCATCTCGTCAATTTGCTCTTTTATAATATCTCGTTCTTTAGCACTTACCCGGTAAGGCTTGTGTTTAATTGGCTTCGCGTCTTCTGTGTCTATCCGATGTTTTGCCAAATAGGTTCTCCCTAATCTCGACGAAAACAGATCTCCATACCTTTCTAAAACTTGTTTCAACTCTTTCTGTTTCTTTGGTGGAAGATTTTCGTTTATTTGGAATCTAGATTCTTCGTTCTCTTCTACCTCTCTTTCTCGATTCACATTCATTTTCGCTGGACTACTTCCAAAAGCCAATGTTTGGTTTTTCATTATTTTTAACGGTCGAGGATACGGATTAGTTATCCAGATATGTGTTTTCCTATTTATAACATTGATCAAGCTTCTTGCTAGACGAAGTCCATTTTTTGAAACATTTTGCTGCTCTCCTCGATAATATATTCCGCATCCTCTGTTTCTACCAATGCCTTGATCAATTTAATGGAACATTCCGGTACAATGGAATCCTTGGCACTCTTTATTTTCAACATTTCAAAATTTAAAATACAATATAACGCGGCTGATGATTGTAAAACGAAAATTGCAATTATACCGCGAATGTTTCTTTTAAACAAAAATCGAAATCTATTTTAAAGAGAAATAACGATTATTTCTAACTTTAAGGATGAAGTATGATAGGATGAATTGTGAAGAGTAATGACAAACGGAAAAATAAAATTGTCCAGGGGCGGGAATCGAACCCACAACCTTCTGCTTACCGGGCAGGTGCCATGTCCACTAGGCTACCCTGGACGTATTTTTCCGTTCGTAAATAATATTTAAAGTAACTTATAATACATTTAAAATACAATATAACGCGGCTGATGATTGTAAAACGAAAATTGCAATTATACCGCGAATGTTTCTTTTAAACAAAAATCGAAATCTATTTTAAAGAGAAATAACGATTCCCGGGGGGTGGGTTCGATTCCCGCCCCTGGACACTTTTATTTTTCCGTTTGTCATTACTCTTCACAATTCATCCTATCATACTTCATCCTTAAAGTTAGAAATAATCGTTATTTCTCTTTAAAATAGATTTCGATTTTTGTTTAAAAGAAACATTCGCGGTATAATTGCAATTTTCGTTTTACAATCATCAGCCGCGTTATATTGTATTTTAAATGTATTATAAGTTACTTTAAATATTATTTACGAACGGAAAAATACGTCCAGGGTAGCCTAGTGGACATGGCACCTGCCCGGTAAGCAGAAGGTTGTGGGTTCGATTCCCGCCCCTGGACACTTTTATTTTTCCGTTTGTCAACAACAACAACAACAAAACAGCTTTATTAGGGCATCTTGCCCTGTACGGATTCTCCGTGGAGTTACAGACAATATTAACCATAAGAGAACAGGTGAAAATATAGTATTTACAGTCAAGGTATGTCAAACAGGGTGACTTTTTATTGTGCCCCTGTTCTTCTCTCTTCCATGAGTGCAATTTTATTCCCAACCGCTTTTTGAAAGTTGAACAGTTCAATTGCCCAACTTTTCTTATCTGAAACAGTTTTTATTAGCTTTATTGAGTTCAAATGCGGTCTAGGAAGACTTTTCAGGATCTTTTTTCTCTCTCCTTCCAGATCCCCGCATTCGGCAATAAAATGGTATATTTCATCAGTTCGTTTGTCATTACTCTTCACAATTCATCCTATCATACTTCATCCTTAAAGTTAGAAATAATCGTTATTTCTCTTTAAAATAGATTTCGATTTTTGTTTAAAAGAAACATTCGCGGTATAATTGCAATTTTCGTTTTATTTCAAAATTTATTTCGTCATGATTATTCGTCAAATCGTATTTAATAGTTTCTTGCTTACAATCTATTTTCGCGTTCATTTTCTTAAGGAAATCTCTTCCAAGAATTAATGTCCGTAAATGCGTTTTCAATATCACAAAGTTGTGTGATAATGTTTCGTCATCAATTTTTATATTTAAAAATATACTTCCTACCATGTCCAATTTTTTTCCATCGGGTCCTGCACAAATTTTTGCGAGTTTACTTATACCATGGCCTGTATCGAGAGCCGTTCTGAGGTCGACCACTGAGAGGTCAGCGCCTGTATCAACCAAAGCTTCAAAAGTCCCTATCTTGTCCACATTAATTTTTAATTTGTATTTAGGGTCCAACTTCTTGATTCCGTTTATGGTCGACTTGCTTTGATTGACAGATTCAGGCGCGACGCTTAGTTTAAATCTTCCAACACGGAATATCTATTCCGGGTAGGAATATTTGTCTGTGTTCTATGACATACATCAGCATAAAGCAGAGGTCCTGATTTCTCTGATATTTCATTCATTTGGCATTTCTCTTCGACCTTCTCTTGGGTATCTGTTGGATCCTCTTCTAGGATTCTTATAAACTTGACCCTACAATAACGGGCCACGTGCCCTGGCTTGTTACACTTAAAGCAGATTGGTCTTCCATCTTCCGTCCTATTTTTGCTCACTTCTTGGCTTTTATTGTAGGTGTTTCTCTGAAGGTTTGGTTTCGGCACAAAGTTAGGATTATAAGGACGTCTAGGGGTAGAGGAAAGTTGTTTCGATACTGCCTGGGAGTAGGAGGGGAGTCGTTCTTGTAATTATTGGGAACAGGGGCTTGGGGCCTGGAAGTGGTCTGGTAGTTTCGTGCGGCAGTCGGCGGCACGTACCTCGATTGTTGTTGGGGTCTAGAATAGCGTGGACCGTTATATAGGTTTCTGGATTTCTCCACACGTTCCCGATACTTCTTTTCAAATTGAATCCATTTTCTTGCACACGACAAGAAGGTCATCGGTCGTTTTAGGAGGGTTCAGGTAGAGCGCGAATGAGTACTCTTTTTTCAGTCCTCCAATAACATGTTCAATTTTTGTTTCTTCTTCCATTGCGGGGTCAATCTTGTTGCACAACACTAGAATGTCTTCCGCAAACCTGATTGCTGGTTCATTCCAGGGTTGCATTCTGTTGAGCTTCATTCTAAGCTCTTCTTTATTCGCGTCCAGAGAAAAATCCTGAATGAGGCGGATTTTAATATTTTCCCAGCTCGTGAAACTAGCTTTGTGTAAATTCAACCAGGTTTTAGCGCTTCCCGTCATGTTCATGGAGGCATAAAGGGCAATTATATAGTCTGCCCAATGATAGAGGAAACCAATCTCTTCGAGGGATTCTATCCATGGGCGAGGGTCTTCTGTCCCACCATATTTCGGAATTTCTATATTGGGATTCGAAGCAACTGGTTCGAAACCAGCATCTCTACCAATTGTTGCACCAAGTTGAAGCTTTGCAGGGTCCTCGACCTTGGTTTCTTCCTTCTTGGTGTTATACACGTTTCCCGAGCGGGTTTCCATATTCAGAGCCAATAAATAAAAGTGAAAAAATAAAATTAAATAAAAATAAATTACCTTTTAAAGTTATTATGTTTATTTATTCTTGTCTTCCTCGTAGGTTGCGATCCGCAGTCTTCGTCTAGGTCCCCTCTCGCTCCAATAAGCAATAAAGATATATGTACAATAAATATTACAAAAGGAGTGAAACTATAAAAAGGAATGATCATAATCTAAATATTCTGTTTTAAATAAATATTAAATATCATAGAATATTTTGAATAAATGTAAGGCGCATTAAAATTGATGTAACAATATTTATAACCCACATTTTTTCCTTGAGCGCAGAATGCCAATTACCCTGGATATTTCTCATTAATGTAAATATATATGTTGTATGCTCTTTAAAATTATCTTTATAATGAGATCAGCAGAACGGCTGCTTTTATTTATTTATCCCCAAGACTAATCGCTAAAAAATAACCTCAAAATAGTTACAAAATTGTTCATTATTTAGGTTTTTGTATATAATTATATACAAAAACCTAAATAATGAACAATTTTGTAACTATTTTGAGGTTATTTTTTAGCGATTTGAAATAGCGATTAGAAAACACCTCTATAGAATTATAATTCTATAGAGGTGTTTTCTAAAATATCTAGGAAAATAATATATTAAATCAATGAGAAAATTAAACAAATTAAAAATATTTTTAATTTTGCTTTAAATACCAATGTACTGAATCCAATAAACGCAGATGAGCGCGATTTTTTGAACCCAGAATTTTGAATGACCTTACTTCAAGGGATCATTTCTAAAGTTTCGTACGCAGTTCGATAACCGAACTTCGACGGGACGCCACCCGCGATGAGGAGTTGGGGGGCCTTTCCCTGAGCGTGAAGTTGGATCCTTCTGTGGTCCTTTGATGATCGCTCAATACTGGGAACTGCCCGCTCTGAGTGGGCTTTTTTAATTAAATAAAAAATAGAGAGTAATTGATATTCTGAAACAGAATATATATTTTTTTTATTGAATATTATTTTGTTCGATGCAATACCTTGAAATTATATGTATGTACCTCTACAGACCTATAAGCTTTTGTCCATAATTCACTAAACACCCCTAAGCTGCCTTCCATAGAAAATGCAGGGTATATAACAAAACCAGTCCAATACACCTACAATATCACAGATCTCTGCGACATGAAGTGCAACGTCGAGGCTTACAGGGCTCCCAAAGGCCCCGGACAATGCCATAGGTGCCAAAACTTTGGGCACTCTCAGTTTGAATGCAGGGAAACTCCCAAATGTGTAAAATGTGGAGAAAATCATTTCACATCCGAATGCGCCAAAGAAAAAGAAGTCCCACCTAAATGTGCAAACTGCCAGGGTCAGCATACAGCAAGTTGGCGTGGTTGCCCACTATACAGAAAAATAAATAGAGTGCCCCAAACACAAATTAATAAGAAACCAAACCCCAATACAGAAAAAGAAAAATCCAACCCTACAGGTCCAAACCCTTCTGAAATTCCCCAACCCACTCAAAACAAGAATAAAACTCCATATGTCAATAAAGAACGTCCCAATCCTCCTTCAGCCACTAAGGTCAACCAACTAGAGAGCGCTATCAAAAAGGCTCTCAGTGACCCCGCAATAATAGAAAACATCATGAAGAACGTTGTAGACACCTTTAGATGTAAATGAATAACAAAAATATGTATAAAAATAGCCTTCGAATCGTTCACTGGAACGCGTGCAGTCTCCGAAACAAAAAACAACAATTCTCAGAATTCCTGAACGACCACGACATCGACATCGCACTAGTGTCAGAAACCTGGCTTAAGCCGTGCCATAAAATGAGGATTCAAAACTTCATCACCCTCCGCAACGACAGACTAACCGGACAAGGTGGTGGAACTGCCATTTTCATCCACAAGAAGTACAGCCATGCACCTATTCATGCCACCACCTCAAGCCTGGAAACAACAGGAATTTCAATCAAAAACAAAAACGGGTTAAATATGAACCTGTATTCGTGCTACAAACCACCAAACACCTATCTAGATCAAACCGATATCTATAACATTTTTTCAACAGACACACCGACCATCATAGCAGGGGACCTAAACTGCAAACATCCTGCCTGGGGTTCCACCACCACTAACCCAAGCGGGAGAAGGCTCCAAAACGCAATCAACGTTATGGACCTAGATGTGAGCTACCCCGACGAACCTACTCATGACTCACCTCCAGACATCATAGATATCGCCGTGCACAAAAACATCTCCCAAAGCGCATACTCTAAAGTCCTGCACGAACTAACCTCTGATCATCTCCCAGTACTACTTGTACTACAGGATTTCAAAATCTCCTACTCAAATACAAAAATAAAAATTACAGATTGGGCCCTATTCAAGTACAAAATGGAAATCGCTGAACCTCCTGAACTGATCCTAGATACATCTTCAAAAATAGACGAGGCCATTACACACATTGAAGAACAAATGGTGCAAAATTTGAAAGATTCAACAAAATATAAGGACCCGGAACTAGAACGAAGATATCCACCTCACATTAAAGAAAAAATACGATCCACCAACAGACTAAGGAAAAAAATGAAAATTACTTGCGACCCCCGAGATAAATCAGCCTACATGACGGCCCGGAGAGAATCACAGAAACTTACAAGAGAGCACGATAACACCAGCTGGGACCACTTTATCGAAAACTTGAAAGTCACGGACCAAACCATATGGAAAGCCATCAAACGATTATCCAACTCTGAAAAACAAGAAATAACCCTGAAGACAAACAATGGGCAGACACTAACCACAGAAGAAGCAGCTGAATCATTTGCCAACAACTATGAAAAACAGTTCACCCCCAATCCCTATACATCCCACTCCAAACCTACTCGTACATACATCAAACGTGTGAATTCATACTTGAAAAAAAATAAAGAAACAGGACTAGAACCAACAAACATTGGTGAAATAAAAGCGATTATTGAATATCTACCAAATAAAAAAGCTCCCGGAATCGACGAATTACCTAATGAAGCTCTCAAACTGCTCCCTAATCATATACTAGCATCAATAACCGAAATATTTAACGCCTCACTGCAGCTTGCCCACTTCCCTGACAGATGGAAAACGTCCATTATCTGTCCCATACTTAAAAAAGGAAAATCCATCCATGAACCAACAAGCTACAGGCCCATCTCACTGCTACCTGCCATCTCAAAACTATTCGAAAGAATTGTTTTAAGAAGACTCAGAAAATCCCTAGAAGAAAAGAATCCACTCAGACCTGAACAATTTGGCTACCAAGCCAAACACTCAACATTGCACCAGCTAGTAGTTGTCACTGAAAAAATAAGAAAAGCCATGGACCTAGGCCAAATAACAGGAGCCGTATTCTTCGATATCGCCAAAGCATTCGATAAAGTCTGGCACGAAGCCCTTCTCTACAAAATGTGCAAAAAACACCTTCCCGGAGACATCATAAAAATAACGCAAAACTTCTTAACAAATAGAACATTCAAGGTACGAGTCAAAAATGAACTTTCAACAGCTAGGAACATCCTTGCCGGGGTCCCCCAAGGATCAGTCACAGGACCAACCTTATTTGACATATTTATAGACGACTTCCCCTGTATTGAAGACACCTCTTTACACCTATTTGCCGATGATACCGCCATTTTAGCCTCAACATATAACTTCGACAATCTCCACATGAAACTCCAAGAGGCCTGCATCTTTTCCACGCTCTGGTGTAAGGAATGGCGAGTTACAATGAACCCCCAAAAAAGTGAAGCAATCATTTTTTCCAGAAAAAAAGAAAAAATTAAGAAACCTTTAGACGAACTTTTTGTCTTCGAAGACAATATTAAATGGAAAGAGAACATCCGATACCTAGGGATGACCCTAGACGAGCACCTAACCTTCAAAAAACACATCGAAAACAGAATTAATTTGGCGAAAGCTGCCCAACACCGACTATCCCTACTTCTAGGACCAAAAAGCAAATTATCCCTTCATTGCAAAAGAACCATTTACACATCAATAATAAGACCAATACTCATATACGGCCACCCAATTTTTATGACAGCACATAAGACCATCCTTAAAAAGCTAGAAGTATTTGAAAATAAAATGATCAGAAAAATCATGTCTCCACCCTGGTTCGTTCGGAACACAATCCTCAGGAACGATCTAAATATCGAAAACATCAATGACTACATTATTAGACAATCATTTAAATTTTACGAAAAATCCGAAAAATTAGAAAATCCCACCTTTAAGGAAGCCACAAACTACAAATGCGGAAAAAGGAAAATAAGGAATTTGAAACCTAGACAAATTCTCCATCAATTAAGCCAGAATGACGAAAAGTGGAAAAAAAGGAAAAACAAACCCACCTTGAATATCAAACAAGCCCGAAAAAACCTTCTCAAGAAAAATATCCCCAAGGACCTGAGAATCCGGACCCAACGACATCATTATAAATTATAATTGTAAATGAACCCCTGTACATAACCACCCCCCTCAGTATATTGTAAATATGATGATCTAGGTTGTTCTTTTTGAACGGCACCTAATAAAGTTATTTGGAACTTGGAACTTGGAAGTCCAATACACAAAAAAAAAGTCGTAGGACGAGTGGGTAACCCCCTCGATTCCCGACAGTCATGAACCGGGATTGAATCCCGCGTAAAATTTGTTTATTATGTGATAACCTTCACATATTACACAATGTTCAATTATCATGAACTAGGTTGCTCTTGCTGAGCGGTACCTATTTATGTGAATTTGAACCAGGCCAGTCCAATACACTTAAAGAAAAAAATAAAAAAATAAATAAAATAAAAAATAAATAAATAAATAAAAAATAACAGAACATATTAGAAAAGAGAACACACCGATTTAAAGACCGCGCGCCAGGCTCTAACCTTCATACTTACTCCCCGCTGGCCATACTTACCACTTACCATACTTATCCCTGCCATGGCTCCCTCTAGGAAGAAGAAGAAGAATGCCGAGGAGCCCCTCGTAACCCAGAAGAAGAAGAATGCCGAGGAGCCCCTCGTAACCCTCGCCCTATTAGAGTTAGAGAATAGCCAGTTTATGGAGGACGTCGAGATTGCATTACGCTATCCTCACCCTGAGTCCCAAGAATACCTGTACCAAATCATTACGAATATCACCAGCTCACGGACCGAGCAGATCCAGGCCCTCATTGCCGAGGTAGAGAACCTCTCTGGCACCCTCGCTTCCTTTAAGGAACTGGACGAAATCACTCCACAGACTGACTGCCAAAACACTCAAACCAGCCCTGCTCCTTCCTGCAAGGAAACCAGCTCCCAGACTGACCCCACCAAGCCTGCCACTCCTTCTCCTGCTGACAAGCCTGCCTCCACCCTGCCTGCTCCTGTTGCAACCAAGAGGAAGCAGCCTGAGGCTCTCAACCCGCCCGCAAAAAGACCCAACCTAAAAGGTCCAACCAAACTTGCGTCATTCCGCGTATCCAAGCCTGCGGCCGCCCAAGTGGTCCTCCATGGGGGAAAATCGGCGGCCCACACAGTGGTCGTCTCTGACGACCCACAGGCTGACCTAAGGGACATTTACAAGGCTGTCCGCGCTGTCCACACCCTACCCCAAGGTGTTTGGGCCTCTCTGCGCACCAAGGGGAAGCTGGTCCTCCACTCCAGCAATCCCGACATCATCCCTGAGGTGACTACCTCCCTGGCCAGCAAGCTAACGGGAATGAAGGTCCGCCAGCAGAAGGAGATCCTGCCAAGATTCTGCCTCTTCAGAGTGGATGAGGAGACCTCCAATTCCACAATCGAGGAGACCTTCCTGGCAACCGCCGCTGTCAGCCAGCTCCCCGGGAACAAAGTGGTGCGCGTGGCGCACCGTTCTGCACTTAGAAACGGGACCTGCACCGCCTTCATCGAGGTGGACCTCAAGACCTTTGGAGCCCTGGGCAACCGCGGAAGAATCGTGGTTGACTGTGTGATCCTCAACTTCGAGGCGTCCATCCGCGCCCGCGTCTGCTTCCGCTGCTGTGGCTTCGGCCACAACTCCTCCCACTGTTCCAGAGCTCCCAAGTGCTTCCACTGCGGTGAAGACGGCCATGAAGGCCGCTCCTGCCCAACCAGAGCTGACCAGCACACCTCAAAATGTGCCAACTGCTGCCAAAAGGGCCTCTCAGGCAACCACGAGGCGAGAGCCTCAAACTGCCCCATTCTGAAGTCTAAGGCCCGCACGTTCTAGGCTTCAAAACCCTCCGCCTCCAACTCCTCCCGCCCCCTTCTACTGGTTACTGGACCCCTGCCTCACTTCTCCCAGGCGCTGTTCCCCTGCTTTCCCAACGTTTCCACTTCCCTGCGAGTCTTCTCCTGCCGCTACATACCCTTATTCCTTGCCTCCTCACATCGCGCATGGGCTCAAAAATCATTACTTTTGGTTAGTAGCCCGTTAAACCACATATAAACGGCTCTAACCTTGTAAAGATGTGAACCTGTCAATGTGAAGAACGTGTACATATCATTCATTGTTAATATCATAAGCTAGGTTGCTCTTTTTGAGCGGCACCTAATAAAGTTATTTTTGAACTGAACTTGAGTCCAATACAATAGTAGAGCGGTCTAGAGATTAATTTGGCGAAACCGCTCATATCATTGCAGTAAGGTCTGTAGAGATAAAATTTTGATGATATTTAAAAAAAGAAACGCTTTGCCGGTAAATTTATTTGTGTAGAATTTTATATAATACAGATTATAATATTTTTTATTTTTAGAAAATTGTTTTTTAATTTCATTTTTTGAATTTTATCTCTCGTTACCCATTTCTGTTATTTTATCTATATAAAGTACAATTTATAAAACTATTTTAGAGGCGTGACATTCTTTTTAAAATAAAACAATTTCTACTGTCCTTACTGCGATGGAAAAATTAAAGAAAAATCAAAAATGCAATATAACAGCGGTATGGTAGATTAAACTGGCGAAACCGCTGGGAGGGTTCACCACTGATGAGCCAGGCCCTCCCTTTAATTTTTCCATCGCAGTAAGGACAGTAGAAATTGTTTTATTTTAAAAAGAATGTCACGCCTCTAAAATAGTTTTATAATTTGATAACAGATGGCGCTCTAGTACATCGTAATAAAGTACTATTGTTTAATATCAAAATGATGTGTTATCATCTTGCCTTTCGCATCCTAATTTTCCATGCAAAAAAAACAATGATGAGCTGTGGTCTGCTCACAATTGTAAAACCTAACAGTGTTTCGCCTTACTAATATTTTTGAAGGTCTTATTTTACGCTCCAGGAATCGCGTTACATCAAAAGAGAGAGAGAGCTTTTATTTAACTTTATTCCTTGTTTGTCCCCCCAAATATTGTAATTAATTTTTAATATGATTCCAGACCACTTAGAAATATGAAGATTTGAACACTCACTTAATACAGCTAACTATGCAAATGTGATAAATATAATCACTCTAGATAGTTGGGTATAAAATAGGATTAGTGTATTTCCTTCCAAGCGAAAATTATAGGCGTATAGTACTGGGAAGGTTTCTGAAAAATAATTTCTTGAATATCCTTAGAGTTATTTGCAGATTTGTAGATTTAACTCGCAAGCAGCGCCACCATTGCGACGATGATAACAAGTTTTTTATCTATAAGTTTTATTATCACTAAGTTTATTATCTTAAAGATTATTTATCAAAAGTAAGATTATCTCAGGATGACACGGCAATTTATTTGAGACAAGAATAATGATACAATTCCAAGGCAAAGATACTATTCCTTTAACTTCCAATTACCGAGGGAACCAATTAATATTGATTTTATTCAACTTATCGAGTATTTTCAAGGGACCGGGAAAAAATGTTCACTAGATAAAACGATGATTTTGTAATGTAGAAAATTAGGAAAGACAAAATTCAGGATGACACGGCACACAGGGACCGGAAAAAAAATGTTCACTTTATCGAGAGATTCAAATTTACGAGTTTCAGATTATCAAAAAAATATATCTTTTTTTTTATAAGTTTATAGAGAATTGTTTTAACAAAGGTTCGTTAGACAAACTTTTACTCGGGTAAAACCCGGGCGAAGCCGGGTACATCCATTTCGTAGCTTAACCCGTCTCTCCAAGAGGCAGTCTCTTATTAAAGGTGTATTAGAGATTCTTTAATTTCAATTAGAATCTCCAATGAGAGTCCACCTACAGGAGAAACAAGTTGAGTCATGTTTTTAGGTGGTCTTTCTTAAGAGACTCTATTTACATATATTAAAATCAACATTTTCTTACTGTTACGTTTAATTACTGCTAATCTATATATATAAAAATGAATCTGTCTGTGTGTGTGTTTTCAGAAATATTTCAAGTCACCTCTTTAGTTTTGAAAATTACTTTTGATATATTTTATAGTTGTTATCTGAAGCTTGAAAATATATTATTTTTATTTTATCTCTTATATTGAAAGATAAAGTTTGCACACCATGGTTAATTTTTTTTTATTTACCAAAAGAATCTTCGGTAGTTATGCTTCCCAAGCGTAAATCGATTGGTCGATCTACCTCTCAAGGACGATCGAAAAAGATATCACGAGCTTCAGAATCAGTTCAACAACGAGATGCAAGGTTGGAAGATAATCGAATACAAACTGCTCAAGCTCGCTCGAATGAGACAGTTCAACAACGAAAAGCAAGGTTGGAAGATAATTGAATACAAACTGCTCAAGCTCGCTCGAATGAGACAGTTCAACAACGAAAAGCAAGGTTGGAAGATAATCAAATACAAACTGCTCAAGCTCGCTCGAATGAGACAGTTCAACAAGGAAAAGCAAGTTTGGAAGATAATCGAATACAAACTGCTCAAGCTCGCTCGAATGAGACAGTTCAACAACAAAAAGCAAGGTTGGAAGATAATCGAATACAAACTGCTCAGGGTCGCTCAAATGAATCAATTTCCCAGCGGGAAATACGGTTGAGAACCAATCGAGAACGCAATGTTCGCTCCAGACGAACACTACATGCTGATTTGAACCTGGCCGCGTTCCATTATGATGCTGAATATGATTACAGTCTGCGTCCAAGTGTTGTTATTGATAAAATGGACAAGTTATGCAAATTTTGTGATGCGTTTAAATTCAAGAATGAGACTCCAGGAATGTGCTGCGCAGGTGGTAAAGTGAAATTGCCTGAATTGCATTTACCTCCTGAACCTTTATCAACGTCGATATCAGGTGCAACAAGCCAATCAAAGCATTTCTTGAGAAACATTCGAAAGTACAATTCATGCTTTCAAATGACATCATTCGGTGCAACAGAAATCATTCGGGATAATTACATGCCAACGTTTAAAGTGCAAGGGCAAATTTGCCATCGTGTTGGATCTCTTCTACCTCTGCCGGATTCAGATCACAAATTTCTGCAAATTTATTTCATGGGAACCACCGATGACCAAGTTAATCAACGCTGTAGATTCAATAGCAGCACAAATCAAGAAATTGTGTCTTCATTACAAAATTTGTTAAATCAACACAGCGAATTAGTTCAACTGTTCAAGACAGCCATCGAGCGAATGCCTACTGATGATTACGTAGTTGTCATTAGAGCTGACAAAACACCAGCTGGTCAACACGAAAGGCGATTCAATGCACCAACAATAGATGAAGTGGCAATCCTCATAGTTGGCGAAGAATTTAATTCCCGCGATATAGTAATTCATCGCAGAGATGATAACGTTCAACGAGTATCTGAAACTCATCGCTCATATGATGCCTTACAATATCCCATTTTGTTCTGGCAAGGAGAAGATGGATATCACTTCAATATTAAGATGAGAGATCCAAAAACAGGTGCCGAGATCGATAAAAAAAATCAGTGCAATGAATTTCTATTCATATCGGTTGATGAGTTGTGCCAACAGAGACAATCACATTTCGAAATGTCGAACATTGTTCCAGCAATACATTGTCGATATGTATGTAAAAATCGAGACCGAACGACTACTTTTCATTCGATTGAACCAAACCAAACTCCGTTCTGAAAATTATATTCATCTACTAGAAGCAATTGCTACTGATGGGAATCCCAATGATCTGGGGAAAATGATCATACTGCCAGCTACATTCGCAGGAAGTCCACGGCACATGCATGAATACGCACAAGATGCAATCACATATGTTCGTGTATACGGCCGTCCAGATTTATTCATAACATTTACATGCAATCCTAGGTGGGAAGAAATTAGAGAACTTTTGTTGCCTGGACAATCACCTTCGGATCGGCCTGACATCATCGCCCGTGTGTTCAACCAGAAATTGAGAGCTCTTATGCATTTCATTGTCAAATATCGTGTTTTTAGAGCGTCACAATACTGGATGTATTCTATTGAATGGCAGAAGAGAGGCTTACCACATGCACATATTTTGATTTGGCTAATCGACAAGATCACACCAGACCAAATTGACCAGGTCATCTAAGCAGAAATCCCAGACATCGCCATTGATCCAGATTTATTCGAAGTTGTAGCCAAAAACATGATTCACGGTCCGTGTGGCGCGATAAACAACAATTCTCCGTGCATGAAGGATGGAAAATGTACTAAGCGCTATCCAAAAGATTTACACGCCGAAACTATCACTGGAGTTGATGGATATCCACAATATCGTCGGCGCTCAACTCAAGATAGCGGTAAATGCATCACTATAAAAGTTCACAACATTGATATCGACGTTGATAATCGTTGGATTGTGCCTTATTCACCATTACTCTCTATGACTTTCAAAGCACACATCAATGTTGAATATTGCAATTCAGTTAAGTCAATCAAATATATTTGCAAATATGTCAACAAAGGAAGCGATATGGCAGTTTTTGGAGTTAAAAATGCATCTGCACCAATCGATGAAGTACAACGCTATCAATTGGGACGCTACATCTGTAACAATGAGGCAGTTTGGCGTATTCTATCATTTTCAATTTTCATGAACGTTATCCTGCAGTTGTTCATTTGGCAGTACATCTCGAAAATGGGCAGCGAGTGTATTTTACAGCGGAAAATGTACGTGAAAGAGCAGCATCGCCACCGCAAACAACGTTAACTGCGTTCTTCTCATTGTGCAGAGGTGATTTGTTCGCAAAAACTCTACGTTACTCAGATGTTCCGAAATACTACACCTGGAATGCATCAGAAAAAAAGTTTCAAAGACGTAAACAAGGCACACCAGTTGAAGGACATCCGAATATATATTCGTCCGACGCTTTAGGTCGGATGTATACAGTTCATCCAAGCAGTCAAGAATGCTTTTACTTAAGATTACTGTTAGTTAACGTATGTAGACCAGAATCCTCCAAGAACTAAGAACAGTTAATGGCAAAGTATGTTCCACCTATCGAGAAGCTTGCCAAGAATCATACCTTCTTGAAAACGATGCACATTGGGACACAACACTTGCGGATGCATCAAGTACTACTCAACCACATCAAATTCGCATGTTATTTGCAATACTATGGACAACATGTTTCCCATCCAAGCCAATGGATCTTTGGGAAAAATACAAAGATTCCATGAGTGAAGATATCCTACATCATTTACGAGCAGCTAATCTGGACTTTCAATTCACACCAGAGATATATAATAGGGCGTTTGTTTTGATCGAAGATATTTGCTTGGCAATCGCTGATAAGAGATTGGGACAGATGGGATTATGTGCACCGAATAGATCTACGAATGACTCATATGATCGTGATTTGCAACGTGAAACCCACTTTGATGTCGATGATTTGAGTGTGTTTGTTGAAAGAAATTTATCGAAACTGGTTCCAGAACAGCGAATTGAATATGACACATTGATGCAAGCAATCTCCGATCAAAGGGGCGGATTGTACTTTTTAGATGCGCCCGGAAGCACAGGCAAAACCTTTCTCATAAATCTCATCTTGGCAACCATTCGATCACGGAATGAAATCGCAGTGGCGATCGCTTCATCTGCAACACTTTTGGATGGTGGCCGAACAGCGCATTCAGCACTAAAATTGCCGCTGAATTTGCACACAATTGAAACGCCAACATGTAATATCTCGAAAAATTCCGGAAAGGGCAAGGTTCTTCAAACGTGCAAACTAATAATATGGGACTAATGTACAATGGCTCACAAAAAAGGATTGGAAGCCCTCGATCGTACGCTTAAAGATTTGAGGGCAAATGGGAATTCCTTTGGTGGCGCCCTCATTCTACTGTCTGGTGATTTTCGTCAAACTTTATTTGTTATACCTCGCTCAACGCCAGCAGATGAATTGAATGCATGTCTCAAGTCATCTGTTTTATGGCCTCAGGTAAAGAAGTTGATGTTGAAAACCAATATGCGTGTTCATCTGCAAAATGATGCATCCGCAGAACGTTTCGCTAAGCAACTACTAAATATTGGAAATGGGAAAATGACAATCGACCCAACTTCGCAATGCATTACATTGCCCACAAGCTTTTGCACACTAACATCAAGCAAAGAAGAACTAATTCAGAAAGTTTTCCCAAATATAGCCCAAAATTACCGAAATCTTCAGTGGCTTAGTGAACGAGCGATACTTGCTGCAAAAAACATCGATGTCAATGATATAAACTTCAGTGTACACAATTGGGTTCCGGGTGAAGAGAGAACGTATACATCAATTGATACGGTGTTAAATGAAGATGAAGCGGTGAACTATCCTACTGAATTTCTGAACTGCCTAGACTTGCCAGGATTTCCACCGCATGTTCTACAATTGAAAACTGGAGTGCCAATCATTTTGCTATGGAACATCAATCCGCCCAAACTCTGTAACGGTACTCGACTTTCCGTAAAAACTATGATGAATAATATCATCGAAGCAACCATATTAAATGGGAAATTCAAAGGGCAAGATGTACTGTTGCCCCGTATTCCCCTTTTCCCACCTGATCTGCCATTTGAATTTAAGCGATTACAGTTTCCTGTGCGAACTGCTTTTTCAATGACTATTAACAAAGCGCAAGGACAATCCTTGAAAGTATGTGGACTTAATTTGGAAGTTCCATGTTTCTCACATGGGCAGCTCTATGTAGCTAGCTCACGTGTAGGAAACCCTTCAAACTTATATGTATATACACCTAATAAAACAGGTAAAACAAAAATTGTTGTATATTTAAAAGCATTAGATTAGAATTATAGTTCAAGTATAAATAAAGTGTGAATTGTGTAGTACCATGGAAGAGTTTGTTTTTATTTCCTTTTTTCTGAAATCACAACAAAATAGTCTAATTATACCCCAGAGATCGCAGCGACGCGCGAAGCTAGGTCTTTCAGAGTCTGTATATAATAATTAGTATAATTTCTTAACTCTCAAAAATAGAAAGAATGATATATTTATTGTATACTTTTAATCTTTGAATGGTTTGTATATTGTAGCAAAATATTTATCATTTATGTACAGATTATTAATTCTGATATTCATATTTTGCTACACTGTTAAATTTTCGCTTTGCTTCCCTTTTTTATTTTATACAAAAAAAAAAGAAGATATGTCAATTAACAAGCCATCAGGCGTGAAACGATATCGCTCCGAGATGGACTCTGACCCTAAACATCTCGATTTCAAGTTCGGTCAAATCTCTTGCGCCTTCAACACCGGCGTGAATCAAATAAATACGCTCGCTACCAAGGCTAAATTAAATGAAGATCTACGCAGAAGCCTCATAAAAACTCTTCACTCCGCTCTGACCTGCGCTGAGCTGGCTCTCCAGGATGCCTACACTGGTATCAACCTCGCACAGTCTCGCCCCAAGCCAATGGCAGAGACACCATCCAGACCCTCATATGCTGAAACAGCAGACATGACCAAACCCCCAGCGCCTGTCTCCTCGAAGGTTAAACCAACCTATAACAACCTGGCAAGAGACTTTGAATCCCATGTCGTAATTAAATCCATAAACCCTACTAAGGAATCTCGAGAAATCCTCCGCGAAGTAAAGTCAAAAAACCCTTCTCTCTTTGCCTCAAACGAGGTAGCTGCTTCAGTGAAAGGTAAAGGGAAGCTGGTCATCCACACTAAAACCAAACATGTCGCCGCTGAGCTAGCATCCAAGCTGAACAATGCAATGCCATCCGAACTGTCTTGTCAGGAACGTCCAACGATCCACCCCAGATACTGTATCTTTGGGGTAGAAGACAGCACCAAAAATGAAGAAATCCTTAAAAGTCTGGAAAACAACCCATTATTCAAGAATCTACCAGGGAAAAGACACTTCAGAATTGCACATCGACCCAAACCCAATCCAAAAGGTTACACCACAGTATTCGTCGAAGTGGACGATGACGCCGCCAAGACTCTGCAACAACGTGGTAAGATCCCCATTGCAAGCTTAATACACCGTTATGAGAAAAGCTATTCTCTGAAGCAGTGTTACAGATGCTGCGGTTTCAACCACCGCGCATCGACCTGCCAAGCCGCCCACCCCATATGCTACAAATGTGGTACAACAGGACACGAGGGACATGAATGCCCAAGCAACACACTGAAATGTCATAACTGCTCCAAAAAGGTAGGAATCTCATCTGAAGCACTAACCCACCAAGCCACATCCCGCGCATGTCCCTTGGTTAAGGCACAAATATCCAAGATTAGAAAATATGATTAAACCCCTCAAAGTTCTACAGGCCAACCTCAGAAAGTCACCAGATGCTGTTCTGGAACTTTCCCAAATGGCAATCAAAACACAAGCAGACGTAATCCTGCTCCAGGAACTCCCCCGAAACTTCAGATGGCCCAATAGCACATTTTTAACGTTTGCTCCACCTGGTAACTACATCCCCTCGGGATTAGTTATTCGCGCCAGCCTTCATCCTGTACAGATTGATTCCTCCGACCCAAACATCACTGCTGCGATGGTCTGGCTAGGCAAACAAGCCCTCTTAGTTTGTTCAGCCTACTGGCACCATGATACAACAGAATATGACTTTCTTCCGACCCTCGAATCCATCATTACCACATGTGCCATACCAAGTGTTTTAGGCATGGACGCCAACGCCCACTCCCCTACCTGGGGTCTCGGTGCAGTCCGTGATGATCGAGGCGCTAGTCTGGAAGCATCTTCTATGCTCAAAAACTTACACTTTCTGGGAGCTCCTGTGCAATACACTTGGAGCAACGGACACCAGTCTTCCTCCATCGATGTAACCTTGGCTTCCAGTTCCCTAGCCGCCCGAGCAACTAGAACATGCCTCCCTGAAATGGCATTCACAGACCATCTACCGATCCTCACTACAATCCAAGATACAATATCCCCAGCGCAAAATACTTCCTGGGCTGAATCGACGTGTGTGGAAAGCGCCTTCACTGCATTCCTTGGCTCCTCTCTGCAACATGCAGTCTCACGTCTCCATGCCGCATCAACACACCAGGATATAGATGATGTGGTGCATATTCTTACCAAAATCCTTCAAGAGGCCTGCAACATATCCATGAAAAGAAAAAAGGAAGACAACAGACCATCAAAACCCTGGTGGAATAAAGACTTAGCAAAACTCCGCAATGTAGTAGTTTCTCTAAGGCGCCTTTCGCAGTGCACATCCACGCCCATTTGAAACTTATTCAAAGGTCTCTACAGAGCATGTCGCAACAGGCTGAGAGCCGAGATAAGACGAGCCAAACACCTATCATGGATAAACCTCTGTCAAGAAGTATCCTCAGCCGCTTGGAGCTCTGTCCACAAATATATTTCCAAAGGACGAAGCACCCAAAGAGGACCTCCACTGCTCAAAAAATCTGACGGAACCCCCTATACACCAGAGGAAACCTGTGAAAAAATCTTACAGCACTTTTGTCTTCCTGACACACCAATATCTCAGCCTCGGCCCTTAATACAATTTTCTGGCCTCATTAAGCCAGACTTCACCGACGCTGAAGTACTTCGGGCCATCAAATGCTGTGGACTCAAGAAATCTCCAGGCCCTGATCGACTTGGAGCAAAGTGCCTTCAATTAGGAGGTCCTCCCCTACATAAACTACTTGCAGGACTTTTTACCAAGTGTTTAAGATTCGGCCATTTTCCATCACCCTGGAAAATCGGCCTTTTAGTCCTCATACCCAAACCGGACAGCACAACAGAAAACCCACTGGAAAGATTCCGCCCAATTGCTCTCCTCAACACCCTAGCCAAGGTATTTGAGCGGTGCATTTTGGCTCGACTACAATGGCTAGCAGACCGGCACAATTGGTTTTCACCCCTCCAATTTGGATTTGTTCCTTGCCGTTCGGCCGAAAACGCCCTAGCTGCAATAAACCAATTCATAGACAGGGACATGGAAGAGAGGGAGAAAACACTAGTTATCAGCCTAGACATTAGAAGAGCCTTCGACACCGTACATAGGTATTCTATCATTGAAGCCCTACGAGAGGTTAGCTGCCCTGAGGAATTACTACAACTAATTACCAGCTATTTAATAAATAGAAAAATGGCCTATAGCGTATGGGGACACACTGCTCACATTCTGTCACTCCGTGGAGTCCCACAAGGAGCGGCTTTAAGTCCCTTCCTCTTCAATATGATTGCAAGAAAAGCATTTACTTTGCAAAAACCTAGAAAGAGCGAATTAGTGGGCTTCGCAGATGATTTCACACTAATGGTGCAGGTGGCCCCAAAGATTCCTAAATGTCAAATAAACAATTTTCTTGAATATTTCTCACAATGGTGCAGAAGGCATGGAATGTTGGTAAATCCCCACAAGACTCAAGCATGCATGTTCTACAGAAACAAACCAAGATGGCCAAACAAGGACAGCATCCGACTTCTTGACCAGCCCATTGCAATCAACAAAACAATTAAAATCCTTGGTATTACCTTTGATTCAAAGAGACAATTTATTAAACATCTCAACAACAGTTTACTCAAATACCGATGGATACTCCCAAGGCTCACTAGCACCATAAAAGGGCAATTTGGTTCAACCTTCAGTTTCGGACACAAAATTTACAAGAGAGTCGTTCTCCCAGCGCTACTATATGGCTCTGGTGTCTGGGGAAAACGTGCATATGACACAAATGGGGCTCGCAAGCTACGTAGTCTCCACTACAAATATGCGAAAGCAATAATAAGAGGTGGTCCATGCACACCGACAATACCAGCTATCTCATTGACGGGTTGTCCCCCACTCGATATCTCTATAAAGGCTCACATAGAATATTTAAAAACTTTGAAAACGGGCCACTACGAATCACGCCCAAGTCCTTCCTCTTTACCCTATCCCCCATTACGGAAGATAATCTATTTTACCAAATCACTACAACTAAATGTCACCACCATTTACACAGACGGATCCCAATCATCAGAAGGAGTTGGGGCTGGAGTCATCCTACCACCTCCTCTACAAACCATACAACTTAAACTCCACCAGGAGTGCTCAGCGTTCCAAGCTGAACTGCTTGCCATTCTCTACGCAAAGCAATAACGCGCCATCTATACATATAGAATACAATAAGAAACATTCGCGCTTTTAAATCCTTTTATTTTATATTCTCTACGCAACAAAAATCACCATGAATTTCCCGAAAGAACACATCATCATTGCCTCAGACTGCCAATCAGCTCTATCAGCCATATGTAGGTCTTGGCCCCCAAGAACACAACTAATTGCGGAAATAATCTACAACCTGCATTTTTCATCAAATGTTCAACTCTGCTGGATCAAAGGCCACAGCGGTATTCCAGGAAATGAACTGGCGGATCAGGCGGCAAAGGCTGCAGCACATTCTAATCTACCACTATCCTTTACCACCCTCCCAAAGAGCGGCGCACGCGGTAAAAAAGAACAGATAGCCCTCAAAATGTGGACAGACCTCTACACCCAAGATTACTCCACCAGAAATCTACGAAGATTTGCTGCTACCCCGAAACTACTCCTCCAAATGCTTCGAAACATCAAGCATGGATCTACCTCCACAACAATCCTGACCGGACATGGCTACATTCAGGCAGACCTTGCAACGGTATCGAAAGAAGACCCAACTTGCCCCCACTGCCAAGATGAGGACCAAACCGTAGACCACCTCCTCTTCACTTGCCCAACCTTCCAATACCAAAGATTCCAGACAGCCACTCTCCTAGGTATCACCAACATATGTCCAGCATCCCTAGAAAATCTCCCAAGAAAGAAATCTGCCTGGCAACACCTTATTAATTGGACTTCCACTGGCATTGTATATAAATCCAAGAAGACTTAGGTCAGAAGGACATCCCGGGTAGTTGGCGACTTCTGTACGCTCCAGGAACCTGGGTTACTTAAATAAATAATATTTTATACATTTTAATTACGCCCCAGGAGTATGGGTTAACCAAATAAATAATAGATTTTAATTTGTTGTTGCCTTAAATAAATTGCCGTGTCTTCCTGAAGTTTGTATTTCCTAATTTTCTACATGACAATCTCAATCTCTTTATTCAGGCACCTACACCTGCAACAGTTCCAATGGTTTATTCAGGTACCTACACCTGCAACAGTTCCAATGGTTTATTCAGGTACATACACCTGCAACAGTTCCAATGGTTTATTCAGGTACCTACACCTGCAACAGTTTCAATGGTTTATTCAGGTACATACACCTGCAACAGTTTCAATGGTTTATTCAGGTACATACACCTGCAACAGTTCCAATGGTTTATTCAGGTACCTACACCTGCAACAGTTCCAATGGTTTATTCAGGCACCTACACCTGCAACAGTTTCAATGGTTTATTCAGGTACATACACCTGCAACAGTTTCAATGGTTTATTCAGGTACATACACCTGCAACAGTTCCAATGGTTTATTCAGGTACCTACACCTGCAACAGTTCCAATGGTTTATTCAGGTACCTACACCTGCAACAGTTCCAATGGTTTATTCAGGTACCTACACCTGCCACAGTTCCAATGGTTTATTCAGGTACCTACACCTGCAACAGTTCCAATGGTTTATTCAGGTACATACACCTGCAACAGTTCCAATGGTTTATTCAGGTACATACACCTGCAACAGTTCCAATGGTTTATTCAGGTACCTACACCTGCAACAGTTCCAATGGTTTATTCAGGTACCTACACCTGCAACAGTTCCAATGGTTTATTCAGACACCTGCAACAGTTCCAATGGTTTATTCAGACACCTGCAACAGTTCCAATGGTTTATGAAGGTACCTACACCTGCAACAGTTCCAATGGTTTATGCAGGTACCTACTTGCAAAATTCCCTATGTTTAATAGAGGTTTTGGCGGAGAAGGGTAACAAAAATTATTTATCTTAGCTAGAATAGTTTCAGTTGGAAGTCGATGTTTCCCGCCAAAATATTATTTTAACAAATGTTCGTTTGGCAAACTTTCACTTGGGTAAAAGCCGGGCGAAGCCGGGTACGTCCGCTAGTTACTTAATAAACAAAAGAAAAAAATGAATCTAGGTATCTGAATGCATAGATTAAAACATATAAACTATTCAAAGACTGATATTAGACAAATAAGAAACATTTTGCATATTTTCTTGTTCTATAATCATTATAAAAAATAATTTATTCTGGCCTTTTCTCTCAGGCGAATAATGATTTAGCAATTGTTTTTAATTATATCATTATCAGTATAAATTATCATTATTATTTTTCGTTTCATTTTAAAGTTATAACACTTTATATATAGTGATAATATGATACATTCATAATAAATTTTATTAAAGCGTTTTTCGTTTGCAAACAATAATTTGGTGATAGATCAGACGAATCTAGGTCATAATATATCACTGTTAACAATTTATTTAATTTAAAAACAGCATTGCCTGGGGCATATATCTATAAATAAATAAACATACCTATGTAATTTGTAACAATTATTTTTTTTACTGGTAATGTGTTTCTTTTTAATGATATAATAAATTGGGACTACCCTTGGCAGTCCATAAGATAATCCAATAATCCAATGACATTGGAAATGCAAATTTCGCAAATATACATCATATTTAAAGTAGTGTCTAATTCCGGTTTTGACACTTTTGGCAGAAAAATGGACTGCGCATGCAGTTTCTTGATGGCGCTGGGAAACAGAAGAAAAACAATCAATGTAATACCCACATCATAAGTGGAGAGAGATAAATTTGATTTATTCTATCTATTGAGATGAATCTTTAAATGAAATCTATATGTTAGGACACCTCGTGACCTTTGCATGTTAGTATGCCACGATTCACTCAGAACCCCACCTAACCATGTCCCACCCTTCCCTCTCTAAGCTGTGAGGCTCTGGTGATTGTCAGCAGTAAATGGAGCCTTCAGCCTTATAGAATCAAGCCAGAGTGAGATGGACTTGGACACCCCTTTTCAGTGGTTAAGCCATATGACCCATTGTGGCTGACTTGACTCCACCAGCATTAAGCCAGCATGGACTCTACTAGGCATGTCACAGATCCATGGTGGTTGATAATATCACCATCTTCAGGCGGAACACTAGCTCCACCACGAGTCCTAAACCTTTACCAAGCCAATCCCTAGATGACCAGGTCCCACCATATGTTAATCATTATTATTTTTAACATTAAATACTTTCCAATCCATATTTATTTTTAGTGAATTTTCTTTAATTTTATTTTTTAATGTATTTTTACCTTACATAGAAGGGAGTGATTATAGCTGGGGGTGAATTCAGCAACACTGGGATAACTAAGCGGCATATTTATTTTATTGGGGATTCCTTTTTAAAACCAGAAGGGCAGGAACAAAACAAAAGGAGTTGCTAAATCAGAGAAAAGCGCAAGAGGCTGGTCTGATTTCAGCTCTGGTTGTCCTTTTCCAATCCTGGACGCGATGATGTGATAGCTGAATTGAGGTTGGTGGGTGGGATGGGTAATTTCGTGGAATAAACTTCTATTTTTTCGTGGGCATAGTCCTTTTTAGTTATTTTTTGTGTATATATTTTAATCCTCCCTTCGAGCATCATATAAGTTTTCCATTTAGATATTTTGGTTTTTAAATATATTTTATTTATGTACAATCAAAGTTTTTATTAGTCTATGAATAAAATCTGTTAAGATGAAAAGGAGTGGTTAATTCCCCTTTAACACTTTTTTTTGTTAGCTAGCTAGGTACAGCTTTGGATATCTACATGTGCCGTAGACGAATAAATTTGTGGTTCGCAGTAACCACTGGCCCCCGGTTAGCAGACTCCGCTCCCCGCTTTGCGAGTGTGTCTGCAATGTCTTTACCCATGGTCCTGCTGTGTCCCTTGATACATTGGATGGTACACCTGTTCCCGTTGCGGTTCAGCCGCGAAATCAGAAGCAGAGCTCTCCTGATAGGCTAATTACCAGTCCCATAGTTCAAAACTCACTTCACGACTGAGAGATTGTCCAGAAGGAATCATAAAGTTAAGTGGTCAGGTGTTCTGGTACCGTTTTCAAGAGCCTTAAACAATCCTAGGGCTTCTGTCTGAAAGACTGAACAATGGAGGGACATGACATGGAAAACACGCATTTCAGGTTCGCAATTGAGACCGGAAATCCTGTACACGCCGGTGCCAACTCCATCCCTTGTCTTGGAGCTATCTGTGTAATATGTAACATGGAAGTATGGAGCAGGGATATTACTGAGAGTGAAGTAATAGGGGGGTGTAAGGGAGAGGATTAGGGAATGGAGGGAGCTCGAGTGGAACCTCGGCGTCAACCAATACATACTTTTTCAAGTACAGCTCGGTTTTAGCCACGATTCCCACGTCGAGAGGAAGTACTCGAGAAAGGGAAATGAGAGCAGCATTGCTCGTTGTACCGAATGCCCTATAGGCCTTCAAAAGAAATCTGGACCTTCAGTAGAACATTCAAAGAGCGTTCAGCAAGATTTGGAAACCATAACACTGATATGTAGGCAATGGCAGAAACAACCACTTATAAATAATAGTTCTGATCATTAATACCTCAAAAATATTCAGAATTTTAGGCTTTGAATGGATTTTATGTTTATTTATATATTCAGCTATACATGCAAAATTTCCAAGAGATTTTTTAGTAGCTTTGGTGGAAAATAGTAACAAATGTCAATTTATTTTCTAAAATAATTGATGGAGTAATTTTAGTATATATTTCGTGTGAAATTTCTCAGCGATAATAAAGGTAATAATGGGGTATTAATTCATTACAATTGTAACAACTATTTTGTTCTCAGGGAGTTCACAATATTAACCCTGCTATTAAAAAAAAAACATAACCTGCAAATATTCTGCACGCACTGGGGTTAATTGAGTTGTTGATTCTACGCCAATTAAGCACTCAGAGCCAAAGTTGAAATTCAAAACATTTTTATATTTATTATTCTATTCGGAATGGTCAAACATAAAAGAAAAAAGCAATGAGAATGAAATGGGTGAGAATATTCCTATGATCAATTTATCATTCTATTAAAATAATATTAATAAAATTTTACTTATTGGTGCTTCAGTTGGAGGGGGGGGGGGGGTTGGAAGTTTACTTCCACTTAACCTTTAAAAGCTACATTTTTGAACGATTTTCTTCAATTATCCCCAGCTAAGAAAATCCTTCAGCAACTCTTCTCGACCTTCTCTGTATCCCTGCACTGCTTATCCAAATTTCTTTCCTCCTTCTTTCCTCCAAATTTCCTATTTAACAGAGTAAATTTTTATTTAATAAAAAATTATTTTCTAAAAAAATTTCCAACTGTTAAAAAAATAAATATTCATAATTTAATAAAATTAATAATATTATCTTAAAATATTATTTGGTTTGTTCTGTAAAAAATTAAGCTCAAAATCCTTTTTTATTGTAAAAATAAATAAGAAAAGAAAGGAGAGAAAAAAGATGGGTTGTTTTACAAGGATGCATGCTCCACTTCATTATTGTCGAATCAACTGCACCATGGTCCTCCATGGGGTACTATGGATGTAGTAGAACCATGCTCCACACAATTAAACATCATCATAACTGAGGAAATTTTAAAATATGTCTGGAATCTGATGGAGTGGATGTTTACACAAAAAATGCTTTTAAAAATGTCTTATTATTTATTTATAGAAATTTATTCTTAACTAGCCACAAATGATCACGCAATGCCTGGGATTTCCAGGGATTTATTTGAATGCATAGGTATAAAATGAAATGATGTTTTTGATTATATAAAATTTTTACAATTATATATTATGACTCCTGGGTTCTCTTCAATGAATAAATAGTATGTATAATGGTTATGTATCTTATTTTATCTATCACACACTGTCTAAAATAAAATACTTTTTAAAATATAAATTTGAGAATAAACCACCAAATGACAATGATGGCAATAATGCAAAATCTTTATTAGAATACTTTCATGATTATAAAAATGAAAATAATGTTACATTAAATGTTGCAAAAATAACATAACAAAGAGTAATCAATAAAGATATTTATTACTCAATTTCCTGGAACCTACTAATCTAGCAAACTATCTTTTTCTTGAGGTAACCATTCCTGGAACCACATACTAAGTCGAGTTGGTCTTTAGACATCACTCTGATGGTGGACATCCAGTTTTTCAGATGTCGCCAAGCTGATTTGTACTTGGGAATATTCCGCAGGTCTTCATGGATAAATATGCTTTTTCCTAAGAGGTTAGCTGTTTGTGTAAACTTTGAAGAAGTTAGGCGGGGCATCTAAAGCGAAGGTAGTCGAGAGTTTGGTCTTCTTGGTGGGAAATATAATATTTCTCATTAAATTTATATAACCCAAATTTTTTCCTTGAGCGCAAAATGCCAATTACCCTGTTTATTTCTCATTAATGTAAATATATATGTTTGTATGCTCTTTAAAATTATCTTTATAATGAGATAAACAAGACTGCTGCTGTTATTTATTTATCCCCAAAACTAATCGCTAAAAAATAACCTCAAAATAGTTACAAAATTGTTCATTAGTTAGGTTTTTGTATATAATTCTATAGAGGTGTTTTCTAAAATATCTAGGAAAATATTATATTAAATCAATGAGCAAATTAAACAAATTTAAAATATTTTTAATTTTGCTTTAAATACCAATGTACTGAATCAATTAAACGCAGATGAGCGCGATTTTTTGAACCCAGAATTTTGAATGACCTTACTTCAAGGGATCATTTCTAAAGTTTCGTACGCAGTTCGATAACTGAACTTCGACGGGACGCCACCCGCGATGAGGAGTTGGGGGGCCTTTCCCTGAGCGTGAAGTTGGATCCTTCTGTGGTCCTTTGATGATCGCTCAATACTGGGAAATGCCCGCTCTGAGTGGGTTTTTTTAATCAAATAAAAATAGAGAGTAATTGATATTCTGAAACAGAATATTTTTATATAATACAGATTATACTATTTTTTATTTTTAGAAAATTGTTTTTTAATTTCATTTTTTGAATTTTATCTCTCGTTACCCATTTCTGTTATTTTATCTATATAAAGTACCATTGTTTAATATCAAAATGATGTGTTATCATCTTGCCTTTTGCATCCTAATTTTCCCGACAAATTCTCCATCAATTAAGCCAGAATGACGAAAAGTGGAAAAAAAGGAAAAACAAACCCACCTTGAATATCAAACAAGCCCGAAAAAACCTTCTCAAGAAAAATATCCCCAAGGACCTGAGAATCCGGACCCAACGACATCATTATAAATTATAATTGTAAATGAACCCCTGTACATAACCACCCCCCTCAGTATATTGTAAATATGATGATCTAGGTTGTTCTTTTTGAACGGCACCTAATAAAGTTATTTGGAACTGGAACTGGAACTCCTAATTTTCCCGGGGTCACCCAAGGATCAGTCACAGGACCAACCTTATTTGACATATTTATAGACGACTTCCCCTGTATTGAAGACACCTCTTTACACCTATTTGCCGATGATACCGCCATTTTAGCCTCAACATATAACTTCGACAATCTCCACATGAAACTCCAAGAGGCCTGCATCTTTTCCACGCTCTGGTGTAAGGAATGGCGAGTCACAATGAACCCCCAAAAAAGCGAAGCAATCATTTTTTCCAGAAAAAAAGACAAAATTAAGAAACCTTTAGACGAACTTTTTGTCTTCGAAGACAATATTAAATGGAAAGAGAACATCCGATACCTAGGGATGACCCTAGACGAGCACCTAACCTTCAAAAAACATATCGAAAACAGAATTAATTTGGCGAAAGCTGCCCAACACCGACTATCCCTACTTCTAGGACCAAAAAGCAAATTATCCCTTCATTGCAAAAGAACCATTTACACTTCAATAATAAGACCAATACTCATATATGGCCACCCAATTTTTATGACAGCACATAAGACCATCCTTAAAAAGCTAGAAGTATTTGAAAATAAAATGATCAGAAAAATCATGTCTCCACCCTGGTTCGTTCGGAACAAAATCCTCAGGAACGATCTAAATATCGAAAACATCAATGACTACATTATTAGACAATCATTTAAATTTTACGAAAAATCCGAAAAATTAGAAAATCCCACCTTTAAGGAAGCCACAAACTACAAATGCGGAAAAAGGAAAATAAGAAATTTGAAACCTAGACAAATTCTCCATCAATTAAGCCAGAATGACGAAAAGTGGAAAAAAAGGAAAAACAAACCCACCTTGAATATCAAACAAGCCCGAAAAAACCTTCTCAAGAAAAATATCCCCAAGGACCTGAGAATCCGGACCCAACGACAGCATTATAAATTATAATTGTAAATGAACCCCTGTACATAACCACCCTCCTCAGTATATTGTAAATATGATTATCTAGGTTGCTCTTTTTGAGCGGCACCTAATAAAGTTATTTGGAACTCCTAATTTTCCATGCAAAAAAAAACAATAATGAGCTGTGCTTTTCTCACAATTGTAAAACCTAACAGTGTTTCGCATGACAAATATTTTTTTAAAAGGTCTTATTTTACGCTCCATGAATCGAGTTACATCAAAAGAGAGAGAGAGCTTTTATTTCCAAGTTCCAAATAACTTTATTAGGTGCCGCTCAAAAATAGCAACCTAGATCATCATATTTACAATATACTGAGGGGGGGTGGTTATGTACAGGGGTTCATTTACAATTATATTTTGTAATAATGTCGTTGGGTCCGGATTCTCAGGTCCTTGGGAATATTGTTTTTGAGAAGGTTTTTTCTGGCTTGTTTGATATTCAAGGTGGGTTTGTTTTTCCTTTTTTTCCACTTTTCGTCATTCTGGCTTAATTGATGGAGAATTTGTCTAGGTTTTAAATTTCCCTTTTCGGCATTTGTAGTTTGTTGCTTCCTTAAAGGTGGGGTTTTCTAATTTTTCGGATTTTTCATAGAATTTGAATGATTGTCTAATAATGTAGTCATTGATGTTTTCGATATTTAGATCGTTCCTGAGGATTGTGTTCCGAACGAACCAGGGTGGAGACATGGTTTTTCTGATCATTTTATTTTCGAAGCCTTCTAGCTTTTTAAGGATGGTCTTATGTGCTGTCATAAAAATGGGGTGGCCATATATGAGTATTGGTCTTATTATTGATGTGTAAATGGTTCTTTTGCAATGAAGGGATAATTTGCTTTTCGGTCCTAGAAGTAGGGATAGTCGGTGTTGGGCCGCTTTCTCCAAATTAATTCTGTTTTCGATGTGTTTTTTGAATGTTAGGTGCTCGTCTAGGGTCATCCCTAGGTATCGGATGTTCTCTTTCCATTTAATATTGTCTTCGAAAACAAAAAGTTCATCTAAAGGTTTCTCAATTTTGTCTTTTTTTCTGGAGAATATTATTGCTTCACTTTTTTGGGGGTTTATTGTGACTCGCCATTCTTTACACCAGAGCGTGGAAAAGATGCAGGCCTCTTGAAGTTTCATGTGGAGTCTGTCGAAGTCGTATGTCGAGGCCAAAATGGCGGTATCATTGGCAAATAGGTGTAAGGAGGTGTCTTCAATACAGGGGAAGTCATATATATATATGTCAAATAAGGTTGGTCCTGTGACCGATCCTTGAGGGACCCCAGCAAGGATGTTCTTAGCTGTTGAAAGTTCATCTTTGACTCGTACCTTGAATGTTCTATTTGTTAGGAAGTTTTGGGTTATTTTTATGATGTCTCCAGGAAGGTGCTTTTTGCACATTTTGTAGAGAAGGGCTTCGTGCCAGACTTTATCGAATGCTTTGGCAATATCGAAGAATACGGCTCCTGTTATTTGGCCTAGGTCCATTGCTTTTCTTATTTTTTCAGTGACAACAACTAGCTGGTGCAATGTTGAGTGCTTGGCTTGGTAGCCAAATTGTTCAGGTCTGAGTGAATTCTTTTCTTCTAGGGATTTTCTGAGTCTTCTTGAAACAAATCTTTCAAATAGTTTTGAGATGGCAGGTAACAGCGAAATGGCCCTGTAGCTTGTTGGTTCATGCATGGATTTTCCTTTTTTAAGTATGGGACAGATAATGGACGTTTTCCATATGTCAGGGAAGTGGGCAAACTGCAGTGAGGCATTAAAGATTTCGGCTATTGATGCTAGTATATGATTAGGGAGCAGTTTGAGAGCTTCATTAGGCAATTCGTCGATTCCGGGAGCTTTTTTATTTGGTAGATATTCAATAATCGCTTTTATTTCTCCAATGTTTGTTGGTTCTAGTCCTGTTTCTTTATTTTTTTCATGTATGAGTTCACACGTTTTATGTATGTACGAGTAGGTTTGGAGTGGGATGTATAGGGATTGGGGGTGAACTGTTTTTTATAGTTGTTGGCAAATGATTCAGCTGCTTCTTCTGTGATTAGTGTCTGCCCATTGTTTGTCTTCAGTGTTATTTCTTGTTTTTCAGAGTTGGATAATCGTTTGATGGCTTTCCATATGGTTTGTTCTGTGACTTTCAAGTTTTCGATAAAGTGGTCCCAGCTGGTGTTATCGAGCTCTCTTGTAAGTTTCTGTGATTCTCTCCGGGCCGTCATGTAGGCTGATTTATCTCGGGGGTCGCAGGTTTTTTTCAATTTTTTTCTTAGTCTGTTGGTGGATTGTATTTTTTCTTTAATGTGAGGTGGATATCTTCGTTCTAGTTCCGGGTCTTTATATTTTGTTGAATCTTTCAAATTTTGCACCATTTTTTCTTCAATGTGTGTAATAGCCTCAACTATTTTTGAAGATGTGTCTAGGATCAGTTCAGGAAGTTCAGCGATTTCCATTTTGTACTTGAATAGGGCCCAATCTGTAATTTTTATATTTGAGTAGGAGATTTTGAATTCCTGTAGCACAAGTAGTACTGGGAGATGATCAGAGGTTAGTTCATGCAGGACTTTAGAGTATGCGCTTTGGGAGATGCTTTTGTGCACGGCGATGTCAATGATGTCTGGAGGTGAGTCATGAGTAGGTTCGTCAGGGTAGCTCACATCTAGGTCCATAACGTTGATTGCGTTTTGGAGCCTTCTCCCGCTTGGGTTAGTGGTGGTGGAACCCCAGGCAGAATGTTTGCAGTTTAGGTCCCCTGCTATGATGGTCGGTGTGTCTGTTGAAAAAATGTTATAGATATTGGTTTGATCTAAATAGGTGTTTGGTGGTATGTAACATGAATACAGGTTCATATTTAACCCGTTTTTGTTTTTGATTGAGATTCCTGTGGTTTCCAGGCTTGAAGTGGTGGCATGAATAGGTGCATGGCTGTACTTCTTGTGGATGAATATGGCAGTTCCACCACCTTGTCCGGTTAGTCTGTCGTTGCGGAGGGTGATGAAGTTTTGAATCCTCATTTTATGGCACGGCTTAAGCCAGGTTTCTGACACTAGTGCGATGTCGATGTCGTGATCGTTCAGGAATTCTGAGAATTGTTGTTTTTTGTTTCGGAGACTACACGCGTTCCAGTGAACGATTCGAAGGCTATTTTTATACATATTTTTGTGATTAATTTACATCTAAAGGTGTCTACAACGTTCTTCATGATGTTGGCTATTATTGCGGGGTCACTGAGAGCCTTTTTGATAGCGCTCTCTAGTTGGTCGACCTTAGTGGCTGAAGGAGGATTGGGACGTTCTTTATTAACATGTGGAGTTTTGTTCTGGTTTTGAATGGGATGGGGAATTTCAGAAGGGTTTGGACCTATAGGGTTGGATTTTTCTTTTTCTGTATTGGGGTTTGGTTTCTGATTATTTTGAGTTTGGGGCACTCTATTTATTTTTTGTATAGTGGGCAACCACGCCAACTTGCTGTATGCTGACCCTGGCAGTTTGCACATTTAGGTGGAACTTCTTTTTCTTTGGCGCATTCGGATGTGAAATGATTTTCTCCACATTTCACACATTTGGGAGTTTCCCTGCATTCAAACTGAGAGTGCCCAAAGTTTTGGCACCTATGGCATTGTCCGGGGCCTTTGGGAGCCCTGTAAGCCTCGACGTTGCACTTCATGTCGCATAGATCTGTGATATTGTAAATTTCTTTATTTCTTGCAGTCTTAGGAAGGGTTACCTGGATTAGTGGTAGCTCCTCCTTTGTTCTTGAATTTCGTAATCTTGCAAATTTGGACATCTCGAATCCCTCATTTTCCAGATCCTCTTGTATTTCGGGGATGGTGATGCAGCGGTCGAGACCTCTGACGACCACTCTAAGGCACTTTTCGTCGTCTAGGATCTTGAAGTGCAAGGTGTAGTGGCGATCTTCCAGCCACTTGGTAGCTGTCCGGTAGTCTGATGTTGTGTGAGTCTGAACGTTGATGTATCGGCCTAATGTGTAAAATTCTGGCTTTTGTTTGGTACACTTGATAAGACCATCTCTAAGGCCTGACCTTTCCTTTACTCCGCTTATTTTAATCGGTGGTATTCTGATCTTGGGGTTAGGGGTGGGATTGTTAGGTTTGTTATTCGATGTTTCGTTAGATTTCTTTGATGAGTTAGAGTTTTTATGGTTTTGTTCATGATTTGGCATTTTGTTTGGTGCCACTTCGATTTCCATTTCGATTGTTTCTGCTTCATGAGGTTTTTCAGGCTGTTTATTTTGTAATTTTGGCTCAGGATTACCTTGTGATCTTTGGTTGGAGCACCTGGTTGTTTTTTGCGTTGTTGTTTCTTTTGCGGCTACTGGTGATTTTTCTCTTGGGCGCTTCGAGGGAGCTTTTGTAGTATTGTGTTCTAGGTAGTTTGAGCGCAGTTCGCACAGTTCCCTTTCGTAAAAGTCAATAAAATTTATTAGCTCGGCAAAGGTGGTTTCGACCGCGCCGGAGTATTTCTTCAAAGCTTGAGAATCTTCTTCATTTTGTAATTCTGGGCATTCTGGCAGTTTCCAAATTGAATATTTACGGGTACCTACCGGGTATTTGGGGTTGGTAAAATTAGTGTTGGGGGCTTCTGGTGCAGGGAGATCTTCCATGGTTCGGGTTTTTCGCGTGGGACTCGAATTTCCCTTTTATAGCTTTTATTTAACTTTATTCCTTGTTTGTCCCCAAATATTGTGATTCATTTTTAATATGACTCCAGACCACTTAGAAATCTGAAATTTTGAACACTCACTTAATACAGCTAACTATGCATATGTGATAAATATAATCACTCTAGAAAGTTGGGTATAAAATAGGATTAGTATATTTCCTTCCAAGCGAAAATTATAGGCGTAGCTGTTTCTGTTGCGTAATTAGTGGTTGGCTACAGAAAAATCACGAGTGTTTAGCCTTCCAGGTAGAACCCTTGGGCATTATTTGTGCTAATAAAGCGCGTTCTATCTAGATTCTCTCCACATAAAAACTTTAAAATTTCCTTAGACTGTCAATTGGATCTTTCTGTCATGCAAGCCTTGGTCCCTAAGAACCCACCTCTGTGCAGAAATCATCTGAAACTGACACCCATTGTATAACTCCGCTGTTTCAAACGCCACAGCCATATTTCGGAAAATGAACAAGCAGACCAAACAGGGCTAACCCCATCTCTCGCATTCATGCTAAAAAGCGTTGCTGTAATAAAATAACTCAGTTTGCAAAGAAGCTATGAATCTCTCTATATATATATAAAAATCTAGTATGTTTATTTATTTACTAGCGAATGTATCCTGCTTCGTCCAGTTTTACCTGAATAAAAGTTTGCATAATGAAATTTATTAAAATAATATTTTCAGGACAAATATGCCCCTAATACTGATTCTATTTTAGCCAAAATATATTGAAATATGTTACTCTTCTCAACCAAAATTATTTAATAAACAAAAGAAAAAATTGAATCTAGGTATCTGAATGCATAGATTAAAACATAAAATATTCAAAGACTGATATTAGGCAAATAATAAACATTTTGCATATTTTCTAGTTCTATAAAATTTTACTAATTAATTTATACTGGCCTTTTCTCTCAGGCGAAAAATGATTTAGCAATTGTTTTAATTATAATTTTATCAGTCTAATTTATCATCATCATTTTGCGTTTCATTTTTAAAGTTTTAACACTTTATATATATAGTGATAGTAAGATGCATTCATAATAAATTTTATTAAAGCGGTTTTCGTTTGTAAACAATCACTTGATGATTAATCAGAAGAATCTAGGTCATAATATCACGGTGAACATTTTATTTAATTTAAAAACAGCATTGCCTGGGTCATATATCTAGTAAATAAATAAACATACCTATATAATTTGTAACAATTAAATTATTTACTGGCAATGTGTTTCTTTTCAATAATATAATAAATTGGGACTACCCTTGGCAGTCCATAAGATAAATACTACTTTAGATTAAAATTTTAGTTTTTCTCTCATTCCATTGCCATATTTATGTAAAATGTAACAGAATGTGTGTGGGTTTTTTTTCAGCTGAACAATAATATAGAAATCCAAAATTGAGCCATCATCATCATTGCTCTGAGCGCTGGAAGGAACCCCAAAGAAATAGTATACTTACTTAAGTTGCCCAAAACCACTGTTTATCAAGTCAAGAAACAGTTTGATTAGACCGACAGTAACAAAGGATGAATATGTTGATACCTACATGAAGTTTATGGAGACCGTTGTGAAGCCTTGGATGGACATGGTGGCCGCAAGAAGGAAGTATGTTTTCCAACAGAAATCAACTCCAGCCCACAAGGCAAAAAAAAAAGACATAATCGTTATTGACACTTAAATTTTTTATATTAATATAAATGGGGACAAGACCCATGATGGATAATACACCTTTAAGTTACCCCTGCTCCAATACAAGCTATGGACCTTCCTAAAGCTCAAACTTCCCTATATTCTTGTTCTGCTATTTCGATTATCATTTTTTAGAGATATTTAAAATGACACATTGGAAATACAACAACAACAAAAAGCTTTATTAAGACCTTTCAGTCTTATACAGATTCTCAACGCAGAATATGCTGATACCTACATGAAGTTTATGGAGACCGTTGTGAAGCCTTGGATGGACATGGTGGCCGCAGGAAGGAAGTATGTTTTCCAACAGAAATCAACTCCAGCCCACAAGGCAAAAAAAAAAAGACATAATCGTTATTGACACTTAAATTTCTTATATTAATATCAATGGGGACAAGCCACAAGACCCATGATGGATAATACACCTTTAAGTTACTCCTGCTCCAATACAAGCTATGGACCTTCCTAAAGCTCAAACTTCGCTATATTCTTGTTCTGCTATTTCGATTATCATTTTTTAGAGATATTTGAAATGACATTGGAAATACAACAACAAAAAGCTTTATTAAGACCTTTTAGTCTTATACAGATTCTCAACGCAGAAATGTAGGATACTTTTAGAAAAAATAATAATATTACCTTAATGACAATATGATATTTAAATACAGGAAAATTTATATAAAGACAATCAAGCTAATAAATAGATTAGTCTGGATAAATTGGAGGAATACAAATTTATTATACATCGGATTCTCACCAGCAAATTAAGACAATTGAGCTCATAAACAGATTTGAAAGGGCAAATCTGAGGTAGAAAAAAAAGATCTAAAATAAAGGAATTATAAAAAAACACTGGAATTTACATATGATACATGCACTAAGATTTTTCGGCTTAATAAAATAATTTCTCAGCTGATGAATGAAGGTTATAAGAATTTTAAGCGTAGCTTTTTTCTACAGTATTTTCATTCATAGAAAGCGAAATATGAAAGAGATTAAGGCAAGGTAAGAAGAAACATTATATAGTGTCCGGTCTTGTTGAATCATTTGGTAGCAGCTTTGAAACAATCGAACAATCTCTTTGCACCATGGGGTTCTCTCTTATCTCGCCGATACCGAAAAATGTCAGAAAAGAGTTGTAGGACATTGGAAATACGAATGCCGCACATATACATCATATTATAAAATGAATAAAGCTTCTAGGGCAAGCATGTCAAACTCAAATCCTAACACGGGCCAAATAAAAAAGTTATAAGATTATGTGGGCCGCAAAAAAAGAAAACAAGTAATTAACTTTTATAGTAACATTTATGTAGGTTTATTTTGAAAAATACTAATAAGAAAAAAGAAAGTAAAGTTAATATTTTCTCCCTGATATTTGGCATCTCTTTTCTGCTACCATCTTTCCTACTTCGGGGGAAATCTTGTTCGCAGTCATTAATTTTAAAACTGACCCAAGGTGAACGTCAGTAATTCTCGATCTGATTGGAGACTTATTTCCTTTCATAAGTGAAAATAACTGCTCGCACCGATAAGTACTTCCAAACATGGACATAATTTCATATGCTAATTTTCGAGTGTTTTCAAATCTGGCTGGCAAATATTTGTAAAATTCAGAAACGCCAACTTCAATGAATTTTGCCTTTAAATCTGAATCGCACTGGATATCTATTACCTCCATTTGCATATGATTAGGTACTGATTCTATATTTATCGAGAAAATCGAAGAAAACAAAGTAAACTTGCCTTCCAAAGATTTGAAATCAGAAAACCTTGTTTCAAATTCATTTCTAAGACTTAAAATTTTTTCCGCATATTTTTGATACGATGCAGCTTCACCTAAACTTGATTTGTAGATGTTGCATGTCGGAAAGTGCATTAAATCTTCGTTTTTCAACTGCTTTTCCCAAAGAACTAGCTAACATTTGAATGCATTAACTTGGTCACACATGTTGGTAATGATCTGATCCTTTCCTTGCAGTTTCAAATTTAAATCCGACAAGTGTTTTGTTATGTCAACCATGAAGGAAAAATCTTGCAACCATACTTGATCAGAAAACAAAGTGATGTCTTGATTCTTGGTTATTAAAAACTGACATATTTCTTCTTTCAAGTCCCAAAATTGTTTGAGAACCTTGGAGCATGATAGCCAACGTACCTCGGTATAGTATGATAAACCTGAATATTCGCTTTCTAATTCAGTTAAGAACAGAGAGAACTGTCGCTGATTTAAACCTCGAGATCTTATGAAATTGATGAATTTTTTGATAGGTGTCAACACATTTTCCATTTTTATTACCTTCGTACATAATACTTCCTGATGTATAATGCAATGCGTATGATGAATATTGGAACCATCAGAAATTTCACTTAGTTTTTTTTCGCAGTAATGCTACGAAACCGTTGGTTTTTCCGGTCATTGAAGGAGCTCCATCTGTTGCCATAGAAGTCAATTTTGATTGAGGTAAATTGTATTTTTGCAGAAGATCATAAACGCAATTAAATATATCTTCTCCTGTAGTAGTGCCATGCATCGGTACTAGTTCCAATAATTCCTCAAAAATGTTGAAATCCGTGTCGCAAGCTCGAAAAAAAACAGCTAACTGAGCTACGCCCCCAATGTCCGTACTCTCATCACAGGCAATGGAAAATGCTTCGAAACAAGATGATTTTTCTTTTATCTGATCATTTAAATTTCTGGCCATATCAGTAACTCTTTCCACAATGGTATTTCGAGACAAAGATATTGCTTGAAACGTCTTCACACTTCCAGGACAAACAATTTCTGCAGCTTTAATTAAACATTCCTTGATGAAATCACCTTCAGTAAAAGGTTTTGAGTGTTTAGCTATCAGCTCTGATAAAACGTAGCTTGCATGCACCGCCGCTTCACTCTCTTGTGATACTTTAGTAAACATAAACTGTTGTTTTTTCATTTCCAACTTGAACTCTTTTAACTTTTCTTGTTTCATTAAACCTTCGTAGGTATCATATTTTGATTTATGTTGTTCATAATGACGTTTAATGTTATATAATTTTGGTACACTAATAGCATTATTACATATCAAGCAGATGATTTTATCTTTTACTTCAGAGCAAAAATACTCTAATTCCCACTTTTCTTGAAAATTCCTATGTTCGTCAGCAATTTTTCGTTTAGTTTTACTGCCACTTGGTTTTGATGAAGACATATTGAATAGAAAGGTCTGAAAAAATAATAGTAATCGCTAACACAAAATAATAAAACGTTTTAATTAATATTTTAATTTTTTTTAATTAATATTTTTTAACTTACCAGACACAGAATAACTGCACAAATTATTGAACGTAACTTTTAAAAAAAAATGTCTAGTACTCCGAAAGAATATTTTCTTTAAACTTTAAGGCACACAATACTTATGGCGATGTACATACATTATGTATGTAGGTATAATATTAACTAAACTTACGACTTATGTATGGCGACCAGTGGTTGTTATTAATAAATAAATTATGTATAAATACAATTTTTAAAAATTAGGCTACAAATTTTTATTATTTTTTTTTATTTATATAAAAAAAAATAAAATATATTGTCTGGTGGGCCGCAAATTTATTCGTTGTGGGCCGCATGAGGCCCGCGGGCCGCGAATTTGACATGCTTGTTCTAGGGTTAAGTTTCTTATTCAAATTTTTATTTTCAAGCTTTCGGTTTTGTCAGTCCTTCAACAGGATTATCACGATAAAAATAATAGATGTTATATACTATTTAAATTCATTTTTTAGTTATATACATCATATTTAAAGGGGTATCTAATTCTGGTTTAGACACTTTTGGCAGAAAAATGGACTGCGCATGCATTATCTTGATGGTGCTGGGAAACAGAAGAAAAACAATAAATGAAATACCCACATCATAAGTTGAGAGAGAAAATTTTGATTTATTCTATCTACTTAAATGAACCAAATATTGTGAGATGAATCTTTAAATGAAATCTATATGTTAGGACACCTCGTGACCTTTGCATTATAGTATGCCTCTATTCACTCAGAACCCCACCCAACCTAACTATGTCCCAACCTTCCCTCTCTAAGCTGTAAGGCTCTGGTGATTGTCAGCCATAAATGGTGCCAGAGTCTGAGATGGACTTGGATACCCCTTTCCAATGGTTGAGCCACATGACCCATTGTGTCTGACTTAACTCCACCAGCATGGCTTTTTATTGTATTTTTACTTTACAGAGAAGGAGGTGATTATTTATAGCTGGGGGGGGGGCAATTAAGCGGCATATTTATTTTATTGGGGATTCCTCTTTAAAACCAGAAGTGCCGGAACAAAACAAGAGGAGTTGCTAAAACAGAGAAAAGTGCAGGAGGCTGGTCTGATTGCAGCTCTGGTTGTCCTTTTCCAATCCTGGGCGCGATGATGTGATAGCTGAATTGAGTTGGTGGGTTAATGGGAAATTTCGTGGATTAAACTTCTCTTTTTTCCTGGGCATAGTCCTTTTTAGTTATTTTTTGTGTATATATTTTAATCCTCCCTTCGAGCATCATATATGTTTTCCATTTAGATATTTTGGTTTTCAAATATATTTTATTTTTGTACAATCAAAGTTTTTATTAGCCTATGAATAAAATAGATTAAGATGAAAAAGAGTAGTTAATTCCCCCCTTTAACACTTTTTTTTGCTAGCCTGTAGAGCTTTATGTTACACAGACTTTGACTTTAATCATCATAGATGCTGACGTCACTACGATTACGCAACTTCCAACTACTACCTTCAACCTTGCTAATGTTTACCGCTAACTTGTCTTAACAATATATTGTTGCACCAGGTTGCGGCTTGGCAGACTCTTCAGCCTGGATTCTCTCCTGTGCTGGGTCCTGCATCTTACCAGAGCGTGTTTCAACCATCCTAGAAATTTATAAAAGGGAATAACGAGATAAGTCTTCTTTAAGTAGCCACCAGAATCCTTTCTTTATTTTCTCACATCAAAGAGAGCAGTGAAGTCACAGTGTACCTAAATACAAATGATGATAAATTAATAATCTGTTTTAAATAAATATCATAGAATATTTTATATAAAAATAAATAAATATATAATTTAAATTTCAAATATATTAAAACTAATATAAGAAATACGCCATTAATCATGATGTAACACTTCCCCCTCTCCAGAGGTCGTCACGTCCTCGTGATTGACCTCATCAATTCTTTCAAAATAGGGTTTGATTCTTGAGACATGGACAATCAATGGGTCTTGGCCAGGATTATCTTTTGGTTCAATTAAGTAATTTACGTTGGACAGCTTCTTTAATATTCTATATGGGCCAAAATATTTTCTCAGTAGTTTCTCACACTTTCCTATTTTCCTAATTGGTGTCCAAACTGCTACTAATTCTCCTGGTTCGTAGCTTCTTTCCATGTGTTTCTTGTCATAGTTCTTTTTCATTCTTTCTTGAGTCTTTATTGTGTTGTTAATAACTAATTTTCTTGTTCTGTTTATTTTGTCTAAGTGATGTTTTATGTATTCATCATAATCATCTTTGTCAATGTCCACCGAGATATTCCTGTCGTCCAAAAGAGACGTGGGTTCTCTTCCAAACATCAGGAAAAAGGGAGAATATCCTGTGGTTTCCTGAATTGTAGTATTGTAAGCGTGAGTGATGAATGGGAGTATTTCGTCCCAATTTTTCTGATCAGTGTTCACATACATACTGAGCATATTGATCAATGTTCTATTTAACCGCTCTGTCAATCCATTAGTCTGGGGATGATAGCTCGTTGTGAAGCAATGTTTAATCTTGCACGTTTTCATCACCTCTTTCATTAAATTACTGGTAAATTGAGAGCCTCTGTCACTAATAAGATATTGTGGGGCTCCGTGCCGAAGAAAAATATCCTCTACTAGAAATTTAGAAACTTCTTTCACTGTTGCTTCCGAGACTGCTCTTGTTTCTGCATATCTAGTGTAGTAGTCCGACAGCACGATTATCCATTTTTTCCTGTTTTTCGTAGATGGTAGTGGACCAACAAAGTCAATTCCAATTCTTTCGAAAGGAAAGTTGGCTGGGGGGATGGGCTGTAGTAGTCCAGAAGGTAATTGGTTTGAGCCTTTCCTACTTTGGCAAAGGTGACACGTCTTAACGAATTCTGAGACATCCTTTAGCATGGATGGCCAAAAGTATTTACTCTTTATTCGGTACATGGTTCTGGCGACGCCCAGATGGCCATTCGACATATGATTGTGATATTCTTTCATAATTTCTCTCTTTTTATTCTCTGGAACCACAAGCAACCACGCCCTGCCTTCAGGGTTCGGGTTTTTCTTAAAGAGGCATCCATCTTCTTCTTTAAAGTTTTGCGCAATTGATCGCCTGCTTCCATTAAGGTTTTTCTTAACACTTTCGATAAATTTATCCTCTTCGTCTGTTATTTGATTTAAAAATAGCCTTTCAAAATCCTCATCCCAATCAGTTTCTGGTAAGGGCCCCCTAGATAAGCCATCGGCGTCCAGATGCTTCTTTCCCGATTTATGTATTATATCGAAGTCATATTCTTGAATTTTCAATGCCCATCTTGCCAATCGACCTGTTGGATCCTTCAAGTTTTTGAGCCAGCATAAGGCGTGATGGTCTGTTACTATTTTAAAGTGTCTTCCATAAAGGTAGGGTCGTAATTTTGACATTGACCAGACAACGGCCAGACATTCTTTTTCAGTGGTTGAATAATTTTGCTCCGCTTTACTTAGGGTACGACTCAAATATGAGATCACCTTCTCTTCACCACCGATGTCTTGGACAAGTGTTGCACCTATGCCGATGTTGGACGCATCAGTATGAACATAAGTAGGTGCATTTGGATTGAAGTGACCTAAAATTGGTGGACTTAATAGTGCTGTTTTTAGGGTTTGAAACGCTTCCTCTTGTCTTTCTGTCCAGGTAAATGATACACTTTTTTTTATAAGGTTGGTCAAAGGGTCAGCAATTTTTGAAAAGTCTTTGATAAATTTTCTATAATATGAACACATTCCCAAAAAGGATTGTACTTCTTTGACCTTTTTGGGCCGAGGAAAATTTCTGACAGCTTTGATGTTATGTTCCGCGGGTTTTATACCATGTTTGCTCGTTATATAGCCGAGAATCTCCAATTCTTCAAAAGCAAATCGGCATTTTTTGTCGTTTAACCTTAAATTAGATTCACGAAAACATCTAAAAACAGCTTCAAGTCTTTTGAGGTGCGTTGGAAAATCCGGGCTATATATGATAACATCATCCAGATAACACAAACAAATTTGCCATCTCAGATTTCCAAGCATATTCTCCATATTTCTCTCAAAGGTAGCAGGCGCGTTACAAAGTCCAAAAGGCATCACGTTGAATTCATATAATCCATGCGCTGTAGTGAAAGCTGTTTTCTCTTTGTCTCTTTCTTCGACTTCAACTTGCCAATATCCAGATCTGAGGTCTATTGCTGAGAAGTGTGTAGATCCTTGGAGAGTATCCATAACTTCGTCTATTCTAGGGATCGGATAGACATCTTTTACCGTCACATTATTCAGTTTTCTGTAGTCCACACAAAATCTGTATTTACCATCTCGCTTCTTGACCAATATTACTGGAAAAGACCAGGGGCTAGAAGATGGCCTAATTATGCCTTCTGTAAGCATCTCGTCAATTTGCTCTTTTATAATATCTCGTTCTTTAGCACTTACCCGGTAAGGCTTGTGTTTAATTGGCTTCGCGTCTTCTGTGTCTATCCGATGTTTTGCCAAATTGGTTCTCCCTAATCTCGATGAAAAAAGATCTCCATACCTTTCTAAAACTTGTTTTAACTCCTTCTGTTCCTTTGGTGAAAGATTTTCGTTTATTTGGAATCTAGGTTCTTCGTTCTTTTCTACCTCTCTTTCTCGACTCACATTTATTTTCGCTGGACTACTTCCAAAAGCCAATGTTTGGTTTTTCATTATTTTTAACGGTCGAGGATACGGATTAGTTATCCAGATGTGTGTTTCCCTATTTATAACATTGATCAAGCTTCTTGCTAGACGAAGTCCATTTGTTTGAAACATTTTGCTGCTCTCTTCGATAATATATTCTCCATCCTCTGTTTCTACCAATGCCTTGATCAATTTCATGGAACATTCCGGTACAATGGAATCCTTGGCACTCTTTATTTTCAACATTTCAAAATTGATTTCGTCATGATTATTCGTCAAATCATATTTTATAGTTTCTTGCTTACAATCTATTTTTGCGTTCATTTTCTTAAGGAAATCTCTCCCAAGAATTAATGTCCGTAAATGCGTTTTCAATATCACAAAGTTGTGTGATAATGTTTCGTCATCAATTTTTATATTTAAAAATATACTTCCTACCATGTCCAATTTTTTTCCATCGGGTCCTGCACAAATTTTTGCGAGTTTACTTATACCATGGCCTGTATCGAGGGCCGTTCTGAGGTCGACCACTGAGAGGTCAGCACCTGTATCAACCAAAGCTTCAAAAGTCCCTATCTTGTCCACATTAATTTTTAATTTGTATTTAGGGTCCAACTTCTTGATTCCGTTTATGGTCGACTTGCTTTGATTGACAGATTCAGGCGCGACGCTTAGTTTAAATCTTCCAACACGGAATATCTATTCCGGGTAGGAATATTTGTCTGTGTGCTATGACATACATCAGCATAAAGCCGAGGTCCTGATTTCTCTGATGTTTCATTCATTTGGCATTTTTCTTCGACCTTCTCCTGGGTATCTGCTGGATCCTCTTCTAGGATTCTTATAAACTTGACCCTACAATAACGGGCCACGTGCCCTGGCTTGTTACATTTAAAGCAGATTGGTCTTCCATCTTCCGTCCTATTTTTGCTCACTTCTTGGCTTTTATTGTAAGTGTTTCTCTGAAGGTTTGGTTTCGGCACAAAGTTAGGATTATAAGGACGTCTAGGGGTAGAGGGCTGGGGAAAGTTGTTTCGATACTGTCTGGGGGTAGGAGGGGAGTCGTTCTTGTAATTATTGGAAACAGGGGCTTGGGGCCTGGAAGTGGTCTGGTAGTTTCGTGCGGCAGTCGGCGGCACGTACCTCGATTGTTGTTGGGGTCTAGAATAGCGTGGACCGTTATATAGGTTTCTGGATTTCTCCACACGTTCCCGATACTTCTTTTCAAAATAATCCATTTTCTTGCACACGACAAGAAGGTCATCGGTCGTTTTAGGAGGGTTCAGGTAGAGCGCGAATGAGTACTCTTTTTTCAGTCCTCCAATAACATGTTCAATTTTTGTTTCTTCTTCCATTGCGGGGTCAACCTTGTTGCACAACACTAGAATGTCTTCCGCGAACCTGATTGCTGGTTCATTCCAGTGTTGCATTCTGTTGAGCTTCATTCTAAGTTCTTCTTTATTCGCGTCCAAAGAAAAATCCTGAATGAGGCGGATTTTAATATTTTCCCAGCTCGTGAAACTAGCTTTGTGTAAATTCAACCAGGTTTTAGCGCTTCCCGTCATGTTCATGGCGGCATAACGAGAGATAATGTAGTCTGCCCAATGGTACAAGAAGCCAATTTCTTCAAGAGATTCAATCCATGGGCGAGGGTCTTCCGTTCCATCATACTTGGGGATGTCGATGTTGGGATTCAGGACAACTGGGTCGGAACTAGCATCTCTACCAATTGTTGCACCAGGTTGCGGCTTGGCAGACTCTTCAGCCTGGATTCTCTCCTGTGCTGGGTCCTGCATCTTACCAGAGCGTGTTTCAACCATCCTAGAAATTTATAAAAGGGAATAACGAGATAAGTCTTCTTCAAGTAGCCACCAGAATCCTTTCTTTATTTTCTCACATCAAAGGGAGCAGTGAAGTCACAGTGTACCTAAATACAAATGATGATAAATTAATAATCTGTTTTAAATAAATATCATAGAATATTTTATATAAAAATAAATAAATATATAATTTAAATTTCAAATATATTAAAACTAATATAAGAAATACGCCATTAATCATGATGTAACAATATGTAATGGAACAAGTCGTTCCTTAAATAAATATATATTTGTTTTTATCTAAAGGGATGTCCTCGTAACTACAACATACGTGAGTACAAAAACAACCAGAAATCCTCAAAAAGAATAACCATATTTTGCTAAGCCTATATCAATTTGGTAGCAGAGCGTGGTTTGGGCGCGCGAATTGGACTAACCGCCAATTGATCCATTTAAATCATAAAGAAAATAAATAATTGGACTAACCGCCAATTTAGAAAATAAATATTGAATAAAAATGGATACACATAACTTAGCAAAAATCGAACAGTTAACAGAAAATAACTATACAACGTGGTCCATGAAAATGGAAGCAATTCTAGATTCAAAAGATCTCTTCGAGGACGTAATTGTTAATGACGAGCCAGACTTAACAAATAATAAACTAGAATATGATATTTGGAAGAAAAAGAATCGGGAAGCATACAGCCTAATAATATTGTCACTTTCGGATGACTTAACAATCATCTTTCGAGGCGACAAAAGAGCCAAAAGAATTTGGTACGACATAAAGAAAAGGTTTGAAGGATCTCTAGAAAATAAAAGGATAGACCTAATGTTGGATCTAGCCAGACTAAAATTGAACCCAAATGAAAATGTCAACATGTATATTGTACGAGCACAGAAACTGGCACAAGAGATCACCCAGCTAGGAAAGACTGTAACAGAAAGAGAACTTGTACGATACATTGTTGAAGGACTTACACCTAACTTTGACACGATCGCAGCAGCACTGTCAATAAACAGAGAAATCTCCTTACCAGACTTGAGACAAACTCTACTGGATTTCGAGAAGAAAAGACAGGACAGAAGCAAAAATCATGAAAATGCTTTCAGATCATCAGGCAACCAATTCAAAGAAAAGTCATGCTTCATTTGCAAAAGAAAAGGACATTTCAAGAAAGACTGTTGGTTCAACCCTGACAACAAAGGAAATCAAAAGAATACAACAAACAAAAATAACATGGCCAGTACAAGGAACTACCATAAAGGACCAAAACAAAACAAAGACACAGCCAGGTCAGCAATCCAAGAACGAACAGAGGAACCATCCCAACGAAGAGACTCCACTTCAGAATACGCACTACATGCAAGCACAAGGGAGGAACGCCCGACAACTCAGGACGTGTGGATAATTGATTCTGCGTGCACAAGCCACATGACTTCCCATGGTGATTGGATCGAGCACAAGACGGAGGAGAGAAGAAGCATACAAGTGGCAGAAGAAGGGAGGCACATCGAATCTACCTCATCAGGATCAATCCAAGCTACTGTACAAGGTAAGGACAAACTTACCAACGCTGTAACCCTGCATAATGTCCTCCATGTACCACACCTGAAAGGAAATCTAATGTCCATTCCAAGCGTAGTAAGAAGAGGGAACTCTGTTCTTTTGAACTCTGAAGGAGCATACATATACTCTTCTGATGACAAGCTAATAGGAACAGGCAACTTTGATGGTAACATGTACACATTGAACCTATCACGTTTATCTGAAGCAACTCATGTCCCAAACGAACATTGCTTGATTTCAAAGGACAATTCTAGGACTGCATGGCACAGAAAGTTAGGGCATCCTAGTGACAACAAATTAGACCTGATTTTGAAGAACAATCTTCTAAAAGGCTTGAACTCTATAAATGGTACCCTTGATCAATGTGATGCTTGCTCCTTGGGAAAAATGACCAAAGTACCCTATGTTCACACAGATGGCAATCAGGAAAGCTACCCCTTTGAAGCCATTTATGTCGATCTCTGTGGTCCAATGAGAATAAACTCCTTGGGCGGAAGTAAATATTTCTTGACCATCGTAGATGGATTTTCTAGGAGAATATTTGTAGAATTTCTCAAAGATAAACTCTCGGCAGCAGAAGTTTTGAAGAAGTTTATTGTAAAGAGAGAAAACGAGCTAAACTCAAAACTAAAACGACTTAGAACAGATAACGGAACAGAATTTATCAATAAAAACCTTGAAACCTTCATAGAATCCAGAGGAATTAAACATGAACTAACTACACCGTACACCCCAAGAAGCAATGGGAGAGTTGAAAGAGCTAACAGAACACTATTAGACAAAGGCCGAACACTTCTGGCAGACTCCCAATTACCCCTACACTTCTGGGCAGAAGCTGTGAATACAGCTGCATATCTGTACAATCTAACTCCCACAACTAATGACCCAGACACTACCCCTATGGAGAAATGGAAAGGTAAAAAGCCATCCGTCTCTCACATCATGAGATTTGGTTGAGAAGTCTTCTATAAACTCGAGAATCATCAAAGACACAAACTAGAAGCTAAATCTAAGAGAGGAATATTTGTAGGCTATTCAAGATGCAGAAGAGCTTATCGAGTATTTGATATCACAGCGAGAGTCATTCTTGAAACCGCAGACATTCACTTCAGAGAGAACAATAATGTCATCTCGGAAGAAAAACAAAATGATAATAATACGGACACTGACACATATTTCTTCATTCAGGAGGATGAACAACTGGACAATCATGTTCTATCAGATGTTGATATTGAAGAGCCAGCACCAGATACCATGATCAACAGACAGACAGAGTCAAGTGAATCAGACAGACCACAAAGAACTCGAACAATACCTAAAAGATTCGATGACTACGTTCTGGCTACTACGAATGAAACCATTCCGAAAGACTATGAAGAAGCCATCGCATGCGAAGACAAGAAACATTGGGAGAACGCAATGCTTGAGGAAATACAGAACATGTACTCGCATCAAGTATGGGAACTGGTACCTAGACCTGTAAACGCTAAAGTTGTCAAAAGTAAATGGGTGTTCAAAATATCTAAAGACCAAGAAAACAAAACTTACAAAGCTAGACTTGTTGCAATGGGATACAACCAAATTCCAGGAAGAGATTACAACGAAAGTTTCAGCCCTGTAATTAAAAATGCCACCCTCAGGACTATTTTGTCAATGGCAGCAACAAAAGATTCAGTCATTAAACTATTTGATGTAAAAGCAGCCTATCTAAATGGAAACATTGAAAATACAATATTCATGGAACAACCTGCTGGATTTGTCCAAGACAGAAACAAAGTTTGTAAACTCAACAAAAGTATTTACGGTCTACCTCAATCCGGAAGATCGTGGTATGAGAAATTCAGTCAAGTACTTCATGACTGTGGACTGGAAAAACTTAAATCTGATCCTTGCCTATTTAAATGGAAGAATGAAGACAAATACTTCTATGTAGGGATATATGTTGATGACTTTATCACTGTCTCAGATTCTGAAGATACCTCAAACAGATTCATCAATAAATTGAGACATCACCTGGAAATAAAGGATGTAACATGTAAAGGCATGTTTTTGGGAATCAAGATCATACAAGACAAGGAGGGAATTTCGCTACAGCAAAGCCACTATGTACAACAAATATTGCAGAAATATGGACTGGAAAATTGTAAGGAAGTTCCAACACCAGGTTCCAAAGAAATCAATTTGGACAATCATATTGAAGATGACAATTGTGATCAGCACACTTACCAAGAAGCCCTTGGAATGCTAATGTTTCTAGCTGTTAACACCAGACCCGACATCGCTTACATCACTAGCAAACTTTCTCAGTACTCCAGACAACCAAAACAGATGCACTGGACAGCAATCAAAAGAGTGATGAGATACCTACGAGGAACAATTGACCTAGGAGTGAAATTTGAAAGAGGAAAGACTGGAATCCTGAAGTCCTATGCCGATGCCAGCTGGTCGACCACTCATGACGGAAAATCCTACGGCGGATATGTATTGAAGCTCGGCGAAGCAACTATAGACTGGAAAAGTAGTAAACAACCACTCGTCGCCCTCTCCACAATGGAAGCGGAAATGATAGCTGCTTGTGAAAGCTGCTGTCAAATCAAGTGGATAATAAACCTGTTACGAGAGCTGGAAGAATGGAATTTCATGGAAAAACCAACTGCGATCTATACAGACAGTCAGTCATTGATCAACTGGATCTCCAGCCCTAAACAAAGCAGTCGCTGTAGACATATCAACAGAAAGTACCACTTCTTGAGAGACTGTTATGAATCCAGAGACATCTGCCTTCTGTACATGCCATCTCAGGACCTGGAGGCGGATATCTTCACAAAGGACCTATCCCGAGACCAGATGAAGAAACACCTGGAGAGCCTCAGCATCGTGGGAATAAAGCCAAAGTAAGGAGGGAATTGTTACACAGACTTTGACTTTAATCATCATAGATGCTGACGTCACTACGATTACGCAACTTCCAACTACTACCTTCAACCTTGCTAATGTTTACCGCTAACTTGTCTTAACAATATATGTAATGGAACAAGTCGTTCCTTAAATAAATATATATTTGTTTTTATCTAAAGGGATGTCCTCGTAACTACAACATACGTGAGTACAAAAACAACCAGAAATCCTCAAAAAGAATAACCATATTTTGCTAAGCCTATATCACTTTAGATCTCTAGATTTGCCATAGACGAATAAATTTGTGATTCGCAGCAACCACTGGCGCCCGATATTTGCGGACATGTAGAGATATGGAAACAGTATTTGAAATAAAAAGCAATGACTCTCCGATTTTCTCATCATATGCATATCTGTCTGGTATTGACATAATTAATTTGAAGCCTATTTCTGCTGATAAATTTAACCAAAAATATGAATTATGTTTAAGGAAAATATTTTAAAAAGGAAATAGATTTGCTTAATTTGATTTTGACTTTAAGTAAGTAAATCATTTTTAAGAAATAAATTATATATGACAATTTCTGGTTTATTTGAATTCTTTACAACATATATGAATATTTTTATTTTGAACATCCTTAAAACATTTTGGAGGCAATTTAAATGATTTTTTTTTTTTTAGAAGCTAAACTTTTTTTTTTTTTTTCAATAAATAAAGATGATGATAAATTTTTATTCTGTGGATTGTTTTGAAAACGTGCCTTGCGCGATGTAAACAAGTTTCTATATATCATCACACACTTCTCTATCAATAAAACACGCCTAGACTTTTAAAAATAATATAAAACTAATTTAAAACACAAATATATATCCTATTAACTAAAATGACCTCTTCAAACGATGATTCAAACATTTTGAAAAGCAAATTGAAAATGGCAAAATATGTAGTTGCCCCAATGGTGGACCGAAGCGAACTTTCATGGCGATTACTATGTCGAAGGCATGGTGCTGACCTATGTTATACGCCGATGTTTCATGCAGCTTTATTTTTTAAAGATCATAAGTATCGCCGTGATAACTTCGTTACTTGTCCAGAAGACAGACCTCTTATTGTCCAAGTAAGAACTCTTTAAAATGACATTATTTTCATCACACTCATTATGATAATGTAAAATTAAGCTTGTAGATTAGAACTACAAGGTAATAAGATCAAATAAATAAGTTGTGATGTTTTGGATAACAATGCTGTTACAGAAACGTCACATTATTTGGATTTGGTTTTATTACCTTATAATTACAACTATTACATATGTAAACTGGTATTTTAATTATGAATATTATACATATTAGTAAATACAGTAGAACCTCCCTGTAAAGGACACCTAATTGCAGAGCCTACTGGAGAGTTGCTAAATTGTAAAAATGGTAATTTTGAAAATGAAAATGTCCTTTGTGAAGAGGTGTCAGCTAGCGGGGTGTCTGCTAAAGGGAGGTTCTACTGTATTATTAAATTTTCCTGCAACAACTACAGTATTTTTGTTTAAATTAAATTACTCAAACCACATTATATGTAATGTTAACAATTCTAGTTGGAGGGGTCGGTAGAAGGATGGTCTAAACCGTTGGGTTTCGACCACTACGACCCAGGTGCGATTCCCGCATTGGGCACTTTTTTTCTGATTTATAAAAAAAAAAAAATGCTCCAATGGCCCCCTATTCTTGCAAAAGTCCAATCTCACCAGCAAGTGCAAGTAACCAAACAGGGCTCTGGCACATTTATAAGTGCAAAGTCGAACTGCTTTTCACATATGTAGACATGTGGTGCACTTACAGTAAAAGCAGTTGCCTACTTCTATCCAACATGATTATCATGGCCTGTACCACGTGTAGTAGGGATAAGCAAAAAAATAAACAATTCTAGCGCTATCACATTTTCCAATACCTCGCTAGCCAGCCTTTCACATATATATCAGGTATCTAACATGTGAATGTAATGTTAAACCTTTATGTTGAAGTTGGTGTCAGGTATTGTCATGGGTTATAGATAATACAATTGAAACCACAAAGATATAAATCTAAAGAGACAAAGGTCGCCTCTCCTGTCAAAATACCCCGTCAATATCCCCACCAAAGATATACTCAAGATATACAATTTTAGGATAATTTTTAAATACAAGCTGAGAAAGAAAATGAAAAATGATTGTTTCCTTTATTTAGCAATCTTGGTTAAAAAAAGGATTAAAAAATAATAATAATAAGGTGTACACATTTTTGATTACAAATAAGAAAAGCAATGTAGCAAGTTCAAATTTAAATAAGAAAATTATATGTCTATAAAAATAAGGTCTCCCATCAAAATAGACGTCAAAACTAGACGCCACTATTGACAGTTGTCACAAACTAGCGGACTCAGGTCAGTGACGAAGCCACAACACCAGCTTTGGCAAACTGAGAAGGTGACCTTTGTAGATCATATCTTCCCAGCCAAATTTCCATCTAAATTATGTGTTGTTTGGATAACAGCATTGTCACAGAGATGTGCTGTACCATATCCAGATTTAGTCTTGATTTTCTCTTGGTCAGGATTCAGTAAGTTATGGGGAAATAATGATAAGGCACAATTTGGATTATAGATTATAAACACAAGGTAATAAGACCAAATCCAAATAAATAAATAGTGTGTGACGTTTCGGTAACAACGCTGTTACCGAAACGTCACACACTATTTATTTATTTGGATTTGGTCTTATTACCTTGTGTTTATGGGAAAATAGTTGTTCACTCTTCAATAAACCACCACATGTCAATTTATAATATAGTTTCTATACACAAGGTAATAAGACCAAATCCAAATAAATAAATAGTGTGTGATGTTTCAGTAACAGCGTTGTTACCGAAACGCCACACACTATTCATTTATTTGGATTTGGTCTTATTACCTTGTGTTTATAATCTCTAATCCAAATTATACCTAATCAATACAAGGTAATAAGACCTAATCCAAATAAATTAATAGTGTGTGCTGTTACCGAAATGTCACACATTATCAATTTATTTGGATTAGGTCTTATTACCTTGTTTTTTTATAATCTATAATCCAAATTGTGCCTTATCAATACAGTTTCCTATTGGGTGATGGCCTCATTTTCTAGTTAGAATGAAACTACAGATAGGTTATTTTTTTTTAAATATATTTATTACTTATCCCAAGTACACACGGTACAGGCCATGATAATCATGGTCTGTAGATAGCGACAGCTTTTTATTGTATATGCACATGTTTACACATTTAGAAAGCAGTTTGACTTTTGCGCTTACAAATTTTCCAAAGTTTGATTACTTGCATTCACTGGTGGGGTTAGACTTTTTTAAGAATTGGTAGCCATTGAAACAATATTTTTCTTTAGAAAAAAGTGATCACAATGCAAGAATGGTGGTTGGCTGTCAAAGATCGACAGTTTATACCAGTCATCATTTTTTTTTTTTTTGAATAGTAATTGCTGATATAATATTAAAAGAAAGACATCTCCTTATTGTACAACTGAAAGTTGCTGATGGCTTGTGCCATCTTTCGGAATAAATATCTACTATTTGTTGATTTTTAATTATTCCAGAATTGACCGAATGCCCATTTAAAATCATCGAATAGTTTATATTTATTCTGAGAGATGGCACAAGCCATCAGAAACTTCCAGTTGCACGATAAGGAGATGCCTTTTTTCTTCATTTATGCACCTTTTATCCCAGTACAATTTCATATTTGTACTATTTTTTTCACATTATGAAAATGTCAAACATGACAGATGACAGAAAATCCTATATTAAATGGCCACTTGTTGTATACAACTAGAAACCTAATTGTCTCAGATTTTCTCCAATAGCATACACACTACTGTTAAATGGAAACCTGCCAAATAGCTTACTATATCCACAAGGTAATAAGACCATGTCTGAAGATGATAACAACGCTGTTACCGAAATGTCACACATTATTTATTTGTATTTGGTCTTATTACCTTGTGTTTATAATCTATAATCCAAATTGTGCCTTATCAGCTTACTATATCATTGATACTTTCTTGCAAAATCCAAATTTATTTTGCTCTAAAGGTTTCTTTGGCAGATTTTTTTAATGTGAAAATTTTGAATGTGTATTAGTAATACAGGGTGTGGCAGCTATTTAAGAACAAAATGATGCCCATGAGAAAAATGAATTGACAAAGTTAAAAAGAGCATTTATTATATATATTGAATTTTTATATTGATGAACACATAACCTAATCTTCAAATTCCAGACCCTTCTTTGAGTGCTTAATTGAATACATGGAATTATAGAAGATAACAAAAGGTCAATTAATTTGTGCATCACAGAGTGAAATGATCTTCCACGATAGCTGACCTTTGTACGATATACAGTTGAACCTCATTGTAAAGGACAACACATAGTTGCAGAGCCAAAGTGTCCTTTAGAAAGAGGTGTTCTCTTACCGGAGAGTTGCTAATTAGGAAAATGGTAATTTTGCCAATGAAAACTTTTTTGTAAGGAGGGTTCCTCTTACTGGAGAGTTGCTAATTAAGAAAATGGTAATTTTGCCAATGAAAACTTTTTTTAAGGAGGGTTCCTCTTACTGGAGAGTTGCTAATTAGTAAAAATGGTAATTTTGCCAATGAAAACTTTTTTTTAAGGAGGGTTCCTCTTACTGGAGAGTTGCTAATTAGTAAAAATGGTAATTTTGCCAATAAAAACTGTATTTTATAGAGAGGTGTCCTCTAGAATGAGTGTCCTCTCATGGAGTATGTTCTACTGTATATGACACAATATGATGCTGATGATTCTGTGAAAAATTCACAGCCCTAGTCGAGCAATTTATAAATATGTACTTAGAGGGCTTCTGTAGAGAGACCCAAACATCCTTCCATATTAGTATACACAGGTCACTAGTCTATCCCTCATATCCTCTTGACTGTTTCTCCATGATGGTCATAGCTTTCTGTTTAGTACTTGAACCAAGAAGAACTTATCCCATCATACGTCATCTCAGAACTGTCCCTACATTGCTATTTGTACCTTCGAGAGCATTTATTAACCCCTACCACTTTCTCTCTTCACATGAAACGCAAGGTAATAAGACCAAATCCAAATAAATAAAGTGTGTAACATTTCGGTAATAGTGCTGTTAACAAAATGGCACACACTATTTATTTATTTGTATTTAGTCTTATTAGTCTATTATTACTTTGTGTTTCTAATCTATAATCCAAATTGTGCCCTATCACACTTCACATGAACTAAAAGGGGGACTCTCAAAAAAGGTTTACATCTGATGTGTGATTCCAGTTCTGTGCCAACGACCCAGACACCTTCGTGAATGCAGCCAAGCTGGTGCAAGACCACTGTGATGCTGTGGACCTCAACCTAGGTTGTCCTCAGATCATTGCCAAGAAAGGCCACTACGGGGCATTCTTGCAGGATGAGTGGGAGCGCATCCAAGCCATGGGTAAGGGTCCTGCTCTTTCCTACCTAGATATATATAGAGAGTGGCCCATAAGTACGGAAACTTTTTCTTTTTTTATTAAAAAATAAAAGTTTTCAGGACTTATGGGCCACCTTGTATAATAAACTATCTAGATATACAGTAAAACCCCGCTAAAATGAACCTGGAATATAGCATACCTTCTCCCTTATAATGAATCTGAAAGAATCCTCACTATTCAATTTTCTAATACAATAAACTCTTATGGCTATAATGAACCACAGGTTCAGTCCCATTTTGGTTTGCTATCGAGAAGTTTTACTGTATATAGTAAACTGCATTTTAAAAAGACATTTCGATACAGCACTAAATCCCTAAAGTGTGTTTGGCCAGTTCAATTTTCAAAGTGAAAATATGAGATTCAATAGCCAGGGAGTGATAACTCTATCGAATCTCATACTTTAAAAATGTGTTTCTCTCTATAGCTCATAGACCTACCGGGACTATATGTAAATAAAGGGATGGAGAAGACACAGAAATTTCTTCATATAGAGATCTTATTATTCCAGCTTCAGCCTTTGTGGCTGTTCGTTTCCAGGGATAGTTCCTCACAACTTATAACTTTGTGAAGATTACTCCTGTGTTCCATACATAGGTCTCTCCTAGAAATTAAGCTTGCACTATAACAACTGAAAACCTTGTACAGTGGAGTAACTCATTATAACAGCTTCCTTTATAATAGAAACTTGGTTTTAGCATCGTAATTTTAAAGTCCAAACTATTAAGTGGTTATATTATATTTTTTCCTAAATCACTTTATTAGGTACTGCTCAAAAAGAGCAACCTAATTCACATATTAAACAAAATGTTAACGCGGGATTCAATCTCGGTTCATGACTGTCGGGAATCGAGGGTGTTACCCACTCGTCTACCGACTCTTTTTTTATGTTATATTATAGTGTGTTGTTATAACATGTTTATAATAATTTAAAGCTTGGTCCCAATTGATATTGTTATAATGAGGTAAGTCTGTACAATGTTTGGTTTCCAATTGAGAATCTGACCTAGAGAAGCCTACAATTAGTGACCAACCTCTGTGGCTGCAGTCTCCAAGGCCCACCGGGAGCTGACCGTGCCAGTCACCTGTAAGGTCAGAATCTTCTCAGACATCAACAAGACCATCCAATACGCCCAGATGTTGGAGAAGGCCGGGTGTCAGGTGAGTGGAGTTTTCTCTAACTGCACGTGGCTCTGTGTGCAAGGTGTAGCTCACACACTAGATTTGAAATCCAACCTGGAGATTTGTAGTGGAACAGAGCTTTATTCTGTCATCATCATGATCATATTTACACAAAAACTTGAAAATAAACCTTTGGTTCACTCAATTCTTATCTATCCTAGGTCTTTCACTTTTTGACAGCGATGTAGCTAACTCTACCCCGGGACTTGAGGTTTTTAGTCCATATTCTTTGTGGTATTCCTGTTTTGTATGGGGCTGCTCTGCTTGTATATAGATATCAGGGCACATAGAAGTGCTGCTGGATATATAAGCAGAACAACCAAATACAATAGTAGAGCCGCTGGTTTGCCACAGATAAGCTAGGCCCTCTTAATATAGTAGAACCTCCATGAGAGAACACTCATACTAGAGGACACCTCTCTATAAAGGACAGTTTTCATCGCCAAAAATACCATTTTTACTATTTAGTAACTCTCTGGTAAAATGACACATCTCCCTAAAGGAAACCTAGTTGCAGAGCTAAAGTATCCTTTAGGAAAAGTTGTCCTTTTTACCGGAGAGTTGCTAAATAGTAAAAATGATAGTTTTGGTGATGGAAACTTCCCTTTGTAGAGAAATGTCCTCTCATGGAGGTTCTACTATATTTTTGATCACAATATGGACAGTAAAAAGTTATTTTATTTGAAATGTTCACAAAATAATGGATTTACTCAGGTTAGGATTTCTAGTTTAGAAATTGTAAAGTATGTAGTTGTCACCAGTCAGTGTGCAGCTGCTGACAGTCCACGGCAGGATCCGGGAACAGAAGGGACCAGTGACTGGAGTTGCCAGCTGGGATCACATCCGGGCAATCAAGTAGGTTGACTATCCTACTTCTCTCAGTCCATCCTGTCAACTGTGTGTGTCATGCAGGGCCAGTGTCTCCATCCCAGTGTATGCCAACGGCAACATTCAGTACCTCAGCGATGTGCTCCGCTGTATGAAGGACACCAAGGTGGATGGAGTGATGTCTGCAGGTGAGCTGCTCCATTCTGAACTACAAGGTTGAAGTTCAGTAAAACTCTCTGTCTGGTGCAACCTTCTAAATAAGAAAAAAAAAATCTATTGTTTAATTATCACTCTCTCAAAACTATATATACAGTACAGGGCCCTCTATAAATATCAATATCTAGTTGCAGAGCCAAAATGTCTTTTATGATGAGATGTTGACTTTTTACTGATCCCAAGAAGAGAGAGATTAATCAAACACTATTGATTAACAAGAGAGAGAACAAAATAAAACTATAACATAGTAAACAAAGAGAAACTTATCTTCTTACGGTTAGCGCCTATTTACTTGTGTTCTTACACATATACTCTGTGGGAACAATTAATTAAACTAAAATATATATTTATAGATGGAAAATTTTTGCTGGGAGAAAATTGTTCCATAGAAGTCTAGGGCGCCTCTCCCATCAAAATAAACGTTAAAACCTGACGCTGAGTGGACCTGACTGGAGAGCAGCTAAATAGTAAAAATGGTAATTTTGGGGGAGGAAACTGCCTTTTGTAAAGAGGTGTCCTCTCACAGAGGTTCTACTATATAAATACCAATCAAAAGATTCCAACAGATTATAAAGATGACCGAAAGATCATTGATGTTCATAAAACAAAATGATTAGATTTTTATTTTTGCATCTTTTAAGATCAGAGCAGCCTCTAAAAATCCCATTTCCTCATCACGCTTCTGGTTGACCACACAAACTCCCACATGCTGGATTTTGAGAATGCACAAGTCATCTACAACAACAGCCAAGACTCTTTCTGCAAAGTTGGACACATCCATAAATAGATAGAAATAGCATCAATAGAAAAATTGACATTCCACAATTATAGTTACAGATAAATCCCATTCATTAAATTTTCAAATTATAATGTGATAGACCCTCTATGAGAGGACACCTCTCTACAAGGGACAGTTTTCATAGCAAAAATTAGCAACTCCCCAGTAAAAGGACACCTCTCCCTAAAGGACACTTTGGCTCTGCAACTAGGTGTTGTCCTTTACAGAGAGCTGTATTAAGTAATTTACATAAAGCATATTTTTCAAAAAAAAAAAAAAAAACTTCCCTGTAAGTGAAACCATTTTGCCTATGGCTATGTGTGGTAACCTAGCACATATATTCAAATTTATCTTAATGAATACAACCTGTGCTAAGCCAGGTCATAACTTCTTGGTTCATACAGCCATGGTTAAAATAAGTAGGAGTTATAAACTTCAGAATTATGATGTTTGTAACCAAGTTATTGTTATAAAAGAAGCTGCTATAACAAGGTTCCACTCTAGGTGATCTCAGATTTTACAATATATCCATGTTGTCCAGAGGGGATCCTACATAACCCCTTCTTGTTCTCTGGAGTGAACCCTACAGTGTGGGATGTGGCCCTGGAGTTTCTGGAGTTAGCACAGAGCTATCCTTCCCCTCTCTCTTTCACCAGGGGCCACCTCTTCAAGATCTTCCACCACTGGTACGACACATTCTTTACTTTCACATTTTGGTTCTCTGGTTGATGGAATCCTGTTTAGCATTTTGATTTTGGTTCAATTTTCACTTAAATAGGTATGTGTAAACTTAGCCTCTCTTTTCAAATAGAAAGAAAACTTCCATTCCTACATTGGGTACTTGGGCATCAAAGTAAACTCATAGACAAAACTTTAAGGAAGTATAAAGTCTCATGTCACCGGTCGTCTATTTTTTGAAGGAGACAGAGACAATTTTGTCCACACTTGGTTATCTCGTGAGTCTTCAATAAAGGTCACTGTCTGTCAAAACATTTCAGAGTTATTGTCTGAATCCTGATATACATGTTAAGAGGTACAACTTCCTTAAACTTTGTCCATGAGTGTATATGCACTATAACACACACACCTCTTCAATTTTCAACACTTACTTAATTGTTTAATTTAAGAGTTTTTCAAATCCCAATCAGTTTATTTAACAAACTATATTTTCAACACAAGGTATTAAGACCAAATCCAAATAAATAAATAAATTATTACCTTGTGTTTATAATCTATAATCCAAATTGTGCCTTATCATTATATTTTAAACACTTTAATTCAATTTGGGGTGTTGAATTAAAGAAGTTAGACTGTAGTTAGACCATGGACTTTCTAATCTTGATTTTGACAATCTTTGTGGAGAAGTTCACACTCTTGCATACCCGTTTATATGTTAATATTATTGCACACAATTTAAATTTCTATTTAAAAAAGAACGAAACTATAAGATCCATGGTGATGGTGAGCACTGATACATCCTGTGATGGACAAATGCCGCCCTCATTCTAGACAATCTAGTGAACTCTGTGATTTCATGTTTAGGGATCTTGGCTCTGGAATTGTTATTTCACACACAATTTATATTAATTTGGGGTTAGTCTTATTTCTTTATGTTTTTGCACAGAATTTATATTATACGCTTGAATTTACTAAGAAAAAATTATTTTTATTTTATTACTACAATAGAACCTTCATGAGAAGACACTTCCACTAGAGGGCATCTCTCTACAAAGGACAGTTTTCACCGCTAAAAATTTCTTTTTTTATCAATTAATAGCTCTCCAGTAAGAGAACTTCTCTCCTTAAAGCACACTTTGGCTCTGCAACTAGGTGTTGTCCTTTAGAGAGGTTCTGGGGATTGGTGGACAAGTAGTCTAAACTGTTGGTTTTCGACTGGTACAACCCAGGATTGAATCCTGCATTGGGAACTTTTTTTTCTAATAAAGAATATAAAATAAAATGGCCCCCAATTCTTGCAAAAGTCCAACCCCACCAGCAATTGCAAGAAATCAAACAGAACTCTGGCACAATTGTAAGTGCAAAATTTTAACTGCTTTTCACATGTGGTGGACTTACAGTAAAAGCAGTCGTTAATTTCTACCCATCATGTTTATCATAGCTTGAACCATATGTTTTAGGGATAATTAAAAAAAAAGATAGAGAAATTCTACTTTATCTCAAAATCATTCTCTGTGTGTATTTTGAAAAAAAAATTTTTTAAGCCATCAAACTGAAAAACTATGGTAATGTCTATTTTCAACTTCCCACTTGTCTCTTATCACTGAATGTTGATCCTGTATATCACTGATATGGAATTGATGCAAGTAGCTATCTGTGAATGCAGCCTGGTCATCCCGGAGTTTGGTGAACTGAGGGAACAGCTCGCAAAGGGAAACTCCATTGAAGAGTTCATCGCAGTTACCAACAACATCAAGAAATTGTGTATGGTAAGTTTGGCCATTATATTTATCCTAAAAAAAAATTATTCAATCTTTATATTTTCAATATTGATTAATTGAACAGATTATTGTAAGGATGGAAATTTTGCCAAGAGGATAATAATCGATTAAATTAAAGGTTGTCTCTCCGGTCAAAATGGATGACAAAACTAAACGCCATCTATTGACTATCTCTCTTAACTTGTGGACTGGCATTGGTGACAAAGTCACAACACTAGCTTTGGCAAACTGAGAAGCACTCACCTGGAGATCATGGTTTTGGAGCTAATGACCCTTATCAGTCCAGGGTGGGCTTTTGCTTCATGAGATCCACACAAGGGATCAAATGAAGTTTTAAGAACTTTCCAGAGAGATCAGTATCCACCTGGCAAATCTATATTTTGGTCATAGAATTGGCCATTTTACCACCTTTTCAGCAGACTGATCCCTTCTGAATCTCATGGAATAACACCCACCATGAACTGACGTTGGCCATTAACCCAAAATTAGATACAGAGAGGTTCTACTGTATTATAGAGTCCGGATACCTACCAATTTCTCCTAATGTCAACTTCCTCCCACAAGATCTTGCATATTTGTGACTTACCCATTAGTAGACCCCTAGTGTTGAAGAAGTATCATCATTGTCTATGTGTACAGTATTCACAGATTAACTCTTTGTTTGAATTGTGGTCAACCTTGTGTAAATATAGCCCACAATATATTAGATTATTGTTGCTTATTATCCCCTCGTGCAAAGAATATTAGATTCACGATATCAGGTAATGAAAGCTGAGAACTGAACGGATGTGACAGGACATGGCGGAAGTTCTAGCTCAGCGGTGCATCTTGCCTTTCCTCCCTTGGATCTGCCAGCCCTACATCCGCCCCATTCTGTAAGTCTTCCCCTAGACCAACAATCTAACAGATAGGTCATTTCTATATGGTCCGTGGAGGACTAGTATAAACCCTTGGGTTTTGACAGCGACGACCCGGAATTGAATTCTGCATTGGGCACTCTTTTCTAATTTAAAAAAAAAAAGTAATTGTTTCTCACCACCCCTCCGATTCTTGCCAAAGTTCAACCTCACCAGTGAGTGCAAGTAACCAAATGGGGCTCTAAGGCACACTTGTAAATGAAAAATTCGAACTGCTTTACATATGTGTAGACATGTAGGGCACTTACAGTAAAAGTAGTTGTCAGACTAATTCCCATTATGATTATCATGGCCTGTACCATGTGTACTAGGGATAATAAATAATTTCCATGAGAGAAGACACTCTCTCTCTTTAGAGGATACTAAAAAGAAGTTTTCATCACCATAATTATGCCATTTAGCAGCTCTCTGGTGAGAGGACACCTCTCCCTAAAGAATACTTTGCCTCTGCAACTAGGTGTTGTCCTTCACAGAGTCCTTTACCCCCTTCTCTGACAAATGTGCTGAATGAAAGAAATCCTTCCACTCCTGATGTTACCCAGACTCCATGAGCATCTCCGGGTTTGTCTTCAGACTGTTTATATCTAATGGTGGCAGTGAACATCTAATTGCTCAGATGTTTTCAGGCTGTTCGATCTTGGGTAGATTTCCTTGGGTCTTCAGGGGTAAACATGTTGATTTCAAGGAGAGTGGTTGTTTGAAACCTTTGTAAGTTGCTGAAGAGATATAAGTTTGTCAGTTCAGGTGACAATATGGACAGGTGAGGTTGCAGTGTTCTCTTGAACATAGCTGTGACTTAGGAGGATTGTAACATAGGTACTCTACAACATTATATTTTGGAGCAACGTCTCAATGAAAGGTTGGGGATACTGCTATTCAAGCCTTTATTAAGACACATATAGTTTTATACATGGAGTCTTTCAAATGAAAATAATAATAAAAAGTAAAAGCTAATCACATTTAATGGTAATAATGAAATTTATATACAGGAAAACTTAATTAAGACAATCACAAGCTCATAAATAGATTGGTCTGGGTAAATCCGAGGAAAAAAAAATTCTCTTATACATGGATTTACCACTGAGTATGGATGCCACTATTCTTTTGAGGGTTTTGTTGAGTGATCTGTGTTCCTTCCAAAGTTGAAGGTAAATATGAGAAAGATATCGCAGCATATTTGAATTAGTTGACACTTGTTATCAGATCAGTGATGAAAGTGAAAAAAAAAAAGTACTGATAAGAAGAAATAAATAATTATCTGGTTACCATGGGATTTTTTTTTTCTTTTATTATGTGTATCTAAGTTTTGTATCTTAGCACTTAACAATATGATGTAAAATTTCCAAGCATCAATAATAGATATAGATTAGAAATAAAAGATAATAAGACCAAATCTAAATAAATAAATAATGTCACAATTCAGTAAAATAATCCCTTGTATCAATATTGAGTAAAAATATCAGGCTTCCAGGGAAAAGTATACACCTATCCCCCGATTTACACGGTAGATACGTTCCTGAGAAAATGTGTAAATCGGGGGATAGGTGTACACAGAAATAAAAATAAAATGCATTGACAGGTTAAAATATGTAGTCAGCACATAAGCTCGGGATTCCTCGTGAGATGTGTACACAGTGCATGTGTTCAATCACAGTAGCAGTAACATAGTGCAATAAAAACAAAAAAAAAACTTATTTGGAAAACCGTGTAAAAGCGAAAACGTGTAAAACAAGTACCGTGTAAATCGGGAGATAGGTGTATTTTAAAAACTTTTTAATCCCTAGCTTTCTGGCACAAACATCCTTCTACAGGAGAAATAACAGTACATTGTTCAATCATTGCAGTATAAGGGTGGTGGAAATAGGTTTTTATAATTATATATATTTAAATAGAAAAGAATATCCCCCTTAATTTTTTCCAAAAATCTCCTGGAACAAGTCCCTCTATGTATAGAGATATTCACAGAGCTGCTCACCTGTGCAGCAACCAGGAGAATCCCCCAACCACCCCCAACCCACTCTCCACCAACAAGAGGCTACTGGAAGGGGCAGAGAACCCCGACCAACTCTCAAAGAAAAGACTAAAACGCCTGCTCAGGGGAAAAGAGCTAAAGCCTGTGGATCGACCCAAGGGCAAGAAGTTGGATCCCTGCCTCAACAATTGTCCCAACCCCAGGGTAAGTGATGTGTGGCCTCCTCTTAGCTCTGTAAAGTTCCCACTTAATTGGGAGATATGTGAATACACTCGAATCACTTCTATGTGTTGTTTTTATATATACAGTAGAACCCCCTTGAGAGGACACCTCTCTACAAAGGACACTTTTAACAAATACAATAAAACCTCTTAGCCATGGTTTGTTATAGCCATAGTTCACTGTATTCTAAAATAAAATTGGGGATTAGTTCAGGCTTTCGTTATAAGGGAAGATTTTGCAATATTCCAGGTTCATTTTAGCGGGGCGTTACTGTAAATTGTGGATAAACCTCTCTCTCCTTTCCCTCCTCAGATTATGAATACAATAATGAAGGTATGTGTGTGCAGGGAACCAAGTGTGTCTTTGAACTGTGCAAGGCCTGTTGCAAGACCAAGGCTTACTACAACTGCCTGGACTGTCTCGGTGAGTTCAAACATTCTTGTAAAACTGCGCAACTTTATTCTCTACTTGGTAATGTTTCAAGTCAAAGCTTTGTGAAGCTGCTCGCAGCACAGTTTCAGTGGAATTTTACTTCTTAGCTGGCAATTAAATATGCCATTTATAAGGAAAATTTGTTGCCATGACCAAACTTTTTTTAATGGATATTTTCTGGATTTATTGTAGTGTGAAATTGTGCTGGGATCAGGTGAATAAATTAAGGCTTCTCCTTAGCATGCAACCCCCCACAAAATTCTTACACCACAATGTACTCCACCATTGAATGCTAATAGCCAAAACAAGATTCTGGTAACGTTCACCAAGTTCTAAATATGATTGGCTTTGTTGTGGTATATTCACACTATAAGTAATCATTTACCCACCATGATTATCATGATCTGTACTAAGTGAACTTGGGGGATAACTAACAACCCAATGTTACATGACGCAGGCCGCAAGTTTTACCCCAAGTGCTAAATTTGAATGACTTTTTTTGTGTGGTATATTTACCCTATAAGTAATCATTTACCCACCATGATTATCATGAACTATACTAAGTGAACATGGGGGATAACACAATGTTGTATGGCGCAGGCCACAAGTTTTACCCCAAGTGCTAAATTTGAATGACTTTTTTTTTTGTGGTATATTTATACTATAAGCAATCATTTACCACCCCCACCATGATTATCATGAACTCTACTAAGTTAATTTGAGGGGATAACACAATGTTGTATGGCGCAGGCCACAAGTTTTACTTCAAGACGCGCAGTGAACAGCAACGTGACAATTCCCCAGTTGTCCAGCCCTCCCTCTGACAGCATAGCTTCTATGTGTGCACTACTGTACTTACTCTATGGAATAAGGTAACAAGACCACATATACATAAACTGTTCCTGACATATTACGTTGTTACAGTTTTGGATATTTGGATATGTGCAAGTCTTGTTACCTTATGTTTATAATTTATAATCCAAATTGTACCTTATCTCTATGGAAAATACTTTTGTACATAGTATTATTTTCAGTTTAGTTTGATGTTGTATAATGTTTTTGTTGTGTATTTATAATTTAAAGATAATAAAGAGTTTTGTACCCTTTGTGTATAAAGATTTAGTTTTATTTCATATATCCCCATCTATACATTCTTCTATATACAGTACCTATTACCTCCCTTTAGTGGACACCCCGCTAGCAGACACCTCTCCACAAAGGACAGTTTTCATTTTTTTTTTGCAAAATTACTATTTTTACTATTTAGCAATGACACCTCTCCTTAAAGGACACTTTTGCTCTGCAATTAGGTATCCTTTACAGGGAGGTTCTACTGTATATGTTATGAAGATATTTTTGTTGTCTTCTTCTTCTTCTTTCTTATCTCCACTCAATCATATTAGGGTATCAAGCTTGTAAAGCTTGAGATATTTTTGTTGTAAAATAAAGAATTGAAGGTACAGTCATAATAATAGAAAAGTAGGGAAAATAATTATTTACTATCAAGTAGTTTCTATTCTCAATTACTTGAATAAAATTACACAAAAAGTTTTAAAATAGGTAAGAACTCCGCCTTTGCCAGTCCCAAGCCCGGATGAAAAAGGAGGAGGGAAGCAGTAACAAGCTCGGTAAAAACCTGGGTTCAGCTGGCCCGGCTGATAGTACCCTGTAAGGTCTCCTGATCCAGGGATACAGAATGAGTCTGTACTCCATGTTAGGAGCGGCTGCACATGGCGTCTGTTCCTCATGTCAGAGGCGGCTATTTTTTTTGGAGCTAAGTCGGCCTGCCACTGAGTAGTGCTCCCAGTCTTGATGACAAAGGCAGACGCATTCTACTTCACCCAGTGTGGAGATGAAGAAGACCCATACTGTGAACATCAGCCATAATTAGCAGGCAATAAGTGGAGACCAAATGTTTTCTAATTTATTCTAAACCAGGAGATGCTTTAAAATATGTGAATTTTTTTTTTTAAATCTATCTTTTATTTTATTTCAACACACACACACACACACAAAGCTATCCCGGGCTAGGGATAATTGCGTCAATTTACATTTTTAAACAGAAGCACTTATATTATATATACAAAAGAAAAAAAAATTATAATAATTTCAAAAAGAGAGAAAAACAAGATATTATATCAGGAACCTGATCCTTTCAGGTTAGAAAGTTAATTCATAAATATATTTACAAAAATGGTTAAATCTGTGTCAATTCTCTCTAGTATTTACAAATTGATATAGATCTACAACATTATTTATTGTCTGTTGTCTAGCGCTAAAGAAAAGTGGACATTCCAGCAGTAGGTGTCTCGAGTCCTGGATTTCCTTGCCACAATGACAGCTAGAGTCCTCAACCGCTCCAATTGTTGATAAAAAATCTCCTAAAATTTCCGTGGTTCATTATGAACTAGGTATTATAAAAGTTAGAATGGAAAAATGATGGAATTCGAAACAGGAAAAAGCTTTAAAATGTTTCATTTGTTTTTAAAGATAATTCATCCTATCGTATTTTTTAAAACCAAATTGTGCACACACTAAATTGTACAAAATTTTGAGTTTTGAAAAATATTTTGAAAATGATTATATCAACAACAACAACAACAAAAAGCCTTTATTTAGGGTCACTGACCCTATACAGGATTCACCAGAGGTATGCATAAGAACAAAGCAGTGAGACAAAGGAAACAACGATATAAACAGAAGAAAAAGAAAAAAAAATAATAAGAAAGAGAAAGAGGGAAGCAAGAAAAACAACACAAAAAGAGTAGCAGTAAGAAAGTGAGGAGTGAGTGTCACTTGGCCTTCTTCTGAGATATGGACTTGTGGAAACCATAAAACGCCGTAGCAATATACTTATTTTGGGTCATATTGTCAATTATTGATGGAAGTGAAGCACAGAGTTGCCCAGTTTTGAGCATAAGGGTTCTTCTTTCAGAGCAGAGCAATCAAAAATATAGTGAGTGATTTCGTTTTTTAGTTTTGAATTACAGAAGGTACAAATCGGGTCCTCACCGCAGAGCATCTTGGTGTGGTTTTCTCTAAAAAAAACTTGAAAGTATTCTAACTTGTGCAAGTAGTCTCACAACCGGGAAAGGAAAATCGCCTAAAAGGTATCCCTCAGTCATGAAAGATATGTGAATGTCTTTGTAGTGAGAGTATAGCTTAGATTTATCCATTCTTGTAAGGTCGTTTTGTATAGATTGGTCTGCCGCTGTTTTTAAGAGCCCTGTAATTGCGCTCCTCAGCGTTTCAGGATCATCACAGGAAACAAGTGCAGGGGATCCATTATTGTTAAGCAGATTGGTGAGCTTTTTAATGAAACCGATGGGTGTGCCCGAAGCATTAGTTCCTGTGTTCTATTAAAACATATACGTGGCAATCTGTCACTGCTCATATTCAACGCCCGCAGCCAATACTTCAGGGTTAATTTTAAAGCTGTTACACTCAATGAGATACGACCGGTTTCTAATCTGATTATGTAGCCTGGAGTGTATCTGGGCAGATTCAGGAACCTACGGATAAATATGTCTTGTAATTGTCCAGTAAGTCTTTATGCTCTGTTGCCCACAATGGAGCGGCATACATCAGGACAGCTCTCACTATTGTATCAAAGAGTTTGATTGATAAATTTATTGACTTTGTTTTTGATTTTATTAATATTGGGTGTGTGACATTAATTGCTGTAAGTGCTTTTCCTTTAAAGTAATTTGCCGGGTGAGTAGTTGTTATTGTTGGTGTCAGAGGGAATCCCAAGTATGTATATCTGGAAGTTATTGTTATGGGTTTACAATTCCAGAACCATCTATCCTTATTTGAGGGTTTACCTCCATTACGGAACACCATAATCTTTGACTTGGACTCATTTAGTGTCATTAAGTTCTCATTGAGATATTCGTTCAGTATTTTGATCTTCTTTTGGAGGTTCATCCTGGACTCACCTATAATTGCTATGTCGTCGGCGTACAGCAATAAATGGATATCTCCAAATTCTGGCAAATTTACACTCATCAGGTCTGAATTGTTATAAATTTCTATTAAGTCCGTGATAAATAATATAAAGAGCAGTGGGGAAGAAAATGATTATATCAATATTTTAAAAAAATAATTAGCAAATATTTGCTAAAATGGTTCTTATATTTGCATCTTTGAGATCATTATTTTTGTTGTGCAAAAATTACACGAATTCCATGAGTTCATGCTCCTCGAGCTGTTTGATGATAAGCAGCGGCCTCTCCCAAAGGTCCTGTTCAGTGCATTTAAAGCAAGCCAAAATGTGTTCTGGAGCTGCAGGTGCCAAGCTACATTTTGAGAAAGTGAGGTAGATTTTGTTATTTTCTATCTTCAATGGCTTGAGATGGCCTGTTCTAAATCTTGTTAGTATTGTTTGGTGCTGTCTATTTCTGAGGTTTAGAGCTCCAAGTGTCTTCAATAAAGGTCACTGTGTATCAAATATCTTTCAGAGTTATTGTTTAAATCCCGATATACAAGGTGTGTCCAATAAATAATGAGACCGGTCAAAAACAAAGAAAAAATGAAATGATAATTTATTTTTTTAGTCTATTAAAAAAATAGAAAGCTTCAGCTACACTGCGGTATATCACATCACGTGATTGCGCGCGCAGTCGATAAATTGTAAGCTTGTAAAAAGAACGCCTTGCATAACAACTTCTAATTTGTAATGGATAGAAAATTCGAACAACGAATTTGTATTAAATTTTGCTACAAAATTGGGAAATCGGCTTCAGAAACTTTAGATTTGTTGAAATTGGCATTTGGAAATGAAAATTTAAATATGCCCACCACATTTAGATGGTTTTCACGATTTAAAAATGGAATGGAATCGATGAAAGATGAGAAGCGTGTTGGACGTCCAATTCTGCACAGGAACCCTGAAAAGGTGAGCCAAATTTCAAATTTGATAAAAGAAAATCCACGAATAGGGTTACGGGACATTGAGGAAGAAACAGGGATATCAAAATCATTAGTTGGATCGATAATTAAAGAAGACTTGCAGTTAAAGAAGACACCTTCAAAATTTGTCCCTAAAATGCTCACAATTCAATAAAAGGAGAATCGCGTTTAAGTTGCCAAAAAATGCTTGAAATGGTGGAAGAAAACCCTAATTGGAAGGAAAAAGTAATAACTGGAGACGAGACATGGGTTTACGGGTATGACCCGGAAACAAAACGCCAATCCATGGAGCGGAAAGGAAAAGATGAACCAAGAGCGAAGAAATCCCGACTTTGCAAGTCAAAAAACAAAATCTTATTGCTCACGTTCTTTGACATAAAGGGAATTGTGCATTATGAATATCTAGAGGAAGGTCACACAATCAATAAGGAGTCTTATTTAAACATTATGAGACGTGTACGTGAATCAATTCGTCTGAAAAGAAGTGAAATGTGGAGTTCCAAAAATTGGATTATCCATCATGATAATGCACCACCACACACCGCTACATCTGTACTGACTTATTTGGCTAAACACGGCATCCAAATACTTCAACAACCTCCCTATTCCCCAGACCTAGCTCCAAATGATTTTTTTTCTCTTTCCAAAACTCAAAATGGCTCTAAAAGGAAGGAGATTTGACACTAGAGAGTCCATCATGGCGGATTCGAAAAAAAGTCTTGAAGAACATCCCGAAAGATGCCTTTTCTAAATGTTTTAAATCATGGGAGAAGAGATGGAAATTATGTATAGATGCAGGAGGGGACTATTTTGAAAAATACTAATAATTTTTTTTTTTTATCATTCTATTTTTTCTTTATTTTTGACCAGTCTCATTATTTATTGGACACACCTTGTATACCTGCTAGAAGGTACAACTTCCTTAAGTTTTGTCTATGAGTGTATTTATTACTTATTTCCATTTATGAAATTGCAAGCATTTTTTCAAAGTAAATTTGAAAAATATGCACTATTTTCATATTCATATATGGCAGTAGTTTTTCTAATTTTTACTTTGAATTAAAGCCTGCAACTTCTCATAAATGGAAATAATTGTGACTGTCGCTAACTCCAGGAACATGGAGAGATAGCAATTCAAACACGAGAGGTTGATGTACTTAGTGAAAGACTTTTAAACGAAAAGCGCAGTTTCTTTTTAAGCGCCGAGCTGGTGCAGGTGAAAGTGGCGAAGATGAGAAGTCCCTGGATGGAATTAAGGACAATAAAGATCTGCCAGAGGAAGTAGATATTGGTGACGGTAGCCACGATGCCTGTCACCCAGGTGACACCCATCATGACGGCCAGTCGGAGGTAGAGGCTGAAGTGACGTCGAGGACCTGACATATCCTTCTGTGTCATCGACCTGCTCGACACTACCAAGACCGCACTCCATCCGAAAAGAACCAAATTCGCTAATAGCAGAGCAATCGCTGGTACTCCCAGAAAATATATAAGTGCATTTTTATTATTAAACCAACAAATTCTAGTTGTATATTGAGGCTTCAGTGATTTCGGGATGTTATCGCTATATTCAAAAGTAAGAGCTATGATAACGAAGATCGTTGGAAATATCCAGCCATAGATACAGAAAAGAAAGAATCGCTTCCATTTGTTTCGTGGTGTCGTCAGGCGTAGACGTTTCGTTGATATGTAGATACTGCGGCAAACATCGACGGAAATGGCATTCATCCAGAAGATTGAACAGAGTAGCGCGTAGTGTAGAGAGACAGCTGTGTAGACACAGAGAGCAGGCTTCTCTTCCGCCAGGTTGAGGGCTAGAAAGAATGAATATGCTAACAGCAATGAAATACAAAGCGAAATCAAGTTTAAACCTGCCAGATTCCTCATTTCTTTGACCGAAAAGAATGCAATCACATGAAGTCCGATAAAGATCATGGAACTTCCAATTCCGATCATCGTGAATTTGCTCATATCTACTACTTCTTTACTATCTTCAACGGGACTGTCGTCTACTTCCTTGTAGCAGATGGCCATCGAATTGTTCATCTTGTAGTACATGGAAGAATTGTAGGATTCCTTGTATGCATCGACGTAAAGAATGCCATCCGGGTGTAGAACGTAGTACTGCGGTTCTAGTACAATTTTGGAGCAACCTAGGAAGACGGGGTTGAATCGACTATTAATTGAAGGTGGCTTGTTGGTAGCAGGCGTCGATATATCTTGACATGAATAAAACTCTTTCTCGGTTGAACTTACTACTTCTTCTAAGAACCCATTGAGATGGTTGATCATTTGCAACGTTTGTTCTGGAAGAGAATTCTCACCTATATCCGCAATCTGGTGACATTGACCTGAGTATGGCACTGAAGTTATTTTGACAGTACTTCCAGTACTTGGTTGTTTCATACAAATAAAGGAAGCGTTTTCTCGAAGCTCGTCATGAAAAACAATCGAAAGAGTCAGGTTTGGTATCTTCATCGTCATATTTTCAAGTCTTTCTTTTAAATTAACTTTAAAATCAATCAGGGGAGGTGACAAGTGGATCTTAAGACAGATCGAATTTTCTGTTAGATTATAAATGAATGGATGTAAATAATTTGAACTTCGGTTATCACTTCCACGTGAACAGAGTTCTTGATGAACAGTTTCCCAATCAAGATCACAAAGTTGGATGGACAAAGATAGATTCAGCAAGGTTTCGTTGGTTATACAGTTCTGTGGCGTGGGGAGAGATTCGCAGTCCATACCATGCTGAGGAACACAGGAAGGTCCAGTAATGTAAGTTAGGCCAGGACAGGATATACAGCGATATCTGACGTCGCATGCAACCTCTGGACTCTCTACCAGCATCTTCCAGCTCACGTTCTGTAGATCAACCACCAAGGAAGTGTTGGAGAAGTCCTGGGAGATGAGGACCGATGGCTGAAGCGCAGCAGAAGCCATCCCAGTGAAGAGCAGCATCATCGCCATCTGGAAACAACCAATTTATCACACAGACATTTCCCAATCTCAACAACATAGGATGTTTATTATATTGGGGGTCGATAGATAAATGGTATAAACCGCCGCTTTTCGACAGCCAACAACTCATGAATCGATTTAGCACAATTATAATAGCATTGTTTAACTTAAGGAAAAGGCATCTCCTTATCGTGCAACTGAAAGTTGCTGGCTTGCGCCATTTATCGGAATAAATATCAACTATTCGTTGATTTTAAATTTTTCAGAATTGGCCAAATATTCATTCTTGATTAATCAAGAAAAGTTAACCAGTACCCGTTTCGGGCTGTTGGCCCTTGTCAGCGTGGTGAAAGCTGTACCTCAACGAACAAAAACTAGTCATTCAGGCATCTTGAAAAATCATGAAATGGGTAGTTAAGGTCAGAATATTTCCTCATTGTTTAACTTATTTGGTTCGCACACACACAAGCGTTGTTATCCAAAAAGGTAAATTGTTGGGTAAAAATAGAGAGGTTAAACAAACGGAATTGACATGACAACTATTTTATTTCAGGCCGAAATCAGAATATCTAACTATAGAGTTGGGAAACAGTAAAAAATACAAAGGTCATAAGATAATATACACAAGGCCGTCTTGAAGGTTGTATGCATCCAAGATTCCTTGCAGCACCCTCTACCATCCATGCTTAATTAACAAAGAAAAAAGCGTTATTAAGACCTCTTGGTCTTATATAGATTCTCCGAGTAGAAAAGGATATACACAGAATTAATAGTAACAATAATCAGAAATGTTATTTACAATGTATCAAATAGGGGGAAAGAATAGGGGTTTGGCATAAACTTATACACAAGTAAACGAGAACAAGTAGTTCCTTTTTTTTTTTAAACAATGAATAGTAGCATTGTCAGAAATTTAGATTAGTACAAGTGAGAGATTGATATTGAAACTGATTTATTACAATTTACATATAGGATTATATAGGGTTAATTATATAGAAAAAATGTATAAAAACAAAATAATTACAAATTACACCTGTTAAAACTATTTTACCGTTCTTTTACTTTGTACATAGAATGAAGGACTTAGGTGAAGGGAGACGAGCAAGATATCGACATGGTCGGGGAAACTCCCAGCTGGAACCGACCGAGGGCAAAGGTCACCAGATGGCCCGGGGAGGCAAAAGTCAAGTGGTCTGGAATTTGTTTGGTTGTTCTGCAGGCCCGGGACAGCCCGCCATGTGGCGTCTTCTTTTTTTTTCTCTTAGTTAGTTAGCAGCAGCGGCCCAGGCGGGGCAGACGCGCCTGGGAAGTATCCTACAAGCAGCGTCTCGTGGACGGAAAGGACGTCTTGGAGTATCCCACAAGCAGAGTCTCGTGGACGGAAAGGACGTCTTGGAGTATCCCACAAGCAGAGTCTCGTGGACGGAAAGGACGTCTTGGAGTATCCCGTCTATCGCGCTATTCATCTGGAGTTGGTGAAGAGTTTAGAGACAGGAGTCTTCATGATGGCCCTCCATAGGTTTATTTGTCGGAGAGGGCGCCCCGAGAAAATATATAGCGACAATGGCACCAATTTCGCAAAACTTAATAGAATATTCAAGAGATTGGATTGGACTAGAATTGAAAGGGAAACCTCAATTAAAAGGATACAATGGATTTTTATCCCTCCTTCTGCTCCTTGGTGGGGAGGATTTTGGGAAAGAATGGTTAGGACAATAAAGGAAATGTTGATAAAGATGCTAGGTCACAGGAAGCTGAAATATGTACAACTGCAGACTGCCCTTTGTGAAATCGAATCTATCATTAATAATCGACCCCTCACTTATGTCTCTGAAGACGACAATGATCTAAAACCGTTAACTCCTAATGAGTTTTTACAAAATGGTTCAGAGTCTAGCTTTCCTGAATTTGAAAATTTAAAGCCAGAAATGTTGCACACTAGATACAGAGAGTTAGGTCAACTGAAGAGAGAATTGAAGCAGAGATTCTTAAAGGAATATTTAGGCGCGCTGATTCAGAAATCCGAAAATATTGATAGAAGACAGTTGAAAGTAGGAGACGTTGTACTGATCGGGCAAGATAATCTTAAAAGAATGTTTTGGCCTAAAGGGCGAATAGTAAATCTCATACCAGGAAAAGATGGAATAGTGAGAGTGGCCCATGTTAAAACATCCACAGGAACCTTGATCAGGGCTCTACAACGCTTACACCCTCTTGAAATATCCTCGAATGTTGAGACGATTCAAAAGGACAATTCAAATACCGAACCCCAATCTGAAGCATTTTTAGGAAATAGGCCCAATACTGAATCCAGGGACTCTAGAAGTAGATATGGTAGGGTAATCAGAAAGCCTGCAAGGTATGACTCGAAGGACTAGTGAAAGTACCTGTATGGAAAAAAAAGGTGTAATATGTGTATTCTTTTATGTGTATTTTATGTAATGTAATAGGCATATCTACTCTTGTATGTATTGTGTATATATATATGCTCTTTTGTCTTATACTTAATTTTGGCTTCTTTCGGAGCAAAATTTTGTGGGAGAATGTTAAAACTATTTTACCGTTCTTTTACTTTGTACATAGAATGAAGGACTTAGGTGAAGGGAGACGAGCAAGATATCGACATGGTCGGGGAAACTCCCAGCTGGAACCGACCGAGGGCAAAGGTCACCAGATGGCCCGGGGAGGCAAAAGTCAAGTGGTCTGGAATTTGTTTGGTTGTTCTGCAGGCCCGGGACAGCCCGCCATGTGGCGTCTTCTTTTTTTTCTCTTAGTTAGTTAGCAGCAGCGGCCCAGGCGGGGCAGACGCGCCTGGGAAGTATCCTACAAGCAGCGTCTTGTGGACGGAAACACGTCTGAGAAGTATCCTACAAGCAGCGTCTCGTGGACGGAAAGGACGTCTTGGAGTATCCCACAAGCAGAGTCTCGTGGACGGAAAGGACGTCTTGGAGTATCCCACAAGCAAAGTCTCGTGGACGGAAAGGACGTCTTGGAGTATCCCACAAGCAGAGTCTCGTGGACGGAAAGGACGTCTTGGAGTATCCCACAAGCAGAGTCTCGTGGACGGAAAGGACACGGAAAGGACGCTTTGGACATCGCACGAGCCACGACAAAGTGGAACCAAGCTAAGCCAGCGACGGTGCTGCACCCGAGGTACTGTGTGAACACAACGCTGGACATTCCCCCTGACACTTATTTTTTATCTCCCTTCCCTAAGACTACTTTAATTTTACTTTACTTTTTTTGCTTAACCTTTTTTATCTTGTTTTTATGCTTAATTCTTTACATATAAGTATATAATAGTTTTTAGCCCTTTTTAATTTTTAAATAAAACCTTTTGTTATACTGTGTTTTATGTGCATTTATTTCCCCCATTGTTTTTCCTTTCAATCGATCACCCTTTTTTTGTTTTTTAAACGAACACGAACAACACCCATACCTCGCTTTGCGTCGGGGTTACGTTCCAAAAAAAAAAACACGACGCAAATTGAAACGACGCAAAGTGAAAATATGTGAAGGCTCAATCAAAAACAAAGGTGTTGCCATATTTTAGAGAAAAAAATATAAAAAAAAAAATTAAAGAATCGAATCCAAAACAACGCAACTTCGAAAATCTCACGACGCACAGTGAAAATCAGTAAAAATTAAGCAGCGACGCAACTTCGAAAAAAACGCAAAACGAAACGACGCAAAGCGATGTATTGGTGTATTTATATCAGACGAATACCACTGGGTGTCGTCTCGTTCAATGTCGCATTCTGTCCTGAAGTCGGACAGCATCTTGCTTAGGTCGGAGTCCTTGTCCAGAGAGAGAGAAAGAGGAATATACAACAATTAACATAATCCATTTAAAGAAATAACACGCAATTTATAAATAGGAAATGAAAACATTAAGACGTGAATGTTTCTTTTAAACATAAATCAAATTTCTACTGTCCTTACTGCGATGAAAACATATTGGGATGGCTTGGCTCATCTTCTACTTGTCCTAAAAGCTTATGTTCATAGTTTTCTTAAATACCATTTCTGAGATTCCACCCTTCAATGTAACATATATAAGCAGAATTTACTGTATTAGAGCTCTAAAGAAGCGGTCTGGTAGATTAAATTGGCGAAAACGCTGGGAGGGTTCACCACTGATGAGCCAAGCCCTCCCAATATATTTTCATCGCAGTAAAGACAGTAGAAATTTGATTTATGTTAGAAAGAAACATTCGCGTTTTAATGTTTTCCTGTATATAGTCCATGCTTAATCTACATCCTTTATTTCAATGTTATCATTACAATGGTCCCCGATTCTTGCAGAAGTCCAGCTCCCACCAGTAAGTAACCAAATGGGGCTCTGGCACACTTGTAAGTACAAAAGTAGCTCTTCTTTCTACATGTTTAGACATGTGGTACACTTACAGTAAAAAAGTCACCAACTATCCACCATGACTATCATAGTCTGTACCACGTGTAGTTAGGATATGTGTCATCACAACCTTATAGAAATCTACCTCTAAGTCAGTAAAATCTCCTATATACATTCATGGACAAAACTTAAGTGGTAAATCTTTGATATTGCCGTTCGTCTATTTTTTTTTTTTTTAGACAGAGGCAATTTTTTTTATCACACTTGGCTATCTCGTGTGTTTTCAATAAAGGTCACTGTGTATGATATTTTAACTCTGTCGACTGGAAAAAAACATCAAAAATTATCAATTTGGGAAGGTCTGAAAATTATAAATATACTTTTTAACATTACTTTAGGTGTACCGCTCAAAAAGAGCAACCTAGCTTATGATATTTGCAACAATGAATAATGTGTGAAGGTTATTCGCATATTAAACAAAATGTTAACGCGGGATTCAATCCCGGTTCATGACTGTCGGGAATCGAGGGTGTTACCCACTCGTCCACCGACTCTATGCTATTTTGTAATAGACCGAATTTTATATTCCCTCCATTTGTTATGGAATACCGTAAAATGGTGTTTAAGAGATCTAAGTGTAGGATGTATTAGCGCGCCATCTATTATAAGAAATTTCAACTATTTTTGACGCGTATTGTTCTTTTTGGATTATTTTATCTTTACGGCAGGGGCGCGCGGGCAGTATATATATTATAAAACTTTTCTTGATTAATCAAGAATGGGTATTTGGCCAATTCTGGAATAATTAAAAATCAACGAGAATAGTTGATATTTATTCCGATAGATGGCGCAAGCCATCAGCAACTTTCAGTTGCACGATAAGGAGATACCTTTTTCATAGTAAATACACTCCGTGACATTGAAAATGGAACACCAAGAAATAGTGGCCAGAAAATTATGCAAATTTCAGGGTAGACGCGCCTAACCGAGTTATGCAAATGATGTAAAATGCGCAGCTCTCGTGCGCACATGGAGTAAGATATAAGGGAAGGAACTTGCAGAAAGGACAGTATTCGTGTCGTTATTTCTTCAAGGAAAATCATTGTAGAAATTTTTTTTCTTGTGTCAAAAGACACGTGTAATAACAGAGAATGCCAGGTCATCGCAAACGGAGGCAGTTCAAGTAGACAGACGCTTTTACGAGGGGCATGGTGATCGGACTGAAAAGGGCAGGTTGGTCCATACGTCAAATCGCAGCTGATACACACCTTGGTGCGTCCACGGTGCACCGACTGTGGAGAAGATGGTTGGAACAAGGAAATGTGGCAATTTATAGGAATGTCGGTGCAACCAGAGTGACGTCAGCACGTGTGGATCGGCGTATCCTTCGACAAGCAGTGGCGGCCCCACAAGCCACTTGTACCGCCATCCTGCAACATGTGCAAGACACCCTAGATCATTCCATCTCGACCAGAACCATTTCCCGTCGATTGGTTGCTAATGGCTTGCACTCATGCCGTCCGCTAAGAAGACTGCCATTGACCCCACCGAATAGGCGCCAACGTTTGGAATGGTGCCGGGCTAGATCGACGTGGATGACGGAATGGCACAGGGTCGTGTTCTCAGATGAGTCGCGTTTCTGCTTGTCCAGTGATAGTCGCCGTGTACGCGTGTGGCGTCGACGTGGAGAAAGGTCCAATCCGGCAGCAATTGTGGAACGCCCCACCGTGCGACAACGTGGAATCATGGTTTGGGGCGCAATCGCGTATGATTCCAGGTCACCTTTACTTCGTATTCAGGGAACTATGACGGCCCAACGATACGTTGATGATGTGCTGCGACCGGTGACACTCCCCTACCTTCAGGGGGTACCCAATGCCCTTTATCAGCAGGATAACGCCCGACCGCACACTGCTCGCATTAGCCAACAAGCTCTGCAAGATGTACAGATGCTTCCCTGGCCACCGTACTCTCCTGATCTCTCACCAATCGAGCACGTCTGGGACATCATTGGACGCCGTTTGCATGCCTTGCCACAGCTGCGTTCAGAAGACGAACTGTGGCAAATGGTTGAGAGGGAATGGAGAGCCATCCCTCAGGACGCCATCCGTACTCTGATTGACTCTCTACCTAGACGTGTTGCTGCGTGCATCGCCGTCCGCGGTGGTCCTACTTGCTACTAAGCCGACGCCGTTCTCGCTCTGTATTATGACTATCATTTTGAAATAAAGATCACTTATTGTTCGTCCCTGTCTCTCTCTGTCTGCCGAGTTTCATCACTTTCTGGCCACTATTTCTTGGTGTTCCATTTTCAATGTCACGTAGTGTATATTGTTACGTATAAAATTAGGAAAGACAAACTTTAGGATGACACGGCAATTTATTTAAGTCACAAACTAAATTTTATAAAAATACAAGAGAATCAATGAGGGAATGGAAATATATTTATTTACGGAGATGCTAACCAAAATAGATTACTTTTGAGCCCCAATGGCCGCATAAAGCGGAATATATACAAAGTACTATGACCAGGCTGGGGAGGCTAGGGACAGGATCTCCGTCAGGGAAGACACAGGTTAGGCCGGAGAAGCAATGAGGGAAGTTTACTCCGAGCAATAAAATATATAAACATCATAATTAATGATCTGTTAATAAAATAATAAATACTTTGCTACAATATTTTTAATTTCAAAAAGAAATGTACGCGTTAAACATTAAATACAGTTAAACCTATCTATAGTGCCCCCTCTTGGGACTCACCAAAATAGGGTGCTATAGAGAGGGGGTGCTATAGACAGGTCACTTTTAAAATAAAATGTTTACATTTTAATGTTTAAAATCGGGCGTTATAGAGAGGAAGGCGCTATTTAGAGGAAGCGCTATAGGCAGGTTTAACTGTAGTTCAAATTTCTTAGAACAAAGTGTGTTGACATGATGAAGACAGAAATGTGCGATACTCACAGTCAGGCTCTCCACAACTCACTGCCAAGTTCTAGCCACGGTGGACAATTTGTACCAGTCTGATTGGTCATTAGAACGTGCTGTTGACTATCTGGGCGGGACATGGCCAATAGAAATGTCGTTGGGGAAATGATCCTCATTCTCTCTACAGCATTCATCTATATCGTCTGTTTGTCCTCTAGGCCGTAATGGCATCTGCTAATAGCGTGGGTCAATATCTGCTGTAACCTAGTGATTACGGTGTTACACTTTTGTGCTCTTGAGTTTTATAAGAAATTTGTTTTAGGATATATATATAATCTCCTGGAGAAAATAACCAAAAAGTACGAAATTGTGAGGCGAAAAGTTTCTTGTAAAATTATTTTTTTCTTTATTATTTAGCCGAGCTTTCGAGAATTCCTGCCCTTCTAATAATAATACAATCATTTTATTCGCGATCGAACGTTGTGGCCCACCGTACGTATTACATCCCAAACACGATGCGACGTCAGACATCTCTGTCTTGAGCTCAATGTGCCATCTCGGCGACCGTTAAGCCAGTGAGTTTCTTCAATTGGTCTACGAAGCGTGTCGGCGGGTGTCCAGGTATGCGTCACCCAGATGTCTTTCCAGTCAGTATGGTGTACTCCATTCCCCTGTGTCGTGCGATGTGACTGAAGAATCTCAAACAATTCCATTGTACACGCCGCAAAAGTCGGTCATCTCTCGAAATCGATAGTTCATACAATGGGAGTTCATGGGAAAAGGAATTCTATGGTGGGATCACTTCCACAGACCTACTAAGACTTAGCTGGGGTGACCTACTCACCCCTACGTCTCGGGAGGAGCCTTCACGTTTTGGGTGGCCCTACCAGGGTCCTAAGATCCAAGACGTACTTTGCCTCCTCGTGGGAAGATTGCTGGAGTCTTCTGGCTTTGCAGGAGCTTCTTGGCTTGCTGCACTCGGCTTTTTAAACAAATATAACGTCTATAAGAACTGGGGAAAGTCGAGCGAGTTTCTCCTGCTTCACCGCCCCTCCTCTGGCCAGTACTGAAAGCTCTTTTGCATACACTTCCCTCTGGACCTACTTCACTAAAATCTTCAACGCTGCATCATACTCTCCTGGATTTACTATGAAACTATCTTTCATATTTTTCTTACGGTCATCTGTAACACATTTCCAAGGTGTACTGATTTCGTCTCGGCATTTCAAAATATTTTTACTCCAGGAACTAGTGAGCTGGACTCCCCGGAGAGTTGGCGCTCTGCGCTCCAGGAATCTTGGTTATAAATATCTCTCTCTCGTGCTCCAGAATGTTAATAATTGTTTTGATAGAAGTAAATTACCATGTCATCCTTAATTTGTCTTTTCATTTTTCTACGTGACAGATACAGATCAATTTGACATAGAGAGCATCACGCACTGGACACAATGGAATAAAACATCCAACTCTATTTATAAAAAAAGCAATTTCTTGATCGTGAAACTGAACGTATAAATCAATATCAAAATATATATAACAAAAGTGAAATTGTACTGGGATCAGGTTGATAAATAAGAGAAAGGCACCTCCTAATTGCATACAACTAAAAAGTTGCTGATGGCTTGCGACATCTGTCAGAAAAAATATCAGATATTCGTTGATTTTTTTTTATTATTTCAGAATTGGCCAAATACCCTTTCTTGATTAATAAAAAAAAAAAGCTAACAACGTACGTGTTTCAAGCTGTTGGCCTTCATCAGCGTGGTGCAGTCTTACCCCAAGGACCAAAAGCTGGACTTTGAGGCTTCCTGAAAAATCAAGGAATGGGCATGTAACGCCGTAAGGTCGTGAAAACCACAAAAAAAAATGTTTATTTGATAGTCATTTCGATAAAATGGTGTAAATTTCGAAAGATTCATAACTTGTAAATATGTTAATTAGCATTGATATCTTTGTAAAGTTTTGTTATTTGCCAATTCAATAGATCTTATGAAGAGCTAATGGCTCGAAATCTTGTCGAATTTTAATAAAGAAACCTATTCCATTCCCGTGTTTTTACTCTTATTGCAAGTATATTCAGATTAAGTGTTAAAATCGATTAAAAGGATCGCCGAACAGTCGTGTTATATGGATGCCTATTTCTAGTAAGACCTTCCCGAAAATCCATCAAATTTTGAAGGACAGATTCTATAATTCTTTTAACATTTCTGAAGAACTCTCATAGCCCTACTAATAAATAAATAGGCAGCTTTCACCCTCATACTCAAGTTTTAGTAATGTATAAGCGTTTAAATGAAAGCATCTTAGTTCCGTCAAATGAAACTGTGAGAAAGGAAAGTTCTGGATAGAGATATAAGTCCTTGGGACCTACCGGGATAAGAAAGGTCCACGCAGTGTATTGATCCTGCACTATCCTCTGGGACCTGGGGTCACGCGACCATCCCACTGATGGCGACAATGATGACATTTGTCTGCCATTACACCTATAAATGTGTAATCTTCCAAGAGATCTATTACCCCCCTAGACCAGGGCTCGGAAACTGTTTGAGTAGGGAGAGTCAAAATTATAATTTACAAAATTTCAAAGTTTCTAAAGAGCCACAATTTTTTTCTTATCAACAATAAATAGTACTCGCATTAATAAATATTTGCGTATGGAAATATATAAAGAGCCGCAACTTCACATCCAAAGAGCCGCAGTTTGCCGACCCCTACCCTAGACTATATTATAAAAACAAATAAAGCATATCCTGACCACTAACCTGAGTGTTTTCTAGATAGCAGAGTGCCATCTAGTGGAACAGAAATCAACTAAAAGCTTATTTAACCTGTCCCCTGATATTTGGCCAACCCATTTTCTTGATAAATCAAGAAAAGCTAACCACGAACGCGTTTTTGGCTGTTGACGTGATGGAAGATGTACCTCTACGACCAAAAAGCTTTTGGTCCTAGAGGCTTCTTGAGAAATCAAGAAATGGGTAGTTAAGCCCAAACTTGCGTAAATACGCTGAACATGTGAAAATTATTTGGTTTGAATTTTACATAAAGAGAATCAATAAATGAAGAACATATTGAAGGCGTATCACTAAACTGTTGCATATTTCTGTTTTACATATTGATCTGTCGTCGAGATATGTAAAATTCAAACCAATCTCGGCGACAAACCAATATGTAAAACACAGAAATATGCAACAGTTTATTGATACGCCATCAATATGGTCATCATTTATTGGTTCTTCTCCTTCTTTTATTAACGATTCCTTCATCTATTGATGCTCCTCTTTATACATTGAGTTTACATTCAAAATACTCTTATTTTTATTGAGGCTGCTCGTATCTCTCCAAGTGTTTATGATGATACATCAGGTTGTGTCGTGCCGCGTCATCCCACCGTTAGGTGTATTAGAATGACACCTCTGGTGACAGACCAGTTCCAGCCCGTGATTGTGCCCGTGTGTATACAGCCCCCGTAACAATTTTAAAATCCTATTTAACTTTTATAAACCCCACAAAAGATTTTATTTCGTAACTTAAGGAAGTTGTACCTTTTAGCATGTATTTCGGGATTCTGACAATAACTCTGAAATATATTTGATACACGGTGACCTTTATTATAGAAACTTGCCTCCGTATCCTTAAAAAAAAAACAGGAGTGGTTTTTATGCTTAAAATATGAAAACTCCTTTAAGTTTGTCTATGAGTGTAAACTCTGCACGGACTATCCAGTAGAAGCAAAAAGCTGTGGAGTACTTAAATTCGTCGATAGCAAAATCCTGATTAGAACAAAGCCGTTTGGATATAGACAATTTCCCAACAGCTCCAGTTAACAGAATGATTACAGGCTATTTTACAGGATATCACGGATTATCCAATAGTAAAGATAAAATCCAAAAGAATATTTAACCATATTAAGAGAGAGAAGCTCTCTTCCTTTTTAATTAAAAAAAAAAGATATTTTTGATTGAAATTTATTCAATTTATTGAGCTTAATTGTTAATCGGAATCTCCATTGAGATCAAGCAAAGTCTCACTCTTAGCAACTTGAGCAATCAAAGAACTAGTGTCATAGGCGACTGTGGTGAGCCGTATCAAGCAAGCGGACAAATTTTCCTTCTAATAGTTATGTACTTTACAGAGCTATATAAGCTTGTTTTCAATTCAAAAATCGTTCACTTGATTGATCAAACAATAACTCTGCACAATATAAGCAAGAAAGAAATAATGGGGCGTTGAATGCAATGATATCTAGAGGCCAATTCAAAAAGGCTGAACTCTCGTACATCTGGCTCTTTTGATCAAAATCTTCGTACTATTCTGATTTCAAATTCATCGCGTGCATCTTTTATAAGAAGATAGTCTTAGAAAAATGCTCCAATTAATGATCTCTTGTTAAAGAAGAGTTTTTTTTTAAACTAGGTACATCAAAAATTCCAAGGTAAAATTGTGAAAGGCGTTTAAAAACTACAAAGATTTCTCACAACTTGTAAGAAATAGTCGATGTTTTTTAATTAAGCTTATTGAAGAACGATTATCACTTGAAAGCTAGCATTTAAAAATAAAAAAAAGGAAATTCATTGTAAAAAACCAGAAAAAACTAGCACACAAACATCAAACTAAATATCAACTTATCTGTTTTCTACTTAAGTAACCTGTTTTATAAAAAAAAATCATCATAGATATATAATTATCTTGAAGAAGGAACAAAAGTTAACGGTGGCGAGTTTCTTTTATTAATGCTGTAAATTCGGCAAGCTTTCGGACTTTGAAGTCCTTCAACAGGCAACTAATAGCATCAAAGTTCGAAGGCTTGCCGAATTTACAGCATTAATAAAAGAAACTCGTTGCCGTAAACTTTGATTCCTTCTTAAAGATGATGTCAGGCGATTCCTTCTCTTGTATTATAATTATCTATAATGAACATTTAAGTCTTCACCCGGGTAGTTGGTCCTCTGCACTCCAAGAACCTGGGTTATAAACATCTCTCTCTTCAATGATTCAGGTTTTATTGTTTTAAAATAAATAAGTTCTCTGATCCATATTAAGTAATTATACATAGTTTAATTAAATTAGAGTTACGGTTCTATTATTTAAAATACATCTCAATTAAAAAAGTTCCAAATGATTGAATTTTTATCGCGAGTGAGCAAGTTAAAAATGCTGAAAAGGCCAGATTTATATTTTTAAAAACGCTTTTATATGACAAAAAAAAGGGGGTGTAGGATGGCTGATGTCAGCCTTTAAATGGATAGAATAGATTTAAGAACTGAATATTGTTACATCATGATTAATGGCGTATTTCTTATATTATTTTTAATATATTTGAAATTTAAATTGTATATTTATTTATTTTTATATTCTATGATATTTATTTAAAACACAGATTATTTAGATTGTCATCATTTGTATTTAGGTACACGTGACTTCACTGCTCTCTTTGATGTGAGAAAATAAACAAAGGATTCTGGTGGCTACTTAAAGAAGACTTATCTCGTTATTCCCTTTTATAAATTTGTAGGATGGTTGAAACACGCTCTGGTAAGATGCAAGACCCAGCACAGGAGAGAATCCAGGCTGAAGAGTCTGCCAAGCCGCAACCTGGTGTAACAATTGGAAGAGATGCTAGTTCCGACCCAGTTGTCCTGAATCCCAACATCGACATCCCCAAGTATGATGGAACGGAAGACCCTCGCCCATGGATTGAATCTCTTGAAGAAATTGGCTTCTTGTACCATTGGGCAGACTACATTATCTCTCGTTATGCCGCCATGAACATGACGGGAAGCGCTAAAACCTGGTTGAATTTACACAAAGCTAGTTTCACGAGCTGGGAAAATATTAAAATCCGCCTCATTCAGGATTTTTCTTTGGACGCGAATAAAGAAGAACTTAGAATGAAGCTCAACAGAATGCAACACTGGAATGAACCAGCAATCAGGTTCGCGGAAGACATTCTAGTGTTGTGCAACAAAGTTGACCCCGCAATGGAAGAAGAAACAAAAATTGAACATGTTATTGGAGGACTGAAAAAAGAGTACTCATTCGCGCTCTACCTGAACCCTCCTAAAACGACCGATGACCTTCTTGTCGTGTGCAAGAAAATGGATTCTTTTGAAAAGAAGTATCGGGAACGTGTGGAGAAATCCAGAAACCTATATAACGGTCCACGCTATTCTAGACCCCAACAACAATCGAGGTACGTGCCGCCGACTGCCGCACGAAACTACCAGACCACTTCCAGGCCCCAAGCCCCTGTTTCCAATAATTACAAGAACGACTCCCATCCTACCCCCAGACAGTATCGAAACAACTTTCCCCAGCCCTCTACCCCTAGACGTCCTTATAATCCTAACTTTGTGCCGAAACCAAACCTTCAGAGAAACACTTACAATAAAAGCCAAGAAGTGAGCAAAAATAGGACAGAAGATGGAAGACCAATCTGCTTTAAATGTAACAAGCCAGGGCACGTGGCCCGTTATTGTAGGGTCAAGTTTATAAGAATCCTAGAAGAGGATCCAGCAGATATCCAAGAGAAGGTCGAAGAAAAATGCCAAATGAATGAAATATCAGAGAAATCAGGACCTCGGCTTTATGCTGATGTATGTCATAGCACACAGACAAATATTCCTACCCGGAATAGATATTCCGTGTTGGAAGATTTAAACTAAGCGTCGCGCCTGAATCTGTCAATCAAAGCAAGTCGACCATAAACGGAATCAAGAAGTTGGACCCTAAATACAAATTAAAAATTAATGTGGACAAGATAGGGACTTTTGAAGCTTTGGTTGATACAGGTGCTGACCTCTCAGTGGTCGACCTCAGAACGGCCCTCGATACAGGCCATGGTATAAGTAAACTCGCAAAAATTTGTGCAGGACCCGATGGAAAAAAATTGGACATGGTAGGAAGTATATTTTTAAATATAAAAATTGATGACGAAACATTATCACACAACTTTGTGATATTGAAAACGCATTTACGGACATTAATTCTTGGGAGAGATTTCCTTAAGAAAATGAACGCAAAAATAGATTGTAAGCAAGAAACTATAAAATATGATTTGACGAATAATCATGACGAAATCAAATTTGAAATGTTGAAAATAAAGAGTGCCAAGGATTCCATTGTACCGGAATGTTCCATGAAATTGATCAAGGCATTGGTAGAAACAGAGGATGGAGAAAATATTATCGAGGAGAGCAGCAAAATGTTTCAAACAAATGGACTTCGTCTAGCAAGAAGCTTGATCAATGTTATAAATAGGGAAACACACATCTGGATAACTAATCCGTATCCTCGACCGTTAAAAATAATGAAAAACCAAACATTGGCTTTTGGAAGTAGTCCAGCGAAAATAAATGTGAGTCGAGAAAGAGAGGTAGAAAAGAACGAAGAACCTAGATTCCAAATAAACGAAAATCTTTCACCAAAGGAACAGAAGGAGTTAAAACAAGTTTTAGAAAGGTATGGAGATCTTTTTTCATCGAGATTAGGGAGAACCAATTTGGCAAAACATCGGATAGACACAGAAGACGCGAAGCCAATTAAACACAAGCCTTACCGGGTAAGTGCTAAAGAACGAGATATTATAAAAGAGCAAATTGACGAGATGCTTACAGAAGGCATAATTAGGCCATCTTCTAGCCCCTGGTCTTTTCCAGTAATATTGGTCAAGAAGCGAGATGGTAAATACAGATTTTGTGTGGACTACAGAAAACTGAATAATGTGACAGTAAAAGATGTCTATCCGATCCCTAGAATAGACGAAGTTATGGATACTCTCCAAGGATCTACACACTTCTCAGCAATAGACCTCAGATCTGGATATTGGCAAGTTGAAGTCGAAGAAAGAGACAAAGAGAAAACAGCTTTCACTACAGCGCATGGATTATATGAATTCAACGTGATGCCTTTTGGACTTTGTAACGCGCCTGCTACCTTTGAGAGAAATATGGAGAATATGCTTGGAAATCTGAGATGGCAAATTTGTTTGTGTTATCTGGATGATGTTATCATATATAGCCCGGATTTTCCAACGCACCTCAAAAGACTTGAAGCTGTTTTTAGATGTTTTCGTGAATCTAATTTAAGGTTAAACGACAAAAAATGCCGATTTGCTTTTGAAGAATTGGAGATTCTCGGCTATATAACGAGCAAACATGGTATAAAACCCGCGGAACATAACATCAAAGCTGTCAGAAATTTTCCTCGGCCCAAAAAGGTCAAAGAAGTACAATCCTTTTTGGGAATGTGTTCATATTATAGAAAATTTATCAAAGACTTTTCAAAAATTGCTGACCCTTTGACCAACCTTATAAAAAAAAGTGTATCATTTACCTGGACAGAAAGACAAGAGGAAGCGTTTCAAACCCTAAAAACAGCACTATTAAGTCCACCAATTTTAGGTCACTTCAATCCAAATGCACCTACCTATGTTCATACTGATGCGTCCAACATCGGCATAGGTGCAACACTTGTCCAAGACATCGGTGGTGAAGAGAAGGTGATCTCATATTTGAGTCGTACCCTAAGTAAAGCGGAGCAAAATTATTCAACCACTGAAAAAGAATGTCTGGCCGTTGTCTGGTCAATGTCAAAATTACGACCCTACCTTTATGGAAGACACTTTAAAATAGTAACAGACCATCACGCCTTATGCTGGCTCAAAAACTTGAAGGATCCAACAGGTCGATTGGCAAGATGGGCATTGAAAATTCAAGAATATGACTTCGATATAATACATAAATCGGGAAAGAAGCATCTGGACGCCGATGGCTTATCTAGGGGGCCCTTACCAGAAACTGATTGGGATGAGGATTTTGAAAGGCTATTTTTAAATCAAATAACAGACGAAGAGGATAAATTTATCGAAAGTGTTAAGAAAAACCTTAATGGAAGCAGGCGATCAATTGCGCAAAACTTTAAAGAAGAAGATGGATGCCTCTTTAAGAAAAACCCGAACCCTGAAGGCAGGGCGTGGTTGCTTGTGGTTCCAGAGAATAAAAAGAGAGAAATTATGAAAGAATATCACAATCATATGTCGAATGGCCATCTGGGCGTCGCCAGAACCATGTACCGAATAAAGAGTAAATACTTTTGGCCATCCATGCTAAAGGATGTCTCAGAATTTGTTAAGACGTGTCACCTTTGCCAAAGTAGGAAAGGCTCAAACCAATTACCTTCTGGACTACTACAGCCCATTCCCCCAGCCAACTTTCCTTTCGAAAGAATTGGAATTGACTTTGTTGGTCCACTACCATCTACGAAAAACAGGAAAAAATGGATAATCGTGCTGACGGACTACTACACTAGATATGCAGAAACAAGAGCAGTCTCGGAAGCAACAGTGAAAGAAGTTTCTAAATTTCTAGTAGAGGATATTTTTCTTCGGCACGGAGCCCCACAATATCTTATTAGTGACAGAGGCTCTCAATTTACCAGTAATTTAATGAAAGAGGTGATGAAAACGTGCAAGATTAAACATTGCTTCACAACGAGCTATCATCCCCAGACTAATGGATTGACAGAGCGGTTAAATAGAACATTGATCAATATGCTCAGTATGTATGTGAACACTGATCAGAAAAATTGGGACGAAATACTCCCATTCATCACTCACGCTTACAATACTACAATTCAGGAAACCACAGGATATTCTCCCTTTTTCCTGATGTTTGGAAGAGAACCCACGTCTCTTTTGGACGACAGGAATATCTCGGTGGACATTGACAAAGATGATTATGATGAATACATAAAACATCACTTAGACAAAATAAACAGAACAAGAAAATTAGTTATTAACAACACAATAAAGACTCAAGAAAGAATGAAAAAGAACTATGACAAGAAACACATGGAAAGAAGCTACGAACCAGGAGAATTAGTAGCAGTTTGGACACCAATTAGGAAAATAGGAAAGTGTGAGAAACTACTGAGAAAATATTTTGGCCCATATAGAATATTAAAGAAGCTGTCTAACGTAAATTACTTAATTGAGCCAAAAGATAATCCTGGCCAAGACCCATTGATTGTCCATGTCTCAAGACTCAAACCCTATTTTGAGAGAATTGATGAGGTAACTCACGAGGACGTGACGACCTCTGGAGAGGGGGAAGTGTTACATCATGATTAATGGCGTATTTCTTATATTATTTTTAATATATTTGAAATTTAAATTGTATATTTATTTATTTTTATATTCTATGATATTTATTTAAAACACAGATTATTTAGATTGTCATCATTTGTATTTAGGTACACGTGACTTCACTGCTCTCTTTGATGTGAGAAAATAAACAAAGGATTCTGGTGGCTACTTAAAGAAGACTTATCTCGTTATTCCCTTTTATAAATTTGTAGGATGGTTGAAACACGCTCTGGTAAGATGCAAGACCCAGCACAGGAGAGAATCCAGGCTGAAGAGTCTGCCAAGCCGCAACCTGGTGTAACAATATAAAACATTATATTTTAATAATCAGCTTTTTATTCATTACATTAGGTAGAGCTAAACATTAATTTGTACGAGGTGTGTTCAAAAAGTATCGCGAATTTTGAATTTTCGCGGGTTACGTATATTCGAATTTCGATCTTTTTGTGGCTTTATGTTGGTACTCATGTCTCTCACTTATGCCGACAAGCTCGGCCATTTTGAATGCTCACTTAATTGTTGACAGCTGCTTTGCTTTGCAGGTGTTTTGGATCGTCTTCGATTTTTACCTATTAAAAAAAATGGATCAAAGAACCTGCATCAAATTTTGTGTGAAAAACGAAATTAAGTGCGCGGATGCATTCCGAATGTTGACTGTGACATACAGAGAAGCTACCTTGGACCGAAGCAACGTTTATCGGTGGTACAAAATGTTCTCAGAAGGCCGAGAAGATGTGAACGACGAAGAGCGTAGCGTGCCAGACGCCCGAGCACTTCAACAACAGACGAAAAAATTAATGAAGTGGAGAAAATGATATTGGCCAATCGTCGAATCACCGTTAGAGAAGTTGCTGAGGACCTAAACATATCGATTGGCTCGTGCCATTCGATTTTTATCAATGATTTGGGCATGAGACGGGTCGCCGCGAAATTCGTACCAAAATTGCTCAATTGCGACCAAAAACAGCATCGCATGAACATTGCTAATGAGACTCTGTCCGCGACGACCCAAATTTGCTCCAGAGGGTCATAACTGGTGACGAAGCGTGGGTTTATGGTTATGACGTGGAAACCAAAGCTCAATCATCTCAATGGAAGCTGCCGCACGAACCAAGACCGAAAAAAGCGCGCCAAGTTCGGTCGAATGTGAAAGTTTTGCTGACAGTTTTCTTCGATTGCAGGGGCGTGGTGCATCATGAGTTCTTGCCACAGGGTAGAACGGTCAATAAGGAATATTACCTGCAAGTTATGCGCAATTTGTGCGAAGCAATCCGCCAGAAACGCCCGGATTTGTGGAAGAACAAAAATGGCTTTTGCACAACGATAACGCCCCTGCTCACACATCGTTGCTTGCGCGCGACTTTTTGGGCAAAAACAACACACTAATGATGCCGCAGCCAGAGTATTCCCCAGATCTGGCCCCCTGTGACTTTTTCTTGTTCCCTAGACTGAAGAGGCCCATGAAAGGACGACGTTACGCTACGCTTGACGAGATAAAGACGGCATCGAAGGAGGAGCTGAAAAAGATTTTTAAAAATGATTTTTTGAAGTGCTTTGAAGATTGGAAAAACCGTTGGCACAAGTGTATAATATCTCATGGGGATTACTTTGAAGGGGACAAAATAGGTATTAATGAATAAATAAATAATTTTTGAAAAAACACAAAATTCGCAATACCTTTTGAACACACCTCATAAGATGCGTATATATAGGCTTACACCCTTACTTTATTAAGATAAAACTTTAATAAGGCTTAGAACTGGCTGTCATTCTAAACCTATCCACACCTGAAATTCAAAGGTTACAACTTGTTTCATGACCTGAAGCATTCATTGAGATATTTGACTTTGAAAGGAATTACACTCACCAGTACCTACTGTAACACACAAGATCAATACAGGTAACAACTATCCTATGTTGCTGGTCATCTATTTTTTTTTTTTTTTTGAAGGAGACAATGGCAATTTTGATCATACTTGGTTATCTTGTGTGTTTTCAATGAAGGTCACTATGTATCAAATATCTTTCAGAGTTATTGTCTGAATCCCAATGATGACATCTATTTCAAGAAAATTGAGAATGAGATTGTGGGACTTGGTGAGGATTGTCAATTATACTAGTTGAAAGAAATATTCAGAGATTCTGCATAGATTATTGCCACCTGTTTAAGATCATGAAAAGAATACCTAACAACTGCTATTGACGATGCCTTGGACAGTTTGGCCGGCTCCAATTTCTTCTCCACAATTTAGCTCGGTTGATATATTGGCAAATTGAAGTGAATGAAAGAGAGAAGACTGTCTTCATCACCCAAAATGGTCTGTATGAATTTAGAGAAATGCCTTTTGGACTCTGCAATGCCCTTACAACATTTGAAAGGCTAATTGATAGACCATGTTCTGAGCTGCCTCAAGTGGAGTTAAGACCTCAGCTATATGAACAACATCATGGTTTAAGCATCTACTATTTTGCAATTAAAACATTTACAACTGTCCTTACTAAATTAGATTATTTAATTAGAAGGACCTGGGTTATTAGTGGGTTCACCTCCAAAGAAAGTAGTAAATAATGCACTTGTAAAAGAAAAAAATCTAAAATAGCTTTATTTCTTGCATATACCATTTAAGAACTATCTATATAATTTACAATTTGTATTTTGGTGTTGTGCTTAAATCACACACTCAAAACACTTCTTTTTTTTTTGTCTTTAAGAAGCTAGAGATGATTTTGGGACATCTTGTTGATGGGGATCACAGAAACTTTTCATTTCTCAAAAAAAAAGATAGCACTACTTTCCATATGTAACTGTACATAGATTTACAAGGGCCGATCATTCTCAAACCAACAACTTCACAGAGAGTTCAATAAAATTTGAGGAGAAACAAATTAATAAAAGAAATTCTTATTAAATAGTGTGTGTTTCTGCAACAGCATTGTTACCATCATCAGTACTTTTTGACACAAATTTAATTTTTGTGTGATGGTAACAATATTGTTACTGGAACATCACTAACCATTTATTTAGAATTGATTTTATTACCTTGTGTTTGTAATCTATAATTTAAATTGTAATAATTAAGAAGACCTGTTGTTTATAAACTGTGGAGTTGAGAAAAATAACTGGGGGGGGGGTGCATTTAGGTAATTTTTGTTTATAAAAAAAACCACACAATGCATTATTCAATCCTGTGTCATGGTTGTTGAAAATCGCCAGTGCAAATGATTGTTTCTTATCCCCTTGTGTAAAGATTACACAAATGTGTAATGTCGATGATAAGCAGCGGCCTCTCCCAAAGGTCCTGTTTAGTGCATCTAATGCAAGCCAAAATGTGTTCTAGAGCTGCAGGTGTCAATCTATATTATGGACAAGTGGGGGTATATTTTGTTGTTATTTTCTATCTTCAATGGCTTGAGATGGTCTGTTCTAAATCTTGTTAGTGTTGTTTGCTGCTGTCTATTTCTGATGTTCAGAGCTCCTCCTGGGTTCACTCCACTCTACCAACTGTGCTTAGGTGGGATCCTCCAGTTCTTGTTTATTTTTGCTACTGTCTCTATTTCTTTAAAAGTAAGTTTATTTTTCTGTGGCAAAGTTTCTCTTGTGCTTTTTTTTTTTTTGCTAGCGCATCAGCAGTTTCATTGCCTTTAATACCAACATGTGAGAGGATCTATTTAAGATTAATTTTTGTAAATGATTTTTTTTTTTGCTTATCCCTAGTACACGTGGTACAGGCCAAGATAATCATTGGTGGGTAGAAGTTGGCAACTGTTTTTACTGTAAGTGCACTACATGTCTACACATGTGAAAAGCAGTTGACTTTGCACTTACAAATGTGCCAGAGCCCTGTTCGATTACATTACACATACAATTGATTACATAAGGTATGCATGGCAGGAGATAATATAAGTATTGTAAATTTATTGATGTTTATGAACTTTTTATCAAAATTACTGATCCAAAAATCTACTAAATATGTTTTCTGAAAATTACAAATACATCCACACAGTAACAAAGAGTTAAAAAAGAAAGACAACACACACATTTCTGTATATATAATATAATAATTATTATTTTATTTAAATCTTATATAATTTCAGGAAAAATGTGAGAATTATTGAACTCTTCTTTGTGTATCCACATTTTTGTTTTTTTAAATAGAATTAATTTCATTCTTCAAAATAGATGGGTGTGCCCGAAGAAAAAAAAAAGTATATTATATATATATAAATATATATTAATATAATCCCATTTTTAAAAAATATAAAATCAACAAAAAAAAAATTTGTATTTTTCACAAAAATATATAAATATATATACAAAATTAAAAAATAGATTTTGTATTTGAGTAGGATGGAGAGAGGGGTTCCATCCGATAACACTACTTCTGAAGATGAAATAGTAATGGTGGCCATATAAAGAAAACAAACAAAAAGGCAATGATAGTGGAAGGTTAAATGTGGAAGAGACCAAACAAAGTACCACCAGCCTCCCACAGGACATTGCGAAGTGGGAAAGAGGTCAACATAAACATCAAATCATACTATCCAACAACAAGGGACAATGAAACAACCCTAAAGAAGTTATAATTCAAATTGGAGAGTGGAGTAGAGAATTGCTAGTATATAGAGTGTGTGGAGGTAAATGCATTTTTTTCAATAACAAGAACTGGTAAAATGGGATGTTGAAACATATGGTGGTAGAATGTTGTTGTATTATTACATATAGAGCTATATATGCAAATTGGCTGGCTTAGACACTCTTCACTTTCATCTGCTTCAGCTTGGGAGCTTTCTTCTTCAGTTCCCGCCGGTGTTCACGCTCCTGAGACAAACAAACATAGTATGTTCCATGTTTTAGGAATGGAGTCAACATTGTCACATGGTCATTTGGGGAGAAATTTTTTATTATTTTTTGAAATTTTTGACTAGACAACCATATACGGCTGTGTTTTATTAATAAAGTAGAACCTCTCGGTAAAGGACAACATCTAGTTGCAGAGCCAAAATGTCCTTTAGACAATTGATAATTAACATCATTTTTATTGAAAGCTTGTCAATACATGTAAAAGTGTACAGTCTGCACTATTGTTTTTAAAAAATGATAATTACACCTATCCCCCGATTTACACGGTACTTTTTTTACACGTTTTCGCTTTTACACGGTTTTCCAAATAAGTTTTTTTTTTTTGTTTTTATCGAACTATACTAAATGCTACTGTGATTGAACACATGCGCTGTGTACACATCTCACGAGGAATCCCGAGCTTATGTGCTGACTTGCTGCACACGCACACTGTGTCTGTATTTCTTTGCATAAAAATTTTGCAAAAATTTTTAATTTTTGATTTACACGTTTTTCTCAGGAATGTATCTACCCTGTAAATCGGGGGATAGGTGTATACAGTGGACCCTCGGTTTGCGAGCATAATCCGTTCCAGAGCCATGCTCGTACTCCAAAACGCTTGTAGTGCGAAACTAATTTCTTATTTTAATTGAAACTCGGGCAATTCTTCCATGAATTTTAGTTTAATTAGAGTCGGTAAACACTTCGTGATAAGTATAAGAGAAGCTTGTACTCCATTCAATATTTGAAATCATAGCTATCATATTTTTAATGAAAGATTCGAAAGAAAAATTTTACACATGATAGTTACTGAATTTCAAACCTAGTGATAAGTAAATAAAAAGATAATGCATAAATAAATGTATAAAAAAAGATAAAATAAACAAAAATAAAAGATAATGTTGGGATGGCTGATGCAATTGCGTTAAAAAACCACTATTTGAGGGAAAAATGGCATAAAAGGGTTATTTTATAACATTTTATTTTTTTCTTTCAATTTTATCGAAGAACTGGTCCAATGACTGTTGCTTCTGCCTCTTTTTGAGAATTTCACGGAAATGCGACATCGCATTATCGTTGAACTGATCCGTCGCTCGCAAAGCAGCCGGCTTATTCGGGTGGTGCTTTGCTACGAACAATTGCACAGTTTCCCACATTTTACATATTTCCCGAATCTGATCTGAAGGGAGGGATCCCAGTGAATTTTCATCCTCCTCTTCCCCAGACGAGATCACCTCCTTAACCTCTTGGTGTTGCTCGCGATGAAGATCGATCAGTTCATTTGTGGTAAGCTCCTGATCTTCTTCCTCCACAAGCTCTTGAATGATTGGCTCATTCACCTCCAGTCCTAAAGTTTTCCCCAGAGACACAATAACATCGATAATTGGTGGCTCCTGTTCACCAGACAACCCCTTAAAATCATAGGCATGGATGATGTGAGGCCACAATTTTGTCCAAGCAGAAACGAGAGTTCTCTGGGAGACTCCATTCCATGCTTTATCAATGATCTTAAGGCAGTGGACAATGTTGAAATGATTCTGCCAAAACTCTCGGAGAGTAAGGTTTGTTTCTTCAGTTAATTCGAAGCATCTCTGAAAAGTTCTTTGATATATATTTTCTTAAAGTTGGAAATGACCTGCTGATCCATAGGCTGCAGTAGTGGGGTGGTGTTAGGAGGGAGGAACCTGACCTCAATAAACTTGAATTCATCCAGTAAGTGATCCTTAAGGCTTGGTGGATGAGCAGGAGCATTGTCCATAACCAGCAACGCTCTGAGTGGCAGTTTTTTTTCCGAAAGGTATTTCTTCACTGCAGGACCGAATGCTTCGTTCATCCACTCAACAAACAACAAACGAGTGACCCAAGCCTTAGTATTCGACTTCCACAAAACGTTCAATTGGCTCTTTTGCACTTTGTGTTTCTTGAAAGCCCGTGGATTCCCAGAATGATACACGAGCAGTGGCTTTACTTTCAAATCTCCACTTGCATTAGCACACAGCAAGAGGGTGAGATGGTCTTTCATGGGCTTGTGACCGGGCATTGTATTCGCTTCGGCTGTAATGTAGGTTCTCTTCTGCATCTTTTTCCAAAAAAGTCCTGTTTCATCACAGTTAAAAACTTGCTGTGGGAGGTAACACTCGGTAACAACGAGCTTCTCGAACTCGGCAGTGAATGTCTCAGCTGCTTTAACATCCGAACTTGCACCCTCTCCATGCCTCGTGACACTATGGATGCCACTTCTCCTCTTAAAGTTTTCGAACCACCCCTTGCTGGCTTTGAAGTCTGCATGTACTTCGTTCTCTATTGATGTACATGGTATTTTACTCCCGAGTTCGGCGTACAAGGCCTTTGCTTTTCACATATTAAATTCTGGGTTATGGTATCACCTGCTAATTGCTTCTCGTTTATCCATACAAGAATCAATTTTTCAACTTCTTCTAGAAGACGTGGACGCTGTTTTGATAGTCTTGTGACTCCTTTTGCTGCATCTAACTCCCTTAATTCCTTTTTCTTCTTCAATATTGTGCAAATCGTTGATGTCGACTTCTTATAAAATCTCGCTATTTCTGTCACCCGCATGCCACTTTCGTGCTTTTCAATCATTTCCCTCTTTGCCTCCATTGTGATAATATCCTTCTTCTTACCCATTTCTCTTTCAACATATTTCTTCACGGGGCCCATTTTGCAGTGGTTATAGGATTTTTATAGCAAGAGAGGTAGAAATTGTCACCAATTTTTGAAAATACATATATAATCTAAAAAATAAATAAGAAATTAAAAAAAGCTATTCCTTTATCATTGAGAAATAATTTTATCGTTGAATTAAAATTAGTCAAAATGATATACAGAGTATTTTAAGATTAAAGAAAACTTTTTAACTTTAATAGCAACTTTTTAAATTTTAATAGCAACTTTTTAAATTTTAATAACACCTTCGAGCCTTTGTTTACAAATGGAAAAAGTTATCTTAAAAATTAAAAAAGTTTTCTTTAATTTTAAAATACTATATACATGTATATATATATATATGTATCGATTTGAATATATACATTACTAGCGGATGTGTACCCGGCTTCGCCCGGGTTTTATCCAAGTGAAAGTTTGCCTAACGAATATTATATATTATGAAGTATAATAAACAATGTTAAAGATTAGTTTTAATTATTAATCAAGATTGTGTGTGAATATGTGAGAAAGATGTAATATCATTGTTGTTTTCTTGGCCGACTGTTTTACATATGGTGTTATCTTAAAATTGCTTGTTTTGAATATTTTTTTAGATTGAGATTATTAGCTAGTATGTAAAAAAATTAACTCTGTTGAATTTTTTTTTTGTATTTATATATAAATAAAATTAACTCTGTTGATTTTTTTTGTATTTAATCGATAACACCGAAGTTACGCATGTTAATGTTAGGAAATATATTTTGATGTTAAGCAAAACCTGCTCCATCTCGTTTTACATAAATGTTGAAAATTTGGTTGAAATTGATGCATTGTAACGAAAGTTTTTAGTGAACAACACTTATGAAATTTCCATTTTATTAATATAAAATAGTATGTATTAAATATATATACTGTACTTATATTATAATGATTAATAACAATCCATAAATAAAATAATATTTAATATAAAAATATGCCCTCATCCCGCCGCTAAAGGTGGAAATGGAGAAGAGGGGCAACCATCACGAGTTGCTCGTAATGCGAAATTTCACTCGTAATCCGAGGTAAAATTTTTCAAAAAATTTTGCTCGTACTGCGAAAAGCTCGTACTCCAAGGTGCTCGTAAACCGAGGGTCCACTGTATATATATATATTGTGGCGAAGAAATAATTTATTATTTAATTTAATTATTCAATGAAAATATTTGTGTGGAAACAGATTTAAAATTTTACATTAGCTAAATCAACATTTAGTTACCTAGCTTGCTTGCTCGATATTCTCTAGCTGTAGATAGTTTGGTTAATTTGTTAATAATTGTTGACTGGTCGCCGTGATGTCATCAATAAATACTTTCACACCTTCAGATATACAAAGACTTAATTTCTACGCTACAATATATAACTATGTGTAAATGAATATGGCGCCTCTGCCACCGCTGTAGAGTTTGGAGGAGAATCGCCAGTGGGTCTCTAGTGACAACACGCATTTCACGATCTACAAAGAAAATGTAGATCGCATGAAGTGTCCTATAGAGAGAGGTGTTCTCTTACTGGAGAGTTGATAATTAGAAAAAAAAAGGTAATTTTGGTGATTAAAACTGTCACTTTATAGAGAGGTGTCCTCTAGCAAGAGTGTCCTTTCATGGAGTATGTTCTACTGTACCACAATATGGGTCTGTTGGAAAAAGAGGAATAACCATTGTTCAGATTGTAACAGCAGTATTATCATGGCACCAGTATAACCTCTTTAATTTAACAGGAAATACCTTTCCCTTGAGGTATTGAATTAAAGAGGTCTGACTGTATACATCAATTTATTAAACTGAAAATGAAATTTAAAAAAAAATCCTTTTGATTTGTTAGGTTTTAACTACAAGAAAATAAGACCAAATCCAAATAAATTAATAATGTGCGATGTTTCGGTAACAGCATTGTTACAGAAATGTCACACACTATAAATTTATATGGATTTGGTCTTATTTTCTTGTAGGTATAATCTATAACTCAGATGTTAATATCAATGACAACCACAGTTTTGGTGCAATTCACTTTCTAGAGAGAAGATGATTCACTTACCTCCCACTTGCGCTGTTTCTCGGGATCCTCCTCATTCATGATCCTTTCTTTCTCCGCCCTGCGACGTTCCTCCCTGCGCAGCTGGGCTGCTTCTTGGCGCTGCGCGTGAGTTGTCTTCAGGTAGGCTTCCTCCACTCTTTGGCGGTGTTTCTCTGCTCTGCTCTTTCCCTGGGTTCACAGTCGGGGGAGTGTTAGCTACACAAGAGAAAGGTGTGGAGGCTGGAAGGATGAGCATATATATATTTTGGACAGAGTGTAAAACTTTAGCTATTTAATGGAGGAGCATGGACTCATGGAATAGTAGGTGTAATCTTTGTACAAGAGGATGAGAAACAACAACAACTCTGTGACGATAATTGTCATCGTAGTGACACTCACCTCCTTGCTGAGGCGGAACTTGCGGACTTTTTCCACACAGTAGAAGACCAACTGGAGCAGAGGTTTGAGAGATTCCATCTGGTCAGCGGAGGAGTACCGGAGGTTGGGAGCTGTACAGAACACACATGCGTGATAATTTGGGGAGAGAATATAAAAATAATTTCACAAACCAGCGACAAAAAACATCAATTGACTTGTGAGTCAAATAGACACTGGTTAACAAGAATTTTTATTCACATTTACACAATCAAGCACTCTTTTCGTATCCTAAAATCTAAATGAAATTTGAGTAGGAAGAAACAGTGAAATATGAGGTATGTACCCAATTGATATTTGGTCAAAATGAAGGGATAAAATATTGAGTTTTCTGGCATCAATGCCATAACACAATTTACTACTTTGACCTAGGTACTTCTACATGTATTTGTATCAAAGGCAAAATTTGGATATAGATTAGAAACATAAGGTAGCAGCAAGACAAAATCACAAAAAATTGTGGGTGACATTTCGGAAATATTATGAAAAAAGGCATATCTAGGCAAAGTTCAAGTGCAGAATCGGAAGGTAAACCAAAGACCAAATCCAAATTATTGAAATGTTTATGATGTTTCGGTAACAACGTTGTTACAGAACAGGATTTCATCTTGTTACCTTTTGATTCCAATATACGCTCATGGACAAAACTTATGGAAGTGAAGTCTTTAATATCACCGGTTATCTATATATATGTGGAATTGTGTCGTATCCTGTCGACTCTCTGTCGAATTGGGGTTGTGGTGTCGACTTGGGATGTTGACTTACTGTGGACTCACTGTAGGGTCCTGTTGAATTGTGTGGTTGGGTGGATATGATTGGATTGGTGATTGATGGCGCAGTCTTAGTCGAATGGTGGTTTTCCACAGGGGAAGAAGGAGCACACCTGGATGGGAGAGAAATAAGACCTTGCGAAAGGAAGAATTATAAGACTGACTGGAGGTATTTGGCCTTTCACATGATGGAGCGGACACTACCTTGGTTGGAGCCTATGTTGAGCACACCTAGCTCGTAGCACAGTCACCTACCTTCCTCTTAACTTCTTGTCTGAGATCATTGTCATTAACTCTCTCGACTTCTCATTGGTGAAGATCCTTCCACATGCTCTCTGATGATTCGCTATCAATTGGTCATGCTTAAAGGTGATTGGTTGTTGATTTGTCATGCTTAAATGTGATTGGCTTAGTACCTCCATTGTCGCCATGATTGCAATCCTCCAGGAAGAAGGCCTTTGAACATATGGGTCCAGGGCAGTGACCTTTACTTCCTGGATGATGCAATGCTGTTAATTGTTCTTTCCCTTTTCGCGAAGCCTAACTTTTATTAAACCTTTTGACGATACATTTTGCATAGATTGTGGTGGAGTTACATATTCCTATATACAGATTATCACATATATTTTTTTTTAAGGTAACAGAGGCAATTTTATTCACACTTGATTATCTTGTGTGTCTACAATAAAGGTCACTGTGTATCAAATAAAAGAAAATAAGACCTAATCCAAATAATTTATTAGTGTGTTTTAGGTTGGATTAGGTCGTATTTTCTTTTATTATAATCTATAATCCGTCACTGTGTATCAAATATCTTTCAGAGTTATTGTCTGAATCCCGATATACATGTTAAAAGGTACAACTTCCCTAAGTTCAGTCCATAAGTGTATAATCCAAATTGTACCTTATCATGCAAGTGCAGAAAGGAGTGGCTTACCATTGAAGGAGAAGATGAGCACTTTCTTGGGCTCTGGGTGCTTGCCAGGCTGGTTGTCCCTGAGACCACCACCAGGTTGGACTGGGGTAACATGGGATGGTGGATTCAACTTACTCTTGGACTTTGTTGCCAGTGTACTGGTCCGAGAAGTGGATGCAGTCGATGTACTCCTCGTACTTCTTCAGCATGGATATGAACTGCAGCCCACAAAACACAGGTGGCTTAGAGAAGAACATTACAAAAAGCAACAAAGTTAATAAGCAATTGGTTTAGCAACAATAGCCAACCAAGAGACCAAGAGAATAAGCAGTAGCGAATCAACAGTAGTATTGTTAGAAAGAGGAGAAAGACCTCTTTAAAAATCCTGAGTTCAACTGACCCGGTTAATAAATCTCAACTAGGGTCCTCTCCAGGGATACAGATCTACTTCCATGTTAGGAACGGCCTCAAATTACAGGAAAAGTCGGACTTTCACCAAAGTGTGCCTGGATTATGGTGCCATGATCATTGAAAGCTCATTCCATGAGATCAGAACACAACCAAGAGACTGCACCGCTACCAAATGCTGCTATACTATGCATTAAAGTAGAGCCTCCATGAGAAGATACCTCTCTTCAATGGACAGTTTTTTCATTGGCAAAATTACCATTTTTACTATTTAGAAACTCTTCGGTAAGAGGAAATCTATCTTTAAAGGACACTTTGGCTTTGCAACTAGGTGTCCTTTATAGAATAGATGGCTACTGTATTGGCTAATTTGGTCTTATTTATTATCATCCACTGCTCTAAGGGGGCTAGAACATGTTACAATACCAATGTGCCAACCAGCATAGAATATATTGCCACTTTAAATATTAATCTGTAATTCCTAAAAGTCCCTAGTCAAAAAATATAGCTCAACCTAATATATAAGAGGCAAACTAATTGAAAAGTTTTGGTAGAAACTTTGCACAAACACCACTGGATCAGGGTCAAATTCTTATCAAACACTAATCAGGGCTTTGTTTGCTATTTTTTACTGTACTAGATGATTGCTCATTCTACAGATGGAGAATGACACCAAGTTCTAACACTTTGAATAGTACCTTCATAATAAAGAAAAATATATAGTATCATTAGCATAATCCTCCTTTTTTAATTATTGTCATCTATATCTACAGAAGGAGTGTATTCTTAGATTTCAAACATAGATAAACTATTCCTATATATACAGGGTGTACCAGGTAAATTGGGACTAACTTTGACAGTCCATAAAACAAAAACTACTTGAGATTAAAAACTTGTTTTTTTTATTACGTAGCCATATTCATGTAAAATGCAACAGTACATGTGTGCGCAGTGTAGTGATGAACAGTAACCGAGAATTTGAAAATCGAGCTGCCATCATCGTTGCTCTGCGCGCCGGAAGGAGCCCCAAAGAGATAGTGGATTTTCTTAAGTTGCCCAAAACCACTATTTATCGTGTCAAGAAGCAGTTTGATGAGGCCGACAGTAACAAAGAGGGGATAGCTACAAGGAAAAAGCACTCGCGTCGATCGGACAGGGTAAGAGGCGAAGAATTTGTCAAAAATGTCAAGGAGAAGATTGATGGAAACCCTGGGAAGAGCATGAGGGCCATAGCCAAGGAAATGGACGTTGGCTCTATGACAATTGTCAGAACTATCCATGAGGACCTTGGTCTCAAGTCTTATGCCCTTCGGAAAGGTCAGTTGCTGACTGAGAATATGAAGAATAACAGAAAAGGAAAGGCTGCTGCCCTCCTCAACAACCTGAAACACGACTCTTTTGGCATGCTAAGGTTCTTCTCTGACGAAAAGAACTTTGACGTGGACCAAAAGGTAAATCCCAGGAATGATCGCTGGATCTGTAAAAACCCCTCAGAGATACCTGTCGTGATGCACACGAAATTTCCTGCCTCCGTAATGGTCCTTGGCGTTATCAGCAGTGAAGGTGATGTCATGCCTCCCCATTTCTTTGAGAAGGGCCTTAGGATGAACGCTGACACCTACATCAATGTTCTGGAGACCGTTGTGAAGCCTTGGATGGACATGGTGGCCGCAGGAAGGAAGTATGTCTTCCAACAGGACTCAGCTCCAGCCCATAAGGCAAAAAAAGACACAATCGTGGCTGACACTTAACGTCCCTAGTCACTGGGGTCCTGATATTTGGCCCCCTAATTCTCCAGATTGCAATCCCCTCGACTACTATGTATGGGGCATTGTTGAGAGAGATGTCAACAAAGCTCCTCATACCACCATCCAGTCTGTCAAGAAAGCAGTTCACACGGTGATGACCCAAATGGACAAGGTCATCGTCGCCAAAGCCTGTGCTTCATTCCGCACTCGCCTCGAGACTGTTGTAGCTAATAATGGAAACTTCATTGAATAAATAAAAACTATATCCTTTTATCTAATACTGTGTCAAATTTCATTCGGATATTTTAATTTTTACTTGCAAAAAATTTCAGTTAAAATACCATTGTTGAAATTCCCAATTTACCTGGTACACCCTGTATATATACACTCATGGACAAAACTTAAATTGTACCTTTTAACATGTATATCGGTATTCAGATAATAACTCTGAAACTTATTTGATACACAGTGATCATTCTTGAAGACACACAAGATAACCAAGTGTGTGAACAAAATTGCCTCTGTCTCCTTAAAAAAAAAAATTTAAAAAATACCGGCAACATCAAACATTTTCCACTTCCTTAAGTTTTGTCCATGATTGTACTTTGTCATCTCTACAATCCAAAGTGTACCAGAGATCTATATCCCAGGTAGTGTAACAAGGAGTACCTTGGCATCTAGCATGGCGCTGGCCACTTCACCAATCTCATTGAGGAGGTTGAAGTTGGAAGAAAGACCGTACTTGTCCACATTCTTCTTCTCCGGACAGTACGTGCTCTGTAACACACCAGCCGGGGGATAAAGAGAGAGAATATAGCACAACTCCATTCTTTTCTATGCAACACATAACCAGCTATATGTCCCAACTTGTACTTCCAATACCAGTAAGGGCAGTAGGTTATTTTAAATAAGGAAAACATCCATGCATAAACACAAGGTAATAAGACCAAATCCAAATAAATAAATAGTATGACGTTCCTGTAACAGCGTTGTTACCATCTTCAGACAAAATTCAGTACATTCAGTACTTTTGTCTGATGATGGTAACAATGCTGTTACTAAACATTTATTTATTACTTTATTTACTAAATATTTATTTATTTGGATTTGGTCTTAATACCTTGAGTTTCTAATCTATAATCCGAATTGTACCTTATCATTAAATCAATGCATAATAAATTGATTCATTCATTCATTCACAATTGATCATAGACATTCAAGTGATATTTTGTGGAGAATGCAAATTACAATAGATTATCCGAGATTTTTCTCTCCCCACCCTCTAAAATCAATACAAACCCCAATTCCAGATGAGAGTAAAGTGTGAAAGGTTTCAGTGGCAACCATCATTCAATTAGAAGATGAATGTAGCAAGGATTCTACATTCCAATGATATAACTGAAGAAAGGGGTCATCGAAGTCTAAAAATGACTGTGTGTAGCATGAAGAACTTGAAGTAAGGATTGAAAGGACTTACGGCATCTTGCATTTCTTTGGCAATTTTGGAGATGGACTTCTTGGTACCTAGACACATTACAAAGGAGTCCATGCTGTCAGCGCTCATCTCCACCCGGACATTCTGGCCACACACACATACAAACTTAGAACATCTTGTTGTAAGCAGCTGTACACTACTCAAGTTGAAAACACCAAGCCTCCAGGAATAGGGTTTCTTAAAAGATATTTTATTTTACAAATCTCTAGCTTTCAGGCACGAGAGCCTCTACTTAGAGAAAGCATGATAAAACAATCAATTAAAAAATTATAATCCCTTGCCCTATAATTATTGGCAAAAAATCATTCAGGGATGTGTTTAGACCAGTGATTCTCAACCAATGTGCCGCGGTAATTTTGTGTGCCGCGAAATTCTAAAAATGTGCCGCCGAATTTTAGTCATATGATTATGTTCACGTTTGTATTGGTTTTTCTTTTTTTTTTTTCATTTTTTTACTTTTTAAAATAACGAAATTAGCAAATTGAATGTTAGAGATGTATATTACTTATATTTTGCATAGAAATATTGATACATAATTTGAATTTTCTTGCATTCAAGTTAGCAAAAGTGTGCCGCGAAATTCTAAAATTGTGCCGCCAAATTTTCAAATCTTTAAAATAATGCGCAACAAAAAAAAGGTTGAGAATCACTGGTTTAGACCGTTAAAGCCTGAAAGCTAAAAATACTAACATTTGTATTTAAGAAACACATCTCTGGATGATTGTTTGCCAAATACTATGTATGCACTACTCAAGCTCTTTATGGAAAGTACTTTTAAATGCTAGGGTCACGTGTTGAAAGGCGAACAAAAGTAACAATTACATTTTTACAGAAATGCATCATCTATCGGTATCAGCTAGTTGTTCCAAACCTTGTGCTTACAGTAAACCATTTAGCTGGTGGCTATTTGTAAGTAGGTTGTTGGTCTGTAACTGTTTACTAGATATTTTCATATTTTGATTCAATTATAAGATTCCACAACAAAATAATTATCATTTATTAAAATAGGGTTAGCTTTTACGAGACATGCTCTTCCTCGGGGCTTTATATGTGAATACGTTTTATTTATAGAGAGGTTCTAGTATCTTGTGTGTTTAGGTAAAAGGGTTTGAGGAAGAGACTGTTACTTGAAAGCTTTGTTGTTGTTAGCATCCATAAAGTTGAGTTTAACTTTTGAATACAAATAATCTCCAATTTGATCTATTAGTGACCATTACAGGCAGTTCATCTAGTGACCTTCTGGTAGCTTTCTTGACCCCTTCTAGCCATCTCATTGAAAGTCTTCCTCTCTTCCTTCCATTTTTCTCAACATCTTTTCTAATCCATTTGTTCTCATTATGTGTCGGAAGTAGGTCAGCTTACATATTTGGGATTCTAGGGATCTACCAGGAATAGTGGCTACAAGCCTCCCTAAAGTCACTTGTATAGAGCAACAGTTCGAGGCCCCGATGCAGGCAATTGTAATTCTGAGGAACTCAATCAGCATGGACTTCTGCTCAGGTGAGAGTCGACTGTGGAGTTTCACCATTTCAGAGTGAGGTACAATTGTGTTTTCTATTTTGTTCCTATAAATATCCTCATAGGCTAGGTCTAAGAAGCAGTTATAATCAAATCTATAAGAAATTGAAAATTATTTTTGATGGGGCTGATTTTTAAAAAATTAAATCATTTTCTACTGCCTTACTGTAATTAGGAATTAATGGTAGGGCCTGGCTCATCAGTGATGATCTCCTGGCAAAACTGCTGGGAGGATATACCACTGATGAGCCAGGCCATCCCATTAATTCCTAATTACAGTAAGGGCAGTAGACAATTATTTTATTTAAAAAGAATCATACACATCAAAAATAGTTTCAATTTCTGTTGTTGTTGTTGTTTCTTATCCCCTTGTGTAAAGATTACACAAATTCCATGGTTTCAATTTCTTATAACACATGGTATGTTGATGCATCATATAATAATCCAGTCTCTCCAGCTGTTGGCAGGTTTACGGTGCAGACTCACAATCTGGTCAGTGGAAGGCTTGATGAGGTTGGTGATCATGGAGAGGAGGTCCTGGCGTTTTAGCAGCTTCAGCTCCACCAGCATGCCCTCCACACACAGCCGGCCGCTGCACCACAGGGTGTACACATTCTCTGACTCCTTCACCAGTCCCCCACTGCCCTCTAGGTCCTTGCGGCCATCGTCTCCTGGACACACCACTCAGTTCTACACTGCATCCAGGCCCAAGGTAATAAAGCCAAAAAAATAGTGTGATATTTCTGTAACAGCATTGTTACCATCATCAGACAAATTACTGTGTATAAATGATAAGGCAAAATTTGGATTATAGATTATAAACACAAGGTAATAAGACCAAATCCAAATAAATAAATAGTGTGCAACGTTTGGGTAACAACGCTGTTACCGAAACGTTGCACACTATTCATTTATTTGGATTTGGTCTTATTACCTTGTGTTTACTGTGTATAAAGTACTTATTTATTTGGATTTGGTCCTATTACCTTGTATTTCTAATATATAATCTCCAAATTGTACCATATCATTATATACAGGCCTATAATTACTTTATACAGTATAGATTTAGCTTATTCCCCCATATGTGCTTCTCTTCAAGCTGCCTCTATCAGATTAAACTTCTTCCATTTTATTAATGTCTATTTTAAAAAATCTAAAAGTCTTGTTAAAATGTTATTTTAGAATTATGGTCAGAAGTGCACCAAGCAGAATAAAAGGAAATTTGGGACCATGAAAACCTAGCTAGTGTGTGTGCAAGAAACAGGATATAGGCTGAAGTACTGTAGCAAAGTTTCACAGTGGCCACAATTTGTTTTGAAAAGAAAGTTGAATGGAGACTTTAAACCAGAGTTTGGAATTCTCCAAGATTAGCTACTTTCTCAAAAATTTCTCCTTAGCATTTAGAAGTAATGGAATATAGGTACAAATGTGGATGAAACAATATAGGAAATTTTGGAAGACACTTTCAAAATGTATATTTATAAAATGAGAAAAATATATATGAAATTTAAACCCAATACAATTTAGAAAATGTTTAAACTCCATCTTTACCCAGTCCCAAGCCCAGATAAAAAAAGGAGTAAGGGAAGCAGAACAACCTTACAAAAAAAAATTTGAAAAAGGTTAAGCCGGTTCGGCTGAGTGAGGTGTGCTCCCAGTCTTAATGACAAAAGCAGACATTTTACATTAGAGGTTGTTCTAATTAATATTCCATCGCATTTATTTGATCTTATCACCTGTTGATTAGATCCAACTTTTTATCTTTCATTGCCCAACTAGCACAAACCTGTTCTACTGTGGAAATCAAGAGGCACTGAACCATGAGCCCAACTTCCACAAACCTGCTCTACTGTAGAAATCAAGAGGCACTGAACCATGAGCCCAACTTCCACAAACCTGCTCTACTGTGGAAATCAAGAGGCACTGAACCATGAGCCCAACTTCCACAAACCTGCTCTACTGTGGAAATCAAGAGGCACTGAACCATGAGCCCAACTTCCACAAACCTGCTCTACTGTAGAAATCAAGAGGCACTGAACCATGAGCCCAACTTCCACAAACCTGCTCTACTGTGGAAATCAAGAGGCACTGAACCATGAGCCCAACTTCCACAAACCTGCTCTACTGTGGAAATCAAGAGGCACTGAACCATGAGCCCAACTTCAACAAACCTGCTCTACTGTGGAAATCAAGAGGCACTGAACCATGAGCCCAACTTCCACAAACCTGCTCTACTGTGGAAATCAAGAGGCACTGAACCATGAGCCCAACTTCCACAAACCTGCTCTACTGTGGAAATCAAGAGGCACTGAACCATGAGCCCAACTTCCACAAACCTGCTCTACTGTGGAAATCAAGAGGCACTGACCCATGAGCACAACTTCCACAAACCTGCTCTACTGTGGAAATCAAGAGGCACTGAACCATGAGCCCAACTTCCACAAACCTGCTCTACTGTGGAAATCAAGAGGCACTGACCCATGAGCACAACTTCCACAAACCTGCTCTACTGTGGAAATCAAGAGGCACTGAACCATGAGCCTAACTTCCACAAACCTGCTCTACTGTGGAAATCAAGAGGCACTGAACCATGAGCCCAACTTCCACAAACCTGCTCTACTGTGGAAATCAAGAGGCACTGAACCATGAGCCCAACTTCCACAAACCTGCTCTACTGTGGAAATCAAGAGGCACTGAACCATGAGCCCAACTTCCACAAACCTGCTCTACTGTGGAAATCAAGAGGCACTGAACCATGAGCCCAACTTCCACAAACCTGCTCTACTGTGGAAATCAAGAGGCACTGAACCATGAGCACAACTTCCACAAACCTACTGTGGAAAGCAGACAATTACAACTTCCACAAACCTGTTCTACAGTGGAAGGTACTGACCTACAAGGGCAAAGTTGGATTCCAGCAGAGGTCTGTGGGCCTGCAGCCAGGCCTGGGCCAACTGGTGGTTGCGGGAGCGGCCCAGCACGAAGGCCGAGCAGTACACCACCAGGCCGGCAATCATCAGCAGCTCCAGGTAGAAGTGTTCCCAGTGCCGCCGGAAGTGGAGCGGAACCTATACATTGGCACTCTCTTTCACACATACTCCACACAATCTGAGAACCTTTCATAGGAATAGAAATGATGATTAGAGCCCCTCAGATATACAGATTAGAGAAATACAATAGAAGTGAATCTCCTGGATATTGAAATAATGCAACAGATGTTTCTGGAGATGAGTTTATCCAGAATAGAGAAATAAATAATAAAACTACTTTGGTTAATTCCACGATATAAGCGCTCCAATCTGTATTCAAAATTATAAACCCTTTTCAGGACAAAGGCTTCTTTAAAAAAAAAAATTAAGATGGCAAAACCTCGGGGTGGATTTACCATTGATAAGCCAAGCCTTTCCAATATTTTTATCATTGCAGTAAGGGCAAAATTGCTTATTTTAAAGGAAGCATATGTGCTAAAAATGTGTCAAATATTGAGTGCTATAATTATCAACACACAACAACAACAAAACTGAAAAAGGAAATAAATGCTGGAAAATAGAAAATTGATTGAAATAGCTTCAACAACTCCATGTTAAAATATACCTAAGGAATATATATATTTAAGGTGTAGATTAGGAGTGAAATGAATGAAAAACAATTTCAATGCTAAGATAATAAAGAAAAAGTTAACCTGATATATGAAAAAATTGAAATATTTCAAAGCATTGCTATAGATGTAAGCTTTCTTTATTATCCTTAGATTTAATGAATTGCCAATTAACTCAAATTTATATAAAAGTGAAATTGTACTGGGATCAGTTTGATAAATTAAGAATAAAGTCTTCTTCTTCTTCTTTCTTATCTCCACACAGGATGAAGTAGAATGTGTCTACCTTTGTCATTAAGACTGGGAGCACTACTCAGTGGCAGGCCAACTTAGCTCCAAAATAAATGGCCGCCTCTGACATGAGGAACAGACGCCATGTGCAGCCGCTCCTAACATGGAGTACAAATGCTTGAAGAATAAAGTGACTTTCCAGAATGGTTGCTAAGTTTTCCCACTATGTACTAGGTGTCAACCTGCAAGCACATTATTGTCTGCATTGGCTCATCCATTGATGAGCTCTATTCATCCCCAGGAGACACCATCAACAAGCTCTACAAGCTTCATACCCTGATATGATTGAGTGGAGATAAGAAATAAGAAGAAGAATAGAGTATCTCCTGATCGTGCAATGTCAGATCATTATCTTTCAGTTTCACAAGTAGTTTTTACTTACCTTTGTGATTTTGAGGTCAGGTTTCTCAGGATTCCTGGACCTGGAAGGCTTGTTGTCACTGATGACTCCTTCAAACTCTTCTTCATCTTGGTAGTGGTCAAAGTCCTCTTCCTGCAGGCACGTAAGGTACATGACACCAGGGACAAGATTTTGTCGATGAGACAGTCAGACTAGCAACACATCCCTCAAATCACCTCTCTTTAAAGGACAACATCTAAAAGAAAATAAGACCTAATCCAAATAATTTATTAGTGTGCGACGTTTCGGCAACAGCATTGTCACCATCATCAGACAAAAGATAATAAATTATTTGGATTAGGTCTTATTTTATTTTATTATAATCTATAATCCAAATTGTGCATTATCAGGACATCTAGTTACTGAGACAAAATGTACATTAGAGAGAGGTTTATACCAAAGAACAACTAATTGGTAAAAATGGTAATTTTGGCGATGAAAACTGTCCTTTGAATAAAGGTGTCCTCTAGTGGGAATATACTCTCATATTGTTATCTTTATACAGTAAAACCTCCATGAGAGGACACTCACGCTAGAGGACACCTCTCTATAAAGGACACTTTGGCACTGCAATTAGGTATCCTTTATAGGGAGGTTCTACTGTACATCTAAAATTTGATTTTTAATAGAAAGATGAAATAATTTTAATCCCACAGATTTTTGGATAAATATAAAATTTAATTTTTTTTAAATTCAAAATACCCAAATCAAAATTTTTGGTTGAATTAAAGTCAATGATGAATTATAGTCAGTCAAAGTAAATAGGCTGACTAATGGGAATTAAGCAAAAGGGTTGAATTAAAAGTGAGTGTTGGATTAAAAAAGTTACACTCTGTATATATACAGAGTAAACCTCACTATAACAACATCATTATTGGGTACCAAGATTTTATTGTTGTGTAAACACGTCGGGTAGTTGGTGACTTCTGTATGCTCCAGGAACCTGTGTTACTTAAATAAATATAAATAAAATACATAATAATAATACTTAAATAAATAATGTGTAGACATGTGGTGCACTTACAGTAAAAGCAGTTGCCTACTTCTACCCACCATGATTATCATGGCCTGTACCACCTGCACTAGGGATAAGCAAAAAATATATATATATATATATATATAACCATGATATGTTGCTATAACCACATTTTGAACAAGGGTGGAACTTGGGATCTTAAAACTACGATGGTATAACCGCTGTTATAAAAATAAGCTATTGTAACAAGATTCCACTGTATATAAGTGGCAAAGTTAGAATATAGAAAAGATTCACAAGGTAACAAGACTAAATCTAAATTAGTATTCCACATGTGTCCTTTTTTATCACAGCATTGTGCTACCATAATCACACATGTTGATACAATACACATGGAATCCGTGTAATCTTTACACAAGGGGATAAGAAACAACGACAGAAATGATAAATGAAAGTACAACTACATTATGCTGATGACTTTCTGCAATCTATTGGAAAAAATATATAAAACTAGCGAACCCGGCCACGCGTTGCTGTGGCTAAATTGTAATATGTTAAATTAACATTATACTAAACTATTCAGTAAAGTAAAGTTAATATTCACTTATAGAGATAAAATGTTTTAGCCGATCTAAAGCCCTACGGGATTGAGAAAGGAACGTTACGTTAAAATTTGAAAGTGATTTTTATATATATAGATAATATAGCCCTTCATTGTAATCATTGATTATATTCACTGCATTAATAAATGTCAGTGAACGCGTTTATTTGTATTGTTTTTTCTGTTCGAGATATTCGAATAGAACGTTCTCACATTTTCTGTAAAATATTTATATATGCACAAACACAGAATATAATCACTATGTCCTAATTGCGCTATAATTATTGTTATAAATATTATTCTAAAATAATTCGCCAGAAATCGTCCTGATAGTATACCAAACAACCTCCCAAAGTTTCATGGCAAACATCTAAAATAAAATAATACTTTCAATTCTTTGCTACAATATTAAAAAAAGGGGTGCTTAGGTGTTTAAAAATGTAAAAATGTGCTCTAAATAGTATTACATAGAGCCTTCATAACAAACATTTTTAAAATAAACCAATAAAAATATAATAATGCTGTAAAAACAGACCTTGCTACAATATTATAAAAGAAATGAAAATAAAAAAAGACACCCACGCTGAGCCTCGAACCTAGGTTTGTTACAAATATTATCAAAAAATTGTTTATGTTAATTTTTATTTTAAAAAGCCTACATTTTAAATAAAATAATATTTTTAATAATATAAAAGAATACAATAATATAAAAGAAATGAAAAAAAAAAAAACACCCACGCTGAGCCTCGAACCTAGGTTGCGGGGGTACGAAGCTGTGTACCTAACCTATAGGCTAAGCTTGACGTTACAAATAAGCTCATGCGAGGCTATTTCAGGCCAAACGTCTACCGCGAGGGGGCGTTGATTGCGAGTGAATTTACGTTTTTCGTAAATAAAAATGCAACGAAAGGTTATTTCTAAAGAGTAATTAGCCAGAAACCATCCCGGTAGTATACTAAACATCTTCCCAAAGTTTCATCACGATTGGTTGAGCGATGTAGAAGATTATCACGAACGGACGGACGGACGGACGGACGGACGGACCAACGGACCAACAAACATCCATTTTTATATATATAGATAAACACACACACATATTGATATTTTTTTTATTTATTCGGAAATTGGCCAACATCCTTTCTTTAATAAAAAAAAAGTTTCATAGAAATTTTTGTAATAAGACGCTTCCGCCAGAGAAGTTTTTAAATTTATCAACATCTTGTCAAGAGAGAACTCAAAAGTACATTTTTAATGCCTTACTTGCATATATATTTCATTTTTCTCCTGACTAGGACGACAAAATATTTTTGTTGAAATGTTGATTAAATTAAAAATACATATCCAGTAGAATCTCCCTGTAAAAGACAACACCTAATTGCAGAGCAAAAGTGCCCTTTAGAGAGAGGTGTCCTCTTACCGGAGAGTTGCTAAATTGTAAAAATGGTAATTTTGCAAATGAAAACTGTCCTTTGTAGAGAGGTGTCCACTAGCGGGGTTTCTGCTAAAGGGAGGTTTTACTCTATATATATATATGGAGGCAAAGTTGTCTTTTATTATGAAGAAAGATCAACCCACTTATGGTGTTTGGGCTATTGGCCCAGTGAGGTTGAGGCTCTTCATTAATGATCAATCAAGGCATCTTTATAATCCAAGAAAAGGGATATCTGTGGCTGAATGTGCATAGATTGGCTAATAGGATGATGACATAATGGAAGATCATTTCCAGATCCAAGAAAGGGTATGTTGGCTAGAGAGGATTCAGAAATTATTTAAGAGTTTCAGAAAACTTGGCTAATATATTTTCTCGAAAAGGATATAATAATAATCAAATGTAGATGCATTTTGAGCTATTGGGGCTTGTTTGCTCCATCAATGGAATCCTTAAACAAGACAAATGTGTTGAAACATTATTAAGTCCTATGGAGAAAGGGACAGCTGACATGTCTTATCAATAACAGCCCTAGGGAAGATAGTAAGATAACAATGGGCATAAATAAATGTGACCTAATTGGCCTTTAGTATTAAACTCTTTAGGCACACATGCATGGACACATACATGCATGCTCGGACACACACAAACACATGCGCATGAATACACATACCATTCACGGACACATTCATGCATGCTCGGACACACATACAGATGCATGCATGGACAAACGCATAAACACATGTGCATGCATATATGGACACATACATGCATGCACACACACACACGAACACATGCATGCATGCATGGACAAACAAACACACACACATGAATGCACGGACACATACGCACACACAAAAAGAATTAAAAACCATCTCCTGATCAAGAAACTAAGCTGATAGACCGGGCAACAGCTCTCACAGATTCAATATTAAGCCTAAACAGAATTTTTTATACCTCCAAAATATAACTTGAGATTTTTAGACAGCGCTTAGCTAACAACAAAATTCAGCTAAATGATCAAATCTTTTCCTCCATTTTCAGTGGCACACACAAAAATGTAAAACCAGATAGCTTCACTGGTATATAGATGTGATGTTTATATGACATGGATTGAGAGAAAAATAGCATCAGTTAGATCAATACTAAGAAATTAAAAAATAAAAAAGATGAACCAAGTTCCCAATTTTAACATTTTAGGAGCCCTAAGGTACTTGTGTTTTGTTATGATAATGATATATAATTAATGCTTCTTTCCTTGTACCATCGAGATAAGAACCTACCTGGTAAAGGTGTTGTTACTCTAAACACCAGAGGTGAGATCTAAATATATTGAGAGAAGAGTTAAAAATAAACATATATAGGTTAGTAAACACAAGGGTCCATAGCTAAGAAACATATCTGAATGCTTTTAGAAAAAGATGTCATCCAAGAAGTCACAATCCCTCTAAAAATCAAGTCTCTCAAATCCCAAAAAGGTTTTGTGTAGAAACTACATCACACAGAAAAAGAGTTTGTATATTTATAATTTGGTATTAATATAAAATTCTTTAAACTACAAAAAAAATAAAATGCTTCAAAAATATCTCTCATGACATGTTTGACTGTATAAAAGTAATAGATAAGATTGAGCTGAATTTTGTGAATTGAACTTGGCAGCAAAATAATTATTTCTTCTTCTGTTTCTTATCTCCTTGTGCAAATATTACATGAATTCCACGAGTCCATGCTCCTCAAGCTGTTTGATGATAAGCAGCAGCCTCTCCCAAAGGTCCTGTTTAGTGCATCTAATGCAATCCAAAATGTGTTTCTTTCTTCTTCTAATGTTACCATGAAGTGTTTGTGACTCTTGGAAGCTTCCCAATTAAGTGAGAAAGACAAGAAGTTAGTAAGTTCAGCCCACCACCACCACCACCACCTTTAAACACCAGTTCTTCCAAACAACCCCAAGTATGTCAGTAGCGACTGGCAGCTCAATTGGGAAATTCTTCCTTACAACATTTCCTGACTGCATCCAAGACTTCTGGTTGGCTGGAGCATCTTCCTGAAACATCCAATGGAAACCTTCAAGCAGCAATTCCTTCCAGACTCCCTGCATAGTTGGAAGAAAGAAAAAAAATTCAGAAGGAAAACTAAAAAAAGAGTAACAAGGTCAAACCTAAGTCAAGTAAACTGTGTGTGACAATTCAAAGGTAGGGTGTGCTACCATCTAAAATGGTACCATTGGGTCACACTCAGTTTACTATGGCTTTGTGTGGTCTTGTTACTTTTTTTTTTGTATTTTTTTCTTCTGTAACTCAGATTATTTTGAAGAAAGAAAGAGAAGAAGAAAAAAAGAAAAACAGAAATTCAGTACTTTTGTCTGAAGATGGTAACAACACTGTTACCAAAATATCACACACTATTTATTTATTTGGATTTTGTCTTGTTACCTTATGTTTCTAAACAATATTTTATACGAACTCCCTGAAGTGTGATGAGTTGGCTGTGTAAGAGAATAACTACAGTAAACATAAGGTAATAAGACCAAATCCAAATAAATAAATAGTGTGTGACGTTTCAGTAACAGAGTTGTTACCATCTTCAGACAAAAGTGCTAAATGATAATGGTAACAATGCTGTTACCGAAACATGACACACTATTTATTTATTTGGATTTGGTCTTATTACCTTGTGTTTATAATCTATAATCCAAATTGTGCCTTATCAGAAACTTCTCAATATATATTGGTTAGGTGTCATTTAAATTATAAATGTCAAGGTAGTAAGACCAAATACAATATGCGATGTAACAGTATCATTACCAAAATGTCACAATTATATATGTTATTGATTTGGAATTGTGATCTTATTACCTGTTGTTGATTCTCAATTTATAAATACAGTAGAACCTCCATGAGAGGACACTCCCGCTAGAGGACACCTCTCTATAAAGGACAGTTTTCATTTGCAAAATTACCATTTTTACTATTTTGACACTCTCCGGTAAGAGGACACTTCTCCCTAAAGGACACTTTAGCTCATCAATTAGGTGTCCTTTACAGGGAGGTTCTACTGTATATATTTAATTAATATATATTAAATATACATCAAACACAACTAACTATATGGAGACAGATAAAAAAAAATTGCTTTCTCTCTCTTCAAAACTTTCAACATGCCTTAAATTGGAAATTTCTGGCTTTTATACTTTTCAAATTATCTTGATTGACCAGTCAGAAATTTTTTACACAAAAAGATTCCTGAAATGAAATAAAAAAAACTAGAAGGAAATAAACCAAACAATGAACACCATTAACCTTAATAATAATTCTTTTGTTTCTGACTATTGTGCTAGCAGCATTGTCAACACACATGAGGGTGCATCAGAGCTATATCAGTTAGCCATTGTCAACAAAATGGACATATTGAAAAGTTGGCTGTACTTAGCTCTCAAACTCCCAGAGAACAGACTATGATAATCATGATGGGGTAGGGTTGTATACTTTAAGCACATCTCAGTAGAACATGAAAAACAGTCCAACCCTACCAGCAAGTGCAAGTAACCAAACAGGGCTCTGACACATTTGTAAGTGCAAAGTCAAACTGCTTTTCACACGTCTAGACATGTAGTGCACTTACAGCAAAAGCAGTTGCCAACTTCTACCCACCATGATTATAATGGCCTGTACCACGTGTACTAGGAATAATAATAAAAAACATGAGAAACAGAAACTTACAGGTTACTAAAGTCCTATTTGGCTATTCACACACTCATTGGTAAGGTTGGACTCTGGTAAGAATCTGGGGCCATTGAAGCAACAGCCCCCCCCCCAGTGTGTTTATACTCAGGTGCCACTCATACACCAGCGTATGATTTCAAGCCTCAGGTACCTATCATGTGCTCGCCCATGATCTAAGTCTAAACCTTTATTCTCTCTCAGAAATAGTTATTACCTAGTTGTATGGTTTTAACTTTTTGTCAATAAATATGATTTTCTTTATTGGACAAACAGTGTTATTTGAATGTTGGAATCTGGTGAAAGTCTGTACTTATGGTAGTGGCATTGAAATCTTTTATTGTCAAAAAATGGCAGTTTTTACTATTGTCCCACCTACAACAGCAAATAAGTTAGTGGGATCTCTCTTGTCAATTTTTGATATATTTCCATCAAACATTCCAAATAATGTCATCATCGTACCATCTCTGATACACAAGTCAGCTATCATGGAATGTCATTTCACTCTGTTCTTAATACTTCGCCTCTTCATATTGTCTAATTCCAGATCACTCTATTATATTATCAAATCCTACAAGAAAATAAGACCTAATCCAAATAATTTAATAGTGTGTGACGTTTCGGCAACAGCATTGTCACCATCATCAGACCTCGTTGCTGAAACGTCACTATTTGGATTAGGTCTTATTTTCTTGTATTATAATCTATAATCCAAATTGTGCTTTATCATTATCAAACCAATCTTTCCTTGGTCTACCTTCATTCACCAAGGTATATACTTCCAGTATGGTTAATAGACAATCTCATGAAATTTATATCTACAGCATTTTTATCAAATTATGTAAAATAGTATTTGATTCTATTTGAAATCTTATCTTACTGATGATTTATTGTTTTTATCCTGTAGAAAGGCTTCCATGCTCGAAAGCTAGAGAAATTTGTATATAACTTTTTTTTTTTTTTTAAGGAATCTATCCTTGAAGACTTAATATTTTCACCTTAATAATTAGGGTACCGATTTCCTGCAAACTTTCCATTTCCTTTTGGTTACTTCCTTTAATTTGTATAATAAAATAATGACATTGCTAGGTGTGAAATAAGGCTGGCAAAAACCTGGAACCAAGCTTATTTAGTACAAGATCATTCAGTTGATGAAGATTGAAGAAGATGAAAGATGTGAATTAAGAGAGGTAGAATAGGTAAGTTCCAGTAGCTTCCTCACCTCTACTTTCACCTCATCTTCATCAGCTTCCTGGGGCTCCAACTTCTCTGGTGCCAGCTTCTCCACCACCAGGTCCTCCTCCTCCAAGTCAAACTCCGCAAACTCATTCTTGTCAATCTCCACCTTGTCCAGGGCTCGCGCCAGGGCCACGCAGAGCATCAACACCACAAGTAATCTCATGGCTCTGCAAACACACACACACATGGAATGTAGCATTGTAGTGGAGCATTTTCATCTAGCAAACCATGATTGTCAATAAAATGAGTAGATATAGGTTGAAGAAGATAACAATTTCATCTCTCTTTTTTTCTTCTCTATAATTATATAAGATGAATTTCTACAATGAATGAATTGAAGGTGAAAAAGATTTGGGAAGGATGGCTTATCAATGGTGAACCATCTAAGAAGTTTCCCCAATTGAGAATCCACCAGACTGTTATAAATATAGAATTTTTCATTCCTTCATTGCATTCTACTTCACCCAATCATTATGGATGTCAAAAATCCTTTTATGAACTCTACTCATCCACAGCAGACACCATCACAAGCTCTACAGGCTTGATACCCTGATATGATTGAGGGAAGATAAGAAAGAAGAAGTACAAATACAAATAAATAAACTGTGTACAACATTTCAGTAACAGTGTTGTTGTCAGACAAAAGTGCTGAATGATATACAGAGTATAATCCAAATTGTACCTTATCACGCTAATCAACTGATAGGTGGATTCTACTTTATTACTTGCAGGAAGAAACAAGGAAGTGGAGGGAGAGGATGTCCTAGTTCTTGCCGACTTTTCCTTTGTAAATAGATACGTATTTGCATCTTGTACATATCTCCCCTTATTTTTCTATATGTGATTTTGTGAAAATAAAAATAAGATGATAATAAGAGAAGCCTTCCAAAACAACAAGCAGGCAATTTCTTTAATATACATATAGCATGGGTTCAAAAATACAAAGGCTAATTTAGCCTCAAGATGGTAGCAAACTCTGATGCTGAAATCACATAGATAATTAACCAATTTGGACTTGTTACTTCCATGCTTACAGTTTAAAGTGTGGTCTTTTTTGCATCATCTCAATTGATCAAACATATACCACTAAATGTGCAGATGCATAAGTTGCAGATGCTATAAGCTATCAAGCCAAAGTGTTTTGAGCTATATAGAGAAGGGAAACATACAAAAACAACTAGGGCATAATGGAAATGCATAATATGCACAAAAAGGCTGCAAATCATTCAATCTACAAGTGGCCTTCTGGGTCTTGGACTACATCTGTCAGAACAACAACCCATGCCAGGTTATGAGGCCCCAGAAATCTGAGGTAGCAGCATTGAATGTTAATCTAGTCAGTGACTCAGCAAAAGTGGTTCTGCGTTCCAAGCCTACTTGTAGCACCTTACTTATCTATATATATAATTGCCTTATTCTGTCTGAAGCTCACGGATAGAATGCGCGCCCATTGGCTGCCGGCGAACACATGTCCTCCCTGCCCCCCTCTAGACAACCCTGTTATCATTACATACACCTGTCTATAGCGGACACTTTAGGCAACCCTGTAATCAGCAGTGTGTTACATCCACCTGACTATACAGACCACCCTGTCTATAGCGGTCACTCTAGACAACCCTGTTATCAGCTGTGTGATACATACACCTGTCTATACAGACCACCCTGCCTATAGCGACCACTCTAGACAACCCTGTTATCAGCTGTGTGATACATCCACCTGTCTATACAGACCACCCTGTATATAGCGGCCATTCTAGATAACCCTGTTATCAGATGTGTGATACATACACCTGTCTATAGCGGCCACTCTAGACAACCCTGTTATCAGCTGTGTGATACATCCACCTGTCTATATAGACCACCCTGTCTATAGCGGCCACTCTAGGCAACCCTGTTATCAGCTGTGTGTAACATCCACCTGTCTATACAGACCACCCTGTCTATAGCGGCCACTCTAGGCAACCCTAGGAAGCAAGATGTATACAAGGTGTAGACAAGATGAAGATCTAGATGAAGAATAAAACGTTTTTAAAATATATTCGCACTCGGGTAAAACCCGGGAGTTGCCCGGGCCATTCGTCTAGTTTTTAATATTTACTTTACTAAATGCAGCAACCATTGCATCTGTCATGAGTCTTGTTGAAGTTCACCACCTACTAGGTAAACTACATGTATTTGGTAATCTGTGACTGGGTCTGCTAGATTTTTAAAGACTGTCAATAGATGGCACATAGTTTTTAATATCCTTTTTGTCGTGAGTAGAAAAGTTGCCATATTTTAATTTTTGATTAATACCCTCCCAGTAAAAATTGTAATCTCTATTTTGGCCATAGAATTGGCTCAGTCACTTTGACAAATCCTTGAAATGTCTTGAATCCCTTGTGAACCTCATGAAAATCAACTTACAGCTTGAGGAGCATGAGCTCATGGAATTTGTGTAATCTTTGCACAAGGGGATAAGAAACAACAACATGAAAATCAACTTACAGCTTGAGGAGCATGGGCTCATGGAATTTGTGTAATCTTTGCACAAGGGGATAAGAAACAAACAACATGAAAATCAACTTACAGCTTGAGGAGCATGGGCTCATGGAATTTGTGTAATCTTTGCACAAGGGGATAAGAAACAATAACATGAAAATCAACTTAGAGCTTGAAGAAAACAGGCTCATGGAATTTGTGTAATCTTTGCACAAGGGGATAAGAAACAACAACAAGATGAAATTCAAGCCTGCCTTGGACTGAAGATGGCCATAGATCAAAACCAAGGTTTCCAGGAGGACATTCAGAAATTGCCAAAGCTGGTGTTGTGGCCAGCACTGACTCAAATTGTAGAGATGAATGGTGCATAGAGAAGCTTTTTCATACAAAATCATGGACAAAACTTAAGGAAGTTTTACCTTTTAGCAGGTATATCTGAATTCAGACAAATAACTCAAAGATAATTTGATACACAGTGACCTTTATTGAAGACACGAGATAACCCAAGTGTGAACAAAATTGCTTCTGTCTCCTTAAAAAAAAAACAGACAACCAGTGACATCAAAGACTTTCCACATCTTTATGTTTTGTCCATGAGTGTAATTTAAGGGAAGAGGTAGTAGTGTCTTTTCTCCTTTATAAAAGTTACAGGGATCATTTTAATTTCAGCAGCAGCTATCTCTAGTACCTAATGTGATAAAAGATCTTGAGTACTCTAATCTGATGATGATAGGCTGCCACATCATTTTACTTTCTTAGAGAGGTTTTTTGTAAACTCTGGGATTTATTTTTAACACACACTTTTTCATTCAATTTTTTTTTCTTTTTTTGCTTATCCCTAGTACATGTGGTACAGGCTATGATAATCATGGTGGGTAGAAGTTGACGAGTGCTTTTACTGTAAGTACACCTCATGTCTATAAATGTGAAAAGAAGTTCGACTTTGCACTTACAAATATGCCAGAGCCTCGTTTGGTTACTTGCACTCACTGGTGGGGTTGGACTTTTGCAAGAATCAGGGGCCATTGGAGCATTTCTTTTTTTACCCAATGCGGAAATTGAACCCAGATCGTAGCGGTCGAAAACCAACAGTTTAGACCATCCTTCCACTGACCCACATTAAAAAATAATAATAATAATAACCACAAGGTAATAAGACCAAATCCAAATAAATTAGTAGTGTGTGACATTTCGGTAATAGCATTGTTACCATCATCAAACAAAGACATAGTACTTTCGTCTGATAAAGGTAAAAATGCTGTCACTAAAATGTCACACATTATTTATTTGAATTTGATCTATTACCTTGAGTTTCTATCTATAATCCAAATTGTACCTTATCAATCAGTTAGGCCACTAATTCAGCAAGAGAGTGTGCTCTTGATCCAAGGCCTTCAATATTTTGAGTAGGCAGGCTATCTATCACATGGCCTATCCAATCCAGTCCATATTTTATTAATACTGTTAGGATTTTCATAGGGGGTCAGTGGAAGGGTGGTTTAAACCTTTGGTTTTTCAACAGCTACCAGCCGGGTTTGAATCTTGCATTGGGGACTTTTTTCTAAGAAAAAAAAAATGCTCCAATGGCCCCCGATTCTCGCAAAAGTCCAACCCCACCAGCAAGTGCAAGTAACCAAACGGGGTTCTGACACATTTGTATGTGCAAAAGTCAAACTGCTTTCTATGTGTAGACATGTGGTGCACTTACAGTAAAAAGCAGTTGCCTACTTCTACCCACCATGATTATCATGGCCTGTACCACGTGTACTAGGGAAAAAAAAGGATTTTCATGGAAGAAGAAAATAATAATGCAGGGATTTTGCAGGCATTCATATACTGATTGACCAAACAGTAAGTTTACCCATCTTTAAAATCTGTTTGAAAAAAACAAGGTACAGTAAAACCCCGCTATAACGAACCCTGGATATAACGAACCTTCCCTTATAACGAACCCACGCCGATTCCCAATTCCATTCCATTGAAAATACCATCGTTATAACGAACTTTGCGATTTTTAGAATAACGAACTACCCCTATAACGAACCTATTTCGGGTCCCAAAATGATAAAATCTATTAAAAATACTATGCTTATAACGAACTTAGAATTGTAATTTGAAAAAAAAAAATAAAAAACAAAATTTTGAGCATGTTTAAAGCTCGCGGATCGCGATTTCAAAACAATAAATTTAGCGGCATTGTTTGTTTGATTTTTGCACTTTATTTTTGCTGTATGTTGTATAAATTTTTACACATTATACTTTTTATTAATTAGAATATCTTTGCATCCATTAAATTTGAAATATAAAAAATGCAAATGGCTTCCAAAATGAAGAAAACAAAGGCATTTTAAAAACAAAAGCATTATTTCATTAAAAAAAAAAAAAGGCCATTTACAGAACTTTTCAAAGTGAAACAACATAGGCAAAATGTTAAGAACATATTAAAATAAGAGAATATAACTTTTCTATTATAAAAGATAAAATATAAAGTTATTAAAAATTGTTACAAAGAGGAATCAACTTCAATTTTTGCCACGATCGCAATCGTACGTTTTAGAACTTAAAAAAAAAAAAAAGTCCAAATAAACGGTCCCGTGATGAAACAAAAATTATTTTTATGCCATTAACTATGGTGATTTTAAAGTCAGCAATGTTTTGCATGGCAGGTTAAAAAAAAAAACGAAATCTAGACCTAGAAGAATATGGGGAAACATGAAATGGAAGAAAAACACTAACTTTATTTGAATGGTGCAATGCTTGGAAGAATGCTTTGAAACAACAAGGTATTAGAGCCATTTTTTTTCAAGTAAAAATTGTATTATATAATGTGATAATGATGTTTTAAAATCATTTCAGATCTTTGAATATATATTTAATAAAACTTTGCCTAGGATTTGTCTTGATTTTTAACTTAGACATAGAGGTACATGTATGTTAATCATAAGAAGAACCTATTATCTAATGATTTCTATTATTATTCAGTATTAATATAAGGAAATTAGTCAATTAAGGGAATTAAAATAAAGTGACCACTATTAAGAGGCAGCCTCTTCTTGTGTGTATGGCTGTTTTTTAATTATACGGTCTAAAATTTTTGAAAAGTAAAAAAAAATAGCCAAACCGTGGCTATAGTGAACCGTGGCTATAGTGAACCAAAAGCTCTGTCCCATTGGGGTTCACTATAGAGGGGTTTTACTGTATTTTCAATGCATTTTAAACTTTTATAAACGGTTGGAGAGAATCCACATTTAAATAAATAAACTCATTCTTAAGGTATTGTAATATTGTCACAGAGAAACACAAGGTAATAAGACCAAATCCAAATAAATAAATAGTGTGTGACGTTTCGGTAACAACGCTGTTACCGAAACGTCACACACTATTTATTTATTTGGATTTGGTCTTATCACCTTGTGTTTATAATCTACAATCCAAATTGTGCCTCATCAATTGTCACAGAGAGTTTAAATGAGAATTTTATTAATCAATTGATACACTTTGTGAGTGATGTTTCCCTCACAACAAAACTAGAAACAAGAAATGAAAAATCAGTTACAGAATTTACATATCTTCCTTATATAACATTAATATTTACATATTTAATAATAGAGACATTTGCTTTACATTTGATTTACATAAAACCAATTTCGTGACAATATTTATCAGCCACATTCTAAGCATTTTACAGTTGGTAGAACACTCATTGTGATACATTGCTATTGTTCAGTAGACAAAGGGTCGAGATTTCAAGGAATCACCAATATATAAAGAACATATTGCACTATTTCACTCACAATAAAAATATTGAGAACAGCTTTTCCATCCACAAGATGTACCCATCTAAATCATCTGGGTAATTGTTAATGGCCCAATGATTGTTTATTGGAAAAGTTTTTTTTATCACAAATGATAATATGTTGGATTATAGATTAGAAACACATGATAAAATATGTCCAAATCCAAATAAATAAATAATGTGTTATGTTTTGATAACAGCGTTGTTACAGAAACATCACACATTATTTATTTATTTGGTCTTATTACCTTGTGTTTATAATCTACTAGCCGAATGACCCGGGCAACGCCCGGGTTTTACTCGATTAAATGTTTTTATTCAAATACTATTCGTTACAATTATAAATTGGCACCGTGGATGTCACTTTTGTGAAACGTCCCGCTCCAAACTTTGTGTGTTTTTAAAATATAAAAATAAAAATGTAAATTTTCACAATGATATTTGAAAATTATATTATTTTGATTTTCAAATACTATTTGTTACAATTATAAATTGGCGCTGTGGATGTCACTCTTGTGAAACGTCCCGCTCCAAACTTTGTGTCTGAGAAGCGATATTTTTATAGAAATATGATCTGGCTTTTGTTTCCTGCTCGAATGAATGTTTTTCTGTTAGAATTTTGTTCCTGTGTACAAAAAAATGAACTGGTTTCATCCGTGGTCTCTGCTTTTTGGAATATTTTTCCCGATATAATTTTGTATCTGATAATCAAACATAATACAGCAATATTGTCATCATCATTTTCTGACGAAAAAACAACTTTTAATGCCCAGAACCTGTCAATTTCAATTTTTCTTGCCTAAAAATGCGAAAAATATCTCTTCCAGATTTTTCTCTATGCCCTGTTAAAACACGTTTTACATGTACATTAGGTCAGCTGATATTACTTCCCATCTTCACCGCTAGAGGCACTGCTTGCGAGCGAAAGGGCAAATTTGCAACGCAATTTGCAAATAACTCGAAGAATATTCGGGATAGAGACCTGAAATTTTCACTATAAGTTTTTCCAGATTCTAATATATATACTGTTAAAATTTCAGTCAGATTAGTTACGTATTGTGGACGTGTATAGCCGACATAGAAACACACATACATACATACATACACTGACTTTTATATATATAGGAATAATACAAATTGTGCCTTATCATATAATTGGGCAGTTTGTTTATCTCGCATGCTCTGGGCAAGGTAGTGCTTCAGATTTGGCTAAATCTCACCAGATATACCTAGTGTGACATTTATACAAACACAGTCACAATCATCTATTTATAGTATCAACATCCTGGTGTAACTCCGCCCTTGCTGGTCCCAAGCCCGGATGAAAAAGGAAGAGGGGGAGCAGTAACAAGCTCACTAAAAAACCTGGGCTCAGCTGGCCCGGCTGATAGTACCCTGTAAGGGCTTCAAATCCAGGGATACAGGATGAGCAGCGTTTGTACTCTGTTAGGAGCGGCTGTACATGGTGTCTGTTCCTCATGTCAGAGGCGGCCATTTATTTTGGAGCTAAGTCGGCCTGCCACTGAGTAGTGCTCCCAGTCTTGATGACAAAGGCAGACGCATTCTACTTCACCCAGTGTGGAGATAAGAAAGAAGAAGGAGAGAAGACATCCTGGTAGACGCTATAGTTGGGCATGGACTTGTACATATGTGAAACTGGACTTTGACAAATGCCACTGTAATGTAGAACAATCCATGGAACTACAACAGAGTTAATACTATGATTTGGTACAATTTGGATTAGAGATTGGGAACACAAAGTCTTCTTATCTCCACTCAATCATATTAAGGTATCAAGCTTGTAAAGGAACTTGAGACTTTTGATGGTGTCTGCCGGGGAAAAGTAGAGCTCATCAATGGATGAGTCAATACAGTCAATAATGTGTTTTGAAACGCAAGGTAATAAGAACAAATCCAAATAAATAGTGTGATGTTTCGGTAACATCATTGTTAATATCATCAGACAAAAGGCATTCAGTACTTTTGTCTGATGATGCTAACAGTGTTGTTACCGAAACGTCACACACTATTTATTTATTTGGTCTTATTACCTAGGGTTGACACTACTATGTACCTAATGCACAACTCTATGACATTGAAAAAAAGGGGGCAGCCATCTCTTGTCAAAGAAATTTTCTAAATCTATTTACCATCCATTGATGTGCACAGCATCTGGACAATGGACAAGGCCATAAAACCAGCATATTCAGAACACCCACCATGGTTTCATGGTATGGCACTGGTAACTTTAGTATTTGCTAGAGGTGCTTGAAGCTGGCAATTTTTTATTTTCTAGTACACATGGTACAAGGCCATGATAATCATGGTGGCTAGTAGAGTAGAACCTCCCTTTAGCGGATACCCCGCTAGCAGACACCGTCCACAAAGAATAGTTTTCATTTGCAAAATTACAATTCTTACAATTTAGCAACTCTCCTCCGGTAAGAAGACATCTCTCCCATAAGGTCATTTTGGCTCTGCAATTAGGTTTCCTTTACAGGGAGGTTCTACTGTATTCAGCGATTGCTTTTACTATAAGTTTACCACATGTCTAGACATGTGGAAATGAATTCAACTTTTGCACTTAAAAGTGTGTCAGAACCCCATTTGGTTTCTAGCACTTACTGGTAGGATTTAACATTTGCATGAATCATTGGAGCAATTTTTTTTTTTTTATAATTAGAAAAAAAGTGTCAAATGCAGAATTATATTCCAAGTTGTGGCTGTCAAACTGACAGTTTAATACCACCTATGTCTACTTAATAACAAAATCTAACCCACTTGCCCAAAATGTAGCTTGGCACCTGCAGCTCCAGAATACATTTTGGCTTGCATTATATGCACTAAATGGGACCTTTGGGAGAGGCTGTTGCTTATCATAAAACAGCTTGAGGAGCATGGACTCATGGAATTCGTTTTTGCACAAGGGGATGAGAAACAACAACCTATCCACTGACCCCTTGCTGGCAATGTAGAGCTATGTCATTTCTAGGGCATAAACATTGATGGAAATTTTGGGCAAGAGAGAGAGAAAGAAGTAATTTAAAAAATGAAAATACACTTCACCTGTCAAATTTTGTATCTATTCTGGCTAGAAAGGCATCTTCATTCTTTAAAATTGTTCTTTGTCCTGATAAAATTTTTCACCTATACCGCTAATTATCTACAACCTGAAAATCTCTCTGATTTATAAACACAAGGTAATAAGACCAAATCCAAATAAATAAATAGTGTGTGAGGTTTTGGTAACAGTGTTGTTACTGAAACCTCACACACTATTTATTTATTTGGATTTGGTTTTATTACCTTGTGTTTATAATCTATAATCCAAATTGTGCCTTATCCTCTCTGATTTAGAGAATTGGTTTTTTAAAACAAATTATTTTGTAAACAAAGGTGCAATATATTTGACATGACATATGACATGATGTGTTGACATTGACAGAGCAATAATGAGATATATACAAATGTGAAAGATGTCTGTTGACAAATACAGTAGAACCTCTCTATAAAGGACAACACTTTATTACCAAACCAAAGTGTCTTATAGAGAGAAGTGTCCTCTTACTGGAGAGTTACTAATTAGCAAAAGTGGTAATTTTGATCATAAAAACTATTCTTAGTAGAGAGGTGTCCTTTAGCTGGAGTGTTCTCTCATGTAGGTTCTACTGTACAGTTAAACCTTCCTATAACATCATTTTGGACCAAGATTTGATGATACTCATTTCTACGGACCAGTAGTGATAACATTCCAGCAAGTATATCAATAGGCTAGGTTATGTTAGGTTAGTTTATGTTAGGTTGTTTTAAAATGGAGATATTTTTTGTTTACTGGTTCCCACAGAAATGAGTATCTCACCCAAGATTTTATGTTGTTCTATGTTGTTGGCATAACTATGGTTAAAACACAATTAGGACTTTAAATGAACAATCTTAAAATAAGATGTTATAACCAAGTTTCAATTATAAAAAGAGACTAGTATAATAGGGTTCTATTAAATATTGCTTATCCATTAGTTTATTATTAAATAGCTTAGAATAAGTTAATTTGCCAATTCCAATTTAATTTATTGTTGATAATTATTAAATTTCTTGTGTATAAAAAGCATCATCTACAACCAATTTGTGATTCTGTCCGGAAGATATGCAATTATATATCGTTATTATGTAGAGGTAACTATACATTTTTGAAATCCCAAAACTTGAAACGCGGCGTTGAGGCATTGCACACACATAAAAGTAGAAAAATAATAAGTTCGACACCAAGTGGGGGTGTTAGATTTTAGGTAAACAATTATAAACTGATACTTTTAAATTTAAATAGCAAAAAAATCAAATAATCTTTACTTAAAATTATCTTTAAATGTAACAAAATACCCAATGTGCGCTATAAATAAAACTAAAGTAAATGAAATATCTTACGTAATGATTATTAATATATTATATTTAAATAGAAATAAATAAATTTGTTTTGTTTTTAACTTAAAATAAATTTACCTAATGTTTATCATTAAGTTTCAAAAAATAAATGAGATCTTTAACTGTACAAACTGCAAACTCGTAAATATTGAGCAAAGATTACAAAGTTGTAGGACTTATATTTAAATTACACTCTCATAGAAACTGCAATATAATATATATCTTTTTTTAATATTAAAAAAAAACATAATTTTCGAATTTTTAGGTTTAATAAGTTTGAATAAAAAAATATATTTATCGAGATAAATTAAAGATAATTTATACAACATTCCTTTTAAACAAATAATAAAGAAAGTAATGCGTTAGCAATTTCATTTTTAAATTTGAAGGATCTTCATATAGGTTTTGCACTTTTAAGAGAACATTTTACACTTGAATAACAACATTTTAATTTAAATAACATAATTTTCATTTGAATATATTTTTAGACTCTAATAACAACTTTTTCTTTTTAATAACAACATGTTACTTTTTTTAACAACATCTAATTTTCATTTGAATTGATTTATTGATATTTTTGATACTTTAGAAATTATAATCTATATATTTTTATTTTTCGGTAATAGAGATCATTTTATCTAAATTATTTTACTGTATAGTACAAAATAATTTGGCACTCTGCATTAGTTGAGAACTCATAAAAGTTGAGTTTCCAGATTTCCAACACAGAAAATGCAAACTTTGGACCATCCGCCAGGATGGAAACCGAGGAACCATCTGAAGATGAACCACACCACTTACTCAACCTTTGATGAGCCAGAGGGCGAAAGTTGAATCTATGAAGATGAAACAAGGACTGAATTCTTCAAGGACATCACTGAGTAAACCTTGCAAAAGTCCAACCCCACCAGCGAGTGCAAGCAACCAAACGGGGCTCTGGCACATTTGTAAGTGCAAAGTCGAACTGCTTTTCACATGTGTAAACATCTGGTGTGCTCACAGTAAAAGCAGTCGCTAACTTCTACCCACCATGATTATCATGGCCTGTACCACGTGTACTAGGTGTTGGGGCACGTTTTTTGTAACCATACCCCAACAGAAGGTGTATGTATGATCAACATCAAATGGATACATGGCTTCCCTCCCACATAGACTTATAGACCTCCTTTTTGCCCAGAAACCTAGACACTTGATGACACCAGACTTCCATGCCGAAAGCTGATGCCTGGTGGAGAAGAAGACACCAGTGACATCCAGAGACATCCGCGCTGGAAGCTGTTGTTCCATATGTACATATATTCCCCTCATCTAAAATTTAGGTAGAGGTGACCAGAAGAAATGGAGCAGGAAGATTTCTAAAAGACTAAGCCTTATAAATATCCTTCCCGAAAAAGGGAAGCATCACATTACAGTCCAGGTAAAAGGGGCCTGGGTCGATTTTTAGCCAAGACGGGGGGCGATATATATACCGTCCCGAGAAAAGGGAGGATCGTATTACAGCCCATGTGGAGGAGGCCTGGGGTCTGATGAAATTTTACACTAGTGCCGTGGCTGTTTCCCTCTTTAGATTTTTTTGTTTTGGCAATACGATATGTTCTATTTTGATGGGAGAGGCCTGGGGCGTCGGTGAAATTGTATACTGGAGACGTTGGCCATTTTCATTGGTGTTTTCTTTCGACGAATGAAAATGCCAACCAATAGAAACTTTGGCGCGGCCAGTGAATGAAAATGGAGAGAGACAAGGATAAAAGAGGGTTTCGTTGCCAAAAAGAGATTCAATCGGAGTCGCTCAGTGAGAGGACAGTCTTCAGTCGGGAGACCAGACCTTTGCCGGCACTTTCGAGAAAAGGTAAGCCATTTGTCATTATGACTTAGCGCCCCCCTTTTTGCATAGAAACTAACCTAGATTTCGCATGGGCCCTAAAGGGCTTTTAAGTAACTTAAAAGGAATGATAAGGTTCTCATATTTTGTCTCGCTAGAATAGATGGAGATCTAGTTTTTTTTTTCCTTTATAAAGGCAAATTCGTAGCTTCAGGTCACCTCTATCAAGATTACTATGTAAATAGCATATCTCGTCAATATAGAAATGTTCCCAAATTTTAATTTATTTGAATAAATATCTAGTATATAACTTATATGGAGAAATTTTCTTGTTTCCTCTCATACATATTTCATTCTTTTGTTTTATGGTGCTACCCCCACATCTTATTATTATTACAAATTATATTGGAATATAGAACTACCGACTCTGATGGAATGGAGTTGTGTATTGTACCTTATTGTGATACTTTAATACAGAAACAGCGGTAAATACGATTTTACCCGCCTTGAGGGTATCTCTTTGTCAGGTTTTAGTAATATTTGTATTTTCATGTGAGGAATTTGCCCTTCTTCCACTGTTTAAATGAAATATTGTATGATTCTTACCTATTTGGAGGGAATGTTACTAATAATCAAGTCTTCTAATAATTGCTGGCCAACATACATTGTCGAACGTGCCTGCCAAAGAAGCCAGTTCTCCTGTCTGTGTTTCAGTATATATTTTTTTCCATATCTACCATTATACCATTCTTTGATTTAAATTTAATAAGACCCATGTTGCCTTATACTCATAGATTGTTCTCTTTATGATTTTATTAAAAACCTTATTTGTTCTAAATATATTACAAATGTCAATGTCAATGGTATAGGTCTATAGATTTTGCTTGTCTCATAGCCTATTTTGCTTTATAGATCATTTAATTTATTGTAGGGACACATGTCGATAGAGCGTAACGGGAGGAACCCAACAATGTCGCCCGCCGCGGGGCACGAATTTAGTATATATTTCATCTCCTATACTTTAGAAATATATACCTAATGAAAAGCCATACTATTTTTAAGAATTGGTGAAGTAGTCCACACCCTGAGTTAAGAGTCTATGTCTGAAATGACTTACAAAAATTTCTAGTGGTCTTACTTAGGAATGTCATGTTGTTGCCTTGTGATTTTCCGCTAATTTTAAGAGCTATTCATAGCGCCCTTTCAGTTTTCTAACCACACTTACAATTATGATTTTAAATCGTGAATTTTAATTTATGCTTTCCGTTTCACTGGCATTTTATCAGGCAATGAAAGTTATGTTGAGGCGGTGTATACCGCATCACTCGCCGCGGTCATTTACGATTCACATTGTTTGTGACAAAGCCTTAACAATTTATTGATTACATTTTTTATTTTTTTTTTAATTATTTTATACAGTATGAGAAATGAGGTTGGATTACCATGGTTCAAATTTAGAACGGTGATCAGTGTTTTTTTACAGTAGTCTACTGAAATGACTTAGCATTTTTTTTTCCATCATAGCTCTGATATAATTTTTCTCACAGCAGAGATGAGTTCTGATAATTATTGCTGGCTACAAATTTCTTAACTTTATTTTAATAGCGCTTTCTATCAAGTCATACTAGCCTGTGCATCCAGATTAGGGCTAACATGCTGAATGATAGTTAATCGATTTTATTTTTTTAGCGCATAGTGGATTGAGAGAGTGGCAGATATATGAGCCTTAAGGTGAAAGTAGAATTGAAGATCCAGTTAGCGTACCCGTGAAGAGAGAAGTTTGATCACCATAGAAAAACGCACCTTTTTTTTTTCTCTCTTCATAAAACCTTTTTATTATGAAATCAATAATGGATAGAAATCTGGTTCTAAAATTCCAATGGCAGAATCTCAAGGAATAGATCTGGTGACCAATTTGCGCGAGTACTTTTTAATCACTATGGAACTATCTATTAACTTATGACAACTACCTGGGATAATCTTTAAAAATATTCAAAGGAAAGGAGATGACTGGAGCTTGCGTCTGCAAGACAGCTGAGATATCCCGAGGCGTGCTTAGACAGCTTTAAGTTGATGACAAGGCAGCAAAAGCCACCTGTGTTAGAGACAGGATCTATCTAGTAATAGGGGTATAGGAGACAGGAGAGTTTATCGAGGCTCGATTTGACACTTGTATATAATGAGGAACTTAGCGGAATACGAGTCTCCAGTGCGGAGTAATATCACCTAAAAGGCTGTGAATAAGGATTGATAAAGTCGGGACACCCGAGCAAAGATATTACATTGAATGTAATCCGGAACCTGTAGGCGTGAGGCGGTATCGTGATTGGTTAGATGGCTAGACACGCGAGGAGGGCGGCCCCTTTGACGACGTTTTCTGCCAAGTATGATCACTGGATGCCGATAGACCGCTTAAAGGGTGTGTCCCCCGCATTGGAAATGTCATTGAAGATGTGCCAGCATGCAGAGAAGAAAGGTCTAGGACGAGATGACGTTTCCTAAAATTGACACTTAAGGTGACACGCCTGAACTATAGATGAGGCAGTGAAGTCCATCTAGAATATGGCGCTAAATTCCAGAACAAAAGTGTGGATAGATCGAGCTGAGGTGACGACTCCATATTAGATATACTTCTGTAAATTCTTAAATGTCCACATATATCCCCACAGTGAATTATAGAAGTTGCACACCTATCTCATGAGCCAGGAATGTAATTATCAGACTGACAGTAATAAGGAATAATATAAAATTTCTAACCCAGGAACAAACAAAACCCCTGAGATATGCAACACAATCCTACAAAATAACTTCCCTACCAGATTCACAGTGTATCATCATAACTCAACAGAAAACTCAGTCACAATAAGAATCTTAAAGAGCGAAATAACTTTGTCATTTCCCAGTCCAATATGCACCTGTTACTCCATAGACAGTGATCTTATAACCACATTTGATTTCGTTTCAGCATGTTGTAAGAGGGATGAACTCATGGAAATGCAGCCTTTAACTACTATGCCTCATACTGTATAAATACAAAAAGGAAATTTCTAATAACAGCCGCTAAGTGACAATGGACACATGCACGTGTTAAGGGGTTAGGTAAATTGATAAGAGAAATTTCTAGATATCTCTATATTTTTTTGCATACCTTTTTTTTCTGAAACCAAGATATGTAAGTCACAAATTTGAGCCAAGGTATGGGGGTCCATATGAGGTACTAAAAAGAGCTGGTGATACTGTATATCTCTTGAAGAATCTAGAAACTGGGAATTTGGATAAATACCATATAGATAGGTTAAAACAATACCATATACCAATTAGGATTTTCCCCACAGAGGAGGAGGAGACTAGTGATGGTAATTCAAGTCAAGGTTCCAGTGATGAAGATCATTGGATTCATCTTACAGGTCCAGCTTATCTCCCTAATAGGTCTGTTAATGTAGTGGTTCCACAAGGGGTGACAACCAGAGCGAACTCAGAAGTAATGAGACGAGGGGAAATTGACAGAGTTAGTGTGGACAGTTTAACTTTACGCAGGTCTACAAGGGTGAAAAGGCCCACACAGTGTAAATTCTGCTCAGACTGTCGCCACTAACTAGGATTTTGGAGTGTGTACGGAGAATCATCTCAATAGAATGAGAAGCTTAGAGATTCCAACCTTTTTTTTTTTCTTTTAAACCTTTTTTTTTTTCAAGGTAAAACTTCAATAGGATTTTTTTTTCTATACAAACTATTTCTTGTTAAATCCCGAGTTTCAAAGACCAGTGAGAATAATGTATACCATTGTGAATTAATTATTTAGTGTAAATCTGAAATTTTAGTTATTATCGGGAGTAATAGGTGAAGGAAGATGTAGGAAATCACAACTTAGAGGGGGGCTATGTCTAAAACAACAAACCTAATAGGCATCCTATGGCTTGTGTTGGGTAATTTAGAAAAGAAACCCTATAATCCCTGGCTTTCAGGTAGTAGCTTTGAAATAGGTTTCTAATGAGGACATGAAAGGTCAATCTCTCAGAGTGAAGTTGTGAAGTATAGGGACCCTAAGCCAGGGGTAGAAGTTAAGTAGGCCCAGACTGTAGTCGATCCTTGGAAAGCACTTGAGAATGTTAGTGTTGGGTAGTGAATCGTAAACCCTATAAATCCATCTTTCAATAGAGTGCTGAGGTCGGGCTACTGCAAAGGGGGCAGACGCACGACGAGGTAAGAAGATAGTGACTTCACCCACGGTGGCTAGGGGAGTGACTCAATCCGCTTTTATGAGGTGTCACGTTTAATGGTCCTTTATTCGCCATTATAATTTGTGTGTGTCTTTATAGAATTGTCGTGAATAGTCACTTAGTGTCAAGGCAAGGGCAGTTTTTGAAGTTACACTGATTCTTTTTTTTTTGGTAGGTTAGCTTCCAGATTATTTAGAATTGTTAACAATTATTGTTAACAATCATTTATCGAGTATGAAGTATTAGTATATATAGAGCTTGTACAGAGGCATTTTCTTTTGAGTAACCTAGGGCTTTAGCTCCCAATTTGTTTTAATTTTATTATTTTATTTGATTTCACATTGTGTCCTGAAAGATGTTATTATTCGTTAGGATCTATTGATATTGATAAATGAGTATTTTGGCCTTTGTAGCAGCTTTTAACTTTAGTTTGAGTGCATTCCGCGAATGATAGGGGGGAGGGTGTATGAAAGAATTGGAATAATGAATGTGTAGAAGGTTAAAAACTATTATATTGTGAGCCCAAATTACATTAGAATAGGGTTAAGGACTTTAATAGGATCGATTTTTTTTAAATTTTGTTAGAACGAGAAGCCTCAAACAGGACAACTACAAACTCTATCTAGATAGAAAATATTCGCTCCCTTTTGTTAGGTCCCTCGTTAGAGGATATAATTTCTTTTGATTTCCTTTTATTTTAATTTAGCTTGAATTCTAAGGATTGTGGATAAATGATCCCTATCCCGACCCTCAGACTTGGAGATAGTGGAAGGCAGGGATCAAGCCGACAGCCCACTCATCTCCTCCTCGCAAGAGGAAGCGAAGAGGTATAGATTGAATTTTATGCAGGATGGGGGATTTGTTTTAGCCATGCCGTATAGCCTGGGGTATAACGGCGCGACCTTGGGTAACCGATCTGACACCGTAGTTTCGACGCTTTTAGCGTGGCTGGAGCGAGGGTGTTCCAGACGGGAGGTCCTGTAAGATTGGCATGTAGGCAGAGATTGTCCAGTTATTCTAGACGAAGTGTTTCCGTCTATTGAATTTTTTTTTTGGTACCAGTTTGATCCCCCATAGCTAGCGGAAGTTTCTTCTAATAAAGGATTCGCCCTGCCATACGTTTTGTTGGAATGAATTCGAGCATAAGACCGATTCGAGAGGCAGAATAAGTAATTATTAGGACCTTCAACGAGTTTAAACTCGTTCCATGATAGGATAAGATTTTAAAGTATTAGTTAACTATAAGGACCGCGAACGAGACGCCAGAACGAGCCAGTGAGTCAAAGTTTTAGAAGTGTTGTATTGAGGACAGTAGAATTAAGAGCAGTTATACAGGGAGTAGAATTCTGAAGGAATTTGTAAAAGAACCAAAATTTCAGATTGATAAAATTCAAACTTATAAGATGTAGATTTATAGGATTCAGGTCAATGAATAGAGAGTATATTAGTAGATGAAAGTAATATGAATTTCTTGGAAGGGGGAGGTAGCTGAACTGTACACACCCCAGAGGCAAGGTAAACGGAGCCACAAACAAAATAGTAGAAATTGATTAGTCGCTCTGCCAAAACAGAAAAAATTCTCTTCATACGGTTGTCACCCTAGATTTAAATGGACTGTGTAGTTTAATAGAGGTCTGGGCTATGTTCCATTTGACCAAGATTCTAAATGACGTTCCCATCTGGGTTGAGAGAGTATTGTAATTTGAGGAATCTAACACACAAGAGAGAACACACCCTCCAATAGGATCGGGATAGACGAATATTACCCAGTGACCAACTCGTGATTCCAGACTGGATAAGATTGAAAACTTAACTGAGATACTAAACCTTGAACCTTCAGCGCACAAATATATATTATGTTTACATTTCTTATTCAATATGTTATTATTTTTATATCATATATATTATATTATAGTCATATACTATTCATATCAACAATTTTATTTGATATTCATGATATCAATATTTATATTAAATATTTAATTATATATATTTTGTCACCATATAAAATCTTGTAGTAGTTTTCTTTTGTCATCTATCATGAGATGATTTTTATCACTTATATCTTAACATATTTAATCACTATGTACTAGAGCGCCATCTGTTATCAAATTATAAAACTATTTTTGAGGCGTATTATTCTTTTTAAAATAAAACAATTTCTACTGTCCTTACTGCGATGAAAAAATTAAAGGGAGGGCCTGGCTCATCAGTGGTGAACCCTCCCAGCGGTTTCGCCAGTTTAATCTACCATACCGCTGTTATATTGCATTTTTGGAACTTCCTTTTATAGGTGACCGTTGTAAGAATCTTGGAATGGGTATTTTAGAAGAACTATGGACATAAGCTTTTAGGACAGCAGAATTAAATATAATTATAAATATATAATATGCTTCGAGCAATGATGAGCCAGGCCCTCCCTTTAATTTTTTCATCGCAGTAAGGACAGTAGAAATTGTTTTATTTTAAAAAGAATAATACGCCTCAAAAATAGTTTTATAATTTGATAACAGATGGCGCTCTAGTACATCGTAACATTATAGTTCTAATAAAAGACACAATTTGATATTTGCGGAAGAGCGATTGCTCGAAGCATATTATATATTTATAATTATATTTAATTCTGCTGTCCTAAAAGCTTATGTCCATAGTTCTTCTAAAATACCCATTCCAAGATTCTTACAACGGTCACCTATAAAAGGAAGTTCCAAAAATGCAATATAACAGCGGTATGGTAGATTAAACTGGCGAAACCGCTGGGAGGGTTCACCACTGATGAGCCAGGCCCTCCCTTTAATTTTTTTCATCGCAGTAAGGACAGTAGAAATTGTTTTATTTTAAAAAGAATAATACGCCTCAAAAATAGTTTTATAATTTGATATTTAATCACTATCTACATGATATGTTTACTTCAATATATATATTATACTCATCATATAACATGGAAGGATTCATTTTATCATTACATATTTCGTGCCTTATTTAATGATTACTTTCATAATTTGTTTTCTGTAATTTTTTTTTAGCAAGAGTCATCATGTCATAGGCTAATCGTTATATACCAAGATATTTCTTTCAGCTAACTATAATTATCCTTTCCTTTGATTGTATATATATAACTATACCACACGAATGTCTTGATTGATACTTAAATAAAGATGCTGGCATGTTTTAGGAGTTGGACTAGTCAGTTATTTCTAAACGACTTCTTGGCGCCCAATATTTTTTATATATAATATGTAATAGGGAAATGTTCTAACTGTATTGTTAGCAGAAAGAAGGTAGCAATGAAACCAGCACACCAAGAGGCAAGGATGGGGTGAGAGGACTTACCACAAGGATGGCCTACTCCTCAAGGCCAAAGAAGAAAGTGGAAGGGTGGTATATATACCCATAAATGGTGAGACAGATGACCTTGCTTACTTCCATACATATGATATGACTGTCCCCCAAAACCTATGTTGATAACAGTGTGCTGACAGAATAATAACACATAAAAACCCCTTTGCCAGGATGCACAATGCCCACTAATGTTCGGAATAATAAACATCTAGAATGGCATACCATCATTTTGATTAGCCTTATCTTCCCTATAGGTTTCGGTACATCTGGCTTCACCTAGTAATGGAAAATGCATTTTGCTAGAAATGGGCCTGCTTTCATAGTAACTGATGAAAGGCAGATGAATAATGAGTAGCACAAACGCATTTGTCCATTACTTGGCAGGGGGAGGATTGTTGGGGCACGTTTTTTTGTAACCATACCCCAACAGAAGGTGTATGTATGATCAACATCAAATGGATACATGGCTTCCCTCCCACATAGACTTATAGACCTCCTTTTTGCCCAGAAACCTAGACACTTGATGACACCAGACTTCCATGCCGAAAGCTGATGCCTGGTGGAGAAGAAGACACCAGTGACATCCAGAGACATCCGCGCTGGAAGCTGTTGTTCCATATGTACATATATTCCCCTCATCTAAAATTTAGGTAGAGGTGACCAGAAGAAATGGAGCAGGAAGATTTCTAAAAGACTAAGCCTTATAAATATCCTTCCCGAAAAAGGGAAGCATCACATTACAGTCCAGGTAAAAGGGGCCTGGGTCGATTTTTAGCCAAGACGGGGGGGCGATATATATACCGTCCCGAGAAAAGGGAGGATCGTATTACAGCCCATGTGGAGGAGGCCTGGGGTCTGATGAAATTTTACACTAGTGCCGTGGCTGTTTCCCTCTTTAGATTTTTTTGTTTTGGCAATACGATATGTTCTATTTTGATGGGAGAGGCCTGGGGCGTCGGTGAAATTGTATACTGGAGACGTTGGCCATTTTCATTGGTGTTTTCTTTCGACGAATGAAAATGCCAACCAATAGAAACTTTGGCACGGCCAGTGAATGAAAATGGAGAGAGACAAGGATAAAAGAGGGTTTCGTTGCCAAAAAGAGATTCAATCGGAGTCGCTCAGTGAGAGGACAGTCTTCAGTCGGGAGACCAGACCTTTGCCGGCACTTTCGAGAAAAGGTAAGCCATTTGTCATTATGACTTAGCGCCCCCCTTTTTGCATAGAAACTAACCTAGATTTCGCATGGGCCCTAAAGGGCTTTTAAGTAACTTAAAAGGAATGATAAGGTTCTCATATTTTGTCTCGCTAGAATAGATGGAGATCTAGTTTTTTTTTTCCTTTATAAAGGCAAATTCGTAGCTTCAGGTCACCTCTATCAAGATTACTATGTAAATAGCATATCTCGTCAATATAGAAATGTTCCCAAATTTTAATTTATTTGAATAAATATCTAGTATATAACTTATATGGAGAAATTTTCTTGTTTCCTCTCATACATATTTAATTCTTTTGTTTTATGGTGCTACCCCCACATCTTATTATTATTACAAATTATATTGGAATATAGAACTACCGACTCTGATGGAATGGAGTTGTGTATTGTACCTTATTGTGATACTTTAATACAGAAACAGCGGTAAATACGATTTTACCCGCCTTGAGGGTATCTCTTTGTCAGGTTTTAGTAATATTTGTATTTTCATGTGAGGAATTTGCCCTTCTTCCACTGTTTAAATGAAATATTGTATGATTCTTACCTATTTGGAGGGAATGTTACTAATAATCAAGTCTTCTAATAATTGCTGGCCAACATACATTGTCGAACGTGCCTGCCAAAGAAGCCAGTTCTCCTGTCTGTGTTTCAGTATATATTTTTTTCCATATCTACCATTATACCATTCGTTGATTTAAATTTAATAAGACCCATGTTGCCTTATACTCATAGATTGTTCTCTTTATGATTTTATTAAAAACCTTATTTGTTCTAAATATATTACAAATGTCAATGTCAATGGTATAGGTCTATAGATTTTGCTTGTCTCATAGCCTATTTTGCTTTATAGATCATTTAATTTATTGTAGGGACACATGTCGATAGAGCGTAACGGGAGGAACCCAACATAGGGAAAGGCAAAAAAAAACTAAATAGGCCTATCGTGAAGATAGAGGCTGCCTGGCCGGCATTCATATTCCTTGAAAAATTTTAATGCCTTGCTAAATGTTTTAATTTTTGTTTGCTCCTGACGAGGACAAAAGCTTTTTGTCGAAACGTCGAGGTAATAAAAAGATTTATACTGGCCGAAGTATCTTTTTTTCAAGAAATAAATAGACCTAGTATCTCAATATTTCTTTATATTTTAAATGAATTTAGCCCATTCCTTTCGATATCTATATATATATAAATCAATGTTTGTATGTTTGTTTGTATGTCCGTATACAAATTCGCAGTAGTTCACTAATTAAAACCAAAATTTCCATACATAGGTAAAAAAAATACAGGGAAGACGATAGGCTATTTTAAAGAATATATAAATCAATTATTAAAACTATATTTTCAAATTATTCTACTTAGCTCACGAACAGCGCCCTCTATCAAAGATTAGATTAAATTATTCTGATGCAAACAAATAGATAATGCGCTAATAACAAACAATTATAAAAAACATCTTATTTAAATATATATCACTCTGGTAGATATGCACACGGGTCAATCCCGGGGCGAAGCGAAGCCCGGGTCACCCGTCTAGTTAATTTTATATAATCATAAAGTACTTTAACAAATGATATTTCAGAAGTACATTTACATCTTAGAAAAACAATATTGATAAAATTTAAAGTGTATATTACCATCCCCAATAATGTACCAGGCTGCATCAAAAGTTTATTTCTAAAGCGGAAGCCCAATATAAAATGAAATTATGTAAATTCTAAAAGAGGATAGTAGAATTTGTTAACACTGGCAAAAGTGGTGGGTAGAAAGGGAAATATCAAAAAAAGGCAGTCAATCGAGAAAGAAAAGGGATGATCGCCATAATAAGGAAGTGACCCGCCCTCCAGGGGAGGATTGGGAGAAAGAAGAATGATTTTGATATGGCGTAGGATCAGATTTAGTTGGGTAAGTATAGAATATACTACAGTTAGGGCTGTACTTACCTAGGGTTGCGGCCTCTCAATTTTTGCTTGTGGCCATACCAACGCCTACCATGTTCACTGACCTGCTGACATTTTATAGTAGAATAGTTTGGTAAAGTCTCCAGATGGACTTGAGCGGGTGATGGATTTCTAAAACTTTCTCTTCGTTGTTGTTTTGTGAGAATTTCGATACTGGGACTTGGTTGTAAAAATTCCAAGATTTTATGCTATAGCCTACTGCTTCAAATAATATATCACACACTTTTTGGCAAAATGTTGTAATATCACATAGATATGATGATACTATAGACATAATATTAGAAACCAAAAACACAAGCTCCATGGTAGTGGAATGGACTGATTTGACATATTTGGTGTCGCATTTGGTTCGCGATCGACTGATAAATTGGTATCGCATTTGGTTCGTGATCGAGTAATAAATTTGTGTTGCATTTGGTTCGCGATCGACTGTTAATTGGTGTCGCATTTGGTTCGCGATTGACTAATAAATTGGTATCGCATTTGGTTCGCGATTGAGTAATAAATTGGCATCGCATTTGCTTCGCGATCGACTAATAAATTGGTATCGCATTTGCTTCGCGATCGAATAATAAATTGGTGTCGCATTTGGTTCGCGATCGAGTGATAAATTGGTATCGCATTTGGTTCGCGATTGAGTAATAAATTGGTATCGCATTTGCTTCGCGATCGACTGATAAATTGGTATCGCATTTGCTTTGCGATCGAGTAATAAATTGGTGCCGCATTTGGTTCGCGATCGAGTGATAAATTAGTATCGCATTTGGTTCGCGATTGAATAATAAATTGGTATCGCATTTGCTTCGCGATCGACTAATAAATTGGTGTCGCATTTGGTTCGCGATCGAGTAATAAATTGGTGTCGCATTTGGTTCGCGATCGAGTGATAAATTGGTGTCGCATTTGGTTCGCGATCGAGTGATATATTGATGTCGCATTTGCTTCGCGATTGAGTAATAAATTGGCATCGCATTTGATTCTTGATTCAATAATAAATTGGTGTCGCATTTGCTTCGCGATTGAGTAATAAATTGGCATCGCATTTTATTCTTGATTCAATAATAAATTGGTGTCGCATTTGGTTCGCGATCGAGTAATAAATTGGTATCGCATTTGGTTCGCGATCGGTTATAAATTGGTATCGCAATTGGTTCGCGATTTTCTTATAAATTGGTATCGCATTTGGTTCGCGATCGACTGATAAATTGGTGTCGCATTTGGTTCGCGTTTTTCTAATAAATTGGTATCGCATTTGGTTCGCGATTGAGTGATAAATTGGTATCGCATTTGGTTCGCGATTGAGTAATAAATTGGTATCACATATGATTCTTGATTCAATAATAAATTGGTATCGCATTTGGTTCGCGATCGACTGATAAATTGGTATCGCATTTGGTTCGCGATTGAGTAATAAATATTGGGATCAAATTTGATTCTTGATTCAATAATAAATTAGTATCATAGTTGATTCTCGAATGACTAATAGATATTTTTATATTTGGCACATTATTGTCCAATGAAATTGTTTCATAGTTGATTCGCGATTGACTAATAAATTGGCATCACATGTTTGGTTCGCGATTGGCTAATAAATTGGTTCTACATTTGGCCCGCGTTTGATTAATCAAAAAGCTTCTCACATTTGGTACCTAATTGATAAATTGTCTAAATTCGTTTTGTGAATTACTAATCAATTAGTTCCACATTTGGTTTGCCACTGTGATTAATCAATTGGTTTTACATCAATATGTTAAATATTGACCAATATATTGGTAATACTTCCAGTTCTTGTTGTTTCTATTATAATTTAAGATTTTGGTTTCTTATTAGTTACAAAATTAGTTCTGATTCGAATTTTGGCCAAATAATCATTGCAGCTCAACAGAAAAATATCCGATATTCCTCCTGTAAATCTTGAATAAAAAGGTCCATTGTTCAAATAAGATTCTTGGCAACCTTAAAAATATTAAATCATAAATGTTTATAGATAAAAGAGTATTAAATTTATCACATTGGAAATATTAATTAAAAATTAGATCTAAATTAAAAATATATATTCCTTATTAAAGGATTTTTAAAAATTCCTTATTTGTATATTTTTTAATCAGTTGAATATTTGTGTTGTGAATATTTTTTCACAAGCTCTAAAAGTTCTTGAACTTTATTTAAAATGCCAAGATATCATTTTCAAGGATAAAATGTATCTTCAATTTTAAATACAGTTAAACCTGTCTATAGCGCCCCCTTTAAATATCGCCTTCCTCTCTATAACGCCCGATTTTAAATACGTAGTACGATACGATTTACATTAAAAGTGACCTGCCTAGCACCCCCTCTCTATTGCACCCTATGTTGGTGAGTCCCAAGAGGGGGCGATATAGACAGGTTTAACTATAGATCTAGCGACATGTTATTTAATCTCCAGGAAACTGGGTTAATTTAATCCCTATATCAGCAGATGAGAGCATTCTATATTTTACATCCTATTTCCCAAGTTATTTTATATGATAGAGATAAATAGGCTTGTGCATGAGCTGCACATCTTCTCTGACTTCACCTGACAATGATCTGACATCTCTCATCAAACCAATCCTTCCTTGTTCTACCTCTCTCAACATTCTTCAAGATACATTCTAGCACACACAGAATGATCAATAGACGAAAAAAATCCAGATGATTCTATAAATAAAATTGTCCTATAAAATCTCATTTCTTTTCGATATCTTTGATGGATATATTCACCCATAAATCTCATCCAAACTCCTTTGTATGTCAACTTATCTGCCGATTTGACCCTGATAATTTTTCTTGTTCACCAGATGTGAAAAGAGGTTTTTGTCGCCTAAGTTTCTTTAATCATTGTTCATCAAAGTTTACCAGTATTCAAACAAGAGAAATATTCTGACCTTTCCAAATAATAAATAATTCTATATATACAAAAAGTATATATATTCCAATCTGATTTATACATACACGTAACGAAGAAAATAACTCCTCCAAACGAATGGACACAGCAAGAATTCCTGTTCACAGATTGGCAGGTCGATGTGATTATATTTATATTGAATGAATATATAGATAGAAATTCTTTTGCGAAGAAATTGATCTATAAAAATAAAGGTCGCCTCTCCCAGCAAAATGACAGTCTCCGTAAACTAGCGGACTCAGGTCGGGGACAAAGCCACGACACCAGCTTTACACCTCTTTGGTAGATTGTGAAGATTTCCTTTGAACCCTTGTGGATCTCATGAAATAAAGTCCCCCTCAGACTTGAAGAGGGCCTTTAGCCCAAAATGATGGTCTGTAGATGGAAGATTCTCAGTTTGTCAAAGCTGGTGTCGCGGCTTTGTCACCGACCTGAGTTCACTAGTTTGTTGGAACGGTCAATAATTAACGCTTGGCTTTAGCGTTAAAATCATTAAAAATATATTAAAATGAATAATGATGAGGGTTAGCAATAAGTATCTATATTACATCGTAAAAGTGGCGAATTTTCGAGACTACTCCAGTCTTCTATTTATTCATAGGGAACTGTTTAAGAGAGTTTATATCGAATCAAAAACTCGAGAGTTCTACGACTTAATGAGGATGAACATTTTGTGTGTGTTGTTTAAAAATATTAACATAATTGCTAGAACATATTTGACTAAAATGAAAATCTGGACTAGATAGCTTTATATGCCTATCTTTATTAAAACCTAAAAGATCAAACGAGAAAGAGCTTTTGACAAAAAAAAAAATGGCTATTCGAATAAATCTTTTAATGCTGAAAATAAACAAAAATCTATTTGTGTCTTATTTTAGCGTTAAAATGCCGTTTTTTCGCTTGAAAGCTTTCTCTTTTTCTTTTTATCTCTCACTGAAAATTCACATTGCTCGGTCAGATAGTGATATTGTTCAAAGACATTAAATCCTAACCTTGCTTGTTATTTAGTTTTATTCATCTATCTTTTGACTAGAATTATAGATGGTTGTTCATGTTCCACAGTCGTTGTTTAAATAACGCCAAAGATCTGCAGGGTAAACATCTGGCAGAGAGGAGGCCGGGCTTAAAGCGACAACAGGAACGTGACGTTTGCGACACAAGTCAGCCCAGAGGTTGAAAAATGATATGTCCCATTCATGGTGGAAATGTAATATACAAAAATGGTGGGAATTCTTCCAATCAAAAGAATATTTTTATTACCTTCTAAATATATACGTATAATAAATTTTATACTTATTAATGAAATAAATCTTAAAGATATTCTATATACAGTGACCTTTATTGAAGACACACGCGATAACCAAATGTCATTGCCTCTGTCTCCTTTAAAAAAAAAACATATTAACGGCGATATCAAAAACTTTCCACGTCCTCAAAATTTGTCCATGAGTGCATATGAGAGACGAAGGGTTCAGTGTCAGTAAATGAGCAGAATCATCCTATATATGCACAACACACACAATAGTAAAGCTAGCGGTGTGGTAGATTGAACTGGTGAAACCTCAGGGAGGGTTCATATACTGATGAATCAAGTCCTTCCAATATTTTCATCGCAGTGAAGAACAGTAGGAAATTGGTTTATTTGAAGAGAACATTTTATATTTTTTAATAGTTTCATTTCTATTAAATATACACTCATGGACAATACACTCATCATTCTACATTTTAGCATGTATATGTCATATTATATTTGTTGTACGTATACAATGCTGTACATAGGAATGCTCTACATAGAAACACCAAGCCTGATGTAACTTGAAAATGGCGTTCAATAAGAACTACCACCGGAAAAGAAGGGCACGGCACCCAGTAAGGTCAAATAACAACAGGCCATTAGTATTGTCCAAGAGCTAAGAGAACATAAAAATCTATCATGCCAGTATTTGATTGGACACGAACACCCAAAAAGGTCCGCCCTGTCTGATGTCATCATTATCATATAAGCTGAGTTCCTTCTGAGCCCACAGGAGCATAGGGAGAAGACAAGACAGCAGTCAGGTCGTCCTGTTGCCCGATTAACCAGAGAGATCCCAGGACTCCTATAGTCCTCTTCACCTTTCCGGGTGCTGCTCGCTCTAAACCAAGGTAACCATGTTCCTATGTGTGTGGTCTTCATTTATCTTCAGGCTAGTGCGCTCCCAATCTGGCCTGTGACTGCATATTGGATTAGAAGCCCGCTGCGACGACGATGTCGGCTTCACGCATTACAACATATTTATATTTAGCATGTATATGTCTTATTATGTTTGTTGTATATATACAATGTTGTACATAGAAATGTTTTACATAGAAACACCAAGCACATGTGCTTTTGGTCAGCATATGCCTTCATTATTTTTAATATATATGTCCTCGATAAAGAGAGGCGAGTTGTCCCTCGAAATATCGGAATAATAAAAATATTTATAAATACAATATATGCATATTTTTTGAATATATTTATTTAAAGGGCATCCGAATTTAAATGCATGGAAAATCGTCCGTTATATAGGCAAATAAGGAGTATATGTCCATGAGTGTAAATGGCGCGCTATTTCTCTATGTTCAATTCGTGTTTTGTATTTGTTACTGCCTCCTAAGCTATATATTTTTCAAAATGAAATCTTGTGGTACCAGTAAAGAGAGAGAGAGGTTGTGCGAGTGAAAGAGATCGTGGAGCGCGAGCATTCATATTGAATAGACCGGACCATCTCTGGATTGTTTTTAAGGCCAACTTAGAAAAGTGATCATCTAGGATGGGAATACACAAGAATTGAATTGATTATGTCGTCCGGAGACGCTCTCTCCAACGTTAACAGGCAGGTCTTATGCGGTAAGTACTCTTCTTCTACTTTCTTATCTCCACTCAATCATATCAGGGTATCTAGCCTGTAGAGCTTGTTGATGGTGTCTGCTGGGGATGAGTGTCTTTTTCTTTCTTATCTCCACTCAATCATATCAGGGTATCAAGCCTGTAGAGCTTGTTGATGATGTCTACTCGGGATGAGTCTCTTCTACTTTCTTATCTCCACTCAATCATATCAGGGTATCAAGCCTGTAGAGCTTGTTGATGGTGTCTACTCGAAATGAGTCTCTTCTACTTTCTTATCTTCATTCAATCATATCAGGGTATCAAGCCTGTAGAGCTTGTTGATGGTGTCTTCTGGGGATGAGTCTCTTCTTCTTTCTTATCTCCACTCAATCAGGGTATCAAGTCTGTAGAGCTTGTTGATGGTGTCTGCTGGGGATGAGTGTCTTCTTCTTTCTTATCTCCACTCAATCAGGGTATCAAGCCTGTAGAGCTTGTTGATGGTGTCTGCTGGGGATGAGTGTCTTTTTCTTTCTTATCTCCACTCAATCATATCAGGGTATCAAGCCTGTAGAGCTTGTTGATGATGTCTACTCGGGATGAGTCTCTTCTACTTTCTTATCTCCACTCAATCATATCAGGGTATCAAGCCTGTAGAGCTTGTTGATGGTGTCTACTCGGGATGAGTCTCTTCTACTTTCTTATCTTCACTCAATCATATCAGGGTATCAAGCCTGTAGAGCTTGTTGATGGTGTCTTCTGGGGATGAGTCTCTTCTTCTTTCTTATCTCCACTCAATCAGGGTATCAAGCCTGTAGAGCTTGTTGATGGTGTCTGCTGGGGATGAGTCTCTTCTTCTTTCTTATCTCCACTCAATCAGGGTATCAAGCCTGTAGAGCTTGTTGATGGTGTCTGCTGGGGATGAGTAGAGCTCATCAATAGATGAGTTAATACATGCGATAAGTACTGGATGTTAGTAATAACCACTTGGCGATTTAATACTGTGGCGAAGTAATTTAAAATCTCATATTTTAATTAATGCCCAGAATTATTCATAGAAAACAGATTAACCTTTAATCATAATATATGCTCCAATACATATTGTTTTTACTCTTTCTTTTAATATAACAAATCCTGGGTAGAGAGAGGCGTTCTGCGCTCCATGAACTGTATGAACTCCATGAACTTATTTGGTTAACCCAGGTGTTCCTGAAGCTAACTAATAAGTTTTTTTTATTGTGCAGCTAGTCGTGCAAGCTTAACCAATATATAACTTAAAATGTATTTACAAAAGAACACCGAGTCATATTTTTATATACTTAATGCAACTGTGTGTGTGAATTTAAAGCATATATTTGCTAGAAGTCTTAAAAGAAATTGTTCCTGCTTGTGAAATAGGTTTGATATGTAAAATTATCCTATAAAGTGAACGAATATTTAAAATTAATATTAAAAATTAATTTAAAATTATAAATTTCTTTAACATTATCTTTTTTCGTAGTTAACTTTAGGGCAAAAAGCCCTTTAACAGGCCTTGAAATTGAATCGTGATTTTAAATCTTCGCTAACTTAAGCGATTGAATGGAAAAATATTTTCTTATTTTATTCAATATTTACAGAAGGAATGTCAGATATTTTTCTGTGAAGCTGCAATGATTATTTGGCCAAAATTCGAATCATAACTAATTTTGTAACTAATAAGAAACTAATATCTTAAATTTATAATAGAAACAACAAGAACTGGAAGTATTACCAGTATATTGGTCGATAATCAACATATTGATGTGAAACTAATTGATTAATCACAGTGGGGAAACAAATGTGGAACTAATTGATTAGTAATTCATAAAACGAATTTAGACAATTTATCAATAAGGTGCCAAATGTGAGAAGCTTTTTGATTAATCAAACGCGAACCAAACATGTGATACCAATTTATTCCCAAACGCGAACCAAAAAAAAAATTCTTTATAGTCTTAATTTTGCATATGTCCTTTACAATCAATGTGAATTCCTTTACCAATAATCCTCATTCAATATAAGTTATATATCATATCGCCACGCTGTAATATTCAAAGAAAAACAGGGTAACGTGGTAAGATTCTTTTAATAGAACACGACGAGCTTCCAGGCAGCAACTGCCCTTCTTCAGGTCTAATACCAACCTGAAGGGCAGTTGCTGCCTGGAAGCTCGTCGTGTTCTATTAAAAGAATCTTACCACGTTACCCTGTTTTTCTTTGAATAAGTTATATATATAAAATACCAAACCAATACAATAATTAAATATTAAAAGGCTATTTTTATCGAGTTATAAGCCAATATAGAATAGCATAGATAATCAACATAACTATCAAGCACTAATTTTTTTTACAAATAAAACAAATTTTCTACTGTATCCTTACTGCGATGAAAAATATTGAGAGGGCTTGGCACATCAGTTGTGAACTCTCCCAGCGGTTTCGCCAATTTAAGTTACCAGACCGCTTTTTAGAGCTCTAATACTGTATTGGACGATTCTGTTTATACTCGTATATGCGTCACTGAAGGATGATATCTTAGTAATTGTATTAAAGGAAACTATGGACATAAACTTTTAGGAAAATAGAATTACATAGAGATATATGCACCGAGAATGCTTTTCTGCAAACAATAAGTACAAGGCTAGTTAGGCATATATTAAATATAAAGCAATAGTATAGATTTTGATTTGAATTAACGGAACCATTGAAAGGGTTCACAACAGATTGACTAAACCCTTGAAAAAGTTTCCCCTTCCGTTAAGATTTCAGAAATATACACTCATGGACAAAACCTAAGGAAGTTATACCTTTTGACATGTATATTGGGATTCAGACAATAACTCTGAAAGATATTAAAGTGACCTTGATGAAGACACAAGAGATAACCAAATGTAAACAAAATTGTCTCTTTCTCTTAAAAAAAAAAAAAAAGAAGGCGGAGACATCAGACTCCCCTTTTCCTTAAGTCTTATCCATGAGTGCATGCATGTTTATAAAAAATAAATATTAGAAATATTATATATTAAGAAAAAATAGCGAAGAAAATACCTATTTTAAATTACACAATTAATTCGTTAATTTGCAATTATTTGGTTCATCTTCTATGTAAAAACAGAAATCAAATGGCGTAGCGGCTTTTAGATTGGCATCACATTATGTGAACGATCATATTTGCATACTACTGTAGTTATTGATAAGGCACAATTTGGATTATAGATTATAAACACAAGGTAATAAAACTTAATCCAAATAAATAAATAGTATGTGACGTTTCGGTAACAGCGTTGTTACCATTACCATTCAGCACTTTGTCTGACGATGGTAACAACGCTGTTACCGAAATGTCACACAACTTTTTATTTATTTGTATTTAGTCTTATTACCTTGTGTTTATAATCAAAATTGTGCCTTATCAATAACTACAGTAGTATGCAAATATGATCGTTCACATAATGTGATGCCAATCTAAAAACCGCTACGCCATTTGATCTCTGTTTTTATATATTAGATGAACCAAAGAACTGTAATTTAACGCGTTCATCGTGTAATTTAAAATAGGGTTTATCTTCGCTATTTTTCTTAATCTATAATATTTCTAATATTGATTTTTTATAAACTGTATTTATTCTCTTACACAGCAAACTCATCACACTTCAGGGAGTTCGTATAAAGGATGGAAATGATAATTTAGTTGAACAATTTCTATATGTCTTCTTTTTTTTTTATTCATAAAGATTTGTATGTGTGTAAACTGCATGTTTCAGTATTCGAACAGTACCAAAAAGCTCGGCTGCTGTTCGCCCAGTCCATCGCTGACTTGGCCACAAAGCTTACCAACATTCCATACCTGCAAGCTCTGGGTGAGTATCATCCTCTCATAGAGATTTCGAACCTAAGTTTGATTCCTTTCTCAACATAAAGATAATCGGTTATTGAGCGAAGCGTGTATCTTTTATTTTGGAAAAGATGCAAACTTCCGAGAATAATGCTTCCTCTACAGGGAGACTATAGATATCAACAAATTTTAAAAATAATCTTTTATTTTAGTCAAAAGGCGATCCATTGAATATATTTATATGATATGGACGTACCTGGATCTGTGTGTTGAAGAAAAACTTTTTTTTTTTCAAAATACAATAGAATCTCCCTTTAGCGGACATCTCGCTAGCGGACACTTCTCCACAAAGGACAGTTTTCCTTTGCAAAATTACCATTTTTACAATATAGCAACTCTCCGGTAAGAGGACACCTCTCCCTAAAGGACACTTTGACTCTGCAACAAGGTGGTTCTACTCTATTTCGAGGGATTTCTCTCTTTATCAATTTAATGCATAATATTTTTTCTTCTATCTTTATGATATAGGATTATAATTTGTTGGATTGTGTACATAGGAATGGGGCTTGAATTAACTACATAAAAGCAGAGGGTCCCTTCACCCAAAGGGCCAATTTGACATTGGAAAAGTATTGACGTTATTTTATTGACAAAATAAAAAAAAATGCCCCGTGTGAGGATCGAACTCACGACCTTCAGATTATGAGACTGACGCGCTACCTACTGCGCTAACGAGGCGTTAAAAAAAAGGCATAAAAGGAATTATAAAAGATGCAGTCTATTTGTGCACTTTCTGCTCAAACTTGGTTCGCCATATCTAGCTAGGAATATTTTTAATACATCGCCGCCGTTAGAATATTATGCTGGTTTCCAAAAATTAAGGTAACAAACGCTTAATGTTGCTTTCCTTAAAAAATCTAGAATTATTTTGAACGAAAATTTGTAGGTGGATAGACAAAACTATAACAAATAAAGTTGACCAAATAAATTTATTGTTGAAATATTTTTTCTACAGAGTTATGCGAATTTATGTTAATTAGTCCAAAAGTCAAGTAGATGTTGACCAATATTTGATTACCTAATAGGGTGTGTGGTCGCCTCTAACAGCTAGACAGCTGTCACAACGACATTTCATGCTGTTTATTAGGCAATTAAAGAGCTCCCGAGGCAACAAATCCCACTCTTCAACCAAAGCAGCTCTCAGTTCTTGGGTGGTCCTGGGTGGCAGTGAACGAGATCCAATTCTTCTCCCCAAGGCTTCCCAAACAAGTTCTATAGGATTGAGGTCTGGTGATCTGGCAGGCCACTCCATCCTTTGAATACCCTCACTTTCAAGATATTCGTTTATCATCAGGGCTCTATGAGGACGAGCGCATTATCATCCATAAAGATGAATCAGAGTGCGATCCCACCCGTAAAAAAACTTACATAGGTCTCCAGTATCTTGTCTCTGTACCGCTGAGAAGTCAGGGTGCCGCCATCAAACACATGTAGTGGCGTGCGTGTGTCTAACCTGATACCATCCCAGACATATTGTCATAATACACTATGGGTTGAGATAAGTTAAATGTATGACCTGTTTCTTTTATGTGTTGAACTTTTAAATATCTTGGATCGCTATTGTTAATATTCCTATTATGTTGGGCTATTCTATTATGGACTTTTCTCCCAGTCTCGCCTACCTATTTAGAACTACAGTTATTGCATAATATGGAGTAGATGGTTTCTTTTCTATTAAGTGTAATTTTGGATTGATTCTTTGTTAATGGGTTTCTAATCATATTATAATCATAAAGTTGAAATGCGGCACTCTAAGCTTTTTATACAACTTAGTAACATTTGAGAATTCGGAGATTTTTTTTTTTTTGCATTTGTATGTGATTTTTATGACTTCTTTCTAATAAACCCAACTTTCCGTCCGTGTCCTTATGTATTCCTTGGATTTGCAGCTAGCAAGACCTATCTTATAAGAGGACAATGTCTCTAACGGAAGTCTGATGTTGGTGGCTACAAACACGAGGTCCCATGCTGGCCAAACACGTATACTTGAAACTATGTTAAGTGGAAATTTATACGCTCCTCAGCCCCAAATTTTGTCTCGATTGCCTGAGTACTTTAAAGTTCAATACATATCAGTAGAAAATATTATAGTGTGATTTAAGATATGTAGGAACACTCTAGAACATTAGCCCATCACAAATTCGGCGGTGAAATTCCATAATATCCTAAACCAAAATACCAAACTTAGTTTAACTCTGAACATACTCAAATTGTAAAAAAAATAATAATACTATTCTCTATCTCCCCTAAAAAGCTACCAAAAAAAAAACGGTTGAGTCTGTTGGTATCCCTTCCCCTCATCTAGGCGTATACAGTGGTGATAGAAAAGAAATTAATTCCTTATGCGTTACCAGGTGTCGCTGGGGAGCAGGTAGGATCTGATAAGCGGCAGAATAAAACTAAACACCATCTTATATATATATATATATATATATATATATATATATATATATATATATATATATATATATAATTAACCCATTGGGGCAGATACTTGTATGACACGGCTGACCACAAAGTGCACGTACAGGAGCCCCCTACTACCTCCAGAGCATGCTGGTCGACGGCTCGCCCTCCATCCAGCGCACGGCGACGCTGGCTTTAGGCCGGATGGCCAGCCACAATGAGGAGATGGCCAACATGGTGATCGACCTGGAGATCCTGCCACGGCTGGTGGAAGGTCTCAAAGTGGAGAATGTAAGTCCTCCGTATCCCAGAGCGCCACGTTCTTACCGCTCGGTGCTGCAGCAATGCCAGGCGGTCTCCCCTCCAACCGCAGAGCAGTGCTACAAACGTTCTGCGGCCTTTGTACTCCGGTCCGTGGCACGTCACTCGGAGTGTCTGGCCTCGAACTTGGTGTCGGGCGGTGCTCTGGAAGGTCTAGTGCACTCGCTGCGTGAGTCGGACACCTTGGTGCGGGAGTCGTGCGCCTGGGCGCTGGCCAGTATTGCCAAGCACAGCGAGGGTGGGTAACTTCCCATTAATTCTACATTAATCATAAGGAAATAACGAGCCATATATATAAGATAAGTGAAAGCATTAAACCACGAATGTTTCTTCTACACATAACACAAACTTATGTAATTATACTGTCCTAAAACTTTAGGTCCATAGTCTTTTTGAATACGATTTCTAAGACTTCCACCATTCAGTGTAGCATATATAAGCAGAATCGTCCAATACAGTATTAGAGCTCAAAAAAGCAGTCTGGTAGATTAAATTGACGAAACCGCTGGGAGGATTTACCACTAATGAGCCAAGACCTCCCAATATTTTTTCATCGCAGTAAAGACATGAGAGTTTTGTGTTATGTATAGAAGAAACATTCGTGTTTCAATGTTTTCACATACACACTCCTCTTATTAATTCTCTATCTATAATATTATTTCGAGATGGTGTATTTGTAGAACTAGCCAAGGCGGTGACCGAAGCCGGGGCCCTCAAGTTGCTCTTCGAATGCCTACACGACGACGAAATCTTCCTGAAACGCGTGGCGGCCTCGGCCCTCTCCGAAATCTGCAAACACTCGGAGGAGCTATCACGGATGGTGATCGAGGAGTTCGGGGGGCTGTCGCACATGTGCGAGTACTTCATGTACTCTGACGTCAAGCTGAGGGTGAGTGTCACCATGTGCAACGTGCAGGAGGAAGCCGAACTTTGCCAACGGAAGGCTTTGATCCATAGTATCAATAATGAACTGTGATCTTGGCAAGAAATAGCGAGTTCTGTTTATAGAATCAATAATGTCTGACACTTTTTAACACTTAAATAAGCATTTAAGGAACCCTAGCAAAATGGCTGGATAGTACAGAATGTGCTTCTCATATAACAGAGTTGAAGTACTATAATTTGAAGAATAAACAAAAGTTAACGGCGAAGAGTTTATAAAATAGAATAAAATAAAATAAACTCGTCGCCGTTAACTTTTGTTTATTCTTCAAATGATGTCAGGCGATTCCTTCTCTTGTAAGTACTATAATTGCTACCACTTTGTTTTAACTACATGCAATCGGCCTTCATTCAAGCTGGCATCAGACAGGCTTTAATGTTTACTAGAAGAATGAACCCACTTATCCCAGAATTTTCCTAAGTGAATGACAACCTATATTTTCCACCTACTTACTTATCATAATTATAAACATTATTTTATATAGTTCTCGTCTTCATTATAATATTCGATTTTTCTTTAAAATCCAATATAATTTCGTAGTTAAAAATTTAAAGTGGTGACCTAGAGAAATTTCTCCCCACAATGATATTTATGTAAATACCACATCCTTGGCCTTTTCAGGGAAGTTATTGCGACCGACACAAAATTTCAGTTTTATAATGGAGATTGAATAGGAGAGAAATAAATAAAAGACAAACTTTTTTGTTGTAACGTTTTTTTTTTTTGTTCAAAACGAGGACCCTAAGATGATATATGCATTGCCCTTGCAACTCTGATGTTGAGCTCAGAACTTTCAAGAAGCCCAAAGGAGGTCGGTGGAGGAGTGGTCAAAACCGTTGTTTTTCGACCGGTACGACCCGGGATCGAATCCCGCATTGGAAAAATTCTCCTAACTAAAAAAAAAAAAATGGTCGAATGGCTCCCGATTCTTGCAAAAGTCCAATCCCACCAGCGAGTACAAGTAACCAAACACTTGTAAGTGCAAAAGTCGAACTGCGATTTTCACATCTGCAGACATATGGTGCTCTTACAATAAAAGCAATCGCCAACTTCTACCCAGTATGATTATCATGGTCTGTACCACGTGTACTTGGGATAATTTAAGCAAAAAAGTCCAGTTTTGTTATTTGAGAAGATTGAGTATTAAATCGGTAGAGTCTCTAGTTTATTTATCAACTACCTCGCCGTGCTGCACGATGGCACAACTGCTGAAACCTAAGGTTGGATGCCTAACGTACTTGCTGCACGACGCCAGTCGGTGTTATGACTGCCTTACTCTAAGGTTTGATGCCTAACGTCCGTGCTGACGGCACAGCGGGCCGTGCTAACGTGCCTCATCAACGTGGCCAAGCAGACCGCGGATCTGGCCACCCGTATCGTGGAGACGGACGTGTTCCCCGCCATCTTCGAGCTGCTCAACGACAGGGACGAAACCATCTGCAAGTCCACGGTCACCCTCGTGCTGGAGATCATACGACACTGTGATGAGGTGGGTCCGAAACTAATCCATCCAGTATTCCCATTCTTTGTTCCTTATGGATCAGAGAAATATCCATTATTTTTAACAGAAGGTGAAATATTTAGAAAAAATATAGCCACATCAACCAATATATCATAATCATTATCCTAATATCCCATTGTAAAATTAGGGAAGACAATTTAGATCAAAATAACCAGCTTGTAGGTTTTTTAAAAATTTTATACGAGCTTTTGAGTATTTCGGACCATCTTCAGGAATAAAAAAATAATGGATATTTCTCTGATCCATAAGGAGCAAAGGTTGATGTGGTTATATTTTATCTGAATCAACTTCCAACCAACAAATGATCTTCAGAAGGTAAAATGTAAAATGTTTTAGGAAGGCAAATATATTCTTTACAATAACAATTCACATAACAAATTTATATGCATCCGCTATAGCATCGTTATTTCTTCCATTCCTCCTTGAATTGTCAATTTATCATAATATCCCAAAGTAAAACTAGGGAAGACAATTTAGATCAAAATAACCACACCTAGTGAATAATAACCTGGAGTAATGTATTATCACAAAAGAAGAGCAATATCGTAAAGTGAAAAGTTTCTTGTAGAGTTTTAAAAAATTATATGAAATTTCAAGTATTTTTGCCCGTCTCAGGAATAAAATGAAACTCTTTACTTTACGATTTTGTTCTTCTTGTGATATAAGCACATCTTATTTACTTAAAAAGGAAAATTGAGAAAGATACTGATTACAAAATATTTGTCAAATTTCTATATGATCTCTTGATAATAAATACTTTTACAAGTGAATACATCTTCACAAGTAAAACAATAAATCTGCTGTACATAGCGAAGGTTAAAGATATACTACAACTCGGCATATGATCCTTTTCTCTTTGTCCCTCTTGTACAGTTTGTAGATACATATAAGTCTTCGGGATGTTCTATTACAGTAAGGATGTGTAGATGAAAAATTTTCCGGAAGGAAATTGATCCATAGAAACATAGGGCACCTCTCCCGTCAAAATAGATGGCGTCAAGTTTTGACGTTTATTTTGACAGGAGAGGCGCTCTATTCTTCTACAGTAAGGATGTTTACTATTTTGTAGTTTGGAACATTTTATATAGATGTACATATTCATACTAGAACAGTATTGCTTCAAATAAACACAGAGGAGAATAAAAAAACTGAAATTCTAAACTTGTTTTATGAACCTCAATCATTTATTACTGTTTGAAAATATAACTATAATGATGGAAAATAGCACAAAAGGGAAATTGTACTGGGATCTGGTGAATAAATTAAGAAAAAGAGCATCTCCTTATCTTGCAACTAAAAGTTACTGATAGCTTGTTATTTCTTATTCCTGCACTATATTGGTCTCGAGGAGTATGAGACCAACTCCCTGAGTTGGTGATGTCTCAGAAGTTTGGTAATTTTTCCTGAATTATATTAAAAATCCTGTTTTGTGGCTTGGATACACTCAAAAAGATGTTGTAGAATCTCACTATCTTTTAGCGCATGGTGCATGTGGGAAATGCTTTAATATGATGCATTAGCATTATTATAAAAAATTGAAGCTATTTTTGACGTTAATTTTTTTTTTAAATAAAACAATTTCTACTGCCCTTACCGTAATGATAAAATAATGAGAGGGCCTGACTCATCAGTGGTGTATCCTCCCAACGGTTTCGCTAGTTTAATCTACCATACTCTAAGCTTATGTCCATAGTTCAATCAAAATACCATTTCTAAGATTTTGGCTTCAGTATCGGTATAAAAGAAAAACATCCCAATGCAATATTACAAAGATATTGATAGTTTAAACTGACAAAACCGCTGGAAGGTTTCGCCACTGCTAGGCCCTCCCATTATTTTATCATTGCAGTGAGGGCAGTAGAAATGTATTTTATTTAAAAATATATATAGGGGTCAAAATGCCTCAATGTTGTTGTTATAAGTGCCCCTGGCGGTGCAGCTGGCAAACCGCCTGGTCAGTGCGGGCTGCGTGCCCCACGTCATCCAGTACCTCAAGTGCCGTAACGGCCAGGCGTCGCTCCCAGCCGTGCAGGCACTGGAGGTACTGGCCGGCTACAGCGACAGCTTCTCTCTCCTCATCGTCAACAACGGCGTACGTACACAGGGATCCTCGTTGTTGTTGTTGTTACTTATACACATCGTGCTTGTTGTTGTTAATATATTGTTGCGTCGTTGCTGTGTGTGAATGATCAAAACAGCACACAGGTTCGATCAAGATCTTTATACTCGAGCTATCAACTCGATTTATTCTCACAGGACCACACAAACAACGTAAGCAGCGGGCATCTGTTGTTCTCGACAATCACACCTTTCAGACTGCCGCCAGCCGTCACTTGCGACCGCATCCTTCCAAGTCTTGTTTGGTTCCAACAGTCCCCGCCGCTGGGCATGAACCTAGGTCTCGCCTGGCACCACGACATTGCCGAATCTTTCATTCTTTCATCGTCGTAACACTATTTTATTGTGCGCTAAAATCTACATTTCGTTGATTATTCTTTATAAATATTTTGTAGTGATCAACACACACCTTAGAAACTATCGTCACACACATGTGTGACACTCCACTTGCGGAATACTGACGTCAAAATTCTCGAACAACATCAACCTAAACAATAAGTGACGTACGAAGAACAAGCAGGCAGTTCCAGAGAAGTCCCCGTGGTCGGCAGGGCCTGGAGCCGCTGTGTGCCGAGCTGATCAACGACTGCAACGACGAGGAGACGCGGCTGGCGGCGGGCGACGCCCTCGTGCAGATCGCCCAGTACGGCGAGGAGCACGCCCGGCCCATCGCCGACACCAAGGCCTACACCAAGCTGCTGGAGCTGGCGACGTGCAAGAGCCGGCCAGAGGAGGTCCGCGCCGAGGTAACCCACACATTACCTCAATGTATAACTACCTATATCACCTTTATTTACGTCAGACTGACGGACAAACATATATAAAAGGCCTTTAATTCCCCCGAGGAAATAGCCCCGAGCAATGCTCTTCTGCAAACAAAAAGTATACACAAGGCCAGTTGGGCATAATTAATTATAAGGAAATAACGTGCCATATATATATATATATATAAGAAATGGAAGCAGTTAAGTACGATTTTTTCTTTTAAACATAAAACAAACTTCTACTGACCTTACTACGACTATTGTATCTTGCAGTACACTCGGATCCTGAAGAATTTGCTGGAGTGCTGTACCAATGTCCCCACTCTGGAGATTATCCTTCACGGGGGTGCTCCTGAAGACATTCTACTCAGTGTAGTGACTCAGTACAGTAGGGTAAGTACACGGATGTGAAAGTGGAATCTTTGAAGTCCCTATGTTACGTATGTAGATCCTTCAATCGGACGCCCGAGCACGCAAGGGCTTCGTGACGGCAGGAGGTCTCCGCAGAGGTCTGGAGCTGAAGTCGACCGCGACACACGATCTGCAGGTTGCCATCGACGGACTCATCAGCTGCTTCCCCAACGACGTGGTCAAGTACGTTCTCTCTCCAGACCGTGAGCAACGTTTTGAGAGAGCGAAAGATACGATTTCTCAACTACATTCATAGACAAAATTTAAGGAAGTTGTACCTTTTAACGCGTATATTGGGATTCAGACAATAACTCTGAAAGATATTACAGTGACATTTATTGAAGACACACGCGATAACCAAATGTGAACAAAACTACCTCTGTCTCCTTTAAACAAAATAGACGACCAGCGACATAAAAGATTTTGTGCAGAACTTTTTTTTTAAGGAGACAGAGGCAATTTTGTTCCCACTTGGTTATCTCGTGTATCTTCAATAAAGGTCACTGTATATCAACTATCTTTCAGAGTTATTGTCTGAATCTCGATATACATTCTGAAAGGTACAACTTCCTTAAGTTTTGTCCATGAGTGTAGATAATAAATTTTCGTTTACTTTTAGTGTAAAATAAAAATGGGAAATATATTACCTAGATACGGACCATGTGCAGATACCACAGCCCTATAACTACCTAAACTATATAAAAATATAAGAAATAAAACTATAAAACACGAAGGTTTATCTCACATTTACAAAAATGATTGTAAAAAAAAAAGGTTATTATTATGAATCATTTGTATCAATTCATTCATAATGCTAATTACACAATTCGCACTATTTTTCCAAACTAAATTCCTACACAGTTTCATCCAAATTTTATAGTCACTCAATTTGTCACATCACACGGAAAATTCCAGAAATACTTACATAAAAGAGGTCTATCAGAAACACCAAAGTGTTCCTGCAAAGAAACTGAACAAACTGCTCTTCACCTTATCTACGACTGTACGAACTTTACAGAAGTGAGACATCGTTTGTTCCCTGATCTAAATCATTAAACTCTCTTACATCTGCCACTTTGTCTATATAAATTTTATGAACTCTGTCGAATAATACATGTAAATTTGTAAATATTTAATTCTAAGCTCTAAATCGTTTGTTGTTTTGTTTGTTTCCTCTGTAATAGGGGCAAATATATTTCAATATCGCGCCTGGTTTATTAATAAAATGAAACATGTAATATCCATGGTATACCTAGTTACATATGTACAGGTACTACAACCCCAACTACATGGACGAGCTCCTGTCCCAAGTCGAAGGTTTCTCCCCTCCCCCCTTGCCCCCCAGACCTCCCCCGACGATGAAACCCAAGAAGCCAGAAGATGAAATTAAGAGCAAACGTTCTACTCTTACTAAAAAGGATGAATCGATAATTCCCATCCCCTCGGAAGGAAAAAAGAAACCCAAAAAATGATCTCAAAACAGAGTAACTGAATTAAACAATTTGCTTCGAATTCTTAATTTTTATTTATTCATATCTTCACAGACTATTTTTGGTATTATTCGGTTTCTAATATACCTAAAAGTCTTCCTGCTTGTACAGATGGGAAAGATCTGTATTCTTATAAAATAAAAATATATTTTAAAAAGGTCAAAGCTGTTGATATAAAAAAAGGCATATCCCTTGACCGTTCACATGAGCATTTGAGATGGCAGAGCGCCGTGGTTGACTTTTCTTGATTTATCACACACACACACACACACCTGTCGGGCGGCCACGCAATTTTTAGCTCCGCCGTTTTTCACCTTTGGCAGGTGTAAAAATGCCGAAAGGTGTGTCGAATGTGACATTGGCTGAAAGCCCTGAACGAGCTGCTCATGAGCCTGAAAGGCTCAGCTCGAAATCTTCAACCAGTGCTGAGATGTCAGCGAAAATCGCTTTTCAGAAGAATTCTTCTGAAGAAAATCAAGAAAAAACAAAGCATGCAAATCCGCCGGCAGGCGACGTGCATGTAAATCCGGCCGCCGCGCGTGACGTCACCGCGCCGCCGACTGCTGCCTCTTCCAGCGCTGCAACACCCAGCCCGGCCTCGCTCAACTGGGCCGACAGCGAGATGGTTGACGTGGACGACAACGAGGGTTTTACCGTTGTGAAGAACAAGAAGCGGCGCCGCACTTCAACAACGCCGGAGCGCGCCGCCAAGCAGCCTAGCAGGCCTGCTGAGAAGCCCAGCTCCCAGCAGCTGAGGCGGCCGACAGGGCCGAGAACAGTGCCGCCTAGGGAGATCAAGGCGACACGCGCCAACATCGCTGACGCCAAGAAGAGGCAGGCCACAACCAACCACGAGCACTACATCTTCGTGGAGCGGTGCCCAGAGATCCCGGACTACACCTACCTAAAGGCAATGTCCAGGCTGGTCGGGGGGCCGGATAAAATCACACATTTCGGCAAAATGAACGGCCATTTCCTCGTGGGCTTGGCAACCAAAGATCTTGCGCGCCTTCTGGTGGAGAGCGACTTAGAGATCGGGGGAACGACCCTTAGGGTCTTCCCCTACCGAAAAAGGGCCGAACGGATCGTCGTCGCCGGCCTGCCAGGCTTCGTGGACGACTTCACCATCGTGAACGCCCTGGGCCAATACGGGAGGGTCACCTCCATCGCCCCCATCCTGATCAAGCTGGGGGAGTTCGCCTTCAACGACGGCCGCCGGGAGGCGTTCATCCTGCTCCACGAGGGAGTCAGGCTGGAGACCCTGCCCACCCGACTGACCACACAGTCCAAGGGAGACACCCTATCTGCCTACCTCTCCTTCGGAATCAAATGTTCCAAATGCGGAAGGCAGGGCCACCGCAGAGCTAGCTGCCCATCGCTCGCCAGGCGGAACTTCGACGCCCCAAAGCGCGTGGACTCCCCCGCCCAGATCCAGGCCTCTTCTCCTTCTCCCACCGTTCCTCAGCGAACTGGTCCACCATCACCCGTTCCCTCTCCACCAGCGCCCCTAGCTCCATCGGAGGAGGCACCTAATAATGCCCCAGTGACGCCCGCTGCTGCTGCTCCGGGTGCCCCAGCGCTCCATCCTGCGCGTCCTCTCCTGCCGCCTGGAGAGGCGCCGAGCTCCACCTGCTCAGCCTCCGACCCGCCCACCACACCAGCCCTGCCTCCACCGGTGCCCGCCGAGCCAATGGAGGTGGCTCAGCTTGAGGAGGAAGGCACAGGCTCCACCCAGGAAGGAAAGAATAAAATCAGGAAAGAGCCAGATGCCTGCCTGCGGCCGGCCCCCTCCACAATCTTTGACAAAACCAACCAAGCGGGTCTCGAAAAGGAGAGGGTTTGTAGCCTCCTCGTCTCCACACCGTACCTCAAAAAGCAACTCCCTGACCTTACACCCGCCCAGAGGACTGCCTTGTACGAGCTGGTCCAGGCCCTCTTACGTAGGAGGCTCGACTCCAGCGGCTCCATCTACAAACGCCTTCGCCAGGCCCTGCCCCTGCTCCATCAAGGGACTTCATCATAGGCTTCACCATCGCCTCCATTAACGCGCGCGGGCTCGCTATTAGGAACAAGAGCCTAAGCCTTTGCCATCTCCTGAGACAACACCGCGTGGACATTGCGCTTGTGCAAGAAACTAACACCCACCACCTCGACGGCGCCCAAGACCTCTGCCTCGGCTACGATGCTATTACTGCCCCACCCGACGCAATATCGGGTTCGGGCCTCGCCTGCATCTACGCGCCGGGCGTCACCGTCTCGCGACACCGCATCCTGTGGCCGGGCCACATCGTCTTGGCCACCTTCAATGTCCACGGCCAGAAGATGACCGTCATAAATGTCCACCTCTCGCACGACCAGCGCGAGCTCATCGAGCAACTCCGAGTCATCGAGGCAGTCGCCGTTGAAGAAGAGGAGGAAGCCTGGGTCCTCGGGGACTTTAATATCAGGGACGACAGGAACCGCGACTCTATCTCCATGGCGGCCCTCGGAGCTCTTTGCGAGTCCGCCGCGCTCCTGGACGCCGCCCCCGAGTTTGACGCCGCCCACCTTCCCACCAGAGTCGCTGCACATGGCGACCTGATCGAGAGCAGTCGCCTCGACAGAATCCTCGCTCCGGCGCGCTTTCTGGAGGTCTCAACATCATATGCGATTGCTCCTTTCCACCTCTCCGATCATCGGATGGTGCTGCTCCGAGTGGGCCCTCCAGCCGCCCCCTCCCAACCTCGCGTGGCTGCTACGCTCCGCTCCGGGCTGGCCCAGGAGCACATGAACAACTACCTGGTGGACATCGCGGAGGAAATATCCCTGCTCGATGCGCCTCAACTGTGGGACCGCTGGACACTAATCAAGGCCGGCATCCTAGCGGAGGCCCGCTCGCTCCACGATCCTCGCCACCACGATCGCGACGACGGCTACATCGGCAGGGCCCAACGCTACATCAGGGTTCAGGTTGAGGCCTCGTCGACGAACGCGGATTACCCATCTCTCCCGGACCTCGCGCGCCTCACGCGCCACCGCCGCCCAGCTGTCACCACCATCAGGGACGAGAACGGCGAGGTCATCGAGGGCCCCGTTTTGCGGCGAAAGGCCCTGGACATCTTCCGGCCTCGCTTCGCCCGCCCGAGCTGCGACCCGGCGGAGTACGCGGCCTTCATCGGAGCTACGACCACCACTCCTATCGTACTAGGAGAAGAGGATCCACTCCACCGGGCTGAGGTCTCCGAGGCTGAGGTAGCCGCTGCCATCCGCCGCCTCCCTCGCGGAAGAGCCCCCGGCTGGGACGGTCTGCCCTGCGAGGTCCTCAGCACCTTCGAGGAATTCTTCGCGGTCGCCCTGCGACGTGTGCTCGCCGAGTCTCAGCTCCGAGGTGCCCTGCCTCCATCGATGCGCCGGAGCGAGATCTGCCTGGTCCCCAAGGCCCGCGGCTGCGGTCGCGGTCTGGACAGCTACAGACCGATCTCCCTGCCCTCGGCCGACTACAGGGTAATCGGATCAATCCTGCTCGGCCGCCTCAGGCCCCACCTGTCAACTCTGGTGCCGGAGTGCCAGACGTACGCCGTCCCCGGAAGGTCCCCCTCCTGGAACATCGCGCGGGTCACAGACGCCGTCGAGGAGGCTACTGCCCGAGGCACGCCGCTGGCCGCGGTTTCCGTGGATCTGCAGTCCGCCTTCGACTCCCTGGACCGCGGGTATCTAACGTCCCTCCTGGTGTCCCACCTGCGCCTCCCACCGGCCTTCGTGGGATGGACTCTTCTACTCTACGCCGGGGCGGACGCCACAATAAAGGTCGGGGGCTTCCAGACCGTCGCCTTCAAACTACTCAACGGCGTGAGACAGGGCTGCGCTCTGAGCGCGGCGCTCTTCAGCATCGCGACGGGACCGCTGCTGCGTCGCCTGGAGACGATCCTCGGCGTGGGCAACGTCATCGCCTACGCCGACGACATCGTCCTCCTGTTCCATCGCGACGAAGAATTCGAGCGGGTGGCGACCGTCCTCGGGGACTTCAAGCGGGCCTCTGGTATCGCCGTCAACCTCGGGAAGAGCGCGGGCCTTTGGTGCGGAGCCTGGCGCAACCGCGGCGACTCCCCTCTCGGCGCCTCCTGGTCGACCACCTCCATCAGGGTCCTCGGGCTCGACATCGCCCCCAGAAGCTCCGTAGCCCATCAGGAGCAGCATCTTCTCGCCCTCCTGGAGTCCGCCTGTCGCAGATGGACGCCCTTCACCCGCGGCCTATCCCTCGTCGGACGAGCTAGAGCGGCGAACTCGCTGGTGGGCTCCACCATCCAGCATCACCTGCACGGGTACCTGCCATCACCCCCGACCATCGCCAAGCTGCAGGCCAGACTAGCGAGGTTCGTCTGGGGGCCCGAGCACACGGCGTGGCTTCCCGCCGCCGTCATGGCGAGGCCCGTAGCCATCGGAGGCCTCGGCCTCCTCGACCTGGCAACCCAACTCCAGCTCGCCTGCCTCAAGGGTGTGCAGGTCGCGCTACGCGGGGGCAGGAACGGCTTCTCCTGGCTGGTGACTAGCGAGGCTTGGCTCAGACCTCCACCGGACGGCACCACACTCCAGCCCCGGCGCCTCCGGCTGCTGAAGCTCTGGGAGGAGGCCTCCAACATCCTGTGCCTCAACCACCGGGCGGTCCCCACTGCTCAGCTGCTGGACCTCCCCATCATCGGCGGCTGCCGGTTCCTCCGCCCTCCCGACCTCCTGGCCCCCGCCCGCTGGAGCGGAGCCCGAGTCCGGGACCTCATCGAGGAGGAACACCTCATCGCCCGCCCTACGCGCTCGGCCCTGGCTGATGCCGCGACCCTGGGCGCCTTCTGTCGGAGGCTGACCTCCGAGAACGCCGTGGGCTTCGGGGGGGAGTCTCCATCTTCTTCCTCATCTTCATTAGCTGCGGCTGTGGTGCTGCGCGGGACGGCCACGCCGTTCCTCAACGGCCTCACGACGCGCTCGGCCCGACGGGCCTTGGATCGTCCACGCCTCGCGGCCACGCCGATCTCCCGATTCATGGCGAGATGGGCACCCACCATCAGCCCACCATCCAGGATCGACTGGGCCTCGCTCCGGCGCTGCGCCTTCTCGGGGCATGAGGCCGATGCCGCCTTCAAATTGGCCCTCCACGCTCTACCCCATCCGGCCCATCCTGCCTCGGCCATCCCCTCGTGTCCTGCCTGTGGGTCCGTCGACCGCTCCCTCGGCCACCGCTACTGGAGCTGCTCTTCCATCAGGCCCCTCATCAGAGAGGCCTTCAACATCATCGGGCGGCCCCCTGACCTGCAGGTCTGGATCTTCGGCGGGTCCGGCTTTGAGGACGACGCCCTGACCATCCTGGCGTCGGCAAAGCTGCGCGTCTATCGCCACTTTGTCCAGGTTGGGCTCGGTGGGGTGGAGGACCCGCTCATCGCCTGGACGAGGACCCTCGTGCGCAGGGGATGCCTTCCTTCATCCTCCATCATCACTTTGTAAAAATTTTGCATTTTATTTTTCATTCTCCTGTATATATTTCTCTTGTTCTCTCTCGCTGAATTGTAAAATTGTCTAGATGACAATAAATATTTTTCAATTGTCACACACACACACACACAAGAAAATGGGTTGCCCAAATATATCATTGAACAAGTTATATCAATGTCTAGTTCATTTTTATTCTACTAGATGGCGTTCTGCCATCTAAAATGCTCGTAGGAGCGGTTCAGGATATACCTTTTTTTCTTTTAAAATATATATCTATATAAAAAGGCATATTTTTAATTTTAAAATAAAATTTAAAAAATTATTTCAATATTTCGCAAGGCTCTATGCCTATCTTCATTTAAGTATTCCCCCGAGGAAATAGCCCCGAGCAATTATCTTCCGCAAACAAAAAGTATACACAAGGCCAGTTGGGCATAATTAATTATAAGGCAATAACGTGGCAACTATATATATGAAATGGAAGCAGTTAATCACGACTGTTTCTTTTAAACATAAAACAAACTTCTACTGACCTTACTACGGCTATTGTATCTTGCAGTACACTCGAATCCTGAAGAACTTGCTGGAGTGCTGTACCAATGTCCCCACTCTGGAGATTATCCTTCACGGGGGTGCTTTAAGTCTCTCTTTATTTTATATATATCCTCCCAGAAAAATTTCTATCTATATTTTAGCTAATTTAGCAGCTAAATATCTCTTTCTGAGGCTTTCATAAATCTCATTTAGCTCCCATGAAATCAAAGCCTACCTCTTTCATGGGTAATATACACTCTTAGACAAAACTTAAGAAAGTGGAAAGTCTATGATATCTCCGGTTGTCTGTTTTTTGAAGGAGCTAAGCAATTTTGTTCACACTTAGTTATCTCGTGAATATTCACTAAAGGTCGTTGTGTATCAAATATATTCCAGAGTTTCTTTCAATCCTGACATACATGCTAAAAGGTACAATTTCCTTTTGTCCATGAGTGTATATCTGAATATGGATAAAATGATTCAAGGTAATGTGTGTGTCTTGCTTGTTGTTGTTGTTGTCGTGCCATTCATACATCTCTATCACAGCAGTCGCTATGTCCAATATCTTGGGTGTGTAAAGCTGCTGCTCATCTGGGTCCATGTCAATTTACTGCAAGGCTGAGACCATTGCTGGGCATGATAAATGTGGGTAGGTGTTAGTTCCACACCAGAACAGTTGTAGCATGTCTTATAGGTTCTTGTGCCATCTAGATGTATTGTCATTCCTTTATAAAGTCTTGCTTATAATTGTTATATTAAAAATTATAAAGATATATATTTTTTAAATATTCCAAATCAATAATAGCATATTATATATTCCAATTATTCTTATATAGAATTTATAAATGTGTATATCTCATATGTGATTAGTGTTTTATAATTACAAACTCCCATCTCGCTGTATTATTGTATTTAAAATAAATACAAAAGATGCTTCGCCAAATTATATCTTGTAAGCTGCAGTACAGGACCAACTTACTCTGTTTCGTGAAAGTAATTAAGATTGGAATAAGCAAGAACTACCTCAGTTTAAGGTAGGTGTCTGCAGTAGATTTATAATATATATTAATATATCACAAAATACATTATACAGTAGAGCCTCCCTGTAAAGGACAACACCTTATTGCAGAGCCAAAATGTCCTTTAGAGAGAGGTGTTAATGGAAAGTTGCTAATTAGTAAAAATGGTAATTTTGCAAATGAAAACTGTCCTTTGTGGAGAGGTGTCCGCTAAAGGGAGGTTCTACTGAATATATTAAAATAAGAAAATGAAAAATGAGTTAAAATTTTAAAATTATTTCATTTCATTTTAAAACTTACAATAGAAAACGTGAGCAAAATATTTTTAAAATTACCTTAAAACAATAATATTTTCATCTACATTTTTATATATTAAAAACAAAAAAGGCATATCCTGACCGCTCAAAAGAGCATTTTTAGATGGCAGAGCGCCATATAGTGGAACAAAAATCAACTAAACGTTGATTTAACTTGTTCTATGATCTTTGGCCAACTCATTTTCTTGATAAATCAAGAAAAGCCAACCATGGTTGGGTCTTTTGGTCTGTCGGGCTGTTGGTCTTCGTCAGTGTGGTGCAGACTGTACCTCAATGACCAAAAATTTGGCCCAAGTGGCTTCCTGAGAAATCAATGAATGGTTAAGGTCAAATTTACGTGAATACGCTGTTCAGGTGAAAATATTTATTTTATATATTTTTTTCTTATTTTAAAAACCTTTAATTCATATTTATATAAATGTGAAGAAATAGAAATGCTCATGTGATCGGTCAGTATATATATATATATATATAAAATTACAGGAAGATAGTATTCATATGCCAGAAATACATTAAAACAATGCCTTTTGTTTATATTGTTACAACTCTTCTCAGCCGTCGATGTTTGCGTGCAAGGTTTCTGAGAATACAATGTGGGTTCGTTTTGGATACAGGTTAGTACTATAAATTTATTACCAGAGCTTTAAAAGGGATATTAATAACTATACATAGGAGATTGACTTGCCTTCATTGCCGCCCCAGGTAGGTTCCTCCTCGTCCTTCTTTGCTCCGTCCTTCACTTGTTAATCCACACGGTCCCAGAGCCCACTTCCCCGTAGCCAACTTGCAACTTGCCGCGTCTGTCGTCACCGCCGTTCTCATTGCTGCAGGTCCCGTTGTCACCAGACAGACTTCTCCCCCCCCCCCCCCCCCCCCAGACTGCCATGTCTTCTCGCCGCACAAACCCCCTGCAGGAAAGCGGCTATCTCGGCTCCTTTCTTCACGACGACACCAGCTGGACTCTCCGTCTGCCGCCCTCTCCTCTGGAATTTGTCAATCAACACTTCCTTGGAGGGGCCCCTGCATACCTTCTTCTCTTGGCTTGCCCACTCCTTCTCTTCTACTTCTTTGCTGCATAGCTTCAATATCTTATGTACAAAACGTAAAGGAATGAACCACAACACCAGTTTTGGAAAATTCAGACAAAAATCCAACCTGTATATCATGGTTTGACCTAATTAGTACAGGTGCGACTTCGATTTCCTAACATCCTACGTGAAAGGTAATGAAATCCGTCGAAAATGCCGAAAATGTGTTTAACCCGGTGAATTGGCAAGACCGATATTCAGGCCAGAATACAAGTTCCGGGTATTCATGTACCAAAAGTGGCACATATCCCTTTAAAAAATTAATTAAAACAATGCACTTTGTTTATAACACCAGTACAAAAGGTAACGGTAGTGATAAATAAAGAGCCACGATTTTATTTATATATTTCAATTTAAAGCGCTATGTCCTCCTAGGGACACTTGCGCTGTCATACACGTATGCCTTTGCATTTGTCTATACATATATTTACAATAATTTTAGGCCGTAAATAGAATAGCCATATGATAATAAAAAGGAGAGAGAGAAAAAAACTAGAAAAAGAACTGTGTACAAAAGAAAGAAGTGTCTGGCAATATGAAAAACAACATTAGAGATATTAATACAAAGCAATAACGCGCCAACTATATATAACAAATTAAAACATTTAGACGCGAATATTTCTTCTCACAAATAAATCAAACTTCTACTGTCCTTACATTGCGATGAAAAAATATTGGGAGGGCTTGACTCTTCAGTGGTGAACCCTCCCAGCGGTTTTGCTAATTTAATCTTCTAGACCGCTACTTTAGAACTCTAATACTGTACTAGATCATCCTGCTTATATATGCTACACTGAAGGGTAGAATTATTATGATTATATATTATCTTAATATCACCCTATTGTAATTTTATAGTAATTGCGAAATTCAAAATTACCAAAAGATTGCATTGTGCGCATTATAAAAAATATTCCTAAATATCTTCACAAACTCAAAAAGACAAACAATGAATGCATAGAAGCATCGAGCCAACTATTGATTGACGCACAAACTGCCCGCCCATAATACCAGCCAGGTGTTTCTCATCAAGTATGAGATTATTACAACCTTCACTTCCTAACTACGCCTCTGAAGCTGCAATCACTTTACACAATTCTACTGGCACAACCAGGCAATTACTTTGCCATAGGAGTTGCAATGTCTACACCTCACTCCTGACATATGTCTCAACCTGTGTGAAGTTCTAAATTCAATACAGATTAAATCATCAAAGGTGCCAAATTTGGTCTACAGCCTTGACGTTGAATATCAGTATCATTCAATATTATGTGAGTATATTTTACTTCTCTCTCTCTTTTTCACATGTTATTATCTCTCATTTTTTATTTTAAAAATTCTAAATCATAAGTTTTCTAAATATGATCACTTATTTTATTCGTTTTTATTTTTTCGTCTCAACATACAAATATACTTGTATATCATTTATTTATAACCCAGTTTCCTGGAGCGCAGAACGTCAACTACCAAAATCATACAATTTGTCACTACAATATTTATACCAACAGCCCGAAACGCGTTCGTAGTTGGATCTTCATGATTTATCAAGAAAATGGGTTGGCCAAATATCATGAAGCAAGTTAAATCAGCGCTTAGTTAGTTTTTGTTCAACTAGATGGCTCTCTGCCATCTCAAATGCGCATGTGAATAGTCAAGATTTGTTTTGAATATCAACATCTATTTATATATATATATATATATATAGAGGCACATCTCCCTTTAATCATAAATTGTTACGTAGAAAATTAGGAAAGACAAACTTCAGGATGACACGCCATTTTATTTAAGGCACAAGCACAAACTAAATTTGATAAAAATACAAAGGAGAAATAAGGGAAGTATACAGAAGATCAAAATATAAATATCAAAATCTGTTTATAAAATAATTAAATTTCGCTACAATATATACCAACAGCCCGAAATGCGTTCGTGGTTGGGTTTTCTTGATTTGTCAAGAAAATGGATTGGCCAAATATCAAAGAACAGGTTAAATAAACGTTTTTTTGAATTCTGTTCCAATAGATGGCGCTCTGCCATCTAAAAAACGCTCATGTTAGCGGTCAGGATATGCTTAATTTGTTTTTAATATATACAGTATATTGTTACTTGTATATAACATAAAGTTGCGAAAGAGGATGAAATCCATGTACCAAAAAGTGACACGTCTCCCTTTTAAAATGCATGAAAATGATTACACAGTGCGTTTTGCACTATATGCCTATATATTCAATCCCCTATATGCCTTTTATTATCTAAAGATTTAAATATGGATTGCTCTATATTCAGAACGATTCTTTAATATATATTCATTTTTGGTTAATCTTTACAATCAAAAATTTCTAAATTTCTCCTACTTGAGCATTAACCCTTAAAGTTTGTATGTGAAAAAATACTTTTTGTATAGCTATATCTAACACAAACTCTCTAAATACTCCCGTGTTCCTGGTGCCCAAATCCCCAACTACCCTGGCTGTACAGCAGTCTAGAATACATTTCTAGACATGGGGAGAGCAAATTGCTGTAGTGAACCAGTTCACCAAGTAGTTTTAAGGCCTGAAGTGAATCAGGAAGGAGGGCCAGGGCTGAAGTCTTGCACTCCGAGAAGTAGAGCTGTTTGTGAAACAAAAGCTGGACAGAAGAAGAGGATGTGATCTACTGTTTGTGTTTTTTTTTTCTCTGCAGTGTTGGATCCAGATATCTATACCAGAGCGTTAAATCTGCCAGGACGTAACGGTAACAGTAAGGATGGTAGTGGAAGCCATTCCAAGAATAATCTTGTACAGAAATTTTTTAAAGCGGGTTGGAGTGTATGCGAATCTTTTGAGTCTTCCGTTTGGGTAGTCTCAAAAGTTGTGTAGACTAAGTTTCAGTCCTCAATTGAATATGAGTGGGCACGGATGAGAGCTAGGCTTTTGGGAGGGAGAGTGTAGAAAGGAACCAGGTTAGAAGCTTCTGCTGCTGACTTTGCTGCCTGGTCAGCCAGTTTATCGCCTGCACTTCCGCTGTGGCACTTGATCCATCGAAGGTTGACCTGCTTTGTCTAGCCATAATTATCTCCGCTATTAGAGCTGATTGGACTGGACCAGGAGTACATACAACTGCCAGTGCAGATCTGCAATTAGACGCAAAAGTGACTCCTGGGTTGGCTGGCATACTTTCCGCGAGGCGATTTTCCCAATGAATGCCTTGTGATTCAGCTTTGAAATATGAGCAATCAGGATGGAGTCTGAGGAGTGTTGGTTGGTCTTGTGAAGGAAGGATAATTGCGACACCAACTCCTGTTTCGTATTTTGATCCATCAGTTTGTATTTCAGAAGAAGTGGCCTTGTCGTAATCTAGACTGAAGGGTATTGGGCGTCGGCAAGGGGTTGTGAAAAAGCAGATAGACCAGGCCGAATTATTCGGAATGATCCTCATTAAACACCTTGAGGTAAGTCATTCGAAATTTTATTATTATGTCAAGCGGAGGGCTACCAGTTGGGGAAATGGATGAGATGGTCAGAGTGCAGAGGTCACCTCGCACTATGCGACGCGCAAAGAGGTACGGCAAACTCCGGAGCTGTCGGATGCCCTTTCTTGAAGAAGTGCGAAACCCATAAAGGAAGGCCGGGATTACCATTTCTTTAAATATGCGGTTTTAAACTACTATTGACAGGCCAAATTTTCCCTAGATGGCATTTGTGAGGCAGTGAACTATGCTGCGGGTCCAGAAGGCAATTTTTTAAAGATAGGAGACAATTTTTCTGGTTTAATCTAATTCGATTCCCAGCATATGGTGATATGCTGGCCTACGGTGATAGGTTGGCCAAAAGTCTTCAAACCAAAGACTTTTTGGGGTGAACTCTTCTCCCCTGGAAGATGCAGGCCTGTGTCTACCTGAGATTTAACTGGAGACCATTATCAACACACCAAGCAGTATCCTATTCAGTAAATCGCTGATCGGCCTGCTGGTAAAACGACTGCAAACCTGGATTAGGTGGATGAAGTCATTGACGAAAGTCAGTAGCAAACTTTTCCTGATTTAAAAGAATAGGAATAATGCACAAGCGACCAAATTCCAAAGAAAGGGGCTAAACACGAGTCTTAAGGTATTCCCAGTTGAGAGAAGGTTGAGGCTTTGTATAACCATGCCAAATAAGATAATTCTCTATCTCCAAGGAAACTTTGCATGAGGCAAACCAACGACTCTGAGTATATGAGGCGATTAAGGCTTTGGGCAATAGCTTGTCTCCATATAGCATTGAAAGCCTTCCTGATGTCAGAGTCTTTTTCCAGTGTCACTGCATGCTGTCAATAAACTCAGTCATTTTGGTCAGGGCAACTTCTGATGGACGCCCATAGACACAACCAAACTGGTTTCATAAAACAAGCAGTGTTGATTTGCCAGCCATTGCAGTCTGGCCTTTTGTCTAGTTGTTTAATAAGTGTAGTGGGCCTGCACCTATCTAGATAGTTTGGGGCTGTGCTAGAAGCTAAAGCGACCCACTTTCCAGTGGCGAGGTAAGTGGCTAATTTCGAGACACTTGGAAAATATTTTTGCCAGTTGTTAGAAATATTTCTCCTTTATGTAAATAGTTACTTTGCAATTTTTTCTTTCACTTTTTTACGTTTTGAAGGGGAAAGGGAATTCTGCCTGTGCTGGTGGAAGAGCTCGTGACTCGTGGCCTGAGGAGAGCGCGCCATTTGCTGATAGAATGAATATACCTTTTTGCAAATCGTTTATAACTCAACTTGAAAGTTTATTTCTGGAGTGTTCAGCTTCTTTAAGCATTTCAAGGCGAGTTTCTCTGGGGTACAGACTTATCGGGAATATCTCCGCGACACCAGTAATGAATGAAATGGGCATCCACTTAGGGGTGGGTATTCACTAGAGTGCTAAGCCCTTCGGGACCTAGGGTATTTCTGCTGCCACAAAGATAGATGGCTCTGAAGATTTCTTACAGCTGGAAGTTTGGTTCATCTGGTTCATTGGAGTGGTTGGTGGAGGATCAATTTTTTGATGTTTGCGGTCAATTGTCTAAATTAAAAAAAAAAAATGAGGATTAACATCTTGCACAAAATTATTGGCACAATTTCAATCTTTTTCATTCATCTTTATATATTTGTGCTACAATCTTGAACATTTTGTGATTTATGAATAAACTGCCAATGGTGTCCAGAATTCGAAAGTAAATACACATATTATCAAATTAAAATATTAAATTTCGGACTAAATTGGTGAGAAACACAACTGCGTCAAAATAAATTATATTAATAGGTCATATATCATCTACTGATCGATTGCCCAGCATTTCAAGATTATAGAATGAAGAATGAACTAGTTGTTTGTGAACTTAACGATTTGATTTCCGATAAGAGTTCAATTCATTTTGTAAATATATTATAAACTTTCTACAAAATCTGGATCTCTAATGTTTTCATGCGTTGAATAATGTAAATAACTTATGTAAATAAACTTTTCTCCTTGCTTGGCGCAAGTATCCCTTGCGGGATATAGCGCTTTGGAAATAAAATAATTGTAATTGTAATATATTGATTAATATACTTAATGTATTTAACTTGACTTGTCTTTTAACATTTTAAAACTAAACTTAATAAAATTTTCAGAAAAAGACTTATTAAAAAAATTATTTTAAAAATATATATATCCATGAAAAGAGCAATTCAATTTATTCAATATAAACTCCCAGAATCCAGAAAATTTGACGACTTTGGATTTCAAAATAAATATTTGTTTTGTAAACACTTCGGATTCGTCTGCTTTTTAACGCGAAGGCACATGAGTAATCATTTTACAATGCAAGCTCCATATTTTTTGTTATCGCATTTAGATAAGGTTCTTTCGATAGCACAATTGATTACCTTTTCTAACCATGTAAGTAGCCGATTACATCTTGTGCATAAAGACGTTATTTTATTAATTTTAGAATATAAAATATGTGTAACAACATTCAAGACACTTTAAAAATTATTATTAGTTTGTTAAATATTATTATTTTTTAAAATAAAACTATAACTTAAAAACCCTATATCTTTATAAATTATCATGTGTAAGACTGTATTTTACATTTTTGTTTGGTTTAATGACTCATTAATATAATTTTTGATAAAAATAATGGGGAAGGCAAAAATACCAGCTGTGTTTCTACATGGATTCTGTTGAATTCTTGTTATATTGTCCCTTGCACCCTTTTTATAATGGGGAAATTAGTTTTTTCATTGTAGCATTGATAGCTCAAAACTATGAACTTGATTATTGTGTGGTGTTGATTATTTGATATATTTTAAGATATTTTATTAAAAAATAAGTAAAAAGAAAACTAGATCTATCTTTTGGCATTGAAACAGTTTGTACTCTTCAATGCTGTTTAAATATTTTAGTCATGCACGAAGCCATCACAAACGGTCAGTGCAGGTTCTGTTTCAAACTACATTTGGTAAGTAAAAAAAGAAAAATGAATGGTTTCAGTATCCCCTAGTATTGAGAGGGACTGATTTCTTGAATGTTGTATATCATTTTTTATCTTTTTAAACTTAAGAGGTTTTTTTTAACGAATAAAGAACATGGTTATCTGTTAATGTTGAATGTGCATTGTTCCATTTAACTTTATTTTCTATGGCAGCAAAATGCTTCATTATCATAATATAGTACAGCCATATAGAAGTCAGCCATCTTTGAACTCTGTTTCACTCTGTTCTGATCAATTCACTTCACCTTTTTCTATTAGATTATCAAAATAATTATTTTTAGGTCTACTTCTAAAAACATTCCTATAGCATTATAATGTTGATAGGAACTGCCAATGTGGTTTCAATATTTAGCTGCATTTTCAAGACTATACATCCAGAAAGGAGAATGATTGTTTTCTGATGGTCAATTTGTGGTGTTTACCATTCAATAGTTGTATGGATGTAGAAGTCTTCTTTCTTATCTCCAGTGTGTTTGTTTTTGTCATTAAGACTGGGAGCACTTCTCAGTAGCTAGCCAACTTAGCTCCAATATTAAATAGATTATTCTGGCATGAAGAACAGATACCATGTGCAGCTGCTCCTAACATGGAGTACAGACGCTGCTTATCCTGTGTCCCTGTGGAGCAGGAGTTCTTACAGGGTGCTATCAGCCGAGCCAGCTGAGCCCAGGTATTTTAGTGAGCTTGTTACTGTTTATCCGGGCTTTGGACCGGGAAAAAGCAGAGTGGCATCATAGTATTGATAAGGATTGTCATCTTTAGTATTGTCCTAGTATTTAATTCTGTGCTCAAATTCATTTATCCAGAATGAATGGTTCTCTACAGATAATGGAGTTGACTGTTCCATCTGGCATTACTTCAGTTTTTCTATGGAAACAGAGTGGCAATCTTGAGTATTGCTCCAATATTCAGTTTGTGGTGCTCCAGGTACCCCACCACCTATGTACCAGGCTTCCATGATGATGAGGCCATACTGCAGATGCCCTATGGAAGACTTGGGAACACCAGCCTGATAGTTTCCAAAATTGCCTATGGTAAGTCTTTGAAAGGTACCAGAGGTTTCCTGTGAAATCCACCATAGCACCATGGAATAAATATAACCCCACAATGATGATTTTACCATCATGCTGAGTAATTATCCAATAATTTATGTCCAAAGATGGGAGGTCATGAATTATGCGTTTAGTTTTAGACTGCTACTACCCGGGATCAAAACCTCCATTGGGAACTTTTTTCTAATTAAAAAATGCTTCAATTGCTCCCGATTCTTACAAAACTCCAACCCACCAGCTAGTGCAAGTAACTAAACAGAACTTTCAAGTGTAAGAGTTGACCTGCTTTTCACATGTATAGACATGAAGTGCATTTACAGTAAAAGCAGTCGGCAACTTCTACCCATCATGAAAGAATGGTTCTCTACAGATGAAGTTGATTGTGTTCCATATAACATTACTGTTGTATTCCAATTGATTACACACAGCGCTCAACGTTAATTATACTTTAATTAACTACAAGGTAAAGGGATTAGATATAGATTAAAAGTAAACATGGGGAAAAAGAGAAAAGAATAAGTCTCGTGGCCACGCGGCCTCGCCTGGGTTACATCCACAGGTAGTGACGTCAGAGCTCCAGGGTTGCCGAGCCAGCAATCTCCTCCCTCGAAGTGACCTCCTATTCATGGATCACTTCGCCGCTTAAGAGTCTCGAACGATGAAGTTCGTGTAGGTTTCTCCTCTTATTTGCTTCAGTACTGAGGAGTTCAATTGAGTTCTGAGCATTTCTCTGGTTCCTTAGGATCATTGGATGAGATCGAGTAGGAGAAGGCTTTACAGTATCTTCATTATGGCTGTCCTCTTCTGTAGGTGTCACGTCTTCTTGATCTAATAAAGACACTGGATACTCTACAATCTCCCGTTGAGTCCCATAGCTGTAGTGTTCAACTGATGGAAGCTCCTCCCGGTTGCTGTCGTTCCTCGATACATCACTCTCTTTGAAGACACAGTCCCGAGATTCCACCACTTTCTTCATCTCAGGAATCCACACTCTGTAGCCACGTCCTCTGAGTGCATATCCAACAAGGTTACCTTTGACAGCTCTTCTTTCGAGTTTTGGATTTACGGACTTGTCTTGGAATATGGACAAATACTTGACAGCCAATAGCTCTTAGGTGTTTAAGACTAGGCTTGTTCCCTGTCCACAGTTCATATGGCGTACTTTCACCATTGTGATTGTTGAGAACTCTGTTTCTGACATAGGCTGCGGTGTAAGTCAGCTCCGCCCAGGAAGCCTTTGGCAGACCACTTCCAGATATAGTGCTCCTGACAAGATCTAGGAGTGTCCTATTCATTCTTTCTGCCACACCATTCTGTTGAGGTGTATACGTCATAGTGTGTTCATGAACTATTCCGACGCTCGTGCAGAAAGTGTCCCATTCTTTGGAACAAAATTCCAAGCCATTATCCGTACGTATTCGTTTTAGTTTCCGGCTGGTTTGTTTCTCAGATTCTTGAATCCACTCTTTGACTTTTCCCAGGGTTTCGCCTTTATTTTTCAGGAAAAATACACTTGTATATCTCGTAGATTCATCAATGATGGTTAAGACGTACTTGGCTCCTCCCCAGCTCAATACGTCGAGTGGACCCATCAAATCCGCATGCACCAAGTCCAACGGCATGATTTCTTTTTCCTCCTTGTGTGAGTGTTGAAGGAATGGCAGACGGTAAGACTTGCCGATCAAGCAGTCTTCGCACTTTTCTGGCTTTGCCGGGCTGCAATTAAGTCCTCTTACGCTTTGGTTCTTGGCCATCTTTGCTATCGTATATGCATTTACATGCATCAGCCTTTTGTGCCAAAGTTCCAGTGTAAGCTCTTCCTTGCATTCAGATACAAGAGAAACACGATCATTCTGATCTATCGGAGAGGATGGAGTAGCCTGGACGTAGTAGAGTCTACCCAACTTCTTTCCCTCTATCAAGAGTTTACCTTTCATGTTCATAATGTGGCAACCACTCCTGTTGAAGACAACCTTTCTACCGTTTTCTATCATTTGGCGTACAGACAGAACACTGTGACGCATATCTGGAACATACAAGGTGTTCTGGGCAACCATATTACTGGCATCTCCCTTGTGTCCAACAATATTGGCACTGACAGTACCGATACCACATGCTTCTATAGAAGAGCCATTCGCAATAGTGATGGAACTCATATTGCTTGTGCACTCTTTCAGACATGTGAAGTAATCTCTCTTGGGAGTCATATGGTGCGTCGCTCCAGAATCTATGATCCAGGTCTCGGCGGTAGCTCCAAACAAAGTGTTGCACATTGCCGACATATTTACGCCTTTGTTTTGGTCAAACCTCTTTGGTCTTTGTTCATTCTTTCCTTTCTTCCTGCATTCCCTTGCATAATGGCCTTTACCTCCACATTTGAAACAAACAACCTTTGCTTTAAATTGTTTTTCTGTTTCAATGGGCTTCGAAGAGGCATTAACGACCATGGCACCCACATCTTTTGGTAGATTAGACGAACGCCTTTCTGCTTCTGCCAACAGCCGTCTTTTAACTGTGGCGGTCGTGAAGTCTGAATCAGGCAAGTTACATATGGTTGAGACAACGATGTCCCAATCCTCTGGTAATCCACCCAAAAGAACCATAGCCAAATCGCGATCATCAATTTTGTCGCCAATTTGGGCCAGTTCGTTTACAATGTAGTTTATCTTCCCCATATACCCTTCCATATTGCTGTGCTGAGTCAACCTTTCGCCATATAACTGCCTTCTTAGTTGTACGGCTCGATATCTACTATCCTTTGGTGCGTATAATTTTTCCAGTTCCTCCCAGACCTCTTTCGGAGTATTCAAATGTTGAACATGCAATTGTTGTTCATCATTAATCCCGAGGCAAATTTTTGCAAACGCCTTACCCTCCCGCGACAAAAAAAGTTTTGTTGCAACAAGGTCACTAGGGTCAGGCTTAGCCTCTCCTGGATTGATCAAACTCCACAAATCGTTTTCGATTAGAACGAGTTTCATCTGGAAGCTCCAGCTGGAGTAATTAGCACCATTTAATTTTGTAATCGTTGTGTTTGCCATTTTACAAAATATTTGGTAAGTAGAAAAAAGGATGTTCCAAGTAATCAAAGGAAATTTGTTTACTAACGTTTTAGGCCTTGCGCTTCTTCAGTATGACGTTTTAGGTCTTGCGCTTCTTCAATTTCACGTTTTAAGCCTTGCGCGTCTTCAGTCTCATAATCTTTGTTGTATTCCAATTGATTACACACAGCGCTCAACGTTAATTATACTTTAATTAACTACAAGGTAAAGGGATTAGATATAGATTAAAAGTAAACATGGGGAAAAAGAGAAAAGAATAAGTCTCGTGGCCACGCGGCCTCGCCTGGGTTACATCCACAGGTAGTGACGTCAGAGCTCCAGGGTTGCCGAGCCAGCAATTACTTCAGTTTTTCTAGTATCCATAAGGATTGTCATATTGAGTGTATAATGACATATTATTATAATACCATTAGTCATCTGTTTTATCAGCAAAAAAACTACATTATTTTTATATTTACAATAGTGTTGTTGACAAATGTTGATGTTTTCAGTAGATGCCACTACAGAACCTAGCAGTTTTATTTATAACACAAATTTTTATTCATTCAAGAGATTCCACAGCAAAATAACTTTTTTTTTTTTGCTTTTATATATTTTTAATATAAATAATCAACACTACCCCCATCTCTGCAGACCTTACTCTGATGATGGAGACTATAGAATGAGCCACACAAGTTCTCCCATATAATATCATTGTAATAAGGTCTGCAGAGTTTTGATGATTTATATCATATAAGAAATATGAGTGCCCTTCAATAAAGAAAAATGTGTAAATACAAGAAAATAAGATCTAATCCAAATAAATTAATAGTGTGTGACATTTTGATAACAGCGTTGTTACCAAAACATCACACACTATTAATTTATTTGGATTAGATCTTATTTTCTTGTAGCTATAATCCAAATTGTGCTACATAAAAAATGTGTCAAATTCAATTATTAGATGGGCCATAGCCCAAAGTTATGGTATACAGGTTGATGTTTGTCTCAATTTACCAAAACTGGTGCTATTACATTCTGTTCTGGGAGGATAAACAAAATGTAGTTTTAAAGGGAGCACCCTTTTTTTTTTTGGTATGTAGATATATTTAAAAATTAATCTTATATTTTTTTGAAAAATTATAAAAATTGAATTAACAGGGACACACACATACAGTAAAACCCCTCTATAGTGAACCCCAATGGGACAGAGCTTTTGGTTCACTATAGCCACGGTTCACTATAGCCACGGTTTGGCTTTTTTTTTTTACTTTTCAAAAATTTTAGACTGTATAATTAAAAAACAGCCATACACACAAGTAGAGGCTGCCTCTTAATAGTGGTCACTTTATTTTAATTCCCTTAATTGACTAATTTCCTTATATTAATACTGAATAATAATAGAAATCATTAGATAATAGGTTCTTCTTATGATTAACATACATGTACCTCTATGTCTAAGTTAAAAATCAAGACAAATCCTAGGCAAAGTTTTATTAAATATATATTCAAAGATATGAAATGATTTTAAAACATCATTATCACATTATATAATACAATTTTTACTTGAAAAAATGGCTCTAATACCTTGTTGTTTCAAAGCATTCTTCCAAGCATTGCACCATTCAAATAAAGTTAGTGTTTTTCTTCCATTTCATGTTTCCCCATATTCTTCTAGGTCTAGATTTCGTTTTTTTTTAACCTGCCATGCAAAACATTGCTGACTTTAAAATCACCATAGTTAATGGCATAAAAATAATTTTTGTTTCATCACGGGACCGTTTATTTGGACTTTTTTTTTTTAGCCCTGAAACGTACGATCGCGATCGCGGCAAAAGTTGAAGTTGATTCCTCTTTGTAACAATTTTTAATAACTTTATATTTTATCTTTTATAATAGAAAAGTTATATTCTCTTATTTTAATATGTTCTTAACATTTTGCCTATGTTGTTTCACTTTGAAAAGTTCTGAAAATGGCCTTTTTTTTTTTTTAAAGAAATAATGCTTTTGTTTTTAAAATGCCTTTGTTTTCTTCATTTTGGAAGCCATTTGCATTTTTTATATTTCAAATTTAATGGATGCAAAGATATTCTAATTAATAAAAAGTATAATGTGTAAAAATTTATACAACATACAGCAAAAATAAAGTGCAAAAATCAAACAAACAATGCCGCTAAATTTATTGTTTTGAAATCGCGATCCGCGAGCTTTAAACATGCTCAAAATTTTGTTTTTTAATTTTTTTTTTTAAATTACAATTCTAAGTTCGTTATAAGCATAGTATTTTTAATAGATTTTATCATTTTGGGACCCGAAATAGGTTCGTTATAGGGGTAGTTCGTTATTCTAAAAATCGCAAAGTTCGTTATAACGATGGTATTTTCAATGGAATGGAATTGGGAATCGGCGTGGGTTCGTTATAAGGGAAGGTTCGTTATATCCAGGGTTCGTTATAGCGGGGTTTTACTGTATATATTAAAAACAAAAATGGTATATCCTGACCAGGAGCACATGTGCTTTACAGAAGGCAGAGCGCCATCTGGTGGAACAGAAATCATCTAAACATTGATGTTCCCTGATATTTGGCCAACCCAATTTCTTGATAAATCAAGAAAAGACATTATATATATATGAACTCACCATAGTGAATCAACATAAAGATGTACATGTGTGAAAGGTTGTATATGTCACCTATACACAAGTTGAACAGACTCTGTCTCATCTCCAAGGAATTTCATGTTGGGCAAGAAGATTACTTGCATCAAGTTACATCACTCAGAATCCAACACAAGACCAAATCTCTCTCTTTCAAATAAAGTAGTGTATATGTAGTGTGTGTGTGGGATGTTTTGGTAACAATGTTGTTATCATCACCAGACAAAAAGACTGAATAAAAAATATATATCACAGAATGATTTTAACTACTAGTAACTATTTAAAAACCTGCTGTAATAATTTTTTATCATTCAGTCTTTTGTCTGATGATGGTTACAATGATGTTACCAAAATGTTATACACTATATTTTTATTTGGATTTGATCTTATTACCTTTTGTTTTTAATCTATAATCCAAATTGTACCTATTTACCACTCAGAATCCTTCAAACTTGGCCATGAAGCACTCCAATAAATAAATATTTAATACAGTTAAACCTGTCTATAGCGACCCCTCTAAATAGCGCCTCCCTCTCTATAGTGCCTGATTTTAAATACGTAGTACGATGCGATTTACATTAAAAGTGACCTGTCTATAGCACCCTATTTTGGTGAGTCCCAAGAGGGGGCGCTATAGACAGGTTTAACTGTACTATCCTCCTGCAGTATATTCCAAGGTAATGGATACCCCATTTTTGACAGATTTGGCCAAATTCACAACTCCTCCCATAGGATGTTACAAAATGGTAGCCACAGCTGTACAGATGAGGGTCATAGCCATGGTATACAGGTTGGTTCTTGCTTGAAGTTGCCAATAGCTGGTGTTATGGCTTATTCACTGTTCTGAACATTCTGCCTAGAAGGGATCAAATAAAGCTATTATTTTAATGGGTTTGTTATTGTTGTTGTCATGTCCAATTTTAATGGGTTTATATAAAGGAAAAGAGAATCCCTTTTTTTTTTTGTAAAAACAATCAAACTTCATTATAACAATGGTATTTTTATTTGTTGTTATAACAATGGGTAAACAAATAAAATATAAAACTTGGGAATAAAACTATGGAATTATATAATAATAAAAAATGGCTTCTGAGGAGAAGTTTCTTGCTTTATTATATATTCTATCACACATAAGCTTTCAGGTATCAGAAACCCTTATACAAGAGTTTTTTTTTTGTCATATACTCCTGTAGAAGGATTTATAATACCTGAAAGCTTGAGAGAATTTAAAATAAAGCAAGAAACTTATCCTCGGAAAAGCTGTTTTATGTTATTATTTATATTTTAGAGGATTTTCAACAATAGAATAATGGTGTTATAACCAAATGGCTGTTATAATGTACTGTATAAATTGGACTGTAGCTGGAGACACCAGAAGGTGCTAGCTGATGTCACCTTGGGCTGATGTGTCCAGGAGCCAGCCAAGCAGGGGAAGCCCTGGGGGACCCAGAGAAAGAAGAACGGATTACCCGGACTCTGAGACTGGCCATACAGTCCGGCATCAACTACATTGACACCGCACCTTATTATGGGGCTGGCACTTCAGAGACCATGGTGGGCAAGGTATGTACAGTACCTTGGTTCAACTTTGTAGCATGTGCAAGTATGTATAATATCAATGTTCCATTTTTGACATGGTACAGAGGCTAATTTTTGCGTTGTTACCATCATCATACAAAAACATTGAATGAGAAAAAATATCACAGAAAAAATTACTAACTATTCAAGAATATTTTTTAAAAAGGCGTACCTGGATCTGTAAAGAAAAAAAAAAAATTTTTTTACAGATCCAGGTACGCCCTTTTTTATAATCTTAATTAATGGATCGCCTTTTGACTCAAACTATTCAAGAATATGTTGTGATATTTATTCTCATTTGGCACTTTTGTCTAATGACGGTAACAACCCTCTTACCAAAATATCGCACTTTATTTATTTGGATTTGGTCTTATTACCTTGTGGTTCAAATAAACATTTGTTAAATGAAACTACTGTTAATTGGAATTAATTTTTGCTTTTTCTCAGCATGAAGTCCTAATAATTAATTGTGGGACTGTAGCTAGTTGATGATTAGCTTCTCCAGCCACTTGTGTGTGTGCTTATACCTAGTACACATGGTACAGACCATGATAATCATGGTGGGTAGAAGTAGGCGACTGCTTTTACTCCAGCGACTTGTGCCAGGCTCTAGTTGGCATCCCCAGGGAGGCCTACCTGCTGGCCACCAAGGTGGGCCGCTACACTCGGGACTTCCCCACCATGTTTGACTTCTCGGCTCAGCACACCCTGGACAGTGTCAACCTCAGTCTGAAGAAGATGAACTTGGACTACATTGACCTCATTCAGGTTGGTTCACACTTCTCGCTTGCTTGTGTTCTGCAAATCCTTCCCTGATTCCCCCATGTGATAAATTAGGTGCTTTAGACATACATTTAATCAAGATGCATTAGCATGCCATCTGTGATGTCTCTTGTCATGTTTCTAGTGTGTCATCTGTTATTGGAAATGTGAACTATTTATAGTGTGCATTTTTATTTTTATCATTGCAGTATTATCCAAATTAGTGTTTGTTTAAAAGGTACGAGAAGTAACCTTATTGATCAGGAGGTGTTGTGTTTGTCCCCTACACTTCAATCTTTATATTGATGGATATAACAGCCTCTTATCCGGTAAGTTTTTACTGACTGATGTTTCAGTGACCCACTGTCACCATTTTAAAGATAAAATGTACAAACAGTGGGTTGCTGGTCAGTAAAAACTTAACCACATACAAGTGTTATATCCATCAATATATAAAATACGAACCTAGAACACTCTGATTTTCACTACACTTCGCAATCTTTAATTTTATATAAGAACAAACACTCAATATATATATATATATATATATATTAGATAATAAAAGGCATATATTGGATTTAATAAAATATTTATTTTGCCAATATATGCCTTTTATTATCTAATGAATTAAGTATGGATTGCTCTATTTTCAAAACAATATATACATTTATATAAATAGATTTTATAATGATTAAACTAAGTCTTGGGGTAAATTGATATTGATTCAGTGATATATATATAGTTAAACCTGTTTATAGTGCCCCTTCTAAATAGCGCCTTTCTCTCTATAGCGCCCGATTTTGGTGAGTCCCAAGGGGGACCAAAATAGGGTGCTATAGACAGGTCACTTTTAATGTAAAATGTTTACATTTTAATGTTTAAAATTGGGTGCTATAGAGAGGAAGGTGCTATTTAAAGGGGGCACAATAGACAGGTTTAACTGTATATATATATAATTAATTCCTATTGTTATAGCCCTCATTGTTAAAAAAGAAAACCTTTTTGATACCTCATTATATTCATCATCCACTTTCACAAATTCTATAAGTCCATGCTCCTCGAGCTAAAAAGTGAAGCATTAACACAGCCATGACAAGATATTGTTGGGTCCAGGTCCACGATGTCGAGTTTGCTGCCAGTCCTGACATCATCCTCACAGAGACCCTCCCTGCTCTACAACAGATCAAGCAGCAGGGGAAGGCCAAGTACATCGGCATCACTGGCTACTGCCTGGAGACCCTCAAGTGAGTGCTGGGATACATATAGTGGTGATTCCATCTCTTAGAGGTCAAATAAGCCTACGTGTTCTATAAATTATGGTAAAGACATTGAAGTGGATCATCAAGGTTTTAAACCCAGGTGTCATAGAAATTTTATTCCCAATTCTCTCAATCCATGGTTAATAGATGGTTTTATTTCTAGTAAGTGTAATGCTGATGGTTCCCCTAGTGCATCCTTTTCCAATTTTTTTTTTTTTCACTTTGGTTATCTCATCCCAAATTAGATAATAATAAACTCTTAAAATGGAGCATCTGTCCTGTCAAATTAAAAATATATGCAGTCCTAATTATTTCTGCCATCATCATTCAGACTCTGGTCATTGAAAATAACACAATACCAACTTTGGAAATTTCAGAAAGTCCATCTTAGCTCTGGTTCTTCTCCTTCTAAAGCAGCTTCAATTTCATGATTTCCAATAAGGAACTTGTGAAATGTACCAAATGGGCCAACAAGAAGTTTTGCTGAGGAAAGCAGGTTTTATGGCTGAAACATAGATTGGCAAGTTTTTCATTTTGGTAATAATAAAATTGGATATTCAAATTGATTCCCTCCTTAATCAAAAGGTAACAAGACCAAATCCAAAATATTGAAATGTCATAAACATTTCAATAATTTAGATTAGGTCTTGTAACCTTTTGTTTCTAAACTATAATCCAAATTGTACCTTATCATGATTCCTTTTAAATGAAGAAATGTAGATGGAAATTTTTCTGGGATAAAATATATTTACCTATAAAAGGAAAGGATACCTCTTCTATAAAAATAGATACAAAAATTCAGCGTCGTCAACTCAGCATGTTTACTAAAGCTGATATGGTGTCTCTGTCAGTTACTTGAATCTGCCAGTTTGTAGAATTGGTCAAAATATGTTGTATCTATTTTGACAAGAGAGATGACCATTATATTTGTAAAGCAAGATCTCTCCCAACACTGTGATGTACAGAATGCTGGTGGAGAGGAGTACAGTGCCCATTGACACAGTCCTCTCCTATTCTAGACATACTCTGTGGGACAACAGCCTGGAAGCCTACCTGCCATTCTTCAAGGTGAGCTGTGGCCACTACTATTTGACTGGCTGACACATCCACATAGACAATCTGTAATTCTGTACAATGGCCTACAGGGACAGTGGTTTGGTGGCACTATACATAGATTTGAACTTCATCATAACAACATCCCTTGGGAACAGAGTTTTTATGTTGTTAGAACCATGGTTGAAATAATTGGGAATTTAGAATTATGCTGTTCTAACAAAGATGCTGTTATAAAGGAGACTGCTTATGTTGTAGAACCTCCATGAGCAGACACTCCCACTAGAGGATACCTATCTTTCCAAAGGGGAGATCTCATTACCATAATTAATATTTTTACTAATAAACAACTATATGGTAAGAGGACACCTCTCTCTAAGGGACACTTTGGCTCTGCAACTAGGTGTTGTCCTTTAAATAGAGGTTTTCTGTCTACTCTAGACTGGAATTGGAATGATACCCTACATATCCTCGTCGTCTCCTTCCCCTCTATCTCTTCCCCTGGAGCTTTCCCTCCAACACTATATATATATAAATTGGAGCATTTTTAAGAACTATAGATTTAAGAATAATGGTATAATGATAATCCGAATTGCAATGTAAAAAAGTCTTTGATATCCAAGGACCAAGGATATAGATGTAATAAGTAGACCAACCTTCACCATTTTCATGAAACTTTCCATATCTTATAGAAGGAAGTGATAAATGTTTTTGATACCATAGATTAAAAAAATGTAGCTCAGGCCTCTGATAATTCTTTGTCCTTGAATTTTTTTTTCACCCTGATCTTATCTGAATGATCATAATCTCTGGGGGTCGGTGGATGAGTGGTGTAAGCTGTCATGTTTAGACAGCCACGGCTCAGAATTGAATACTGCATTGGAAACTGTTGGAATTCAAAAAAATGCTTCAATGACCCCATTTCTTGCAAAAGTCACACCAGTAAGTGCAAATAACCAAACAGGGCTATAGCTCACTTGTAAGTGCAAAAGTGCAACTGATTTCCACATGTGTAGATATGTGGTGCACTAACAGTAAAAACAACCACTAACAACCTACCTTGATGATCATGGCCTGTTCCACATGTACTAGGGATAATTTAGAAAATAATCCTTGTGTCTTTTTTTTTTTCTGAGGCTCTGAACTACATTTTAATTCTGTTGAAATATCATCATCATCATCTTGTAATACAGCCATCTCCATTATGGATGTTGGCCATCATGGAACAACAGCTCACCCTTGTTCTGAGAAATTCTTCTTCCCACACCATTCTATTAAAGTATTGAATCAATCTTTTCCTACCTTCAAAGTCTTGGTCTTCAAGATATGGTATCTCCTCCCATATGGTCAATATAGAGATGAATTTAAAAGCCTATAAAAATTTAAATTTGAAATTCCACAGATATAATTATCCACTTTCAATAAAAAATTAGCACATATGTTTATAATGCCTTAAGAAAATCAATTTGATGAATTTACACTATATTTTTTTTTTATCTAGCAATCTCATGCAAATAAGGTAAAGTCTTTCATCATTCTAAATTGCTCTTAATATTTTAAATAATATTGTTGCATATAGAAAAGTGAGAGAAGACAAACATGATGATGACACACACACAAGCCAATTTATTTTGATCAAAACAATTGTCAACTTATTAACAACAAATAAAGGAGAGAAATAGGCTCAGAGTAACAGCATATCTAAATCATTAATCTCTTTATTAAATATTCTTTGAAAAAGGAAAAATCAAAATTGGGTAAAAAATTTATTTTTCCTTTTTCAAATAATTTCTGGGTAACTACTGCTCACATTAAATATTCTGTTTCTATATTAATTAAACCTTTAATGTGGTTCTACCTATTTTTTATTTTTTTTTATTTGGATAATTATTTCTGAAGTACGAAAGTTTTTTTATTGTACTGTAAAGACATTAAAAAGTGTCTTTGTGTTACTAACATATATGTATGTTGTTTTTTCTACTTATTGGAACTAGAACCTTTTTCCATTCTTAATTAAATTTTAATGAATAACTTTAATGTTTCAAGAAAATGTCACCAATTGTGGATTGTAAATAAGGATTTAAAGATAATAAGATATCAACTTCTAAAAGACTACAAAGTAATAAGACCAAATCCAAATAAATAATTAGTGTGTGACATTTCAGTACCACCGTTGTTACCATCATCAGACAAAAGACAGAATGATAGATTAGAACTACAAGGTAATAAGATCAAATCTAAATAAATAAGTAGTGTGTGACATTTCAGTAACATCACTGTTACTGGAATGTCACACACTATTTATTTGGATTTGGTCTTAATACCTTGTAGTTCTAATCTTTTTTTTTTTTGCTTATCCCTAGTACACGTGGTACAGGCCATGATAATCATGGTGGGTAGTTAGCGACTGCTTTTACTGTAAGCGCACCACATGTCTACACATGTGAAAAGCAGTTCGACTTTGCACTTACAAATGTGCCAGAGCCCCGTTTGGTTACTTGCACTCGCTGGTGAGGTTGGACTTTTGCAAGAATCGGAGACCATTGGAGCATTTTTTTTTAACAGAAAAAAGTGTCCAATGCGGAAACCGAACCCGGGTCGTAGTGGTCGAAAAACAAACGGTTTAACCAGCCTTCCACCGACCCCTTGAAAGTTCTAATCTACAATAAGTAAAACACCTTTATTGTGGTCTCTTCAATGGAACTGAAGTTTGGCATCATAATAATAAGAGAACCTTAATAAAAGGGTTTCTGCTTCCAAAGTACTGTGGGAGATGTCTAACCTAATTGTGCATTTCTCTAGATATCTCCCACTCTGAAAAACCAAGGAAATTGTAACTCTTGGTAAATATTTTTTTATTGGGGCCTAGAATTTTTAAATTGCATGGTTCAAAATGTGTGCATGATGTGTTTTTGCATGGTTTATTTTATTCTTTAATCTCATTTTGAGATAGTGGATTTTCAATCTAATGTTAATTTCTCAATTTTGTCTATCAATTAATATATGGTGACTTTTTTTTATTCTACTCTTTAAGGACATCCAACTTAAGAATAAGGTTGAATTTTTCAGATAATAGAAACAACATTTTTCATCTAAAATACACTCATGGACAAAACCTAAGGAAGTTGTACCTTTTACCATGTATATCGGGATTCAGACAATAACTCTGAAATATATTTGATACACAGTGACCTTTATTGAAGACATACGAGATAACCAAGTGTGAACAAAATTTCAAAATTAAAATATGAAACTGCCCTAAGTTTTGTTTATGAGTGTATATAATACATACCAAATCTACAGACTCAACACCTTTATAGGATTAAAAGGAAATATAAGAATACAGACCATGATAATCATGGTGGATAGCTAAGTGTCTTTCCTGTAAGTATACCACATGTCATATAGAAAGGAGTTCAACTAAGAACCTCATCATGTTGAACTCTTGTTGTAACATTTTAAGTGAATAAAAAGGAATTATTCACCAGTTGTTTTTAAGCAAAAGGTTTACTTTTCTAATACAATTTTACAATTTCTACTGTCCTTATTGCAATGGAAAAATTAATTAATGGGAGCCCTCCCATTAATTTTTCTATTGCAGTAAGGGCAGTAGAAATTGTTTAATTTTAAAAAGAATCATACGCATCTATAATAGTTTTGAATTTTCATAACAGAAGGTGCGATAATGCATCATAAGAATATATATAAAGCAAGTCATTTATCAATACATAATAACTAAATATAAAAATATTTTTTTTTACAACAAAAAGGTACATTTTCACACTTTATAGATATAGTTGTGATTATATATATTGTTGTACTTAGGTGTTATGTGATGGGGGATCTCTTGTATTGTTGGTGCCCCCTCACTGCTGGTGTATGGCAGGAGAGAGGGGTGGGGCTCATCCATGCTGCTCCTCTGGGTATGGGTCTACTCACCCCACAGCGGCCACTCCCCTCCTGGCACCCTGTGTCCCCCGACATCCTACAGGCCTGCGACCAGGCTCTGCTGTACTGCCAGGTGACTTCTTGTTGGCAGAAGTTTCTGCTCACCTCAGTGCTATTCCACTCTATTTGTTTCTAGAGTTGAATGAGTAATCACATCTGCTAGACATAACTAAACACCTCTTTGAAGATTGTGAAGATTACATTTGAATCCTTGTGGATCTCATAAAATAAAGTCCATCCTAGACTGATGAAGGCCATTTCATCACGGCCAGACATTGGCCGTCATGGAACATATTATACATATACACGGCCACATATTTATATAGATGTCACACATCAAAATTCAAACTATTATAGATGCGTATGTTTATTTTCAAAAAGAATCATACGCATCTCTAATAGTTTTGAATTTTGATAACAGTTGGTGCGCTAATGCATCATAATAGATGTCACAGAATGTAATTATAAGAAACAATACCATGTAGTAAGATCTCTCATCCTAAAGGATTGTTGTATAGGAGGCCGGAGTAGAACTGCCTCGGCTGGCAGCCCACCATCCTCTGGACTGTCCAGACATCCATCTCCACCTCATCGGCATGCCCAGGTGAGACTTATTTACATATACCACAACATATACTTGCATAATTAAATAACCTATGGCCAACATTTTGGTGTATATCAGCATTGTCACCATCAGACCATTTGATATAGCAGCAATGCTGATATGTTTCATATATAGTGGAGAGAACCATCATGAGAAGATATATCTCTATAAAGGACAGTTTTCATTTCCGAAATGACTGTTTTTACTATTTATGAATCCTCCAGTAAGAGAACACCTCTCCATAAAGAACACTTTAGCTCTGCAACTAGGTGTTGTCCTTTACAGAGAGGTTCTACTGTAAATATTTAATTAAAAAATAAATGCCTATTCTTGGGGGTCGGTGGAAGGCTGGTTAAACCGTTTGGTTTTCAACCACTACGACCCGGGTTCGATTCCCGTATTGGACACTTTTTTCTGTTTAAAAAAAAATGCTCCAATGGCCCCCGATTCTTGCAAAAGTCCAACCCCACCAGCGAGTGCAAGTAACCAAACGGGGCTCTGGCACATCTGTAAGTGCAATGTCGAACTGCTTTACACATGTGTAGACATGTGGTGCGCTTACAGTAAAAGCAGTCGCTAACTACCCACCATAATTATCATGGCCTGTACCACGTGTACTAGGGATAAGCAAAAAAAATGCCTATTCTCCCTGATGGGTTGAAAAGCATGCACCATGATGGCCAGAAATATATGTGAATATGGTTGGTTGACTTTTCTTGAATAAGAGGGATATTTGGACAATACTCAGGAATAAAAGTAAATCAATGTTTGGTGGATATTTATTCTGATAGATGGTACTTAGACATCTTTAAATGCTCATTTGAGCTCTGTCAGGATATTTATATTTTTTAAATAAAATATATCAGTTGTTTGAATTTGTTGTCTATCTATTCATATGTATTCCCCAGGCACAACACTTCCAGGCAGCAAGCAATATGTTCTAGCCAGTTGTACTTTCTTATTTCATTTCTCTTTCTTTTCTCATAATTTTTTAAGAAGCAAAGTTCTTCATAACAATGCTCTTACCAAATAGTCACACTATTAATTTATTTGGATATGGTCTTGTTTTACTTAATGTTTCTAATCTATAATCCAAATTGTGTGAACCTTATCATTACCAATCTTTTTGCTAATTAGCAACTCTCCAGTAAGGAAAGACCTCTTTCTAAAGGACTGTTTAACTCTGTAACTGTGTTGTTGTACTTTAGAAAGTGGTTCCAATGTATATAAATAGATAGTCTACAATGGTAGAATAGTGGATGAGTTGAATCCCGCGTTAACATTTTGTTTAATATGTGAACAACCTTCACATATTATTCACTGTTTCAATTATCATGAACTAGGTTGCTCTTGTTAAGCGGTACCTATTAATGTGATTTTGAACCGAACAATGGTAGAATTGAGCTAGTGAAACTATACTGAGGGATTTTACCATTGTTGAATCAAGTTTTCCCACATTGTGTCTGAGGTAGCCACATTGCCACACACCATATGATGCTTGCTCCAGAACACATTTTGATTGCATTAGATTCACTAAACAGGACCTTTGGGAGAGGCCGCTGCATATCATCAAACAGCTCGAAGAGCATGGACTCATGGAATTTGTGTAATCTTTACACAAGGGGATAAGAAACAACAACATATGATGTTTGCAGGCCCGAAGATGTCCGTAGCAACCTCAAACTTCTCCACCATGGGCTGACTGAGAAGGAGAAACAGGTGGCAGCTGAGCTACAAGAAAGGTATTTTATATCTAGCCTTTTGTTGCTTCCCATAGAATATGATATAGAGCAATCTATATAAAAGTCATTAAAGATAAAATGTCTCTATTGGATCACAACTATTCATTATTTCCATCAGGCCAATCACATGATAGATATATTGAAAAATACACCAATAAAGAATAATTGCAATCCAAAATAAGTGTTTTATCCTTAAGAATATGATATGTAATACTTTTATGTACCTTTGATGTACTTTAGACAGAATTTTAATTTATAACATTTTGACAGGAGGCACACATGCTTGTCATTACCAAGTCAACTATTATAGTGAACATTCTTTTAGAGCGTACTCTTTCTGTAGGTTGAGGATAGAATTGTTCACCATTATTGTTTTTGTAAAATCTAGGATTATTATTTTTTGCTTATCCCTAGTACACGTGGTAGCAGAGATGAGCTAGGACACACTGGCAGTGGCTGTCTCATCAAAACCACAAATGGCATTGAGAAAATGAACAGAAGAAACCCAGATTTTTGCTCAGTCTTCAGATCAGAACTTATAGCCATCTATGAAGCCTTAAAATCCATCAGAAATACTAATTATCAAGATATCTGGATTCTTACTGATAGTAGAAGTGCCATACAACACTTGAGTCACACAGGGGAACTCAGAGACAAAGTAAGCAGGAACATAATTGACTATCTCCAAAAACTCTCAAATACCTCAAAAATTCACCTTCAATGGATACCCTCACATGTTGGAATTGAAGGCAATGAAGCTGCTGATGTGCTAGCGAAAAAAGGCACAAAAGAACCCTTGCCACAGAAAAATAAACTTACTTTTAAAGAAATAGAGACAGTAGCCAAAACAAAAATAAACAAGAACTGGAGGATCCCACCTAAGCACAGTTGGTACAGTGGAGCGAACCCAGGAGGAGCTCTGAACATCAGAAATAGACAGCATCAAACAACACTAACAAGATTTAGAACAGGCCATCTTAAGCCATTGAAGATAGAAAATAATAACAAAATCTACCCCACTTGCCCAAAATGTAGCTTGGCACCTGCAGCTCCAGAACACATTTTGGCTTGCATTAGATGCACTAAACGGGACCTTTGGGAGAGGCCGCTGCTCATCATAAAACAGCTCGAGGAGCATGAACTCATGGAATTCGTGTAATCTTTACACAAGGGGATAAGAAACAACAACAACAACAACACGTGGTATACAGGCCATGATAATCATGGTAGGTAGAAGTAGGCGACTGTAAGTAAGTGCACCACATGTCTAAAGCAACATGTGAAGAGCAGTGATATATCATCACATATGATGAATTTCTGCAGTTAACTGAGGATAAAAATCCTTTTTATAATTTTTTTTTTTTAATTGGCAGTAGGCATAGCAGCTAGTTGCACAAAGTCTTCTTCTTTCTTATCTCCACTCAATCATATTAGGGTATCAAGCCTGTAGAGCTCATCAATGGATGACCCAATACAGTCAATGATGTGGTTTGGGGTTGCAGGTTCAGAGTTACACAAAGTCTTCTTCTTTCTTATCTCCACTCAATCATATTAGGGTATCGAGCCTGTAGAGCTTGAAACTTTTGATGGTGTCTGTTGGGAATGAGTAGAGCTCATCAATGGATGACCCAATACAGTCAATGATGTGGTTTGGGGTTCCACAAAGTTTTCTGAGATAATAAGGCTCTTATTGCTTAATCTGATTGTTTGAAGAGATCTCTGGACACCTTTTCTTAACCATTCTCCCATATTAGTCAATATTGTCAGGTTTCTTTTAATTTTTTATTGATAAGTAGTTCTTTTCTTTTTTTTTTTTCAAATCAGATAGCTTTTTAAATTTGATGTTTTTTTAATATATCTTAAAAAAACCCAAAAAATTGCCAGTAACAAAACCAAATTCCAATAAACCATTTGACAGCATCAGACTATATTGATGTTCCACTGAATATGTTTTACAGTAGCTGTGTGTGTATCAGGTACTTCTCCAAACTCCAGGTCACCCACTGGGAAGGAGTGGAAGTGGATAATTATAGACAAGCCCTTATAAGCCAGTAGCTGCAAAATAAAGTTGTATTGTTGATTTATCTCTCTGTGTTGTAAATCCCTGATATTTTGGTGCATTCTTTGGGTAAAATGAAAACTTGGTGATAATTATACCTATATATTTATATTGTGCCAATACTGTCTGTCTGAAATGATGATAAATTATGCTAAAGTCATTCTAGATTCATTCATAAAATACATTTCCTTTCATTACAGTAGAACCTTCCAGTAAAGGACACCTAATTGCAGAGTCAAGGTGTCCTCTAACTGGAGAGTTGCTAAATAGTAAAAATGGTAATTTGGCAAATGAAAACTGTCCTTTATAGAGGTGTCCTCTAGCACAAGTGTCCTCACATGGAGGTTTTACTGTACACCCATACCTTGCTTTGCGTCGGGGTTACGTTCCAAAAAAAACATGACGGAAATTGAAACGACGCAAAGTGAAAATATTTAAAGGCGCAATCAAAAACAAAGGTGTTGCCATATTTTAGGAAAAAAAATTAAAGACTCGAATCCAAAACAACGCAACTTCGAAAATCTAACGACGCACAGTGAAAATCAGTAAAAATTAAGCAGCGACGCAACTTAAAAAAAAAACGAAAATACTCAAAGCGAGGTATTGGTGTATATATTTTTCCTCAATGCAGGGTTCAATCCATGGCTGTCAAAAATTAAGTTTATACCACTTATCTGCCAACCCCACAAAGTTGATTTACATTCCTATGTAAAGGGACAATTTGGAATATAGAGGAATCACAAGGTAACAAGACCAATTCCAAAAAAGGTATAAGTTGCTGCAACTCTTTTCCTCAGCAAGCTAAAACATTTACATATATCAATAAGTATTGTTTCATTGGAACTTCAAAAAGGCTAATTGGAATCTTTACCAGCAAAACACCAATGAAGACTTTAGAAAAGCACCCACTAGAATAAACGATCTGGAACAAAATTGGATATCTTTCAAAAACACCATTATTAAAGCAGCCAAAGTTTCAATACCAAGAGGTAATATTAAGAAATGGATTCCAAATTATACACACCAGGCAAAAGATATTCAAACACTTATAACTAAAAGAAATGAACTACAAAAAAAGTACACCCAAAACCAAACAAATTGTAGAACTGAACTGAACATTGTGAATGCAAAAATAAAAAGATTATACGTAAATATGAAAAGGGAAAAATGGAAACAAACTTGTGAAAACCTGAACCCAAGAAACCCAAATACAAAACTTTGGCATTTGGCAAAACAAATTGACAGAGCCCAGCCACAAACTGAAAACACAAATATGATTAAGAATATAGATGGTACCCCAGCAACTAATGACAAAAATCCTGCTAATCTTTTAGGTAATTCATATCAAATAAGTAGTAAAATCAAATTTGAAATAAAAGATAAGAAAGTTGAAAAAAAGGCCCGCAAGATTATCCATGACTGTAAAAACGTCACTAGCACTTATAATATTTTCCATGAAAAAATCAATATGAAAGAGCTAGATTATGCATTAGAAAACACTGACCTGAACAAGACTCCTGGGCCAGATGGAATCCATGGCCAAATGATATCAAACTTGGGCAAAAATGGCAAAGAAAAACTTCTTGATATTTTCAATAACTCCTGGAAAACTGGAAAATTGCCACAAGACTGGAAAACTGCAACAATAATTCCTATTAAAAAACTTGACAAATCTGCTGATGACCCAAAAAACTACCGACCTATCTCCCTCACAAGTATTTGCTGCAAATTAATGGAAAAAATTATACTCAGACGACTTACCTACCACCTTGACACAAGAAATCTCTTACCAGAAGAACAATATGGATTTAGGAAAGGACATGGGACAATAGACCAACTCTTATTTTTCACACAAAAGGTAAAAGATGCACAAAACAGAAAACCAACTAACCACACAATAGCTGCTTTTTTAGACCTTACACAAGCTTTTGATAAGGTATGGAAAAACAAGTTAATTACAAAATTATACAAAGATTTCAAAATTGATGGAAAAGCTATCACTTGGATAAATGATTTCCTTAAAAATAGATATATCAGGGTCAAATATAATGGCACTCTATCTAAAACCTTCAAATTGTACCAAGGATTACCACAAGGATCAGTCCTTAGCCCAACTCTCTTCACCCTATTTATTGCAGGCATAGAAGAAAAAATTTCACATAAAACCAATATTGGACTTTTCGCTGATGACATTATTCTATGGAGCAGCAATACTAACTGGAAAAAAGCTGAAAGAGATTTGAACAAGACTCTTTTCCACCTAGAAAAATTTGCTAATAAACATAAATTAGAATTTAACCCCCAAAAATCTGAAACCTGTCTTTTTACTACCGATAAGAAACTATACAAAATAAGACCAAAAATTATTCTGAAAGAACAACAATTGCAATATAATAAACATCCTAAATATCTTGGCTACACCCTGGATCCAGAAATTAACTCCAGTAAACATATTGAAGAAGTTATTAGAAAAGGAAGAGACCGACTAAAAATCCTGAAATATATTTCAGGAAGAGAGTGGGGAGCTGATGCAACCACACTAAAATTAACTTACACATCTCTAATTAGACCTATCCTGGAATATGGATATCAAATCTATGGTACAGCATCTGAAACAAATCTAAAATCACTGGAAAGGATACAACTAAGTGCAGCTAGAATTATTACAGGTCTTCGAAATACCTGCCCTAATGATATTGTACTTTATGAGGCAGACATTATGCCCTTAAAGGATAGAAGAAGCTACAATCTGCCAAAATATATAAACAAAATCAAGAGTTATGGAAACAAACACAGAACTTCCAAGTACATACTTAATTGGGAATCCAATTTAAGACTCAAAAAAGAAGGCCCTCTACACCTGGCCAAAAGAAATGAATTTTTAAAATATAAAGTGGAAAAAAATTATTTAGCAGAAAAAATTTCTCCATGCAAACCACTACAAAATGTTATTTTTAATGCCACTTTAAATGAACCCACCAACAAACAATACCAAAATCCAGAATACTTAAAACAATTATCATTAGAAATAATTAATAACATTCCTAAAAATGCAATAACTATCTATACCGATGGTAGCAGAGACGAGCTAGGACACACTGGCAGTGGCTGTCTCATCAAAACCACAAATGGCATTGAGAAAATGAACAGAAGAAACCCAGATTTTTGCTCAGTCTTCAGATCAGAACTTATAGCCATCTATGAAGCCTTAAAATCCATCAGAAATACTAATTATCAAGATATATGGATTCTTACTGATAGTAGAAGTGCCATACAACACTTGAGTCACACAGGGGAACTTAGAGACAAAGTAAGCAGGAACATAATTGGTTATCTCCAAAAACTCTCAAAAACCTCAAAAATTCACCTTCAATGGATACCCTCACACGTTGGCATTGAAGGCAATGAAGCTGCTGATGTGCTAGCGAAAAAAGGCACAAAAGAACCCTTGCCACAGAAAAATAAACTTACTTTTAAAGAAATAGAAACAATAGCCAAAACAAAAATAAACAAGAACTGGAGGATCCCACCTAAGCACAGTTGGTACAGTGGAGTGAACCCAGGAGGAGCTCTGATCATCAGAAATAGACAGCATCAAACAACACTAACAAGATTTAGAACAGGCCATCTCAAGCCATTGAAGATAGAAAATAATAACAAAATTTATCCCACTTGCCCAAAATGTAGTTTGGTACCTGCAGCTCCAGAACACATTTTGGCTTGCATTAGATGCACTAAACAGGACCTTTGGGAGAGGCCGCTGCTCATCATAAAACAGCTCGAGGAGCATGAACTCATGGAATTCGTGTAATCTTTGCACAAGGGGATAAGAAACAACAACAACAACAACAGTATTGTTTCATTTTCTTTTGTATGAACATATATCTATGTTATCAGTGTGTGAAAATTGTGGTAGGGAAGTATCACACACCCTTTCTCCAATATGCTTTTTTATTAATTAAAAACATATTGGGATAAAATGACTTCCCTTGCTGTCCTAGATTTGTACATTTGAATTCTTTCTAAGAACCTTCACAGGTAGAATTAAGATGTTCTTTGTTTGGAATGAACAGTTGCTCAAATTTTGAAACTTGTTAGCATGGATCCACAGTTTTAGATTTTGCTCCCAACTTTGCGGGTAAGTTTCAGGATCCATGATTTATAAAACCTTTATACCAGTTCTGTTCCCTCAATATTTTCCTTCTTTAGCATTTGCCAGTCTTCTTAAGTCATATTGGACAGCATCTTTTGCCCTAAATTTACATAAGTAATACAATAAGACCAAATAAATAGATATAAATAGTCATATTTGGTCTTATTACCTAGTGTTTATAATCCAAATTTTGTTAAGGCACAATTTGGATTAAAGATTATAAACACAAGGTAATAAGACCAAATCCAAATAAATAAAGTGTGTGACATTTCGGTAACAGTGTTGTTACCGAAACGTCACACACTATTTATTTATTTGGAATTGGTCTTATTACCTTGTGTTTATAATCCAAATTTTATCATATAACTTTACATAGGTAATGATAAAGCACAATTTGGATTATAGCTACAACAAAATAAGACCTAATCCAAACAAATTGTGTGATGTTTCGGTTGTTACCATCATCAGACAAATTTATTCTTTTGTCTAATGGCAATGCTGTTACCAAAACATCATGCACTTAATTTATTTGGATTAGGTCTTATTTTGTTGTAATTACACAAGTAAAACAAATGGCCATCCACAACTGTGAACAAAATGGCTATATTAGAATTTCAAGTAGTCACAGTGATCCCTCCTTATACACAGTTAGTCAACAGCCTCATGAAATAACAACAGAGAAAATAAGTAGACACAAATTGTCAAAAAAAGTTGTTTTTATTAATCATTCAATAGTTCCCCAGGTGTAATTCAACATAGAAATTTCTATAAACAAATTTACCATCGGCAATATATAAAATATATAAAACAGAGAAGTCTCATCTTCACACCTCCAGGAAGAAGTAGTTGCCGCTCCTCTTTTGATCCACATCCTGGATAACAAACAATCCCAGTTAGTCACCTATGTCAGCATGAAGACCCACTAGGGGGGTGTCTTACCTTAACAGATCTCTGCTTGTTGATGCGAGGCCTGAAGTTGTTGGGGTCTCGCCTGAAGGTGATGTTCAGGAGTGCCAAGAACTTGTTCATGCCAATAAGGAGGGTCTGGGGGGTGTTGGCAGTGGTGGCCTTAGAGGGCAGGCCCTCGAACACAATCACTCTGTCTGCCAGGTACGTGGCCATGATGAAGTCGTGCTCCACCACAAAGGCAGTCTTCTTGGCGTGGAGGATGAATCTCTTGATGACCTTGGCGGCCACCAGACGCTGCTCAGAGTCCAGGTAGGCTGAGGGCTCGTCAATGAGGTAGACATCTGCTGGCTGGCCAAGGCACAGAGCTAGAGCCACCCGCTGCAACTCTCCTCCTGACAGGTTCTTCACGGCCTGGTCCATGACATTCTCTATCTGCAGGGGCTTCATGACATCGGCCACAAATTGGGGGTGGACATAGGCATCCCGGATCTTATCGTGTAGCAGCAGTCGCACGGTGCCTTGGGACTTGGGAGAAATCTTCTGGGGCTTGTAACTGATGTTGAGGACTGGCACCTCGCAACTCTCCTGGTCTGGCTTCAGTCTACCAGCCAGTAGCCTGATGAGGGTGGTCTTGCCTGTTCCATTCTCCCCCAGCATGACAATAATCTCAGAGTCTGTGAAGGTACCGCTCGATACCTCCAAGGTGAACTGCCCTGAATCACACACACAATTAGAAAAAAATTGAATATAAGAGCCCAAATTTGAAAAAGTAAGTGATATTTTAAAAAATAATTCCTACTCGACTATGGATTCTAAAATATGTAGATATATATAATAGAAATTTAGCATAATTAATAATTTAGCAACTTTAAAGGTCTTTATCTTGATCAAGCCATATTTGGGTTTGAGTATTTCGCATTTTTTGACAACCATTTATTTAGCATTTTGTTACAATTAAAGAACAATAATATTTGGGCAACCATATCTATATTTGGGTCCTTCTTTCTAAAGTTTACAAAAAGTATATATATTTTAAAAAATAAAGCCTATCTTGATCACTCATAAATAACTCAAATAAAACATGTTAATGAACTCTACTCATCCCCAACAAAGACACTATCAAAAAGCTCAAGATCCACAGACCTTTTATAGGATTGAGCAGAATTAAGAAAGAAATCGTGGTCCCAAATTTAATGTGTAGACATGTGGTGCGCTTACAGTAAAAAGCAGTCGCTAACTACCCACCATGATTATCATGGCCTGTACCACGTGTACTAGGGATAAGCAAAAAAAAAAAAAAACAATTAAAAATAAAAAAAGTTGGTTTCACAGCAGGTTATATATTCCAATGGGTAGCTAAACAACTAGCTTGCTCAGAAAACTCTAGTTAGCAAGGCCTACTGAAATGGCCATTCAAAAGTGGGTAGGTAGTGGATTGTGGTAACTTACCCATTGTCTTTTTCATCTTAGGGTATTCATAGCGGCACATCCGCTTGATCTCCTCTTCCTTGGCAGTCTCGGCCACCTTGAACACCAGGGAGGTGTCCCTGAATCTGAGATTCTCAGTGGGCACAAAGCCATCCAGGAAGATATTGATGCCTTCCCTCACAGAGAAGGGCATAGTCACCACCCCGTAGCACCCGGGGGTGCCGTAGAGACAGCAGATAAAGTCCGACAGATAGTCCAGGACAGACAAGTCATGCTCCACCACTATGATAAACCTGCACACATAGATAAGCCATTGCATCTAGGTGGGGATAAGCATGTGGCTGTCATTAGGTACAAAGACATTATCATCTCAATTAAGAAAGGTTCAGAAGATGAGTTTCTTTTATTGTAAAAATGCTACGAGCTTTCGGGCAAAAGCCCTTCGACAGGCAAAAATTTAACTATACTAAGCTTAGTATAGTTAAATTTTTGCCTGTCGAAGGGCTTTTGCCCGAAAGCTCGTAGCATTTTTACAATAAAAGAAACTCATCTTCTGAACCTTTCTTAATTGATATACCTTACTAGAAGAGTCTTTCCCTTTAATTATCATCTCAGTTGTATAAAGTCTTGTATAATCACACAGGCAAAATTAGCTAATCTTTAAGAGGTCCGTTACCCAAAATTAGACAGGGTATATAGCTTTAACAGGTGAGAGCCCATTTTGCGGAAAACGGGTGTGCCTTTTGGAGAGACAGGGAAAAACTAAATTGTCAAGTTAAAAATGTATAAATTGGGGTATAATTTAGCTTTTTTTTTTTTTAAGTTAGGTACGCCATTAGCATTTTCTTTTAAATCAAAATTATATTTTATATTAGGCAATGCTAGGAAACATTACCATAGATGGCACTAATTTGCTCCAAAAAGTGTTTTTCGATTTGTTTCTTTAAAAAAAAAAAAGAGAAACTTACTTATCAGGTTTGATGAGAGATCGAATGGCTTCAGCAGCTTTCAACCTCTGCTTGACATCCAGGTAGCTGGAAGGTTCGTCAAACATGTAACTGGAACAAAGATAGGTTAGACCCTTGCATGCTGCGAGGCAATGACACAAAACTTACATGTCGGCTCTTTGGACGCACACAATGGCAATGGCAAACCTCTGGAGCTCTCCTCCAGACAGCTCATCCACGCTGCGGTGCTTGATGTTCTCAAGATCTGGAGGAACACACCACTGGTCAGTCCATCTATCTAGAAGTAGGGCTTATCAACAAAGCATACTGGGAGTGACTTTTTGTTAAATTGATCTTGGTGCGAGAGTTTTGCAATAGGTTTAAGAGGCAAATTGTTAAAATAAATAACATTACAACTTACAAAAAGGCATATAAGATGCTGCAACTCTTTTTTATTAATTGATTAAAGTAGCTTTGGAGCAAGCCCTTCCTCAGAAAACTGAAACATTTTAGTTTGCTGAGTAAAGGCATGCCCGAAAGCTACTTTAATCAATTAATAAAAAAAGAGTTGCAGTGTCTTATGCCCTTTTGCAATTTGTTGAAATCCCCAAAGCCAGTGATAATGAACAGTACAACTGTTGCGGCTGAATTGTTTAAAGTAAACAAACCATCATCATAACATATACCATCTTTGATCCAGAGTTTGGATGGTATAGTTCCACCAACCTTCAGATTGTAGAGATGCACATATATATATAATGGTTATTAAAACAATTCAGCCATAACAGTTTTGTGGTTATCTATTTTAGCAATTCTCTTAAATGGCCTACTTTGTGTGTTGGCAAAGGTGGTTTAGCTCTTAGTGGTGAAGCTACATTGAAGTAGGGGGCTAGAGAACTTACCTAGCACCTTGTAAAACTGCTGCTTGGTGTTGGTGTCGTCCTTCTTGTCAATGAGGTCTCCAACACAGCCCTGCACGCACCAGTTGTGTCAACACAAACTGTACTGTAGTACTGGAAAGGATAGAGGTCTCTCAATATAATATTATTACTATTATAGTCAGCCACTAACACTCAAAGGGATTCTAGATGCTTATGGCCATATAGTCAGTTAGATAATATGGTGAGGATTTGTAAAGGTGCTGAATTAAAATACTGCAGTTCTCATACATGAAGGTGTGGGCTCTCAGAAGTTGTAATTTAAAAAGAAACAGGGAGATATTAGAAGAGGAAGATATTTTTTTTAGAAGGGGACTTTTTTCCTCCAGAAAAACTTTGTAGGAATTTGGGATTCTAGGGTTTTTCTTCTTACCTTAATAGCCTTAGGGACTTGGTCCACATATTGGGGCTTCACCATGGGTTTGAGGTTGTTCTCCAGAATCTTAACAAAGTAGTTCTGGAGCTCAGAACCCCGGAAGTAGGTGAGGATTTCTGTCCAGTCAGGTGGGTCCTGGACACAGCAGTTAGCAATCTACCTAGCAAGCCAGTATCTCTCTCTCTCTCTCTTACCTTAAACTTGCCCAGGTTGGGCTTGATCTTGCCAGACAGGATCTTGAGGGCTGTGGACTTCCCAATACCGTTGGTGCCCACCAGCCCTAGCACTTCACCCGGCCTGGGGATTGGTAGCCTAGAACCCAACAACACCTGGTTAGTAAAGGAAATATGGGATATTAAACATGTGTGAACATTTATATAAATATATGAGGGCCATCCAATAAATAAGTTTCCCTATTTTTTTTTTCTGCGAACGAAACGTTGTAAAAATTAGTTAGTATAGAAGAAATGGTCACTAGGATGTGTTGGAAGCGCGTGACCTCCAAAATCACGCTACTCCTACGCGAAAGTCCGTAGCGCTTCAGTTTACATGGAGCTACCACTGGTGAACGTGTCCACTTGCGAACTCCGTTTTGTAATTCGTTTTTTTCACGGCCAAAAATGAAACTGCGGTCAATATTCATCGCAATTTAGTGTCAGTGTATGGTGAAGGATGTATGAGCATCCAAATGGTTCGCCGATGGCGTTCATGGTTCTTGGAAGGACATAAAAAACCTGCATGATGACGAGCGAAGCGGCAGGCCCGTTACTGCTACGGACAATGCAGCGGTTGCTGCTGTTCGGAATGTGATGGAAGCAGATCGCCGCGTCACCATTAACGAAATAATGATTCGACTGACTCCTGGAATCGAAATTGGATGCTCTTCGATTGGAACAATCATGTCAGATGTTTTGAATTTTCGCAAAGTCTGCGCAATATGGTTCCCGCGTTTGCTCTCGGAAAATCACAAGCAACAACGGATGGAGGCAGCCCGAGCTTTCCTGGAAATGCATCGAAGAGATGGAGATCAACTGTTTTCCCCTATTGTCACTGGAAATGAAATCTGGGTTCATCAATCAACTCCAGAAACAAAACGACAAAGCATGGTGTGGAAGAAGCTTGAAGAAGGTGTACCAAAAAAGGCGAAGTTCACAATCTCTGCAGGCAAAGTTATGGCTATCGTCTTTTGGGACTGTAAGGGTGTTTTCTTGGTTGACTACCTGTCCCCAAACACTACGGTTAACGCTGCGAGGTACTGCTAGTCCTTACTAAACTCAGAACTGCAATAAAACGGAAACATCCTGGACCTTGGTCTCGGAAAGTGTTACTCGTCCATGACAATGCTCGCCCTCACGCAGCTCGAACGACCCGAACGTTGCTGGAAAACTTCAAATGGGAAATTTTCACACATCCAACTTATTCTCCAGAACTTGCCCCAAGCGACTTCCATCTTTTTCCAGCACTCAAGTTGCACCTTGGAGGCAAGCACTTTGCGAATGATGACGAAGTGCAGGCGGAGGCGAACCACTGGCTACGAAGACAGGACACGGCTTGGTACAACAGTGGTATCAAAAAATTGCTACAACGGTACTAAAAATGTTCGGACAGAAATGGTGATTATGTAGAGAAGTAGTCTATGAGTTGTATAATGAAAATAAAATAACTGCATAATTGTAAATAATATTGTTTATTTGTTAAAAAATAGGGAAACTTATTTATTGGATGGCCCTCATATAATAATAACTACAATATATACACCTTAACAGGTTGTTGTTTCTTATCCCCTTGTGTAAAGATTACACAAAATTCCATGAGTTCATGCTCCTTAAGCTGTTTTATAAGCAGCGGCCTCTGCCAAAGGTCCTGTTTAGTGCATCTAATGAAAGCCAAAATGTGTTCTGGAGCTGCAAGTGCCAATCTATATTATGGGCAAGTGGGATATATTTTTGTTATTATATTTCTATCTTCAATGGCTTGAGATGCCCTGTTCTAAATCTTGTTAACCTTTACAGGTAGGTGGTATATATCAAGGTATCCTGCTTCTCACTAAAGGCCTAACATTATTATCCACTGAAGTTTTTATCAATTAGAATTAACTTTTATTGATAAGGCACAATATAAAAACATATTACATTACATTCAGTATTTTTGTCTGAAGATGGTAACAATGCTGTTACCCAAATGTCACACACTATTTATTTGGATTTGGTTAATAAACCTTGTTTCTATAACTTTTTTTTTTTAAAGAATCCGACATGCTAAATAGTTGAAAATTTTAAATAATGATGGAGCATTTTTGCTTTAATTTCTTCATGTCTGGTTTGCTATTTTCTAAGATTCTTCCATTGAAATTATATTTCAGTATTTCTCTATGTGGCATTGGAAGTTTGAAGATAAGGATTTTTTTTTAAAGAGGAATTTAAGAAAAAAAAAAAGCAAGCCCATTGTGGAATGGTGGAGAGAGATAAGTTATGTATTTCATTAGTAAATAGAAGAACTTACCTATGGAGCTTGAAGGAATTTTGGCTGTAGCGGTGAGTGGTATCCTTCTCGAGGTTGCTGGGTAAATTTATAATGGCAATGGCCTCAAACGGACATTTCTGGAACAAACATCAACAGCTTGTAAGCAACTCTGGAGGAATTGATTCTATTCTAAGGTTTATAAACCAACTTTAATATACTGTTGCATTCAAGTATCTGGCATAAACTATATATATAGCGCAGAAAGCAATTAAAAGTGACACCACTTATTACAGTTCAATTCTAACAAGAGTTAGAACAATTGGGCCAGAACTTTAGAATTAGGCTATGAGGTTGTAATAATGATAGGCTATAACTCAGTGGAGCCTAATTCTAGAAATAATTGTCAAGTAGGGCTCTATTCAGCAAATGTTCTTGGCAATTTGCTTAGAAACCAGGTATTTTTAATAGAAATAAGAAAGCTAAATTTTTGACAGCACACATTTTAAATATTAACCCTCACTTTATGATTTTTGAAAAGCAAAATGATAAAAAAAAAAAGTTGAATTTTTAAAAATATAATATGATACTAGATAGGTTAAAGAGTAAGACTTGTTGTTTCTTATCCCCTTGTGTAAAGATTACATGAGGACTTGATAGGAGGCTAAGCATTAACAGTCATTACATGTCATTCAAGTTTTACAAAATATTCAAAGATTAGTTGCCAAACATCCATCCAGCCATACCTAGCCCTGGTCATTGACTTTGATTTTAATCACAAGATTCATCATTTGATGATTCTATCAGCATTACTTGCATTTGAAAGAATAAGAGGAGAAATAATACATTTTCAAACTGCCATGAAATAAAGACAAAGGGAACTCCTACGACTGATCATTGCAAGAATGTCTATCAGCTATGGTGGAAATATATATATACAAATCCCTACAAATTGGGTAAAAACCAGGCAGTCACAATGGAGATAGAATTGTTTCAAGTGGGTAGCAACAGTGAACAATGCAGAGGCAAGTCAGCTGGCCAACAAGTGGCATTGCTAGTGAATGTCTGGTGGTGTTCAACAATATACCCTTATTCAAACAACATTAAGCCTCCAGGAGAAAGTTTCTTTTAAAAATATTTTTTATTCCCTGAACCCATGGGATCATAACCTTAAGTGAGGATATCAACTTGGAATAGCAAAGCTCGAAAGCACGCGCAATAAGAGCTTGCGTTGATTCTGCATTGAAACAAATGTAAACAACCAAAGCACTTTATTTAACTTCAAGTCATTTTATTGGTGTTTTAATAATGTAAAATATTTTCTTCCGTAGAAGGGCTTTCTTGCCCGAAAGCTCGAGGGATTTTTAAATAAAAAATATTTTTAAAAAATAAACTTTTCCCTGGAGGCTTAATGTTCTTGTTTTAATATTGATTCAAGGGATTATTTTATCGAATATACCCTTATATCCATTAGTTCCCTCTTGTATTCCTTATATATTAAGATATATTGCACCCATGTGGCCAATGGACTTCCAATAGAAATTGGTTGCCAAAGCCAGGGTGCTGTTGCTTTCCCAATGTAATGGAGAAGTCAGGCTCAAATGAGTGAGAGCCAGCTTTAACGATCATTGGGGGAGTAGTACTGTTACTTTATTGGAAATACAGTTGGTCTCAATTGGTAAGTTATATCCTAGGTTAGGACATAAATGTGATGTAATTGTACATATTCAGATGTAAATATGTAAATATGGTTTTGCATATAGACGCTCGAGTTAGGATATATATAGAGATAATTGGATGTTGTCGGTTAGTTAGGAAAGTTCCGTTCTTAAATAAAGAAGTGTTCACCATCGTAGCCCGATTCCCTTAGAGAAACAAAACATGGTGGCAGCGTAAAAGCGGTATAAGCGTAAAAGCGGTAAAAGCGTAAAAGCAATTTTCAAAATTATAAAGTTGAAATATAAGAATTTTTTTTTAAGAAAAGGGAAAAAAATGGCTGATTATAGGCAAGTTGCTGCGGCAAGCAAAGAGAAAGCTGTACCTGTTGAAATTGTGGATCCATCAACAAAGGATTATCTACAGAGCGGTGAAAAGGCTAAATTATCCCGTTGGATGCCCATCGATTCTCTGTGCTTAGAAGACTTCAAGGAATCCGAAGACGACGATGGAAAGTACAGTTCATCGGCATATATGGAATGGCCAGAAATCTTGAAGAAAGAAGTCTTAAGACCCGAAGCTTTAGAAAAGGCAGTCAATCTGGAAGATTCTGAGAAGGCGGCAGAAAGTCAACAACTCTCCAAAGAACATTTAGAGAAATCGAACAAACAAGGCTCATGCATAAAAGCTGAATCAGATGCTGGATCGGTCATGTGAGTGAACATCTTTCTTCTGAGAAACTTGAAGATCCTATAACGTGTCCAAATGAAGAATGCAAAGAAACTTTGAATTCTGAAAAAAGAAAATTGTACAAAAGTGAAAATTGTACAAAAGTGAAAATTGTACAAAAGTGGAAATTGTACAAAAGTGTAATTGTACAAAAGTGAAATAGTACAAAAGTAAAATTGTACAAAAGTAAAATTGTACAAAAGTGAAATAGTACAAAAGTAAAATTGTACAAAAGTGTAATTGTACAAAAGTGTAATTGTACAAAAGTGTAATTGTACAAAAGTGTAATTGTACAAAAGTGTAATTGTACAAAAGTAAAATTGTACAAAAGTAAAATTGTACAAAAGTGTAATTGTACAAAAGTGTAATTGTACAAAAGTGAAATAGTACAAAAGTAAAATTGTACAAAAGTAAAATTGTACAAAAGTGAAATAGTACAAAAGTAAAATTGTACAAAAGTAAAATTGTATAAAAGTGAAATAGTACAAAAGTAAAATTGTGGTTCCTGTGGGATTCCTTTGAAGGTGCGGAGTGACAATTCGGATCACTATGGCAAATCAAAGGAAACTTGTTCTGCTCCCTCTATAATAGGTGTTGTGAATGCTATTGATGAAAAGGAGTAAAGGATTCTGAAGCGAAGCCAAAGGGCGACGGATTAAAGGATTCTGATGCGAAGCCTAAGGGCGCAGGAGTACGAGAACTGCCTCCATTGGAAGTGGATGATCGAGTTTGGCTGACGGACCTTAACGGGGAGCCATATGTAAATTACCCAGAGGCCAACCCACACACTTCGGATGCTGCTGCGGATGTGGCCGGATCATCAACATCTCCTGGAAGAACAGTTCGTCCGCCCAGACGTTTTGGAGAGGTCTAGAGCTAATCTCTAAGAGGGGAGATGTGATGTAATTGTACATATTCAGATGTAAATATGTAAATATGGTTTTGCATATAGACGCTCGAGTTAGGATATATATAGAGATAATTGGATGTTGTCGGTTAGTTAGGAAAGTTCCGTTCTTAAATAAAGAAGTGTTCACCATCGTAGCCCGATTCCCTTAGAGAAACAAAACAATAAACACACCAACTTAGCACAAGATACTTGATATAGAAAGTAGAACCTCCCTTATTGCAGAGCCAAATTGTAGAGGTTCTACTGTATTGAGTTTGATAATGATTTCTAGGGTTTTCACCAATAGAGAGAACTTACCTTCACACAAATACCGCAACCTATACAGAGTTCTTCTGATATTATGGCCTTCTTGTCATTGGGAGTGACTTCAATACATAGCTTGCCTGTCAACACAGCATGCATGTTAGAATCATGCTTTCAACAATATAATTTCAGTGTGTGTGTGTGATGATAAACAATGATAGCAGAGATATTGAAATTACGTTATTACAATGTCCATATAAGGTTTAAATATAAAATATATATGGATAAATGTAAGTAAATATATACATATATCGTATGTATGTACCCATGTGGCCAATGGACTTCCAATAGAAATTGGTTGCCAAAGCCAGGGTGCTGTTGCTTTCCCAATGTAATGGAGAAGTCAGGCTCAAATGAGTGAGAGCCAGCTTTAACGATCATTGGGGGAGTAGTACTTTTACTTTATTGGAAATACAGTTGGTCTCAGTTGGTAAGTTATATCCTAGCCAAGGGACACTACTCTTCACTTTTCATTTGCAAAATTTCCATTTTCACTATTTAATAACTCTCTAGTAAGAGGACACCTCTCCTTAAAGAACAATTTAACAATGGAGAGCTACAAAGTTTCAAAAGACTACAAGAGCCACAGTAGTTGTATTAATCCAGGCACTTCTCTCTCTATTTTTCAACAGTTCTCAGTACACAGGTATAGAATTGTTATAGAAGAATTATTGTTTTTTTTTTTTGCTTATCCCTAGTACACGTGGTACAGGCCATGATAATCATGGTGGGTAGTTAGCGACTGCTTTTACTGTAAGCGCACCACGTGTCTACACATGTGAAAAGCAGTTCGACTTTGCACTTACAAATGTGCCAGAGCCTCATTTGGTTGCTTGCACTCGCTGTTGGGGTTGGACTTTTGCAAGAATCAGGGGCCATTAGAGCATTTTTTTTTTAACAGAAAAAAAAGTGTCCAATGCGGGATTCAAACCCAGGTCGTAGTGGTCGAAAACCAAACGGTTTAACCAGCCTTCCACCGACCCCCCTAGAATTATTGTAACTAGATCATACAGTAAAACCCCTCTATAGTGAACCCCATTGGGACGGGACTTTTGGTTCACTATAGCCACGGTTTGGGTATTTAAATTTTTTTTGATGATATAATTAAAGGGCACGCGCAAAAAAAAAAAAAGGCTACCTCTTAATATTGGCTGCTTTTTCCCCCCTAAATTAAACCTATTTCTATATATTAAAGCTGTATATTAAAATAAAAACAAAATCATGTGAAAATATTGCCTTTTTGATCAGTTCCTCTGATAATTAAATTAGTATAAATGCAACCTGCCTCCCATATGTCAAAAAAATCCAAGAAAAGTATACCTTATATATAAAAATTAAATAAAAACTTTATTAATAATATTTTAAAAGGAATAACAATTTATTTTAAATAAATATTATTATATTACAATATAGGATACAAAGGCTTACTTGATGTAGTCTGTTATTTTTTTCTGCTTTAACATATTCCTTAATAATTTGGTTTCATATCTAGCAAAGAAATCTTCATTTTTTAAAATTTCTTCTGCAGTGAAGTCACAAATTCTAGAATATGTCTTCAACCATTTTAAAGATGACAGCACTTGTGATGATGATGGCATTTCCTCCTCCTCTTCTTCTTCTGGTAAATCAATATCAGGAACATTTGTCACCATTTTAATAATCTCCTCATCTGTCATTTCAGCGAAGACCTGTTCATTATCATCAACATGGACATATTGCTCAAAATTTGAGGTTGCTCGTGATATTTCTTCAAGGCTTAAAGAAATTGTAGAATCTTGTGGGGCTATTTCAGCTTGAAAGGTTCCAAACCCAGACAAGGAAAAGCAATTTACAATAGTTGATTTAGGGACAGAGTTCCATGACATATTCAACAATTCTATTGAATCAAGCAATGTAATATTTGTTTCTCTATCATTTTCCATGTCTATAAGGCATCTTCGTATCAACTTCATCCTGTATTTTCTTTTAATATCAAGAATAATCCCCATATTCATGGGCTGTAGCTTGGCTGTGGCATTGGGGGGAAGAAATACTACCTGAATATTTTCCAATTTTTCAGGAAGGTGGTGTGCTGGACAGTTGTCCAGGATGAGCAGCACCTTTTTATTTTCACTGCCAAAATATTCATCTAAATAGTGAAGATATTTTTTGAAAATTACAGCTGTCATCCAAGCTGTTTTATTTGCCTCATAATGGGTGGAGAGATTTTTTTCTTTTCTAAAACATCGTGGCTTGGCATATTTCCCTATAACCAGGAGAGGAAGCTTATCTGAGCCATCCATATTAGTCCCAGCCAAAAAGGTAATTCTCTCCTTGGACCTCTTTGTCCCAGAACAAGTGTCTCCTTTGAAGGTGAGTGTCTTGTCAGGCAAACATTTATAAAATAATCCTGATTCATCAATATTATAAATATTGGAGGGAGAATACTTGTCCAAAAAAGAAGGAATTTTCTCTTTCCAATCTTCCACCACCAATGGGTTCACTGCCCTTTCCTCTCCACAAATTTTTCTAAAAATAATATTTCTTCTGGCCTTAAATCTATCAAGCCAGCCATTACTGGCTTCAAATTCATCATATTTCATACCCATGGCATAATAAATGGCCTTTTGTTGTAAAATGAGTCCATTTAGTGGGATGTTTTTTAGCCTAGCTTGTACTAACCACGTATACAAGGCTTCTTCTAAAAGTGGATAATGACACTGACGATAGCGGCAATAGTTGGGATTGATTCCTTTTTGTAACATTTTTTTTTTTATAGTCTTCTCTTTTGCCCCATATCGTAGAAATGCTACTTTTGCTCATTTTCATTTTATTCCGAAGTTCCGCTTGCGATGTACCACTTTCAATAGCTTTTATGATGGATAATTTCTTTTCAAGTGATATCTTGGTACGAGCAACTTTTTCTTTGGCACTTCCATTATCTTTTAAAACTGGTTTTAAAAATTTATCCATGTTTAAGGAATTTTCCTAATGTATAGTTAAGAAATTTAGTTTTCAATAAGGCATGAAAAATTTATAAAAGTGCGCAGTATAAAAATAGAATGTGAATAAAAACATCCAATGTTGCTAAATTCTTTGTTTTGATTTGCGATCTGTGAGCTAGAGCTCACACAAAATTTTAATTAGATTTGAAAATTATAATTTTGGAATTTTAGAATTAAAAGTTCGTTATAAGCATGGTATTTTTGATAGAATTTAATATTTTGGGACCAAAATTGGGTTCGTTATAGCGATAGTTCGCTAGCTTGAAAAGTGAAAAGTTCGTTATAACGATGGTAATTTTAATGGGATGGAATTGGGATTTTCGATGGGTTCGTTATAAGGGAAGGTTCGTTATATCCATGGTTCGTCTTAGCGGGGTTTTACTGTATATGGGCAGAATTAACCACATAACTGCCACATCATCAAGGCTAAAGAAGAGTGTACTTCTAGATCTGGTCTGAGGAGATAAGCAGCACCATTATTGTACCTAGAGATTATTTTATTTATTGTTATTTTTAAATTGTTCTGCCCACTTATAGGAATAAGGTTTGTAAGATCTCATGGAATTTGTGTAATCTTTACACAAGGGGATAAGAAACAATAGGTTTGTAGGATTATTTTATATCCAAATAAAAGTGTTTTGATTATATCTTTGATAATCTTATATGGCCTCACAATTTTTTTAAAGATTAGCTTCAATAAGGTAAAACTTTAAGGCTTAAAACCGGCTGCCATTCTAGGCTACTATTCTAGTATATTCTAATCATTATAGACTATGTATCTAATTCTCTTCCACACACCAGTAAAAGTATTCCAGTTGGTGTCAGTAATAGAGCAGCCTTGAAGAAGGCCATGACCTAGTTGGGTTGCCAACACATCGTCACAAAGGGAGTCACAAGTTCTTTGCTATAACACCATCTTGAACTGGCAGGCATGTCTGAGCTATACTCTACTCTATATAGGCCTTAGTTCTTAATAGCACTTCTTAAAAATGATATTCTTTTCAATATTTATGTTTGGTTGATTGTTCAACACTTCAAAAATTATTTCTTCTGAAAGAAACAGCCATCTATAATGCCAATAAGAATTTATGTATTATTTGTGCAATCAGGATGGGCATTTTTTAAATTCATTTAGTTACTGGTCCTTTTTGTTTTCTTACTTTTTGGTACTTGAGTCAATTAACCCTTTACTAAAAATCAGTTTATAATTTGGATGTCTGCTTTGACCAAATGCTATCAATGCTTAAAAAGCAGCATACAAGTGTACCAAAATCTAGGTTAGTTGGAGAACAGTCTCTTTAAATCAGCTGGCTATAATTCAACACTTGGTGGAGGTGATCCTTATCTCAAGTACACCATGATAATCATGGTGGGTAGTAAGCAACTTCCTTTACTCTAAGTGCTCTACATGCCTACCCATGCAGAAAGCAGTTAGACATCTGCATCTACAAGCATGCTAGAACCCCAGTTGGCTATTTGCACTCACCGGTGATATTGGACTTTTGCAAGAATCAGGGCCATTAAAGCAATTTCTTACAGAAAAAAAAGTGCTAAATGTGGAATTCCTCATCCCCAAATCTCAGGTCGTGTCTACCAAAAATAGACTATTTTATTTCAATTTAAAGTGCTATGTCCCCCTAGTGACCCATATGTACAATCAGCATAATATAAATTATCAGTTTCTTAAAAGATATTTGTTGCTATATAATTTAAAATAAGACTCTCAATACACTATACAAGAAGCATATACAAGATATTAACAATAAGTTGGCAAAAATATATATAAATAAATAGGCTTACCCATTCTGACAACTGGACAAGTTTTCTTGCATTCTTGCTTGCATCGCTTGGGCTTGCACTTGTCATTGGAGACAATAGCAATTCTGGTCATTTTGTCAGCGGTTGCCATCTTGATCCTGCTGACACAATGGGGCATTGAGTTAGTTATGACGATGAATCTATTTAAAGTGGGGTTTAAACCCTACTCTTTAAATGTACAGTAGAACCTCCATGAGAGGCCACCTCTTTACACAGGACAGTTGTGTCATTGCCAAAATTACCATTTAGCAACTCTCCAATAAGAGGACACCTCTCCCTAAAGAACAATTTGGCTCTGCAATTAGGTGTCCTTTACAGAGAAGTTTTACTGTATTCTCAAAATACTATAAATATAGCCATATGCAGCTGGGAAAATCATTTGCACGTTGGGAGTTGGTCAAAACAGAATATATATATAGCACATCAACCACTTATTTATTTCAAAGTTTTATTGTCACCCTCCCTGTGGGAATTTCTGGGGAATGATTAAATATATAAGCTGTTGATACTAGCAAATTAACAACAAACCTAAGAATGTATTAAGAAAAAGGCATCTCCTTATCGTGCAACTGAAAGTTGCTAATGGTTGGCACCATCTATCAGAATAAATATCAACTATAAACGATAAGGAAGAGTAAGGAGAAAAGATTTTTATTCAATTAAACTTGTGACAAGCTTTCGGGCAGTCACGCCCTTTTTTTTTAAATATCAACTATACAACAAACAACAACAAAAGCCTTTATTTAGGGCATTCCGCCCCATACAGGATTCGCCGTATTTACACGTCAACAAGAGGAGAGGGAAGAGGAAACATTTACAACAAAATCAGGTTTGTCTCACATTCAGTTACCTATTTACAGATAGTTCATCCTCCAGTATCCTTTGCCCTGCATTCTTTCTCATGCGCCCAGCTTCTGTGCAGAACTTAAAGTATCTAACAATCAGTAATTCATCATTCAGAGCTGAAGAGAGAAGTTGACATATGCGATGGTATCTAAATTGACCAGAGGTAGGGCTTGGGAAAATTTCAGTACGTTTTTCTGTTAAGAGAGGGCATTGGAAGAAATAGTGAACCAAATTATCATCCATGAGATCCAAACAAAGTAAACAGTTCCGGCCATTTTCTTTCCAGAAGTCTTTTCTTTCTTCCCTGAAACATTGCCATAAAACTCTATGTTGTGCAACTAGTCTTTTGTTGGGAAGCGAGATATTTAACCGTAGGTACTCCTCTGTCATGAATGATTCACTCAAAAATTTGTAGTGAGCAAAGTGGGTTGAATCAGTGATTTTCATCTGATCGTTTTGAATTAGTTGGTCTGTGGTAGTTCTAATTATGCCTGGCAATTCTTTCTGTATGGCTAAGTAGTCTTCGCAGCCCTTAAGAAAGGAATATCCCTTAGAGCAGTGATTCTCAACCTTTTTTTTGTTGCGGCATTATTTTAAAGATTTGAAAATTTGGCGGCACAATTTTAGAATTTCGCGGCACACTTTTGCTAACTTGAATGCAAGAAAATTCAAATTATGTATCAATATTTCTATGCAAAATATAAGTAATATACATCTCTAACATTCAATTTGCTAATTTCGTTATTTTAAAAAGTAAAAAAATGAAAAAGAAAAAAAGAAAAACCAATACAAACGTGAACATAATCATATGACTAAAATTCGGCGGCACATTTTTAGAATTTCGCGGCACACAAAATTACCGCGGCACATTGGTTGAGAATCACTGCCTTAGAGTCTAGAATTTTTATTAAATTTTGAGTAAAACTGTTTTCTATTTCCTTTTTCGCGGTGACTTTCCAGAGATAGTTTAAGCAAGCATGTGGTAATCTGCTCGTCTCCATTTTTAAAATCCTGACCCAAAACTTTAATGTGAGTTTTACAGCATTAAGTTCAGTTGATATTCTTCCACATTCTCTTCTGAGGACATATCCTGGTGTGAAGTTTGGTAAGTCTAAGAGACGACGAAGAAATGCATCTTGGGTATTATTGACTGTCTTCAGCTGGTTAATTGCCTACATTGGTGCCGCATATAGTAAAGTAGGAATATCAACTATTCATTAATTTTTAATTATTTCAGAATTGGCCAAATGCCCATTTATTGATTAATCAAGAAAAGCTAACCACATATGAGTTTCGGGCTGTTGGCCCTCGACAGCGTGGTGCAAGCTGTACCTCAACAACCAAAGAAACTGGTCATACAGGCATCCTGAAAAATCATAATGGGTAGCTAGAAGTGTGTGAGGGCGCTCAACAATGTGAAAAAAAAAATAGTAAAAATGTAAAATTGTACTGGGATAAGATGGATAAATTAAGAAAAAAGCTTCTCCTTATTGTGTAACTGAAAGAATGTATATTTAAGCTAGTCTAAAAGATAATAAATGTAACTTGATACCCTATTTGGTATTTTATAGAAATAACAATATTGTGGTTGATAGATAATTAGTATTTCTTCCATGTAAAAATGCTAGCAGGGAATATAGGTTGTGTATGTTAATATATGTCTTTAAAAAAAGGGTATTATTTAACTTTGAAATATTTTGATTTTGTATTGCAAAGTTTAAAAAATGTGAAAATTAATGATAACGCTGTGTTTACATTTGTCCAAAAATCTCCTTCTTTTATTTGTTCTGATAGGCAGCTTACTATGTGACCAATCAGCATGGAATGTTTCCTTGACTCAGAGGTTGCATTTGAAAAAAAATAAATTCTATATTTAATATTATAAATTTGGCAAGACATTTTTCACTATTCCATGTTATAATGGTTTTTGACTATTAAGCAAACTATAAAACTTATAGAAGGGCCAACAAAAGTGATTTAAGAATTGTGAGTGAACATTTTCAGGGTCATTTAAACTTATTTTATCTTGAATTCGTATGGCTTTAATTTATCCACAAAAATGTTTGCGGACTTCAAAACTAAGGAATTTTATTTCTAATGTTATGAGCGTAGTTATTAAATGTTTTAGGTGGTTTTGTCCTTTTGAAAAATAAAGTACTTTTTACGGAAAGAATAAGTTTTCTTATTTATATTATAGTTAACGCCTTAAGCAATCGAAATATAAAAGTTTCGACTTTGACTTGGATTATGAGATATTTTCAAACTTTCACACACAAAAAAGAAAACATAATTTACCCTCGTAAAAATGATAAACATATGTTCACCGAAATATTAGCAAGAAAGTAGGTTGACTCTCTTGACAAATAACTATCTGAATATTTGGCATTTAAAATTATACATCATAATTAATGCAGAATAATTGGTAAACATTTATAATTTAAATAAAAAAATTGTTTTGAATACGTTAGATATTTTCCTTGATATTATATAGGGAAATATAAACTCACCTTTATGTATGTATATATGTATATATAATATATATATATCTGAAAATAATTTAATTTGTATATTTTTATATATTTTTAATACTATATATAAATTTACAGATCATAAAAGAGAGGTAACACGTGAAAGGTGTACCGTAATGGCGCTTTTAAAAAAAATTAATAAAAATTTTTAATCCACAGAATATATTTTTAATTTTATTTAAATCCTATTTATTTTAAAATATATTTTTAAAATAAAAACGGATAATTTAAAATTATTATAACTTCTAGTATTTTTATTTATTCTCTCTATTTTTCATTTATATTAAAACCCACTCTATATTGTTGCACCAAGTTGAAGCTTTGCAGGGTCGTCGACCTTGGTTTCTTCCTTCTTGGTATTATACACGTTTCCCGAGCGGGTTTCCATATTAAAAGTAAATAAATAAAAATAAATTACCTTTTAAAGTTATTGTGTTTATTTATTCTTGTCTTCCTCGTAGGTTGCGATCCGCAGTCTTCGTCTCGGTCCTCTCCCCCTCCAATAAGCAATAATATTATTATTCTGTACATAACCTGGACTCCTGGAGCGTACGAAAGTCGCCAACTGTCCGGGTTTATCTTCTGACTTATTGTCTATTTGTTGCAGTTGACATCCAACTGATTAGATGTCGCCAGGCTGTTTTATTTTTGGGAAGGTTCTTCAATGCTTCTTGGTTGAATGTGCTGGTGTTAAGTAGAGTTGCAGTCTGGAATCTCTGAAGATGGTAGGATGGGCAACTGAATAGGAGGCGGTCGACTGTTTGATTTTCTTGGTGACAGTGTTGGCATACAGGGTCGTTGTTTTTGGTGGTTCTGGCGATGTCGGGCTTGAACGAAGCCATGTCCTGTCAGAATTGTAGAGGTGATGTTGCAATATTTTAGTTTTGGGAGAATTGAGATTAGAAGACTAGAAGATGCAGCTACTCTTCTGAGGTTTCTTGTAGCATGGTCTGTGGTGTAGAGGTCGGTCCATAGTTGGAGGGCGAACTGTTTGCTTTGAGAGCGGACATATTTCCTAGGAAGGGTTGCGAAGTGTAAAGGCAATTTGGATTGAGCTGCGGCTTTGGCGACTTCATCAGCCTGTTCATTTCCAACGATGCCGCAATGACTCCGGACCCAGCAGAGTTGAACATTGTCCAGAGTATTGAGGTTTCTGATTATCTCTGCAGTAAGTGGGGTTCTAGGGATATCGGGTGACAGATGGCATGTAGAGCTGCCTGGCAGTCGGAAGCAATGACAAAGTCTTGTCGCGGCATGATCCTAATAGATCTGGTGGCATAAAGAATGGCCAAAAGTTCCGCCTGGAAGGAGGTACAGCTGTTGTGGAGTTTAAGTTTCAGTGGTGAATAGGGAGGTGGGAGCACCACTGCTGTGCCAACCCCATTGGTTGACCGAGAGCCATCTGTATAAACAATAGTGGCCCGTTCTGGCAGCGACTTGGAGAATTGGAGAGGTCTTCTGAGAGGTGGGTAGGGTACCGAGGAGGGACTGGGACGTGACTCAAAAGGGCCTTCTCTTAGCGCTTCCAAGTATGCTAGATGGGATTTGATAGATATATCCAGTGGAGGACAACCTGTGAGGGAGATTGCTGGGATAGTTGGAGTACACAGGCCGCCTCTGATTAAAGCTTTAGCATATTTGTAATGGAGGCCACGTAGCTTCCGGATGCCATTGGTGTCGAACACCCGCTTGCCCCAAACCCCAGAGCCATAGAGGATGGCTGGGAGGATCACCATGTTATGTATTTTTCGGCCCGCGCTGAAGGTTAATCCGAACTGCCCCTGGATCGTGCTGGTTAGTCGAGGGAGAATCCACCTGCACCTCTTGAGAATGTTGTCCAGGTGACCTACGAAGTTTCTTTTGGAATCAAAGGTAACACCGAGGATTTTTATAGTGTTATCAATTAGAATAGGTTGGTTTTGGAAATGTATGCCGTGATAGCCTGGACGCTTGGCTTTCCAATGGAAGAGGCAGGCTTGGGTTTTCCTTGGGTTGAATGTTAGCCCCTGAGTCTTGCCCCAATGAAAGAGCTGTTTTAGGAATTGATTGATCTCTCGTGTTGGGAATCTGCGGAGGAAGTGAATCAGTACCGTGAAATCGTCTGCGAAACTGATGATTTCACTGTTGTTTGGCCTTGGAAGGAGATGGATTTTCCTAGCCACTATGTTGAAGTAGAAGGGGCTCAGTGCTGCACCTTGGGGGACCCCAAGTAGAGTAGTAGAGGTAAGGGTGGCGTTCCAAGCGTTGTAAATTACCTGCCTTCCTCGGAGGAAGCTCGCGGACAGTTGAATCAACTCTTCTGGGCAGTTAAGGTCGCGGAGGCCTTGAATGATGGTGCGTCTTTGAACGGTGTCGAAGGCATGGCTGATGTCCAGACCAATAGCCAAGGTCTTCCTCCAGTGCTGCAGGCCTTCACTGATGTTGTTGTTAATGGAATCAAGCGCCTTTTCAGCTGAGCGCCCTGGAAGGAAGCCAAACTGCTGGGGTGAGAACCAGCCTTGGTAATCCGCTATCTATTGCAGGCGCGCCAGTATACACCGTTCAAGGACTTTGGCCAAGGTATTGAGCAGCGTGATGGGACGGTATTTCTCCACTTGGTTGGAGGAAGAAGAGTTTTGTTTGGGTATGAGAACTAACCGACCGGATTTCCAGGGTGTTGGGAAGTGTCCGAGAAGTAAGCATTTGGTGAAAATTTGTGACAGTGTTTTATGCAGCGTTGACCCACCAAGAAGAAGGCATCTGATACCTAGCTTGTCGGGACCAGGGGATTTCCTCCGACCGCATCGACGGATCGCGCGAAGGACTTCAGACACTGTAAAGGCTGGTTCTTGGTTGTAGGATTGGAGCCAATCAATTGATGGGGTTGGCGCTGTCCAGTCTGTTGGAAAATAGTGCTGAAGTACTTCATGGCAGGTTTCCTCTGGGGGTGAGTGGAGTGCCGTCGTTGTGTTTGAGCAGAGGTGGCCCAAGAGAACCTCTTCGGCCTTTGGAGATATATCGGTGGATGGAGCTCCATGCGGCCGAGGAGACCTCTTGGCACAGTATTATCCAGGAGAGATGCTTTTCTCGCCTTATAGCCGCCTTGAGTTTGTTGTGGCAGGCTCTATAAAGACCTTTAAAGAAGCTCCTGATATAAAAGGAGGTGCTTTGATAGCAACGTCGTAAAGCAACAACTAAATTGTGGAGTTTTGAAAGCTCCTTGTTCCACCATGGTCTTGAAGGCCTTGGAGATTTTGATTTCTTTCTCATGGAGACATTGCAGGCCTCCTGAAGACAGGTAGTGAGGAGAGTAACCACCTCATCAATGTCGCCTGGAGTGAATGCGGTCTGGAGACGCGATGTGACATGGTGGAGGCTGGACCCAATGAAGGCAGTGAAGGTCTCTTCCAGACATGAAGTCTCAATCCAAGAGCAAATAGGCTCTGTGGAAATGATGTCATCGAAATTGGTAAGGATTGGCAGATGATCAGAGAAAGCCATCTCCTGGAGACATGATCTAGTGGCGTGAATGGCTAGCGAGCTGGATGCTAGGGTAACGTCGATGGAAGAGCGCAAGGATCCGTTGGACCAGGTGTAATGGTTGGGAGATCCCAAGAACTGTAGGCCCATCAGTGAAGCAGAGTCCTCCAAGCTGGCCCCACGGGCATCGCGGGTAGCTCCAATACCCCAGGTTGGGGAGTGGGCGTTGGCGTCCATGCCAAGAATGCATGAGAAGGATCCTATGTTTATTGCAGATTCCAAGGTTGGTAGGAAAGATAAATCCGGGACACTGTTGTGCCAGTACGCCGAAGCGAGGACAACAGCCTGGTTGCCTAACCGGATGAGAGCCGTGGAGATGTTTGAATCAGGTGAGCTAAGTGGAATGGCGTTTAGATTTGATCGTATTACAAGCCCAGAAGGTGCATTGTTTTCATTTGGGATGAATGTGTCAAAGCTTGAATCAGGCCATTTAAAGTTCTTTGGTAATTCTTGAAGTAAAATAGCGTCTACCTCTTGTTCTATTGCAATGGTGAAGAGTTCGAGGACTGCAGAAGGCGATTTCCTAAGGTTGGATTGGAGGACTCTGAAGGATCTATGCATTCTTGTTGAGTTGAGCCAGCTTGGCCTTCACCAGAGGACAAGCCCGGGATGTCGCGTAGTGATTGAGCTGCTCAAAAACAGCGCCGGCCTTCTTGCAGCAATTGTGACATTTTGCTGAAGTGTTGGGACAGGCGTGGCCCTCGTGACCTGTCGTACCACATTTGTAGCAGATAGGTTGGGCAGCAGGGCATGAAGTAGCGCGGTGGCCGAAGCTGCAGCAGCGGTAGCATTGCTTCAGGGAGTAGCTTCTTTCGTAGCGTAAAATTAAACCTGCTATAGGCATCTTACCTCGATGCTCTAGGAAATTAGCCGTCTGATCGTCTACTTCCAGGAAGACTGTAGTGTACCCATGGGGATTGTCCTTTGGGCGGTGGGCAACCTTGATGTGCCTTTTTCCTGGGAGAATTTTTATAAAATCGTTGTTTTGGAGGCTTCCCACTATCATGTCGTTGGTCGTGGAGCACTCCACGCCAAATAAGCAATATCTGGGATATATTGTTGGTCTTTCCGTGCAGTTTAGGGATTTTGGGATGTTATTGTTGGCCTGGAGTCTGGCCGCTAGAGTTGACGCACCTTGGGTGGTTTTAGTGTGAATTACCAGCCGTCCTTTCCCATTAACGGAGGCTGCCACTTCAGGGGAGTTCAGAATTGTTGAATCTGCTTTTTGGATCTCGCGTAATATTTCTCGAGAGTCTGTAGATGGGTTGCTTGATTTAATGACCCCATGGGACTCATAGGCGGCTGCGAAATTTTTGGAGGCTGGTTTAATCAGTTGCTTTATTGGAGGAGGGGTAGGTTTTTTTGGTATTTGGTTTGGCAACGGCGTTGGTGTAGAGTTTTTCCTTGTGTAGTTGATATTCTTTTCCGTGGTTTATGCCTTTATAGACATCAAAGATGATATCTTCTGTGCCTTTCAGAGCCCATTCCACCAGGGAAAGCATTGGCTGGAGCTGCTCCGGCGTCATGCCGTTGGACTTAGCTACGTCAGCCATTTTCTTGGTGACTTTCTGGTGAATGACCTTTAGTTGATTAAACGCAAGGTTGCAAGGAGGTTCACTGATTCGCGGGCGTTTTACGCTTCCGTCTCCCGTTGCGTCAGATGATTCAACTTCCATTCTTGTAAAAAGAATTGAGTATACAGATAGAATTGCCAAACTATATATGCAATAAAAATATATGTACAATAAATATTACAAAAGGAGTGAAACTATAAAAAGGAATGATGCTAATCTCTAAATATTCTGTTCTAAATAAATATTAAATATCATAGAATATTTTGAATAAATGTAAGGCGCATTAAAATTGATGTAACACTTCCCCCTCTCCAGAGGTTGTCACGTCCTCGTGAATGACCTCATCCATTCTCTCATAATAAGGCTTGATTCTTGAAACATGAACTATCAGAGGGTCTTGGCCCGGATTATCTTTCGGTTCTATTAGATAATTGACGCTAGACATCTTTTTTAATATTCTATATGGACCAAAATATTTTCTCAGAAGTTTCTCACACTTTCCTATTTTCCTAATTGGTGTCCAAACTGCTACTAATTCTCCTGGTTCGTAGCTTCTTTCCATGTGTTTCTTGTCATAGTTCCTTTTCATTCTTTCTTGAGTCTTTATTGTGTTGTTAATAACTAATTTTCTTGTTCTGTCTATTTTGTCTAAGTGATGTTTTATGTATTCATCATAATCATCCTTGTCAATGTCCACCGAGATATTCCTGTCGTCCAAAAGAGACGTGGGTTCTCTTCCAAACATCAGGAAAAAGGGAGAATATCCAGTGGTTTCCTGAATTGTAGTATTGTAAGCGTGAGTGATGAACGGGAGTATTTCGTCCCAATTCTTCTGATCAGTGTTCACATACATACTGAGCATATTGATCAATGTTCTATTTAACCGTTCTGTCAATCCATTAGTCTGGGGATGATAGCTCGTTGTGAAGCAATGTTTAATCTTGCACATTTTCATCACCTCTTCCATTAAATTACTGGTAAATTGAGAGCCTCTGTCACTAATAAGATATTGTGGGGCTCCGTGCCGGAGAAAAATATCCTCTACTAGAAATTTTGAAACTTCTTTCACTGTTGCTTCCGAGACTGCTTTTGTTTCTGCATATCTAGTGTAGTAGTCCGTCAGCACGATTATCCATTTTTTCCTGTTTTTCGTAGATGGCAATGGACCAACAAAGTCAATTCCAATTCTTTCGAAAGGAAAGTTGGCTGGGGGAATGGGCTGTAGGTAATTGGTCTGAGCCTTTCCTACTTTGGCAATAGTGACACGTCTTAACGAATTCTGAGACATCCTTTAGCATGGATGGCCAAAAGTATTTACTCTTTATTCGGTACATGGTTCTGTCGACGCCCAGATGGCCATTCGACATATGATTGTGATATTCTTTCATAATTTCTCTCTTTTTCTTCTCTGGAACCACAAGCAACCACGCCCTGCCTTCAGGGTTCGGGTTTTTCTTAAAGAGGCATCCATCTTCTTCTTTAAAGTTTTGCGCAATTGATCGCCTGCATCCATTAAGGTTTTTCTTAACACTTTCGATAAATTTATCCTCTTCGTCTGTTATTTGATTTAAAAATAGCCTTTCAAAATCCTCATCCCAATCAGTTTCTGGTAAGGGTCCCCTAGATAAGCCATCGGCGTCCAGATGCTTCTTTCCTGATTTATGTATCATATCGAAGTCATATTCTTGAATTTTTAATGCCCATCTTGCCAATCGACCTATTGGATCCTTCAAGTTTTTGAGCCAGCATAAGGCGTGATGGTCTGTTACTATTTTAAAGTGTCTTCCATAAAGGTAGGGCCGTAATTTTGACATTGACTAGACAACGGCCAGACATTCTTTTTCCGTTGTTGAATAATTTTGCTCCGCTTTACTTAGGGTACGACTCAAATATGAGATCACCTTCTCTTCACCACCGATGTCTTGGACAAGTGTTGCACCTATGCCGATGTTGGACGCATCAGTATGAACATAAGTAGGCGCGTTTGGATTGAAGTGACCTAAAATTGGTGGACTTAATAGTGCTGTTTTTAGGGTTTCAAACGCTTCCTCTTGTCTTTCTGTCCAGGTAAATGATACACATTTTTTTATAAGGTTGGTCAAAGGGTCAGCAATTTTTGAGAAATCTTTGATAAATTTTCTATAATATGAACACATTCCCAAAAAGGATTGTACTTCTTTGACCTTTTTGGAACGAGGAAAATTTCGGACAGCTTTGATGTTATGTTTTGCTGGTTTTATACCGTGTTTGCTCGTTATATAGCCGAGAATCTCCAATTCTTCAAAAGCAAATCGGCATTTTTTGTCGTTTAACCTTAAATTAGATTTACGAAAACATCTAAAAACAGCTTCAAGTCTTTTGAGGTGCGTTGGAAAATCCGGGCTATATATGATAACATCATCCAGATAACAAACAAATTTGCCATCTCAGATTTCCAAGCATATTCTCCATATTTCTCTCAAAGGTAGCAGGTGCGTTACAAAGTCCAAAAGGCATCACGTTGAATTCATATAATCCATGCGCTGTAGTGAAAGCTGTTTTCTCTTTGTCTCTTTCTTCGACTTCAACTTGCCAATATCCAGATCTGAGGTCTATTGCTGAGAAGTATCTAGATCCTTGGAGAGTATCCATAACTTCGTCTATTCTAGGTATCGGATAGACATCTTTTACTGTCACATTATTCAGTTTTCTGTAGTCCACACAAAATCTGTATTTACCATCTCGCTTCTTGACCAATATTACTGGAAAAGACCAGGGACTAGAAGATGGCCTAATTATGCCTTCTGTAAGCATCTCGTCAATTTGCTCTTTTATAATATCTCGTTCTTTAGCACTTACACGGTAAGGCTTGTGTTTAATTGGCTTCGCGTCTTCTGTGTCTATCCGATGTTTTGCCAAATTGGTTCTCCCTAATCTCGACGAAAACAGATCTCCATACCTTCCTAAAACTTGTTTTAACTCCTTCTGTTCCTTTGGTGAAAGATTTTCGTTTATTTGGAATCTAGGTTATTCGTTCTCTTCTACCTCTCTTTCTCGATTCAAATTTATTTTCGCTGGACTACTTCCAAAAGCCAATGTTTGGTTTTTCATTATTTTTAACGGTCGAGGATACGGATTAGTTATCCAGATATGTGTTTCCCTATTTATAACATTGATCAAGCTTCTTGCTAGACGAAGTCCATTTGTTTGAAACATTTTGCTGCTTTCCTCGATAATATATTCCCCATCCTCTGTTTCTACCAATGCCTTGATCAATTTAATGGAACATTCCGGTACAATGGAATCCTTGGCACTCTTTATTTTCAACATTTCAAAATTGATTTCGTCATGATTATTCGTCAAAACGTATTTTATAGTTTCTTGCTTACAATCTATTTTCGCGTTCATTTTCTTAAGGAAATCTCTCCCAAGAATTAATGTCCGTAAATGCGTTTTCAATATAACAAAGTTGTGTGATAATGTTTCGTCTCATCAATTTTTATATTTAAAAATATACTTCCTACCATGTCCAATTTTTTTCCATCGGGTCCTGCACAAATTTTTGCGAGTTTACTTATGCCATGGCCTGTATCGAGGGCCGTTCTGAGGTCGACCACTGAGAGGTCAGCACCTGTATCAACCAAAGCTTCAAAAGTCCCTATCTTGTCCACATTAATTTTTAATTTGTATTTAGGGTCCAACTTCTTGATTCCGTTTATGGTCGACTTGCTTTGATTGACAGATTCAGGCGCGACGCTTAGTTTAAATCTTCCAACACGGAATATCTATTCCGGGTAGGAATATTTGTCTGTGTGCTATGACACACATCAGCATAAAGCCGAGGTCCTGATTTCTCTGATATTTCATTCATTTGGCATTTCTCTTCGACCTTCTCTTGGGTATCTGTTGGGTCCTCTTCTAGGATTCTTATAAACTTGACCCTACAATAACGGGCCACGTGCCCTGGCTTGTTACACTTAAAGCAGATTGGTCTTCCATCTTCCGTCCTATTTTTTCTCACTTCTTGGCTTTTATTGTAGGTGTTTCTCTGAAGGTTTGGTTTTGGCACAAAGTTAGGATTATAAGGACGTCTAGGGGTAGAGGGCTGGGGAAAGTTGTTTCGATACTGTCTGGGAGTAGGAGGGGAGTCGTTCTTGTAATTATTGGAAACAGGGGCTTGGGGCCTGGAAGTGGTCTGGTAGTTTCGTGCGGCAGTCGGCGGCACGTACCTCGATTGTTGTTGGGGTCTAGAATAGCGTGGACCGTTATATAGGTTTCTGGATTTCTCCACACGTTCCCGATACTTCTTTTCAAAATAATCCATTTTCTTGCACACGACAAGAAGGTCATCGGTCGTTTTAGGAGGGTTCAGGTAGAGCGCGAATGAGTACTCTTTTTTTCAGTCCTCCAATAACATGTTCAATTTTTGTTTCTTCTTCCATTGCGGGGTCTACCTTGTTGCACAACACTAGAATGTCTTCCGCGAACCTGATTGCTGGTTCATTCCAGTGTTGCATTCTGTTGAGCTTCATTCTAAGTTCTTCTTTATTCGCGTCCAGAGAAAAATCCTGAATGAGGCGGATTTTAATATTTTCCCAGCTCGTGAAACTAGCTTTGTGTAAATTCAACCAGGTTTTAGCGCTTCCCGTCATGTTCATGGCGGCATAACGGACAATTATGTAGTCTGCCCAATGATAGAGGAAACCAATCTCTTCTAGGGATTCTATCCATGGGCGAGGGTCTTCTGTCTCACCATATTTCGGAATTTCTATATTGGGGTTCAAAGCAACTGGTTCGAAACCAGCATCTCTACCAATTATTGCACCAAGTTGAAGCTTTGCAGGGTCGTCGACCTTGGTTTCTTCCTTCTTGGTGTTATACACGTTTCCCGAGCGGGTTTCCATATTAAAAGTAAATAAATAAAATTAAATAAAAATAAATTACCTTTTAAAGTTATTGTGTTTATTTATTCTTGTCTTCCTCGTAGGTTGCGATCCGCAGTCTTCGTCTCGGTCTTCTCCCCCTCCAATAAGCAATAAAGATATATGTACAATAAATATTACAAAAGGAGTGAAACTATAAAAAGGAATGATGCTAATCTCTAAATATTCTGTTTTAAATAAATATTTAATATCATAGAATATTTTGAATAAATGTAAGGCGCATTAAAATTGATGTAACAATATTCTATGAAGATATTTGCGTGTAAAAGTTCGAACTATTTCGTAAACAAATAATTTTTTTTTTAAATGCTTTTAATATGGAAGTTTTTATCAACTTAAAAATTTTCATATCGATTTATGAATTTATCTATCTATATATATAAAAATGAATGTATGTGTGTGTGTGTCTTTCCTTTATGCCTGACCAAACCACTCATTGGAACGCCATGAAACTTTGGGAAGTTATTTAGTATAGTACTGGGAAGGTTTCTGAAAATAATTTATTGAATATCTTGAATATCCATAGAGTTATTTGCATATTTGTAGATTTAACTCGCAAGCAGCGCCCCCATTGCAACGATGATAACAAGTTTTTTATCTTTAAGTTTTATTATCACTAAGTTTATTATCTTAAAGATTATTTATCAAAAGTAAGATTTTCTACCTATTAATTGCGCACAAGTCAAAGTTAGGTATCGAGTATTTTTCAAGGGACCGGGAAAAATTTTTCACTAGATAAAATGATGATTTTGTAATGTAGAAAATTAGGAAAGACAAAATTCAGGATGACACGGCAATTTATTTGAGACAAGAATAATGATACAATTCCAAGGCAAGATACTATTCCTTTAACTTCCAATTACCGAGGGAACAAATTAATATTGATTTTATTCAACTTATCGAGTATTTTTCAAGAGGCGGGAAAAAATGTTCACTTTATCGAGGGATTCAAATTTACGAGTTTCAAATTATCAAAAAATATATATATTTTTAAATAAGTTTATAGAGAATTGTTTTAACAAATGTTCGTTAGACAAACCTTTACTCGGGTATATATATATACATCCGCTAGTTTCTAATAAAACTTTTAAAATGTTTGAAATAGCATCAACAACTTAGAGAGAGATTGAGATTGAAACTGATTTATTAATCGTTCATATAATATTATATAGTGCCAAATTTAAAGTTATAATACAGAAAAAAAAAAAAGATAATATATATATTTACATCAGACATCAGTCTTCTCTGAAGGGATGTCTGGACTCTGTCAAATGTTCAAGGCCGCCCTGAGTTTGGAAAGGCCCGTGCTTATGGAGGGGTTTTTGTCCCCAACGTGCTCAATTCCATCGCCGAGGAATTTGTACAGAATTTTCCTGTTTTCATAGGAGAGTGCATCGGGGAGTGTAACCGCGGCCACTACTTCATCATCATCAACCTCATCATAGAGAGGGGCCAAATTAGAGTCAGCGTTTAGCTCTATGAACATATTCTCAACCTGATCAGTCATGGTTTGGTTCTCCTCTTCAGGAGCCGCAGATGACTCAGTATTGGTCGAGGTGGGTTCTGGTCGTGACGGCAACCGGCGCCGGAGCAGGAAGCTCGGGGGCTGGAGTCTCGTAGGGACGGACAGGGAAGTTCGCCGCAGACGAAGGCGCGGCAGGCCTGGAGGATGTTGAGGGGGTCTGCTTGATGGGTGCAGACAGTTCCGCAGCTGATGTAGAGAGGGCGGATTTGTTAAAGGGGTGGGCTGAGAGGGTGGAGGTGTCAACACCGGGGTCCACTTCGGGTGCCCTGGGGACAGGTGGCTCGCCGATGTCCCTGGCGGTGACATCTACTACACCCAACGCCGTAGGTGATCTAGGCGGGCGTGGACTCTCCTTTGGAGATGATCACCAGCTTGGCAGGGAGCTGGTGGAGTTTGCGCCCTTCATTCAGGAGGACGAAGGCCTCCCTGTTGCCGGTGGTCCAGGTGTAGCCATTACAGGACACCACTTCATAGGCCAGGGAGACAACCCGGCAGTAAGGTCGCAGAGCCTCGATGATGTCCTCCTCCCTCACTGCGATGGGCAGGTTCCCGAGGATGATCTTCTCAGCCTTCCTACTGTACGGGAATGCCCTGAGGAAGGTGTTGTTGATGGTGAGTCCATTCTTCACCAGGCGCTCCGCCTTCTCAATGCTGGCCAGTCCGATCATAACATGGCACCATAACAGCTGGTAGACGGATCCCTTCCCCAGCAACTCCTCTAAGGCCTTCATGTAGTGCACGGGATGGAAGTCCGCGCACCATTTGACATAGCAGCATTGATCGAACGTTGCTGCTGATGATCTGGCTTTGTTCAGCGCCTGCTGTTGTCTGGCGTTCCCGACGAAGGTCACGGACTCCTTCGTTGTTGTCCTACGAAGCTGTCCAGATGGTTTTTGAGAGCTAGCGTCCGGCCTCACAATCTGAGCCCGCTGACTTTTAGGGTTAAGCCGTTTCCTTTTTTTTTGTGTACAGATTGGAAAAGTTCGGTGTCATTATTCTTTTCCGCGGCCTCAACTTGCTCCGCCCATTTTTCTCTTTTTCCGCGGCAGGATTTACATATCCGCCATTTTTCACGAACGAATTTGCGTCGCTCACATCTGAATTCGAACGATTCTTCGTCGAATCTTTTATCGTCCTTAAATCGACTTGCATATCAGTCATTTCGATGGGAATCATACCATCGTGTGAATCTTTATCCTGGCTCTCCGCCAATACCGCATATGGGTTGGAAAGTTCCATCATATTTATTTAATTTGAAAAGAATGGAAATCCGTTCTTTTTAGGCTTAAGAAAAGAACGCCAAAGAACACGCCACGCCAGCGGGTAAAATTTCATTTCTTCGGATAAATTCACTACTTTATTCTTAACTGGCAAAGGACCCTTCTTAAGTTTCCTGTTCAAACTGAATGCTATCAATGATCCAACATGTGAATGCCGCTTAGATGTTGAATCACCAGAGCATCTTCTTTTATCTTGCCCTCTGACTAATCAAATTGTATGTAGATACTTTGAAACATTACCAAATTCTCTTTGTGTATATACTCTATCTTATGAGAACTTTGTTAAGTTTAGAACTATTTGTACAATAATTTACAAAACAATACTAATCCATCGTGTAAATAATTAATCATATATATATAAATAATACTAGCACAGCACAATAGTCCTTTGGACTTCGTGCTCTTGTAACAATAAATAAATAAAAAAAAATAAAAAAAAACAAAACAATTACAATTATTTTATTTCCAAAGCGCTATATCCCGCAAGGGATACTTGCGCCAAACAAGGAGAAAAGTTTATTTACATAAGTTTTTTACATTATTCAACGCATGAAAACATTAGAGATCCATATTTTGTAGAAATTTTAGAATGTATTTACAAAATGAATTGAACTTTAAAAATGATTTTTTATCGGAAATCAAATCGTTAAGTTCATAAACAACTAGTTCATTCTTCATTCTATAATCTTGAAATGCTGGGCAATCGATCAGTAGATGTCTTGAGGTTTGTTCCTCCATACCACAAAAGCAACTTGAATCCTCCACTGCCTTTATTCTATTTAAAAAACTTTTGAAATTTCCGTGGTTTGTAACAAATTGAGTATTATAAGAATTTGGACGAAAGTATTTAGGGATTTCTTGGGGAAAAAAGCTTAAGAAAGTATTATTTGCTTCGTTTTTCAGTACATTCATTCTTGATTTGAGAAATGTATCTATAATTCCTGGAATAAATGGGTCATGAATTTGTTGATCATCTGTGTAAGTTTCTCAGATCAGATATCATGATTCTGGATTCGATAAAGTCTGAGATCAGAGGAATGTTGGCCAAACTATGAACACAGCTATATGATGTGGATTTATAGGCTTGTATACACCATGTCAGTATTTGATATTGGATTGAATTTAATTTTTGTAAGCATTTTTTATTTAAATATTTGAACCAAATTTCGGCTCCATATGTAAGTATTGGTCTGAAAATGGATTTATATAAAGTTAGCCTTTTCTGGGTGCTTAGACCCCAAGATTTCCCGCAAATTGAGAAGAGATAATTTTTAAAACGTTTTGTACGATTTACTATTTCTTCTATGTGGTATGTAAAATTTATTTTATTTCTTCTTCTGTGATTTGCAATTATTATTCCTAAAATTTTGGTCTTCTGAGTTGGTATGATTATTTCATTATTAAATTTGATTGGGATTTTTTCTTTGCGTGGCAAGGATAAAATACTCAGGAGATAAGTTTCTTCATTGATTTATTAAGACATCAAGCTTTCGGGCACAGCGTGGCCCTTCTATTGATTTTTTCTTTGTTATGTAAATAAAGTATATTAGTTTTTTCTAGACTTATTTCAAGTTTGTTACTCTTACACCATACATCAATCGTATTTAATGCCTTTTCTATAACTAATTTCAGGTCTTTGCAATTGTTGTTCCAGCATATAATTGATGCATCATCCGCATAACATACCACTTCACTATTAGGAACTTGATATTTGATCAAAAGATCGTTTAGTAATATTATCCATAGTAGTGGAGATAGCGGGCCACCCTGCGGACATCCCTTTGTAATTTGTTTATTTATTGTTAAGTTCTCATATGTAAATTTCGTTTTCCTCGATTTGAAATATGATTGAATAGTCCTTATTAAACTTTTCGGCAAATTATCTTCATCTATTATTTTTAAAATCGCAGGCCACCATGCGTTATCAAAGGCTCCCGCAATATCTATTGTGACCAGAGCTGTCAGTTATTTGGTTTTGTGTTCCATTATTATATCGATTATATTATTCAAGGCTGTAATAGTAGATTTGGACTTGATGAATCCATGCTGTTTGGGACTTAATAAATTGTTTAGCATATAATATTCATAAATTTTCTTTTTAATAACTTTTTCGTAGATCTTAGACAGATTAGATGTTAACGAAATAGGTCGATAGCTTTTTATTGATTCGACGTTAGATTTGTTTGGTTTCATTAGAATTTTTAAAACTGTCGTTTTCCATTCCCTTGGAAAATATCCCATCTGAATACATTTATTTAATAACGAATGTAGCACCGGAAGTAACAGAGTCTTTGCGTATTTTATCATGTTATTACTGATATTATCTTGACCTGGTGACTTTTTAACATTGCTATTGTCAATTAGATATTCTATTTCTTCGGTATCAATATGGATAGCGCTTAAATTCCCTAGAAAAGGTTCGTAACTTCTAACCAATTTTTGTTGATGGTTGTCTTGATCAATTCTGTCATCTGCAATTAATACATTTATTATGTCTGTAATGCGTTTTTCTTTTTCTGAATCTTGATTGTTGTCTATTATGGGAATTGTCTATTTGATTCATTTTCTTCGATGAAATTTTTCAAACTATTTCTCTTTGCTTTCTTTATCATATTATTAAATTTGTTTCTGACTTGTTTAAATCTTGATGTATCGATAGTCTTACTGTGATAAAATAAGTTTCTTACATAATGAAAATGTGTTTTCATTTGTTCAAGTTCTTTATTCCACCATTTTATACCTGCATCGTATATGTAATTGTTTGATTTTACTTTTAATGATATGTAAGCTGCTTCTATTATGTTATCCGTGAGTTTGTTTACAACTTTATCAATATCCGTGCAATTTTCCACCATATCTGCCTCATTCTTTAATTTGAAAAATTCTTGATACTTGAGATTTTTGGAGAAATTTGTCCAGTTGGCGTGTTTTTCATTGAATTTCCATGTAGAATTCTGTTTATCTTTTATATAATTAAATTTTGAGTGAATTTCAAATTGAATTGCCAAATGATCAGAAATATTTGTCAGTGATGAGGTGGTCCAATGTCTGATCATATTTATTGAAAGTCTATTCGAGATTGTTAGATCTACTATACTTGCCCCTCTACATGTTGGGGTTTTATCGTTGTGAATGTACAAGTGATTTTCATTTATTATTGTTTGCAATTTGTAGCCATTTGAATTTGTTATTTTATCGAACCAGATTGGATGACGGGAATTGAAATCTCCGCATAGGACTATAGGGTTATTTGAATAAGTATTAATCAAGTTTCTTATAAAATCTAAGTGAGTATCATTAAAGGAATTGGGATGCAAGTAAAAATTTGCGATTACTACAAACGAATTTGAGGTTATGACAGATATTGCAGTACAGAATTGATTCGTAAAATTATCTATTTTTTTTTAATTTTATATTTTTATTTACAATGATTGTTGCTGTGTAAATAATTTCTGAAGTCTTTGAATGAATTATTGGTGAGTCTAAATCAAATATAACCTGTTTATTTAAAACATATGGTTCTTGAAGTAATATAATATCGGGTGGATTATTATTAGTTGAAATTGAAAGTTCGTTTAAAGCTGTCATACTTTTTCTAATATTCTGTTGTAAACATTTTATGTTTCCTCTATATGGTAGAGCAGTTATCACCATGATTACACATAACTAAATTCATTATTCATTCCTCTTCTGAACCGATGATATATTGAGTTCTTCTCACTGTGCTATCAACATGCAATTTATATTGAGGACAGTCATTCGTATTTGATTTATGGTTAATCGGACTATTCCTAAATCTTGGATGCTTTGAACAGTTATGGCATCTTATCTCTTTTGTGCATACGTGATTGCCCTGGGTTCCACAGATGCAACATATTTGTACATTTGGACATTCTTTTGTTTTATGGTCTGGATTAAACTGAAAACAATTTTGGCATTGTTTTACTAGGATTTTATCTTGTATCTGACAACGTTCTAGGTCTGTATATAATGTATTGTTCATTCTTTTCATGAGTTGATAGGCTTTTGGGGAAACTCTCAGGACTATGCTTTGAGTTGGTGTGTTAGATTTCATTACGAATAATATCTTGATTTCATCTTCCATTCCCTTCAGCTCCTGATTCATATTACAAATCGTGTTTACAAATGTGGTTGTATCGGTTAGTTTGGAAACATTTTTCACCACCACTGTTGGATCTCTTTGCTTTGGAACAAAAATTTTGCTTATTGTTTTTAATTCTTCAGATTTGTTCAATTCCTCATGAAGTGAATTCATCTCTGTCATATTAGGCAATTTTATAATTACTGCGCTTCTTGTGTTAAACATTTTGTTGATTTTTATCTTTGTGCCCCTGTCTCTAATTTTCTTTATATCCTCAGAAATAGCCTGTATTATGGTTGAAGTAGGCTCATTATTGGCTGGTGCTGCCATAAGCGTGAATTCTCTATTTTGAATTTGCTGATGTTTTACGATCAAATCTGATACATTTTCTCTTTTTGCAATTTGTGCATAAGAAGGTCTATAAACTTAAATATCCTTTGCTATTTTATCAATCCTGCTGTCCATTACCTCTTTGATGGCTTCGGTTATTGTTTCTAGTGCAAATTCCTTTTTTATTTCTGTTATGGAGGAAATACCATTTTTTATTTGGTTTATATTTGTGCCAAGAAATGTCAAATCATTTTTGGTTAAATTTTTTTGAGTACTTTTAAATTTATTTGTGAAGTATTCAAGAACTTCATCAAGTTTTAATTTAATTGAATCTACAGCTGATTCCATTTATTTAGTTTCGTAAAGGAATCTAAAATAAAGAGCAGTAATTTTGCATATTTTTATAAAATGAAATTTTTGCATAAAGTTTGCGGTAGTAAATTTAATTGTGTTTATTTTTTAAAATCCAATAGATTCAGCAAAGAATAATGTAGTATTACAACAACTAATAATTAACCGAATATATAATATATGTAATAACTATGATATAAACAATTTTCAAAACAAATATTTACAGGAGCTAAGGCGACACGCAGCCGGTCGGATCAGCCTCCTAGCGGCAAAAAAAAATACTATTAATGAATAGAGGCTCGTATCAAGCAATATCAAAAGAAAGAGAGGAAACTTTAATCAAGTTGCTGTGCTTACAAGACGAAACTATGCAAAAGTTTCTAAGTTATTGAACATCAATCATAATTCTGCAAATCAAAATTATAAAGAAGAAGGTTAGTTAAAATTAATAAAGAAAGAAGGATTTAGACAGAAAAAAATTGCATTAAGCGATTTAGATTTTATTTTGAAAAGTATTTACAAAATAAAATTCTAGTATATCTTTTTAAAAAATTAAGAGATGAATTAAAAATATTTTAAATCTAGAAGTGCCGCAAACAACAATAATCAAAGCAATAAAAGATTTTAAAATTACTCTGAAAAAGTCACCTATTGAGTTGATCAACATAAAACCAGATGAAACTAAGCGAAAAAGAAAATAAGATGCGAAATTGTTTATTGATAATTCATCGGATTTAAAAATGATGTTAAATATCGCTATTTCCATTTCAAGCCCTTCTTTCTTATAATAAAAACTATATTCAATATTTTTAGTTGTTTAAAATGCTCCTAAATAAAAGGAATATATAGAAAAGTCCATGTGTCTAAATTAAAATGAAAAATGTCTAAATAAAAATGAAAGTGTCTAAATTAATATTAAAAATGTCTAATTAAAAGTTAAAAACCTTTATATTTAAAATATATTTCTACCGACTACTCTGTATTTATTAAAAATTGAAAGAGGGAAGGCATGGCTCATCTGTTATTTTGTAGTTTATTTAATATACATGTACTATAAATAAATATAATATTATTTTAATATCTTTGAAAAAAATTACAAACATATCAATTAGAGAATATCAAAACTGGCAAAATTTAAACACTAGGGCTATACATATTTATTTTCTTCTAACAAGGTTGCTGAAACACACATTATTTATTTTAATATCATCACTGGTGAATCCTCCCAGCGGTTTCGCCATTTCAATCTCCACACCGCTTCGATATTGTATTATATACTGAATTGTTATATACCTGCAGTACAGTAAAATAAAAAAGTATATATTTCTATTTTTTAACAGTTAATTGTGTTGAAATAGGACTATAGGACTAAAGAAAGGTTTATCTAAATTAAATATTCAATGCATCGAGCAATGCTCCTACGAAAAATCACAAAATGAGCCCCCGTTAGGCAACATTTAAAATATCATCGCCAACTTAACGCTCTCTGTCGCTGAAAATGATAAATATATTTTAAAACGATTTTCAAAGCATATATATATAAAGAATGAAGATATTAAAACGCGGATGTTTCTTTTCACAAATAAATCAAATTTCTACTGTCCTTACTGCGATAAAAAAATATTGGGAAGGATTGGTTTGTGGTAGATGTTTTAAAGAAATAGCCATAGCCTTTTTAAATCAAATTAATTATTTTTTATTTAAAATACAAACTGATAAATTAAAATGATGGCTAATATTTACATCTACCAGCAACGAACTAACTATGTATCATTCACTTCTATGTTTTTAGGTCACAGAGTTATCAAAAATATACAAATTATATATATAAATTTATCAAACTCATAGAATATATTAAAATTCATAATCTGACTAACAGATTAATAGATATCACACACGACATCTTTAAATACAGAAAAATTAAACAAACTACTAATAACATTAATATTATCATTAAGTTTAATAACAATTTATTTAATCATATTAAATTTAATGATATTTTTAATAACCAAATCATCAATAATCTTTTCCCTATAAAAAATTTAAATTTTAAAACAATCTGGAGATACAATAAAAATATAGGTAATTTAGTTTGCAATTATAACCAATTTATTAATAATTTGGCAAATTTTAAAAAAATTAAATGTAATTGCAACAACTATATTGATAAATATAAGTTCTCAGGTCATATATTAACTAGCAACTTTTCTTTTTTAAATCCAGAATATCAAGAAATTTTAAATAAAGGGTATAAATATATACCTCAAATTAAACACAATTATAATAATACAATTAAATCTATATTAAAAGATATAGATATTTTCATAAATAAAACTAGTATAAAATACAGTATTCCAGAATTTACTTTTCTGGAATGGAAACATAATATTAAAAAGGAAATTATAAATTATTATAATAATACACTTAAATACACAAAACCCAATTCAGACATTCCTTCTTTTAAAGAAAATATAATTAATTTACAGAAGGACTATATTATCACTCCTATAGATAAATGTCCCAATAATTTATCTTTAATTTGTAAAAATCTATACCACGATATACTAAAAAAGGAAATTGATAATAATCATAAATACACTTTTGCTAGAACTACAGGCACAAAAATCAAAAAAGACATCAAAAATGTTGAAAATTCACTAAAAATTTATAATAACCACAAAAATCCAAACATACCAAAGTTCTATATAATTCCTAAACTACACAAAAAACCTATTTCTTTCAGAACAATCACATCTGGTATAAATTCAGTCATAAAAAATATTGATATACAATTAGCCTCAACACTACAATTTATTATAAATAAATTAACTAATAAATATTGCCACGTTTTTATTTTTAAAACGCTAATTTTAGTTTAGTAAAACTTTATTTTTAAAGTTTATTATTTTAAAAGTGAAATGTTTGTTAATGAAATAGACATTTTGCCTAAACTCATTTATTGCTGCTTTCTTTTACAAGCCATTTGTTTATGTGTATTTTTACATATCGTTTTTATTGAGTTTTTACTAATTTAGTATGTACATCATTGACTTTTGATGAATGAGAAAAAGAAATTGAAAATAAACACATGAAAAATTAAAATAACATTTTAAAGGAAATTATGTACAATTAAAAATAGTTTTTGTAACGTCTCATATTCCCCTTCTTGAAGCATTTATTCTCGGGTAATAAATGGTCGAAGTTGAGATATGTGAACGCGTCTTGCTTGCTTTTGGTCTTTCAGAGAGATATCGTAGGTTACATCAGATATCTTTTTTTGAATGACAAATGGTCCTTCATATTTTGGTGATGTCTTGATGAGACGAGGGTCGTTGAAGGCAATTTTTCTTATGACTAAGTCTCCTTCTTTAAAGACATACTTGGGGTGATGGCTATCGTGTTTAATCTTCCACTTACTTCTAATTTGTTCTGTCCGCAGGCTAGCTTTCTTCCTGGCTTCTTCAATTGTAATTGGAGTTTGGTCGGCAAATTCGGGTACATTACCGATTCCATACATTAAGAAAAGCGGTGAAAAACCAGTCACGTCATGTGGTGTGGAATTATAATTTTTGACAACTTGCGGTAACAATGAGCTCCATTTACATCTAGGTTTCTCTAGAACAGCTATTCTCAGTTTTGTCATTATCGTATCATTTAATTTCTCACAAATGCCATTGCACTGAGGATGATAAGGCGAAGTATATGTGTGTTTAATTCCTTGTAAAGAAAGAAATTTGTTGAACTCTTTTGATATAAAATTTTTGCCATTATCTGTTAAGATAGTATTGATCGAATTAACAGATTTGATTATCTTATCAAGACATTGAGTGACAGCTTGAGCAGTGTTTGTTATTGTGGGATATGCCCATAGATAACGAGTTGCGTGATCAACAAAAACTTGAATGAATTTATGCTTTGTGTTAGCTGCTGCTGTTCCCAGTACAATAGTGTCACAACCGATCATTTGTAATGGTTGGATATTTGACGTTGGAGTGATCATTTCTCCTAAAGTTGGTTCATGTCTGACCTTCACTAGTTGACAAGATTTACAAGATCGAACATAATTCTTGATGTCAGTTGTTATTCCTTTCCACCAATAACATTGAGTTATAAGTTTGCATGTTTTGGTTATTGATGGGTGACTCAATGAATCGTGATATTCTTCCAATATTTTTTTGGTAAGCGAGTTTGGGACAACTGCTTTAAAAACTTCTTTTTGTTTGATCATTACCACACCGTCGTGAGTGTGGGAATTTTTCAAGAAACTCAAATCTGAATTTTGTTGGTGTTCTTGAAGTTCTTGAGTTGCAATGTTAACAACTGGGAGTCTTGATAAGGCGTCAACATGAGTTTGTTGCTTTCCAGAACGATGAACGATGTTACATGATTTCGAGGATAAACCAAGAATCCATCTAAAATACTTAGGTTTCGGTTTCTTCATGGTGAAAAGCCATTGGACCGCCGCATGATCAGTGATGATTTCAAATGGTTGGTTTTCTATGTACACATGAAAGTGATCAGTTGCTTGTATCACGGCTAGGCATTCCATCTCATAAGCAGAATAATTCTCTTGGTGTGGTTGCAGTGTTTTGGAGTAATAAGCAATTACATGTTCCTCATTGTCTGGACCAATTTGTGTTAGGATTGCTCCAATTCCATATTTGGAGGCATCTGTATAAACTTTAGAGGGGTAGTCCGGGTTGTAAATAGCAAGGACAGGTTTTGTAGATAGTGCCATTTTAAGTTTAGCGAACGACTCCTCTACTTCCTCATTCCAGATGAAGGGCTGATTCTTCCGAGTGAGTCGAACCAAGGGGAATGAAATTTTAGAAAAGTCCTTCACAAATTTTCTGTAATAATTTGCTAATCCCATGAACTGACGAACTTTCTTTACAGTATCAGGCCTTGGAAAGTCTTGAATAGATTTTACTTTTCCTGGATCAGGTTTTAATTGATTGTGACTGATGATATGTCCGAGGTATTTTACTTCAGTTCTTCCAAAAATACATTTCGACAATTTTAATTTCATGTTGTACTGTCTTAATTTGTCAAAAACTTTACTAAGAAGCTCTATGTGCTCTTGCCATGTTTTCGTGTACACCAATATGTCATCTTGGAAAGAGCAAGTTCCTTTCCATAATAATTCACCTAGAATATGTTGGATTATCCTTTGAAACGTTGAAGCAGCATTTTTTAAACCAAAGGGCATCACTAAAAACTCATAATGACCATCGTTTGTGACAAATGCAGTTTTTTGAATAGATTGCGGGTCCATTTCGATCTGCCAATAACCCCATGCAACATCAAGGGTAGAGAAGAATCTGGATCCATGCAATCGATCAAACATGTCCTGTATGTGAGGTAGGGGTTGCCTGTCATCCAGTGTGATCTCATTAAGACGTCTGTAATCAATGCACATCCTTTTATTTCCATCCTTCTTGGGAACCATAACAACAGGAAATGCCCAAGGAGAATCTGAAATTCTTATTAACTTGTGTTCGAGAAGTTCTTTAACTTGTTCAGCTATCTCTTCATACTCTTTTAGAGGACGACGATAGGGTCTAAGAGAAATTGGTTGTTCACTTTTCGTGATTATCTTATGTTGTATAGCTACTTTTCCCAAATCAATAGCATGCTGAGAAAATACATTCCTATTGTGTTCAAGTAATTCTTTTAATTCATGTTCTCTTATCTCTTCTAGATGATTTACAAGAATTGGATTTTGTAATCCCTCAATTTTGGTGTAAATTGTTTTGTCTCTGACATCTATTAAAAGATTAAAAAGAGATGCAACATCTAATCCGATCAAGAGTGGATATTTAAAGTTCTTCATTACATGGAGAGTTACAGGTTTAATTAGTTTATCTATTCTTACCTTGGTCTGAAGGCTTCCACATGTCCTGGTAACACCATCCGCTTGGCTGATGTGAATGTCTGAATTTGGTTGAAGTTGAAGACAGGTTCGCTTGAACAATCGCCAATTGATTATTGATACTGTTGCTCCAGTATCCACAAATGCTTGCGCAGGAATTCCATTTACTTCAACACTTATGTTGATAAGCTTGAAAGCTCCTTGTGTAGGGGTATTTGTCAAAGTACTTACATTCAACAATTCCGGGGCTCCGCATACTTGTTTCACTGAAGTGTTTTGATTAGGCCTATCCTTTTTATAATTAGGATCATAATCCTCACAATCTGTGACCCAATGTTTAATTTTTATTCCCTTTTTCGAACATATTGGACACCAGAATGGGCAAACATTTTTTCTATTATCATTATTTTTTGTCGCGAGATGTATTTTGTTTTTAGGCTTAAACTGAATTGAAGCCCTATTTTGTTCAATTGAAGCTGCGATATGGAACCATTTCGTGGCGTCAGTTGGCTGTGCAGCCACAATTAAATCTTTCCAATCATTTGGAAGTCCGTCTGTTAATAAATGTATTTTTTCCTCCTTCGTTAGATGGGTTTGATTTAACAGGCGAATTTTATCTTGAAAATAATTTTCTATTGATTCTTCTCGTTTTAATCTTCGATGTGATGCTGAGACAATTGGATTTGCGTTGTATGAACCAAATCTTTGAATCAACTTTTCCTTTACAACTTCCCATCTTTTTATTGCAGGATTTGAAATAATCTCGTCTGCATACCATTCAAGTGCTGAATCTGTCAAGTAGTACATAAGATTTTTGATTTTTTCATCTTCTTTTAAAGAATTATTTTCAAAATCATATAATTTGATCCATGACTCAGGCCTAATTGCCGACTTCGAGCCGTTGAACTTTTGCAACCGGTTGTTTGGATTTTCCGCCATTTTCTTTTTCCGTATCCTGTTCGACTGCGCCAAATGCCACGTTTTTATTTTTAAAACGCTAATTTTAGTTTAGTAAAACTTTATTTTTAAAGTTTATTATTTTAAAAGTGAAATGTTTGTTAATGAAATAGACATTTTGCCTAAACTCATTTATTGCTGCTTTCTTTTACAAGCCATTTGTTTATGTGTATTTTTACATATCGTTTTTATTGAGTTTTTACTAATTTAGTATGTACATCATTGACTTTTGATGAATGAGAAAAAGAAATTGAAAATAAACACATGAAAAATTAAAATAACATTTTAAAGGAAATTATGTACAATTAAAAATAGTTTTTGTAACGTCTCAATATAATTATAAATTTATCGACTCAAATAAAAAATCATTAATTATTTAATGAACAATTGGACAAACATTGAAACAGTACACACATTTGACTTTGAGGACCTATATTCTAAAATAAATTTAAGAGATCTAAATAATAAAATAACCAATTTATTTAATGAATTCATTAATGACAAAACTTTCTACATTAAAATTATTCATAACAGATATAAAACATTTAAATTAGATCTTAAACAGCAAAAACTCTACTGGAAACATTTTTAAATTTTAACTATATAGAATTTAAAAATAAAATATATATTCAATCAGAAGGCGTTCCCATGGGTACTTCTTCTAGTCCATTATTAGCAAATCTAATATTGTTCTGGTACGAAAGAGAATACTTTCTACAAAATAATATTAATTGGCAAATATTCCGATATGTAGATGACATAATAATATTTAATAATCCACTGTTTAAAAAATTAATACCTGAAATATATCCTAAATACTTGAAACTTAAGAACAATGAAAAAATTTATAGAAACAAAAAAGTTAACTTTTTAGACTTGAATATAGACCTTACAAATAGTGCTGTTAGAGTTTATAATAAAAAGAGTAATTATAATTTCAATATTATAAAATACTGTAATATGAATTCTAATATATCATTAAATTGCTGTAAAGGTATATATTATGGTCAGTTTCTAAGATTTTATAGAATAAATAATATATTAGATAATTTCATAGAAGATGTTAAAAATTTAAACATGGAATTTATTAAAAACAAATTTAGTATCAAACAAGTAAAATATTTCAACAGTATATCAATTATAAAATATTAAAAAAAAAATAAATGGAAATATCCATTTATGAAATCAACTTTCTATAATTTCTCTTAATATTAACTAATACAAATTTATAACCTTTAACAGTTAATTAAACTTTGATTAAATAACTGATTAAAAGATTTTTTCACAAGATTTTTAAAGTGTTAAAGTATATAGTTCATTTTTGTTTAATCTCCAATTTCTGGGGAGGAAAATGGAAGTTAAATAAAGGTGAATTTGCACAATTAATAGCTTTATTAAACTCTTATAATTTGCCTTTTTAAAGGAATATTAAAAGATGAATAAGTGTTAAATCAGTTATTTTGATATAACTAGCTGTAAAGATTATAAAATTTAGCTTTCTTCCTTTAACTATTTTTCCTTTCTTCTTTAATTTTCTTGTTGTTCAAAAAAATTCTGAATAAATGGTCTAAATTTGAAATGTGGGGGGACATTCCCCTCCCGCGACATGTGTCAGCCAGAAATAGATACTCACAATGGAGGACGCAGCGGCCGAGGTAGGTTTACAGTTTGAATTTGTTAACACTTGTATCTGTTATATATGTTCATTTAAATATTTCACTGAAACAACTTAATATTAACACATAAAATCCGGTTTAAAAGAGATCTATGACATAATAAAGAAGGGGTGAAATGTCGCTGGAATTTTTATCTGAAGATCCCCGTTCCAGCAGATCTCTTTTTCCAATTCATTTCAATTTAAAGTCTTTTGTGTATGTCTGGTCTACCATTAGGGTTTCAAAACATAATATCCAAACTTATAACAAATGTTAATTCATACTATAGATATATTACTAAATACAACTATTTATAATCATATTATAAAATAAAAAAAACCTTTAAAAATCTTTTTTAAAAAAAAAAGGATAAAATATAAAATCATAAAAAATATATATATATATATACTAACAATCTTATCTACCTTCTTTATAAAACTCTTTTTTTTTCCTTATTATTAGTTTGATTAAAAGTGTATGGTTCTGTCTTTCTCTCTTTTTTCTAACTATTATATATATTCTCTCTTCGATTATTCTATATATAGGATTAGAGTATGTCTGAATGACGTGTAAAAGCCGATGTAATAGACGTTACTTTGTTAATTTTTATTGTTATTAATTATAAATATATAATTAACTTGAGGATGTAGTAGAAGTAAAGGAATTTTTTTTTTCTCTCTCTATCTACAAATTAATAACATTTTACAAATTTTATAATTTGAATTTAAATGATCATAATAGTGAAGATAATCTTAATACAAAAATGGACTATAAAATTAAATAACTATTTATTATTATATATATTAATATATATATATATATATATATATATATATATAATTATAAACATGTTTAAAATAGTCAAAATGAAGAGTACGACTACAGGTTCATCAGTGGTGAACCCTTCCGACCAATACTGTATTGGATCATTCTGCTTTTATATGATACACTGAATCTTAGAAATGGTATTTAAGTAAACTATGGATATAGGCTTTTATAACAGAAGAATTACGCTTAAATAAGCAAGGCTCTTCCGCAAACAATGAGAACAATTTAGGCATAAATTATTACAAAGCAATAACGCTTCATGTCTTTATTCGTTATGTATATAGGTGGCGCGTTATTGCTTTGTATTAAAGCATATATATTAAAAATATATTTCTACAATACTCTCTCATACTGTAATGATTAAAATTTAGCAATAATTAATTTAGATATACAACTCTGCAGTCCTAGAATCATCTTTCCGCTGTTCTTTCAAAACATTAATTTGCTTTGATCAATAGCGAAGGCAGGGTATATAACTATTCAGTATAATACAATATTGAAGTGGTTTTGATATATAGCTAGCAATAAATATGTATATATATGTTTCTATGAAAATGTTAATCTGCAAGACGCAGGTTATCATCATCCCTTTTTGATTTGTTTTTGTCACTTTTGGCGTTTTGCAAATAAACAACAAAAGATGTATCGGAAATAATAAAGACAATAAAGATTTTCTGTTAATAAAAAGGTACAAAGATATTGCAGGTTTGAAGATTCAAATGGCGAAACCTCTGGAATATTTATATATTTTATTACTCTGACTAAACTTCCCTCTTGTATTTTATCAATTATAATTGGTGCGTGTCATCCTGAAGTTTGTCTTTCCTAATTTTCTATGCGACGATATCTTTATTATTTTTTTTTTACAGAAAAATTCCTTCAGTAGTTATACCGCTACTTTTCGGTCGCCAGAGCCCTGTTAGCGTTACCCAGGCTGCACCACGGGGAGGTAGGGTTGACAATTGACTGCGAGAGACTATTTTTATGCCTCACGAGCCCATTAGAAGCCCAAAACAACAAATATATTGAACATTGTCACAATATCAATTACATGGTGTTTAGTAGGTCTAGAATTTTCACTAATATATTTATATTTCTTTTATGGTTTTAGTTTCAAAGTAACTTTTTAAGTGCCGCCCAAATACTACTCTGATCAAAAATTTTGACACTTTGCTCATAAGTTAAAAAAAACTTTATTATTCTACCAAATTCAAATTGTCCCCTTCAAAGTAGTCCCCGTTGGCCGCGATGCTACCTTTTTTCCAGTCGGCAAAACACCTCTGGTAGTCTGTTTTCGGGATCGCCTTCATGGCCTTCTTCGATTCCACTTTGATCTCTTCTATGCTCTGAAATTTCCGAGCCTTTAACTTTTTTTTTGAACTTTCCAAAAAGGAAGAAGTCGCAGGGGGCCAAATCGGGACTTTAGGGGGGTTGGGGAAACACAGAGGTTGAGTGGTCCTGCAGGAACTTCGATATTTTGAGGGCTGTGTGCGCCGGCGCGTTATCGTGGTGGAGGATCCACGACTTGCTCCTCCACAGCTCCGGCCGTTTCTGCCTGATCGCTTCCCCCAATCGCCTCAAAACTCCCAGGTAGGAATCAGCAGTTATTGTAGAGCCTTGTTGTTGAAATTCATTATGAACGATGCCCTGGTAGTCGAAGAACACCGTCAACATGACCTTGACTTTGCTGGGAGCCTTCCTCGCTTTCTTTGGTCTCGGCTCATTTTTGAAGCGCCACTCCGATGCCTGTTGCCTAGTTTCCGAATCAAAGCCGTAAATCCATGTTTCGTCTCCAGTAATGACCCTCTTCAGCAATTCGGGGTCGTCGGTTGTCGCTTCGAGATTGAGACTGGCCGTTTCTTTCCGGGCGTTCTTTTGATCAAAAGTCAAATCTTTGGGAACGAGAACGGCGTTGAGTCTTATCACTTCCAAAATGGCCTTCATTATCGATTGAGTCGACCCGAATGATATCCCTGCTTCTTCGGCGACCTCCCTGACAGTTATTCGTCGGTCTTCACGTACCAGTTCCAACACCTTGTCCACTTTTTCAGGCGTGGTTGATGTGGACGGTCTCCCGGAACGCTCGTTGTCGGCGGTCTCTTCCCGACCCTCCTTGAAGCGCTTGTACCACTCGAAAACTCGTCTTCGGCTCATGACGGCATCCCCGTAGGCTGTTTGCAACATCCAAAAAATTTCGGCATCCTTGAATCCGTTTTTCACACAGAACTTGATGCAAATTCGTTGATCCTCCATTTCGGTGACTAACGAAATCGAAGCACGAGCAAAATAGCTTCACTTCGAACAGCCGCTGCTCGCGCTGTTGTGGCGCGTGATTTTTGAAAATTGGCAGGTCTCCAAGCCAAGTTTAAGTAGAGTTAAAGTATCAAAATTCTAAACTATTTTAAACGCGCAATTTTCTTTTTGAAATTAAAGTCCTCAAAAGCCTATGTCCATAGTTCTTCTAAAATACCCATTCAAAGAGTCTAGCAACAGTATCATTATAAAAGGAAGTTCCAAAAATGCAATATAACAGCGATATGGTAGATTAAACTGGCGAAACCGCTGGGAGGGTTCACCACTGATGAGCCAGGCCCTCCCATTAATTTTTCCATTGCAGTAAGGACAGTAGAAATTGTTTAATTTCAAAAAGAATCTTACGCGTTTAAAATAGTTTCGAATTTTGATAACAGATGGCGCGCTAGTGCATCATATTACAGAGTTAAAGTATATTAATAAAACATATACTCTCCCACTTCCTTTATTTTAGCTTCACTAAGATAAAACTTTAATAAGCCTTAGAACGGGCTGCTATTCTAGACCTGTTCGTAGAATTGGCTAATGTTCTATTGTTATTATAAGAAAGTATTATTTCCTATCATGATGCAGCAATATTAGCATCAAATTTTATGACACCAAAATAAGAATATATTAAGATATTTTCAAATTCTAAGGTCAAATTCTTTTCATATATCTATCCATCTTATCACAAAATATGTAAATTTGATATTGTTTTAATTTGAATAGGCTTTGTATATCCTATATTTTAAACTTCTTCTTCATCTAAACATATACTCTTGTTGAATTTATAATTTTTATTTGTAGTTTTAAAATATTGTGTGAAAAAAAGAGTCTAAAAGTTGCCTTTCAATTTTTGTTTTATATATAGAGATGACCTGGCTTCGCCGGCTTCCGCTTGAGTGAATGTTTTACTGTTAGAATTTTGTTCCTGCCTACTAAAAATGATGACCTCGCTTCGACCGTGGTCTGCTTTAGTGAATATTCCCCGAAAGTTTTTTCTGAGAATATAGCATTATTGTTATCCTTATTTCTGAAAAAAAAAAAAAGATTTTTGTCTAGTACTTGGTTAATTTTAATTTTGCTTTGTTAAAAATGTGACCAAAAATAAACCTCTTCGAGACTTAACTCTATGTCTTATTAAAATTTCAGCCAGATTAGTTACTTGGTTAATTTTACTTTGTTGAAAAGGTGGCAAAAAAACCTCCTCAAGACTTAAGTCTATGTCTTATTAAAATATTTCATCCAGATTAGTTACGTATAGAGGACGTGCATATCCGGAAAACAGAGAGAAATAGAGAAGATAACCGATTTCGCAATATTTACTTTAAGTGGAGTTAAAAATATATTGATGAAAAATATATACTCTCTCACACTTACTCTATTTTTTAAAAATAGCCTCCATATCTGTCTGTCTGCCCACAAATCTTGTAATCGATTTTTATTAACTTCTAGAGCACGTAGAAATCTCAAATTTTGTACATTTATTAGAACCTGATGACAATGCAAGTTGACAAATTTTCAGACCTCGCGGTTGTCAAAATGGCCAGGAACGGACAATTTTCAAATTGCCTTTTAAAAATTTGAAAGATACCTTGATCAAATAGCTGGTACTTTCTTTTAGTATTGGGTGGAAAATATAGAATTTTTATTTTTTTCAACTTCAGCCCTATGTGCCTTGATACATTGCCCCAAAATAAAACAACTTTCCTATTTTATCATTGTGTGTGAATAGACTCATTTATTGTTCATAATATGTAAATAAGTCGGTGGACGAGTGGATAAAACCCTCGATTCCCGACAGCCAAGAACCGGGATCGAATCCCGCGTTGGACACTTTGTTTTAATATGTGAAAACCCCTCACATTGTTGCAAATATCATAAACTAGGTTGCTCTTTTTGAGCGGTACCTAATTAAGTGATTTTGGAACAAGAAACAAGAATAATATGTGAAGTCATTCAAACTTTTTATTTGAAAACTAAAATTATCATATACTTTGTAATACCCAAGATTTTCTAATAGATCAACAAGAAGTAATTCCTTGTTGGTCTATTAGAAAATCTTGGGCATTAAAAAGTATTTAAATTCAATTAGTTATTTGCCTCTATCTCCCCTAAAAGGTTGGTTAAAAAGGCTTTTTTTTTGTAGATTTTATCACCAACTGAAGGATAATTTTCAATAACCTTTTGAGCACTACATTATACAATAGCCACAATTATTACAAATTAAAAAGTTCATGAGTGAATAATCCTTTCATTGCTATTATTTTTCGCCATTAAATCTTCAGTTACGTTTCCATTTTTAATATTGCATCGTTTTATAAAATTTTCAAAGAAACAGTGGAAGCTTTGAATTATTTTCTTTCTCTCTCTTGAGGTAATCCCGATCCCTGGAGCCACCACGTACTAAAGTCACAGTCAACTATCCGGGTTGACATGTCTAATAGTGGACATCCAGTTTGTCTGAAGTACTGTACTTGGTTCTGTAGGTCTTCAGGATTGAATTATTTTAGCAAAATAACGAACTTTTTAAAAAAGTAGTGGCCCTGATATTGGAAACATTTCAGATCGGCGATAGGCATATTGACCATTTGTACGGCAACATATTGACCATTTCATTTTCAGATAAAAATTGTTTTTATTTATTTAATATAACTCACACAATTTCAAACATTCTTGAATGATTTGGTTATTCTTCTTGATAAAATTTTGACATTGGGCTTTAACAATATCTAATTCTTTTGTAACTTTTCGATCTCACACCAAATGTCATTTATTAAAACATTTTATTAATTAAAAAAGTTATATACATTTATTACAATTTAATTCAATAAATTATAAAATGAAGATTTTGTGAATGATTTTTTTTTTATAGTTAATAACCTATTATTTGAGAGACAATTATAAAACAAAATGAGATGTTTTGAAATGACAAAGTGGGTAGAGTTCTTTGTTCAAAATTACTCGTTAATTGAGTCGTAAAATATACAACAACAATTTTTTCAATTAAATAAAGTGATAAAGCCCAATTTGGATTAAGATTATAGCTACAAGGTAATAAGACCAAATCCAAATAAATTAATAGTGAGTGACGTTTCGGTAACAGCGTTGTTACCATCATCAGACAAAATAATAAAATATTGAATTTATTATTATTTTTTAAAACATGAATTATTAATATTTATTTATTAATGGTCTCTCATGAGAGACTAAAAAGTCGTTCACAGAGAAGGTCGTTCATGGGAGCTCCTTATAGTAGGCTGACAAGGGAAATTCATTCGTGCCTTACAAGGTGGTCGCTCTTGAGAGATAGTCGCTCATGGGATGAGTCGCTCTTGAGAGACTCTATTGTATATATATGACTAAAAATCAAATCACTAAATAATTATAAAATGGGTTTACACAAAATCTTTTATTAAAAATTCAATATAATGGAAAAATAAATATTTCAGCTACCGCCATTGAACAATTAGATTTATAAGAATTTCAAACTATTTTTTGACACGTTTGAGTTTTTTTAGAATAAAACAATTTTCTACCGTCCTTACTGCAATGATAAAATAATGAGAGAGCCGTGCTCATCAGTGGTGAACCCTCCCATTATTTTATCATCGCAGTAAGGCAGTAGAAAATTGTTTTATTCTAAAAAGAATCAAACGTTTCAAAAATAGTTTAACTTTCTTATGACAGATGGCGCGCATCATGATAATCAGACGAGTTAAAATAAAAGGGACAATCATCAAGAATTTCGAACTTAATGTGATTTAATATGAGACAACTGATTAAAAAGTGTGTTTTTATGTTTTACTAAATACCTCTTCACTCAATATACGCTGATCGTCCCCGCCGTTTTTATCTTGGATTATATACATAAACCTAATTATGGCTGTTGCTGAAATATTTAATTCCTACTTTTTATTTTTTAAAAAATAGACACTTCGGCTAGATTAAATTTTATTTTCTCAACGTTTTAACAAAAATATTTTGTCTTCGTCAGGAGAAATAAAAATAAAGCATTTGGCAAGGCGTTATACTTTTTAGTGAATTTTTAATAAAAACTTAAAAAACTATTTTATTAATCTATTATTTATTTATCAAAAATATTTAGCTCATTATTTCGAAAGCATGTACTGGTCGAAATCATTTTAAAATTTTTTGTCACGTTCCTTGAATATCTTCCTACACACTTACTCATACAGTGAATTACTTTGAGAGCTCCTTAACTAGTTTTCTGAATATTCCTTTCTATTTGCTTACTTACGATGATAGTGCATTATTTCTCGAAATATATGCAAATAGATTTCTGCACTATTCACATTGCTACTTTTTTTTGTGCTTTCAAAAAACTTGTTGATCATATTTTATTTTTTCATATATATATGTCATAATATATGCTCTTTTACAGGAATAACAAAGAAAACCTACAGTCAACCCAGAGAGAGACAGCAGCTAAAGTCCGGTCATTTGAGATACCAGCGACATTCCAGGGGCGACCACAGGGCCGTTACTTGGAACTTCAGGATTAATTAAGACAGTTGGTGATTGTGTGCGACACGAACCTCTCGGCCCCGGGCCTCTCCCATCTCTCTCTCTGGTTGTCTGGGTTTATCTTCCAAATTGTGGTGTGATTATTTCTCTCTTTCCCCACCTTATTATTATTATATTGCCACATATATATATGTAATATGGTCCTGTCGACTTTCGATGTGGCACTATAGTGATAATAATGTGGTGAGTGAGAAATAAGGAAGCAACAAGTTTGGAAGATGGAACCCAGCAAACCGAGGGAGAGAGGAAGCGCTAGCGGGCTGCCACCGCGGAAATGCACGTCTTGTGTGGCCACCAGCCCCCGGCCGACTATCTCAAAATAGTCCCCAGGTGTCCACGGGCGGGCCCCTTTTTGGAATGTCGTGATGTCTAAAGTGTCTCGCTTTAGCTGCCCATCTCTCTCTCGTTGGCTGCAGGTTTGTTTTATTAATCCTGGAAGGGCATATATTATGACATATGGCCCCCGTTGAAGAAGGCTGAACATGGTTTGAGTATACTTAAAGCTGGAGAAGCCAGGAATAGAGAAAATAATTTTACAGTTGAAATTAGTTAAGGTAATGGTGACATAGTTTTATGTAAATAAAATATTGTATAGTACACAAGTAAATATTATTTACAAGCAGTTTTACAACACCGGAGAGTTTGACCTTTAAGGAAATCTTTGAAAATATCAAGGTTATAAAAGGCTATATACAACAAAATCTAATCTACTTATATATTTGCCTTATTCTGTCTGTTTGTCTGTTTGAAGCTCACGGATGGGATTTTTCATAACCATCGGTGGTTCAGTGGTAGAATGCTCGCCTGCCACGCGGGCGGCCCGGGTTCGATTCCCGGCCGATGCATTTTTTTTTTTTTTTACAATTTTTAAAACTCATTTATATATTATACAAGAATGACATCCACGGCGCCAATTTATAATTGTAAGGAATAGTATTTGAATAAAAGCATTTAATCGGGTAAAACCCGGGCGTTGCCCGGGTCATTCGTATATAATAATTGTATAAACGAATGCAAGACAAAATCACCGCGAATGTTTCTTTTTTTTAAGGCAATTTCTTTTTAAGGCAATTATCGTTATTTATCGTTAATTTTTGTTTCGATTTTATTGAAAAAAAAAACGATATGGTGCCTTTAAAAAATTATCTTTATTACTATGCAGTTTTCTATTTAGTCAATATACCTAAGTTCATGTTGCAAATGCAATTATCTCTATCGATTTAATAGGTGAAATGCAAAAAAAAATTATGAAAATTAACATTTTTATTTTTATATTTTCAAGACACACACAGTTTGGGGCGGGACGTTTCACAAGAGAGACATCCACGGCGCCAATTTATAATTGTAACGAATAGTATTTTAATTAAAACATTTTAAAAACACACAGTTTGGAACGGGACGTTTCACAAGAGTGACATCCATGGCGCCAATTTATAATTGTAAAGAATAGTATTTGAATTAAAACGTTTTTAAAATATATACGCACTCGGGTAAAACCCGGGCGTTGCCCGGGCCATTCGTCTAGTCTACTTATATATTTGCCTTATTCTGTCTGTTTGTCTGTTTGAAGCTCACGGATGGGATTTTTCATAACCATCGGTGGTTCAGTGGTAGAATGCTCGCCTGCCACGCGGGCGGCCCGGGTTCGATTCCCGGCCGATGCATTTTTTTTTTTTACAATTTTCAAAACTCATTTATATATTATACAAGAATGACATCCACGGCGCCAATTTATAATTGTAACGAATAGTATTTGAATAAAAGCATTTAATCGGGTAAAACCCAGGCGTTGCCCGGGTCATTCGTATATAATAATTGTATAAACGAATGCAAGACAAAATCACCGCGAATGTTTCTTTTTTTAAGGCAATTTCTTTTTAAGGCAATTATCGTTATTTATCGTTAATTTTTGTTTCGATTTTATTGAAAAAAAAAAAAACGATATGGTACCTTTAAAAAATGATCTTTATTACTATGCAGTTTTCTATTTAGTCAATATACCTAAGTTCATGTTGCAAATGTAATTATATCTATCGATTTAGTAGGTGAAATGCAAAAAAAAAAAAAAAATCGACATGATGAAATCTTTATGAAAATTCACATTTTAATTTTTATATTTTCAAGACACACACAGTTTGGGGCGGGACGTTTCACAAGAGAGACATCCACGGCGCCAATTTATAATTGTAACGAATAGTATTTTAATTAAAACATTTTAAAAACACACAGTTTGGAACGGGACGCTTCACAAGAGTGACATCCATGGCGCCAATTTATAATTGTAACGAATAGTATTTGAATTAAAACGTTTTTAAAATATATACGCACTCGGGTAAAACCCGGGCGTTGCCCGGGCCATTCGTCTAGTCTACTTATATATTTGCCTTATTCTGTCTGTTTGTCTGTTTGTTTGTCTGAAGCTCACGGATGGGATTTTTCATAACCATCGGTGGTTCAGTGGTAGAATGCTCGCCTGCCACGCGGGCGGCCCGGGTTCGATTTCCCGGCCGATGCATTTTTTTTTTTTACAATTTTTAAAACTCATTTATATATTATACAAGAATGACATCCACGGCGCCAATTTATAATTGTAACGAATAGTATTTGAATAAAAGCATTTAATCGGGTAAAACCCGGGCGTTGCCCGGGTCATTCGTATATAATAATTGTATAAACGAATGCAAGACAAAATCACCGCGAATGTTTCTTTTTTTTAAGGCAATTTCTTTTTAAGGCAATTATCGTTATTTATCGTTAATTTTTGTTTCGATTTTATTGAAAAAAAAACGATATGGTGCCTTTAAAAAATTATCTTTATTACTATGCAGTTTTCTATTTAGTCAATATACCTAAGTTCATGTTGCAAATGCAATTATCTCTATCGATTTAATAGGTGAAATGCAAAAAAAAATTATGAAAATTCACATTTTTATTTTTATATTTTCAAGACACACACAGTTTGGGGCGGGACGTTTCACAAGAGAGACATCCACGGCGCCAATTTATAATTGTAACGAATAGTATTTTAATTAAAACATTTTAAAAACACACAGTTTGGAACGGGACGTTTCACAAGGGTGACATCCATGGCGCCAATTTATAATTGTAACGAATAGTATTTGAATTAAAACGTTTTTAAAATATATACGCACTCGGGTAAAACCCGGGCGTTGCCCGGGCCATTCGTCTAGTCTACTTATATATTTGCCTTATTCTGTCTGTTTGTCTGTTTGAAGCTCACGGATGGGATTTTTCATAACCATCGGTGGTTCAGTGGTAGAGTGCTCGCCTGCCACGCGGGCGGCCCGGGTTCGATTCCCGGCCGATGCATTTTTTTTTTTACAATTTTTAAAACTCATTTATATATTATACAAGAATGACATCCACGGCGCCAATTTATAATTGTAACGAATAGTATTTGAATAAAAGCATTTAATCGGGTAAAACCCAGGCGTTGCCCGGGTCATTCGTATATAATAATTGTATAAACGAATGCAAGACAAAATCACCGCGAATGTTTCTTTTTTTAAGGCAATTTCTTTTTAAGGCAATTATCGTTATTTATCGTTAATTTTTGTTTCGATTTTATTGAAAAAAAAAACGATATGGTGCCTTTAAAAAATGATCTTTATTACTATGCAGTTTTCTATTTAGTCAATATACCTAAGTTCATGTTGCAAATGTAATTATATCTATCGATTTAGTAGGTGAAATGCAAAAAAAAAAAATCGAAATGATGAAATCTTTATGAAAATTCACATTTTTATTTTTATATTTTCAAGACACACACAGTTTGGGGCGGGACGTTTCACAAGAGAGACATCCACGGCGCCAATTTATAATTGTAACGAATAGTATTTTAATTAAAACATTTTAAAAACACACAGTTTGGAACGGGACGCTTCACAAGAGTGACATCCATGGCGCCAATTTATAATTGTAACGAATAGTATTTGAATTAAAACGTTTTTAAAATATATACGCACTCGGGTAAAACCCGGGTGTTGCCCGGGCCATTCGTCTAGTCTACTTATATATTTGCCTTATTCTGTCTGTTTGTCTGTTTGTTTGTCTGAAGCTCACGGATGGGATTTTTCATAACCATCGGTGGTTCAGTGGTAGAATGCTCGCCTGCCACGCGGGCGGCCCGGGTTCGATTCCCGGCCGATGCATTTTTTTTTTTTTACAATTTTTAAAACTCATTTATATATTATACAAGAATGACATTCACGGCGCCAATTTATAATTGTAACGAATAGTATTTGAATAAAAGCATTTAATCGGGTAAAACCCGGGCTTGCCCGGGTCATTCGTATCTACTTATATATTTGCCTTATTCTGTCTGTTTGTTTGTCTGAAGCTCACGGATGGGAATTTTCATAACCATCGGTGGTTCAGTGGTAGAATGCTCGCCTGCCACGCGGGCGCCCCGGGTTCGATTCCCGGCCGATGCATTTTTTTTACAATTTTTAAAACTCATTTATTTATTATACAAGAATGACATCCACGGCGCCAATTTATAATTGTAACGAATAGTATTTTAATTAAAACATTTTAAAAACACACAGTTTGGAACGGGACGTTTCACAAGAGTGACATCCATGGCGCCAATTTATAATTGTAACGAATAGTATTTGAATTAAAACGTTTTTAAAATATATACGCACTCGGGTAAAACCCGGGCGTTGCCCGGGCCATTCGTCTAGTGTACTATAAGGGAAATGTTATTGAGGAGTGTGAACAAGGGGAAGAAGAGTCACATACATATGATGGAATTCTGAAGATCATTAAGACTGGGGAACTCTACACTTTAAGATATTTTTCAGGCGGACATGGCAAGGGGAAACTTGTCATGGGCTTTCTATGCTATAAGTGTAGAGTACGAGAAATGAGGTTGAGGTTGGCAATTTTGTGAGCTCAGGACTGAGGTAAATATAGAACTACATACAATGTTAGAACCTTGGCGAACAGGGCGAGGGGAAACTTGCCCTGGGCCATTCAAACTTATCTATGCAGTTACTTGTGTAGCGAGTCCGAGGGGAAAAGTCCCGTTTGTAGGTGAGGAAGTCGAATGGACTTATATTTAATTTTCGGAAAGTATGCGCGCACAGTGCCAAAAATTGGGACAAGGACGGCGTTGTCCGTTACAAGTTACAAGCTGCTCGGACACGAGGTGTTTGAACCTTCGTGGGAGCTTGTGCAAGGCGATGATTTCGCGGTGGGTTGAAAGTAAGACCCATGTCTGCGCGAAATGATGACGGACCGGACAGAATCAGCGACGATGTTTAACGTACCTCCGTGGGAAATATCGAAGGTAGGCTATATCGTGCTGGTTTGGACAATGGACAAACATAGATTTGAAGACAGGGTCCGTGTGGCGAACGTGTGGCGCGAGAAGAAGAGGCGAACTGTGTCGCTCGATGCAGATTGTTCAAGTGCGAACAAAAAGGAGTTGATAAATATCTAGCAGTTAGTCAATCTGCATCCTGTGACGAACACACCATTGGCTTGATGGTGTGGGTCGGTGGATATGCTAGAGATGAACTACGAAATATATTATCATAAATGAAGGGCGAAGATTAGGATTTTGAAATGACAATATTGTTTGCAATAATGTATCGATAATTGATTAATCAATAATTCTATAAAAGGTCCTGAGCTGGTATAAGGTTGACAAAGTTGTAAGAATGAATGGGACATTAAGGGAAAGATAGATAAGAGTCACCAAGGGTTGGTTGTAAGCAAGACTCACGTGGCGGTTGGAATTATTCGACGACTGAATTACAGGGTGAATTTTGAGTCGTTTAGGGAAAGGAATTATTTTTCGTGAGCCGTGTTTACAAGTAGGAGAGGTCATATATAAATAGGTATACAAAAGTTTAGGTGCTGGAGGCATATTTTTATAGATAAATTGATTATGAAAAAAATATTGTTAATAGTAAAAATCGTAAAGTATTAATAGGTAGAATTCCATCTTTTTTTTTTAAAGAGTTACATTAAAATGGCAATTTTTAATTAAAATGACGATTGTTAAATTCTACTGGTAAGGTAACTAATTAAATGAGTTATAAATATCTAGATAAGTAGTATGGAGCATAAAATCATTGTTAATAGGCGTGGAGAGAATAAATGGGGCTAATTATGTAAATATTGGGACAATTTGCAAGGAATGACTTATTTAAAGAATGAATGGTAGGAGTTAAAATAATTACACTCACGAGTTATGTTGGTTTAGGGCGCAGGTAAGTTCATTGAGCTTCGGGAGAGTTCTGTCTGTGACACTGTGCGTACCTTTGTTGTACATCACAGTAGCGGCAGGGATATGGCGGAGTCTTGTCCATGATGGTGGAAGGTGTCCTGCCCTGGCACGGTGGTCGTTCTTGGGCAGATCTAGTGCTGGAAGAAGTGTGTGGCAGCTCCATCTCCGTCGCAGGTGAATACTTCTTCGGGATCACGGTTCAAAGGTTGGCGAAGAAGGAGTTGAGGGCTCGAAGAGGAGTGGTTACAGTTGAGTTGGGTTTGGCCGATCATCATGGCTTGGCTTCTTGTTTCTTCATACTCCGGTATATGAGGGATTTGCTTCCCGGCCAGGTCTTATCCTGTCGACTCTTCTGTAATATGGTCCTGTCGACTTTCGATGTGGCACTATAGTGATAATAATGTGGTGAGTGAGAAATAAGGAAGCAACAAGTTTGGAAGATGGAACCCAGCAAACCGAGGGAGAGAGGAAGCGCTAGCGGGCTGCCACCGCGGAAATGCACGTCTTGTGTGGCCACCAGCCCCCGGCCGACTATCTCAAAATAGTCCCCAGGTGTCCACGGGCGGGCCCCTTTTTCCCCCTTTTTGGAATGTCTTGATGTCTAAAGTGTCTCGCTTTAGCTGCCCATCTCTCTCTCGTTGGCTGCAGGTTTGTTTTATTAATCCTGGAAGGGCATATATTATGACATATATATATTTGTTTAGTCGAAATTGTCTTTTTCTTCTCTTTGCGTATTTTTCTACTCTTTCTCATACCATATTTATGTGATTTTTCCAATTTCCTGTCCTTTATTTGATTTTTCTTTCTACCCGCGTTTTTGTTAAACTTTTCTTATAAAACGTTTCCCCTCTAGATTCAAACAACATTTTTATTCCACCAAGTTTATTATTTTAACTTTTATTTATTCGATTTTAACACCTCTTTATAGTTAAAATACTTTCTGAAGACTTAGAAGTATGAAATTTGTACGCATGTGTATTGTCTACAGGATTGATAGAGTATTTACATATTTACACCAGGACTGGAAATATATTAAAAACTAGCGGACGTACCCGGCTTCGCCCGGGTTTTACCCGAGTAAAGGTTTTTCTAACGAATCTCTCGATAAAGTGAACATTTTTTCCCGGTGCCTTGAAAAATACTCGATAAGTTGAATAAAATCGATATTAATTGGTTCCTTCGGTAATTGGAAGTTAAAGGAATAGTATCTTGCCTTGGAATTGTATCATTATTCTTGTCTAAAATAAATTGCCGTGTAATCCTGAATTTTGTCTTTCCTAATTTTCTACATTACAAAATCATCGTATCATCATGATAATATTTAGAGCAGATTGTTGAATTATAACAGATAAATTAGAATATTTACCTTGATTATTTTTAGGCGAAAAGTTATTTCAAAAATTTTAGTTGCTAGAAACCTTCCCAGTACTATGCTAAATAACTTCCCAAAGTTTCATGGCGTTCCAATGAGTGGTTTGGTCAGGCATAAAGGACACACACACACACTCGAGCGAGCGGCCACGCTTTTGCGAGCTCTGCCGTTTTCGCCTCTGGAGTGTGTGTAAAAGGCGCTTACCATCACGAGTTTGGTACCAGAAGAACCCTCTCGATCCGCTGAACAAGTGCCTGAAAGGCCCAGCACTGGATCTCAACCAGGCGAGGAGTTATCGCCGAAAAAAGGAATCATAGAGAATTCTTCTCTAGAATTTTCTATGGAATATCGAACACATGCAAGCCCGCCGGCGCGCGAGGGGCATGGAACGCTGGCTGCCGCGCGGGGTGACGTCACGGCGCCGCCGACTGCTGCTTCTTCCAGCGAGAATTTAGCCGACCCGGCCTCGCTCAACTGGGCCGACAGCGAGATGGCGGAGGTCGACGCCAACGACGACTACACCGTTGTGAAGAGCAAGAAAAGGCGCCTCTCTTCAACACCTGAGCACGCCGCAAAGCAGGCCTGCTGAGAAACGCGGCCCCCAGCAGCAGAAGCGGACAACAGGGCCGAGGTCAATGCCGCCCCAGGAAATCAAGGCGACGCGCGCCAACATCGCCGACGCCAGGGCGAGGCAAGCCACTACCAACCATGAGAACTACGTCTTCGCGGAGCTGTTTCCAGACATCCCGGACTACTCCTACCTCAAGGCCATGAGCACGCTACTCGGGGGGCCAAAGAGCATCACGCAGTTCCATCGAATGAACGGCCACTTCATCGTGGGTCTTGCGGACAAGGAACTTGCGAACCGACTGGTCGCGGACGGCCTGGAAATCGAGGGTACGTCCCTCAGGGTCTTCCCCTTCCGCAAAAGGGCGGAGCGCATAGTCGTGGCCAACCTGCCCGGCTTTGTTGAGGACAGCACCATCACGACCGCCCTGGGCCAATTTGGGAAGGTCACCTCCATCGCCCCCATCCTGGTCAAAATGGGCGAGTTCACCTTCACCGACGGCCGCCGGGAGGCGTTCATCCTGCTCCGCGAGGGCGTAAGGCTGGAGACGCTGCCCACCCGTCTGACCATCCACTCCAAGGGAGACACCCTGTCTGCCTTCCTCTCCTTTGGAATCAAGTGTTCCAAATGCGGTAAACAGGGCCACCGCAGAGCCAACTGCCCAGCGCTCGCCAGGCAAGGGAACGGCAGCCCCAGGCAAGCAGCGTCTCCCACCGGCGCAAGGCCCCCCCTCCCTCCTCCTCAGCGACCAAGGAAGCCGGCACCTGCGCCCGCAACACCGGCGTCCCCTGTCCCCGGCGAAGACTTCGGCCGAGGCTCAGGCGATCCCCTCGGCACACCAGCCTGCCGAACAGATGGATCTCACCCACCCCGCCCCTGCTGCCGACCCTGCTCCCCTGGCTGCCCTGCTGCCCCCCGAGCCTCGCATCCCTCCGCTCGACAACGAGATGTCGGTGGAGAAGCTGTCCTCACCTCCCGCCACGCCTGCCCGGGGAAAGGCCGCACTCGAACAGCTGCTGGAGCACCTTGGGAAGTCCCCCAACCCCTCCATCGAACTGCGAGGAGGCTCAGAAGCTCCTCACCTCTGAGACCACCATGAAGAGGCGAGCGCCCATGCTAACAAAGGAACAGTAAACCGCCCTCGAAAAATTGCACGAAACCATCAAGGCCTTGTGCCCAGACTCCAACTCCACCATCCGCAAAACCCTCCAGAAGACCAGGAAGGTGCTGCGTGAAGGACGGCCCCAATGAGTTACCGCGTCGCCACCATCAACGCGCGGGGGCTCGCCACTCGGGGGAGGAGCCTTGCCCTTTGTCATTTACTCAGGCAACATCACGTGGACATCGCGTTTGTCCAGGAGACAAACGCATTTCATCTGGGCAGCGGTCAAGACCTCTGCCTCGGCTACGGCGCTGTTGTGTTGGCCCATCCCGTAGCCATCTCGGGATCTGGACTCGCCTGCGTCTTCGGACCAGGCGTAGCCGTGCTACAACAGCGTATCCTGTGGCCGGGCCACATCGCCTTGGCAACAATAGATGTCCACGGCGAGAAAATGACGGCCATCGCCGTTCATCTGGCGCATGAACCCCGGGAGAGAAACCAACAACTGGAGCTCCTGGCGGCGACAGCGGCACAGGAAGAGGAGGGGGCCTGCTGGATCATCGGCGACTTTAATATCAGGGATCGGGGCCCCTCATCATCATCATCATCGGATGCCCTCGCCGCTCTTCAGGACCTGGCCGCGCTGGTCGACCGGGCCACCCAGTTCGACGCCGCCCACCTGCCCACCAGAGTCTCCATGCACGGCGACCAAGTCGAATCCAACCGCCTGGACCGGATCCTCGTCCCTGCTGGAGTCCTGGATCGCGTGTCCACCTACGCGACCAGCCACTACCACCTCTCGGACCACCGCCTCGTGCTGCTCCAGGTGGGCCCGCCCACCTCCGCCGTCTCCTCCCCCACCCAGCCTCGCTTGGCCGCGATGCTCCGCTCGGGCCTTGCTCTCGAACATCTGGCTGGCTACATCCGGGAGTTGGAGGAAGACACAGCGCACGATGACGACGACGGGACCTTCTGGGATAGGTGGACCTCCATCAAGGCGGGGCTGCTGGCGGAGGCCAGATCCCTGCACGACCCACGCCACGCTGCCAACGACAGCTACGCCTACAGGGCGAGACGTTACATCGCGGCGCAGCTCGAGGCCTCCTCCATCCGGGCCGACTACCCATTGCTGCCGGACCTAGCACGCGCCATCCGCCTCCGACGCCCGGTCAGCGTCATCAGGGACGAGCAGGATAACATCATCGAGGGCCCCGAGCTTCGGCGGAGGGCATTCGCGACCTTCCAGCCCCGCTTCGCCCGTCCCCCCAGCTGCGGGAGCTGCCTTCATCGCCAGCAGCGCGCCCACCACCACCCGCGAGCTGAATGAGGAGGACCCGCTTCACCGGCCGGACATCAGCCCCAGCGAGATCGCCAACGCTATCGAGCACCTCCCTCGCGGAAAGGCCCCCGGCTGGGATGGCTTGCCGTGCGAGCTCCTCGTCGCCTTCAGCGAGGACTTCTTCGCGGAAGCTCTGGCCCGGGTGTTCGCGGCATCACGGCTCCGCGGTGCCCTGCCTCCGTCGACGCGGCGCAGCTCCATCTGCCTCGTGCCCAAGGCCCGCGGAGGTCGCGGCCTTGATGGCTACAGGCCCGTCGCGCTGCCCTCGGCCGACTACAGGGTCCTGGCCGCCATCCTTCACCGGCGCCTCAAGCCCCACCTGCGGACCCATGTGCCGGAATGTCAGACCTACGCCGTCCCCGGGAGGTCCCCGTCATGGAACATCGCCATGGTGACGGACGCCATCGAGGAGGCCACCGCCCTGGGCTCGCCGCTGGCCATCATGGGCGTCGACCTAGAGTCCGCCTTTGACTCATTGGACCGCGGCTTCCTGGAGTTCCTGCTAACATCCCTCCGCCTCCCGCCGGCCTTCATGGCCTGGATTAACATCCTCTACGCCGGGGCGGACGCCACCATCCGGGTCGGAGGCTTTCATACAACAGCCTTCCCCCTTCTCAACGGCCTCAGGCAGGGTTGCGCCGTAAGCGCCGCACTCTTCAGCATCGCCAAGGGGCCGCTGCTACGTCGCCTGGAGTTGACCCTCGGCGTGGGCAATGTCATCGCCTACGCCGACGACATCGTCCTCCTATTCCATCGCGACGGAGCCTTCGAGCGGGTGGCGACCGTTTTCGAAGATTACAGGCAGGCCTCCGGAATCGGCGTGAACCTCCGGAAGAGCGCTGGCCTCTGGTGCGGCGCCTGGCGCAACCGCGGCGACTCCCCTCTCGGCGCCTCCTGGTCGACCACCTCCATCAGGGTCCTCGGGCTCGACATCGCCCCCAGGAGCACCGTCATCCACCGGGAGCAGCATCTCCTGGCCCTCCTGGAGACTGCATGCCGCAAATGGACGCCCTTCACCCGCGGCCTCTCCCTCGTCGGGCGAGCAAGAGCGGCGAACACGCTGGTGGGGTCTGTCATCCAGCACCACCTGCATGGATACCTTCCATCACCCCCGACCATCGCCAAGCTTCAGGCCCGACTGGCGAGGTTCGTCTGGGGACAAGACCACACGGCGTGGCTTCCCGCCAATGTCATGGCGAGGCCAGTTGCCATCGGAGGCCTCGACCTCGCGACCCAGCTCCAGCTCGCCTGCCTCAAGGGGGTGCAGGTCGCGCTCCGCGGGGGCAGAATAGAAATTCGGCAAAGCCAGGGACGATATAGGCAACAAAAGCCCTTGCATCCCCTCAGCAGTCACACAGCCAGAAGGAATGATGCATTCTCCATGCACCGAGCGGCCTTTGGTAGGCCCCTCGCGCCCGCCAGTATGGTCCGGCTACAATGGGGTTGACCACTCACCCACAGGCGTCTCCGAGAGTTCATTGGCAAGGTTGCTGACCGAGCCCTCTCGTTCGGACTTAGTTAAACCCGTCCTACGCTCCAATAGGACTCCCCCCCCCCCTTTAGCCCTCGAACCCTTATCCAGTACTCCCTGAATCTGCCGTCGAATCAAGGACCTCTGAGGTACTGAGGTTGACGCGGGGAAACCAACGCGGAGGCGGGGGGGGTGGTACTACTGAGTGCACCCCTTGGTTTTTCATGGTGCGCACGGCAAGGACGCTCCCAATGACGCACACACAGAGCGAAGACCCAAGAGTTTCAAGACACGTGCGCCTCGCGTCAGACAACCAAGGGCAGACGGCCAGCTTACTTCACTGGACATCGGCCAGTGGCGCCCCGACGGAGGACGAACACGCAGAGACGCCTCTCAACTCACTCCCCTTTTTCCATATTACAGTAAGGGCAGTAGAAATTGTTTCATTTTAAAAAGAATCATCTGCGTCTATAATAGTTTCAAATTTTCATAACAGATGGTACGCAAATGCATCATAATATTAAAAATTCACTGCAAAATTTGTGGACAGGGGCACATGATAGAAAAAGTTAAATAAAATATATTTTAAAAAAATATTCCAGTAGAGAAAAATAAAATATTTTTTAGGCGCGTACGTGTAGTATTTATTTCATTCTAAAAATCGAACAAAGGAAAAAATGAATATAATTCACACTTACAATTTTTTTTTCTCAATATATATATTTAACTTTGCTACATCTTCAATTTTTTAAACCTGTGCTCTCTTCCAAATAATAAAACGCTCTAATTTCAAAATAATTTTAATTTTTACCAAATATTTTTAAGTACGATAGTTTTATGATGGTTCAAAATAAAGCTATTTCATCTGACAACCAGAGATTTCTTCAACAATTTTTCCCTGAGTTGAAGGAGAAGAAGTTAAAAAGTGGTGAGTGGCAAACGCAAAATTACGAAAACCAGATCAAATTGTCAATAGATAAAACTAATAGTCATGTCGGATTATATGATTACTTTTACTCGGATTCAAATACAAGTCTTTTATCAGAATCTGGATATAAGAACACCAAATCATCTAAAAATCTTTATTCATGCTCAAGTGAGAATAGAAATTTGGCATCAGTAACTTCAAGAACGAATAATGGCATATATTCAATTTTAGACGATGACTTTGTCTCAAGTTCTTCAAGCCACGATGATTATTCCTCGGAAGATGCAAATAAGGGAGACAATTTGTCTGAAACTCTCAGCCAATGGAGCGATCGTTCACGTACCTCTTCAGACAGCAAACAAAGCAATTCCTCACAAAGTAGTGTCTCAAATTCTGATGACGAATTCCCAAAAATTTCTACTGAAGCGCAAAGGAAAGAGAAAATAAAGGAAGATAAAATATATCTCCTTAATCTCTACCCAAAAATCGACAAATATCTTTTATTTAATATTTATGAAGGTACAGAGTACAATTTAGATAAAACACTCGAGCTTGTAGATGAATATTTCAATGAAAAAATAACGTGTAACTTTTTAGAAAAAATTCGCCGTCCAGCTCAATTGGGGTCTCAGAGTGGTAAAAAGAAAAAGACAAATGAAAAAAAGGTGAAAAATTTGAAAGAAATCCAATCTACTGTCGTGACACCAACTCGTGAGTTAGACGACATCGAAAAAGCTATAAATCTTTCTCTTTCAAATCATCCACTCAAACCAAAACTTGACACGCTTTGTGCTAGGTATCCTAATTTAGGAGACCTCGAACTTTGCTTTCGAGAGGTACAGAATTCTCTTCCTCCTTTACCTACAAAGAAACCTCTCTCTCCACTTAGTAATCCATCCCTTCAAAATGTTAATGAAATTGAGAAAGAAAAACGAATTACTCTAGCAAGCCACCTACTGAAACCAAAACACGACAAGCTCAGAGAAAGCTATCCGAATTTGAACGAAAATGAGGCAAATAAAGGCAATATGAAACGATGTATTTCTGAATTGAAAATCAAACAGACAAGTCCAAAACTTCCTAAAAATATCCAGACAAATACAGTTAACATGAAACCAGCTCCGCAGAACAAAGTTGTTTCCAAACCAAAACATATTGAACAGCTAACATCCACGGGCAAAGGATGGTACCAAGATTACATCATCAACGATCGCACGCTAGACCTGCACGGATTGACAGTAGCAGATGCTAAAGTAGCGGTTGGTGACTTCCTCTATAATGAAATGTCTGAGATGAAGCGACAGTCTGAAAAGATCCGTTATGTCACCGTTGTAACTGGATTCGGCCGTAATGGTGGACAGACTCCTCGAATCCTTCCTGCCATCAGGAAACTCCTGGAACGGCATAAATTCAAGTATTACACTATGAACGACGGCGCGTTGTCCGTCAAACTTATACGGTCAAACTTCCCCCAAGCCTCTTGTAGATATATCTAAATGACTTAAGTAGAGTCTTCCATGAGAGACCACCTATAATCATGTCTCTTCTGAAGCTGGTTTTTCATCAGAGGCTCTGCCTTGGTTGGAAGACTTCCTTGTGAGTTGACCCGACATGGCAGAGTCTCTGATCCACCTCCAGGAAAAACTGAGTTTAGGCATGATTTTAGACGGTCTTTGATGGCAGACTCTACTGTAATCATCTTTAATAAATGTATCCATTGCGTTGCTCCTATATTGTGTCATTTTGTTCACTATCCACACTCAGGGACAAAACTTAAGGAAGTGATAGTTGTCATTTTTTTTTAAGTAAACAGAGGAAATTTTGTTCACACTTGGTTATCTCGTGTGTCTTCAATAAAGTCACTGTAACATCTTTCAAAGTTATTGTCTCAATCCCGGTATACATGCTAAAAGGTACAATTTCCTTAAGTTTTGTCCATGAGTGTATATATAGCGTTTTTATGCACATTTTCTCTCTCTATCTACAAGTCTTAATTTAAAAGTCAACCTTTATTTATTTATTCCTTATACGTTTCTTCTCTAATTAACCAATATAAACGAACTTTTTTTCCAGAGAAAAATGCAATTATTTTATGTTGTAATTTTCTATACACATAAAAGTACCTTCGAATAGTAGTCAAAAATGTGATTTCGGGAAAAAAGTGAATATTTAAAGGGTGTTGGGTGTTGCGCTGCCTGGAGTATAGGAGCTCCATCTATGCTTCCTTTCTTTCTGTGGTGAATCTGTATAAGACCGGTAGTCTTAATAAAGCTTTGTGTGTGTATGAATATTTAAAGGATTAATATTATATACACATAGAACAATAACCCGTTCTAAGAATGGGTCTAGTATGACACTCATTAGAGAGAGTTTTATATAAAGATAAATAATATGAAAATTAGAAACCATTTTAGACGCGTAAGATTCTTTTTGTTATATTACGATGCGCTAGCGCGCTATCTGTTATGAAAATTAGAAACCATTTTAGACGCGTAAGATTCTTTTTGTTATATTACGATGCGCTAGCGTGCTATCTGTTATGAAAATTAGAAACCATTTTAGACGCGTAAGATTCTTTTTGTTATATTACGATGCACAAGCGCGCCATCTGTTATGAAAATTAGAAACTATTTTAGACGCGTAAGATTCTTTTTGTTATATTACGATGCGCTAGCGCGCTATCTGTTATGAAAATTAGAAACCATTTTAGACGCGTAAGATTCTTTTTGTTATGTTACGATGCACTAGCTCGCCATCTGTTATGAAATTTAGAAACTATTTTAGACGCGTAAGATTCTTTTTGTTATATTACGATGCACTAGCTCGCCATCTGTTATGAAAATTACAAATTATTTTAGACGCGTAAGATTCTTTTTGGTTAGAAACTATCTTACGCGTCTAAAATAGTTTATAATTTTAATAACAGATGGCGCGCTAGTGCATCGTAATATAAATAATATACTGTATAGGAGACTTTAACACATCGCACACATGGGAAGGAAAATTACAAAAAAAAAAAAAATCATTAAAACTAAAAAAGTGTCAATATAAAAACTCTAATTACTCTCACGCTGCTATAATTGGCATTACTTAATTAGGAGGTCAAAAGCGCCATATTCCTATAATGCAACGAGCACGCGAAAATTTTTCATATTTTTGAAATTATACTACAATATTCTCTCTGCAAGTTTATGCTCTTCTATCTCAAAATTAATGTGCCTCTGATATTTTCTGCAATCTTGTACAGTTCTTTCATTTTCTCGATACGATCTTTTATTGGACAATCTTTAAACTCTTCCTTTTTCACATTTTTTTTTTCGTGCTTCTCTCTCCATATTCCTGCATTAACATATTTGCGTATATACAATGAAATCCTAAATAATTGCAATTAGATATTCAATGAATGAAAGGAAGAAAAAATTGCAACGAGTTTCTTTATTCTGAATGTTGGCGAGCTTTCAGGCGTTAGCCTATCTTCAGGCCGATTTCGCAAAAAAATATATATATCTTCACTATTATAATTTCATGATTTCATCTCTCGTTTTCTACCAACTTTATTCTAACCAGATATATTATTAATGCGAAAATACAAATTTCTCTTTCTCTTGATGGATATAACCCGGATTTCTGGAGAATACTAAAGTTTCCAACTATCCAGGAATACAGATATCATAATGACACGGCAAATAATTAAATATTTAAACAAATGAAACTTGTAAAATATAGACGAATGACCCTACAGGTCTACAAACACAACCAGTCCTAAGAGAGAGAGAGAGAGAGATTGAAACTACAGGGTGATCCAAAAGTCCCGCACAACTTTAAAAATTAATAACTCCGCGAATATTTGCGTTAGAGCAATGCGGTAAACACCATTGTGTTCAGGATGCAATGGGATTTTTTATGGCAAATAATGAAAAATTCGAAATTGATTTTAGTTACAATTTTATTCACCAGATGGCGCTCTACCAGATTCAGATATTCAGCGGCCAAATTGTTTGATAAATTGAAAAATATAATTGAACGACACGTATTTTTCCTTTTTGAATACCAGGAAAGAACCCTAATAATATCAAATAACAAATTAATAAAACACCACTTCGCCAAAAGTATGAAGAATTGGTTAACGATTTTCAAATACAATCAGAGATATGTAAAATAGGCAAATGCAAATTAAAACATGTAGCAAAAATATTTATATTTTATATGGGGTTTTGTGAAATAGATTGAATGTTTGAAAAATACTGCTGATATCAATACACGAATTTTTGATATGTTAATATAGTACCAAAAATTATGATGGCACTACAAATGGGTTTTCTTGCTATAAGAAATGTGTAGTTTCTTGACTAATTGGAGACCCTTGACTATTTAACTGGATATTTGTCATGATCCAACAAATGAAATATAGAGGGGAGTGACAAAATATATTTGTCGTACTTTATTCCAAATATCCTATAGGCTTGTCAAATGTTATCATTGTTTATTATACTGTACACAATTTTAAAAAATGTTTCCCCTCAAATAAAAATAATTTTTAAATCGACTTTTTGCGTTGAAAAACGTGGTAGTAAAATCATTTTGTATTATTTTTTTTTCACAAAATTTCTAAAGTTATTGGTATACAGAAAATATTCTTCATGCTATTTCTTCTAATGAGCGAAAAGCGAAAACTAAACATAAGGGGAAAAATTGTGTGTACCAGTGTTATTCGAGAAGTTATAACACTCTGGTTTGCACGACATAATATGTGAGCAAATGACAAACAAAAAATTACTGTTCACAAATAAAAAAAGATAGTCAAGATGTGAGGACAGCATTTATTATCCCCATATCCCAACACAAAGAGCTGCAAAATATTGGTAGATAATATGATACATGGCGGCTTATCTAACATATGAGGTAGCTGCCTTCTCTCTTGAATTAGGTCACAATCCTTGCTCAATGTGGCACCCTTCATTCTCAATCACCGCCTGCAGACGATAAATGACAGAATGGACAGCATTAAATAACATATCTGTTGAAATTGATAAAACGTGCCATCTGATAGAAGCCTTCAACATGGCCAATGTGGTAGGCCAGCATCGATAAACACACGATTTAATATACCCCCATAAACAAAAATCGCAAGGCGTCAAGTCTGGTGATCTTGGAGGCCACTGGTATATAAAGTGGCGACTTATCACACGATTTTCACAGAACGTATCCTTCAGCAATTGTTTGGCACCTCGGGAGATATGAGGAGGTCCTCCATCTTTCATGAATGTTATTTCGCTTAGTGCTTTTGCCCTGCAATATGGGAATACCCTTTTCTCTCAAAAGTTGGACATAACGTTCATCAGTTACAAAAACGGTTTTAAAAGTTCTTCCATTGATTTTTCAAAGAAAAATGGCCCAATAATAAAAGAAGTGAACCCACACAAAACTGTAACTCTAGGCTGGTAAAGTGGCATTTCTGTAAAAATCCTAGGGTTGTCTGTTGCCCAAATGCGGCTGTTTTGAATGTTAAATTCTCCGTTTAGAGAAAAGTGAGCATCATCTGTCCACAGAACATTCGACATCCAGTTTTCATCAATATCAATTCGCCGGAAAACCCATGCAGCGAATTCTTGACGCATCTCAAAATCGCCAACTTTCAGCTCGTGAAATCTTTGAATTTTGTATGGGTACACACAATAGAGACATTAAGTGAAGCGTCTTCGGATATCACAATCATACTCGGCGAATTTAACGCCAAAAGTTCAATTTGGGGATCACCTGTCCTGAATAACAAAAGTCAGCAGGTTGAGGACATGCTAACAGACCTCGACCTTACACCGTTAAATAACGGAGAGAACACCTATCTAAGTCCACAGGCACAGAATCCGCAATAGACATCACAGCGATAAATTACAACATCGCACCCACAACACAATGGAAAATCATGAGAGGTGCAATCAGTGACCACAGACCAATTTTAACAACCCTAAACTTCAAAATTGAGAACGTCCATTAGAATAAAAGAACATGGAACTTTAGGAAAGCCGACTTGAAAAAAATTCACAGAAAAGCTTGAAGAACTGTGCAACGAAAAATTGAATTACAGAACGCTTGACAAAAACTTGGAAAAATTCTCTTCGAACATTTCAAAATCTGCAAAAGCATCGATACCTAGAGGTAGACGTAAAGACCTGTGGATACCTTACTGGAAGGACCACAACATCGAGGCAGTGATTTCAGAGAGAGAGACAATATCAATGAACTTCTTAAAAAAATAAAACAGAAGAAAACAGAAAGAACTCATTGAAATTAGTCACAAAATAGAACAAGAAATTTGGATATGCAAACAAGAAAAATGGCAGAATTCTGCGAAAAAATGGATCCAAGAAAGGACAGCCAACACTGGAATATGATTAGAGTGTTAGAGAACAATCAACACCAACACCAATCCTCCAATACTCTAACCGATATGAATAGAACAGCGAGAACGAGAACAAACAGATGGCTGACATAATTGCTGAATAGCTTTCAAGCACTTCCATACTCAACTATACGAATGAAGACAGGACTCTAAAAATAATATAAACCAGTTAGTTAAACAAGTAAGAAACTTCCATCAACAAGATATTTTCTCGAGAGACTTCACACTGAATGAGCTAAACTTATCAATAAAATATCCAAGAGGTCAAAAGAGATAATCTAATCATTGGTCAAATGATCAAACACTCTGAAGACAAAGCTAATAATCAACTCCTACGAATACTGAACATTTCATGGCAAACTGGTAAACTACCAAAGAATTGGAAGATATCAATTACTGATATCAATAACCAATACTGAAGCCAAACAAAGATGCCAAGGAATACAAGAACTATCGGCCAATTGTTCTCACCAGCAAACTTTGAAAAATACCAGAACGAATTATCCACTCTAGGCTCATAGTCTGGCTCACTAACAATAATAAAATAAACCTCTACCAAACTGCCTATAGATCCCAGCACTGTACGACTGATCAACTGTTTTACTTCTGTCAATCAATAATAGATTCTTTCCAGGAAAAACCGCCAAAGAAGACCACGGCTATATTCCTTGATATGACCTCAGCTTTTGATCGAGTGTGGAGGGAGAAATTACGTGAAAAGCTGCACAACATCGGAGTAAGAGAAAAACCTTAATCTGGATTGCAGACTTCTTAAGGGGAAGAAGGTTAAAGGTTCGGGTCAATGGAGAATTTTCCAAGGAAGGAAGAACATGGGCTGGTGTAACTCAGGGATCTGTGCTCAGTCCTCTACTCTATCTGCTATATATTAACGACATCCATCCTTACCTCACTGAAGACACAAAGGGTGCCTGTTAGGAGATGATATAGCCATATGGCACACAAGTAGCAGTATAGAAAAATCGTAAAAAATACTGAACACATCAATGAGAGGACTGGAGAAGTGGGCAATGGAACTCCAAATGACCATAAACCCAATAAAACCAAACCTATGCGTCTTCTCCACTCACAGGGAAAAAGGCATAAATATAACAAAAAAAAAGCATAAACAAACAAATGATTGATAAAATTAGAAATCCATAATACCTAGATGTGATACTGCAGTCCTGTATCTTTCAAGTTGGTCTCGAGGACCACGTCATCACCATCTCCTAAGCGGCAAAGTACGCGATCTACGTATTCATCGTAGATCGCAAAATACGTGGTGTCGCTGGAGACCCACTGGCGATTCTCCACAAACTCTGCAGCGCTGGAAGAGGCGCCATATTCATTGTACATAGTGTATATAATGCATATTATCTTTTTTTTTAATAGTGCAGACTGTGCATGTATTGACAAGATGTCAACAAAATTATTTAAATTATTATTGATGAGGAATTGGAATTTTCAGAACACATAATTAGCACCTCAAATAGAACTATCAGAAAACTAAACATTCTGAGAAGGCTATGTGGAACAAATTGGGGAGCAAAACCCAGAATTCTCAGAACAACATATACCACCTTAATAAGGCCGATAATGGAATATGCAACACCGGTCTGGGCTCCCTCAAGCTCATCACTAAAAGTAAGACTAGACAGTGTTCAAGCAAAAGCGGCCAAAATAATCACTGGTGCTGTTTCATCCACCAACAATGAGAAAATTCAGAGAGAATGTGCTCTAGACCTACTCGCTCGAAAGCAGAAGTCAAAATAAAAGCAACTTGGATCGGCACTTCGGAAACGAAGAACCAAAGGACGATATTTCTCTGACCACTTGTGGTCTTGGTAGATCCGCCCTTTTCTGAGAATGAGGTGAAACTGACGGCTTTCAAGTTCGGGAAAAGGAAATCTCCTGGTCCCGAAGGGATCGATAACACGGTCGTGAAACCCTGGTAAGGATGCACCCATCGCTTCTTTCCAGGTTATTCAATTGGTGCCTGGACACTGGTACTTTTCCTGAGGCATGGAAGGTTGCCCGAGTAGTGCTTCTCGAAAAGTCTGGTAGAAAGGGTAATTCTCCTAATGATTATCGTATGCTTTCTTTGCTAGCGTGTCTAGGTAAGGTCCTGGATAGCCTACTAGCTCAGCGACTGAAGCACTGGCTAGAAAGTAATGAGCTCCTTTCCTCTTTCCAACATGGTTTTAGGGAAGGGAAGTCCACAACCACAGCTCTGAACGAGGTGTTAGAGGGGGTTGAGATGGGCTTAAATAAGTGTGCTTGGGTTCTTTTCGTGGCCCTGGACATTGATGGCGCGTTCAACTCCATGAGCTGGAACAAGCTGATGAGAAATTTGATGGACATGGGTTGTCCTGATAATTTGTGCAGCTTGGTTCGTGACTTCCTGAGGGATAGACGGATTAGCCTCAGTTTTGGTGGGCGGAAGTTGGAAAGAAACTGTGCTAGGGGTTGCCCCCAGGGCTCTTGCTGCGGACCTATTCTGTGGAATATCCTGGTAAACACCGTTTTCCAGGAGGAGCTCCCTGAGGGAGCCAGGCTGGTTCTCTATGCTGACGACCAGTTCCTCATTGTTGAGGCTGCTTCGAGAGCGAAGGCTGAGAAGTGCGTTGAAACTTCTCTCCAAATTCTCTCGAACTGGGCCCATGACTCTGGCCTTAAGTTCAATGTCTCCAAAACTAAAGCCCTCAGCTTTAAGCATAGGGACATAAGAACTAAAAGGAAAGGGATCAAATGGGAACACAAGCCGGCTATCGGGATCGAAGGACGGAGGGTAGCGTTGGTCAATAGGATGACCATCCTGGGGGTGGTCATTGATGACAAGATGGGTTGGCAATACCAGGCGGAGGAGATGGTGGCGAGAGGCAGGGAGGCGTTGTGCAGGCCTGTCCTGGTTGGCTCTCAACAGGGGGGGGGGGAGAAGGAGGGTACTATTTTTAGGAACCTCTGCCTCTCCTGTGTCGAGCCAATCCTGCTATATGCTTCCAGGGCTTGGTGTCGCCGAAACGGGGATCAGAAGGTGGCGACTACTCTAGAGAGAGTGCAGAAGACAGCGGCACTCAGAATCACAGGGGGATATCGCACTACCAGCAGTGAGGTCTTATTGGTCCTCGCTGGTCTTATTCCCCTGGGATTGAAACTAGAGGAGGAGACCATCAGACAGAAGATCTAAGAGAACAGGGAAGATGCCCTGGGACTTGAAGCGGGGGCCCTGGAATCGAAGAGGGACCCGAGGAAGCTTCCGCAGTGGTTGCCAAAGTGGAATTGGAGTCCTAGAGGACCGACAGGGATTGGCCGGAGGTTTTCACTGATGGTAGTAAGTCTGGAACCAATACTGGAGCTGGGGTAGTGATTTTCACTAATAGAGAGCTGATCTTCCAAGAAAGTTTAACACTCAGAGTGGACGAATTGGTCTTTTCAGCCGAGCTGGTTGCGATCAGGGTAGCCCGCAGAGTGTGTGCCGAGAAGAATTTCAGCCCGGACCGCCTCTATTCAGATTGTATGTCGGCCCTCGTCGCCATCAATCTGGAGAAAGGGCAACTCGCGCATCAAATAATCCAGGAGCTGGAGATGATGACGCGGGCTCCGGAGCTCCCTTGGTTTAGGAGACACAGCCTCATCGAAGGTAATGAGTTCGCAGACAGGATCTCTAAGGCAGGATGCTTAAAAGGTAGATCACTGAGGACCACAGTGACCAAGAAAGAAGTTTATAGGAGGATCAGGGGGCACGTCCAAGACTTATGTTTGGACAGATGGAGGAACATTGTGAAGGGGAGAGAGTTATTCAATGGGGTAACAACACCCAAGTACCCCTGTAAGGTAATGCCCTACAAACTCATTAGGGTAGTTCGGGACATGGGCTCTTCCCCAAGTCTCCACAGATTTGAAATTGAGAGCAATCCTGATTGCGTCTGTGGAGAAAAGGATGTGAATGCACGCCACTACGTCTTGGATTGTCCAAGGGTAGTGGGTGCGCAGGAAGAGAGAAGGAGGGCGAGGGGCGCGATCGAGAGTGAGCTGCTGAGAAATCACAGCAAGCTTCTTGAGAAAGCCCACGACGTGGCAGCTGAGCTTTTCCTCAGCTGTGAGTGAACAGAGTCGACCGGGGTCTGCCTCCCCGCGGTCCCTGCTGGACACAGTATATAGTTTCCTATTTTGCTGTGATTAAAGGCCACCGGTAAAGAAATCCTTCCAGACACGTTGTCTGGGAGGTGGTGTTTCAAGGTACAATGTCCAATCACTAGCTTGGATACCGTTACTTGGCTTATGAGTTGAACAGAATAGCAGCGAAGGCATGCTTCGCATGCCGGCTTGTGGACCGAAAGGTCTGGGTGGCCATCTGCTTCTAGGTTATACCAACTGTGCTTAGGTGGGATCCTCCAGTTCTTGTTTATTTTGGCTACTGTTTCTATTTCTTTAAAAGTAAGTTTATTTTTCTGTAGCAAGGGTTCTTTTGTGCCTTTTTTCGCTAGCGCATCAGCAGCTTCATTGCCTTCAATGCTAACATGTAAGAGTATCCATTGAAGGTGAATTTTTGAGGTATTGAGAGTTTTTGGAGATAACCAATTATGTTCCTGCTTACTTTGTCTCTAAGTTCCCCTGTGTGACTCAAGTGTTGTATGGCACTTCTACTATCAGTAAGAATCCATATATCGTGATGTTTAATGTTTCTGATGGATTTTAAGACTTCATAGATGGCTATAAGTTCTGATCTGAAGACTGAGCAAAATTCTGGGTTTCTTCTGTTTATTTTTTCAATGCCATTTGTGGTTTTAATGAGAGAGCCACTGCCAGTGTGTCCCAACTCATCTCTGCTACCATCGGTATAGATAGTTATTGCATTTTTAGGAATTTTATATATTAATTATTTCTAATTATAATTGTTTTAAGTATTCTGGATTTTGGTATTGTCTGTTGGTGGTTTCATTTAAAGTGGCATTAAAAATAACCTTTTGTTAGTGGTTCGCATGGAGATATTTTTTTCAGCTAAATAATATTTTTCCACTTTATATTTTAAAAATCCATTTCTTTTGGCCAGGTGGAGAGGGCCTTCTTTTTTTAGTCTTAGATTGGATTCCCAATTAAGTATGTAATTGAAAGTTCTGTGTTTGTTTTCATAACTCTTGATTTTGTTTATATATTTTGGCAGATTGTAGCTTATTCTATTCTTTAAGGGCATAATGTCTGCCTCGTAAAGTACAATATCATTAGGGCAGGGTTTTCGAAGACCTGTAATAATTCTAGCTGCACTTAGTTGTATCCTTTCCAGTGATTTTAGATTTGTTTCAGATGCTGTACCATAGATTTGATATCCATATTCCAGGATAGGTCTCATTAGAGATGTGTAAGTTAATTTTATTGTTGTTGCTTCAGTTCCCCACTCTTCCTGAAATATATTTCAAGATTTTTAGTCGGTCTCTTCCTTTTCTAACAACTCCTTCAATATGCTTACTGGAGTTGATTTCTGGATCCAGGGTGTAGCCGAGATATTTAGGATGTTTATTATATTGCAATTGTTGTTCTTTCAGAATAATTTTTGGTCTTATTTTGTATAGTTTCTTATCGGTATTAAAAAGACAGGTTTCAGATTTTTGGGGGTTAAATTCTAATTTATGTTTATTAGCAATTTTTTCTAGGTGGAGAAGAGTCTTGTTAAATCTCTTTCAGCTTTTTTCCAGTTAGCGCTGCTGCTCCATAGAATAATGTCATCAGCGAAAAGTCCAATATTGGTTTTATGTGAAATTTATTTTTCTATGCCTGCAATAAATAGAGTGAAGAGAGTTGGGCTAAGGACTGATCCTTGTGGTAATCCTTGGTACAATTTGAAGGTTTTAGATAGAGTGCCATTATATTTGATCCTGATTTATATATTTTTAAGAGAATCATTTATCCAAGTGATAGCTTTTCCATCAATTTTGAAATGTTTGTATAATTTTGTAATTAACTTGTTTTTCCATACCCCTTATCAAAAGCTTGTATACGGTCTAAAAAGCAGCTATGGTGTGGTTAGTTGGTTTTTCGTTTTGTGCATCTTTTACCTTTTGTGTGAAAAATAAGAGTTGGTCTATTGTCCCATGTCCTTTCTTAAATCCATATTGTTCTTCTGGTAAGAGATTTATTGTGTCGGGGTGGTAGGTGAGTCGTCTGAGTATAATATTTTCTATTAATTTGCAGCAAATATTTGTTAGGGAGATAGGTCGGTAGTTTTTTGGGTCATCAGCAGATTTGTCAAGTTTTTTAATGGGAATTATTGTTGCATTTTTACAGTCTTGGGGCAATTTTCCAGTTTTCCAGGAGTTATTGAAAATATTAAGAAGTCTTTCTTTGCCAATTTTGCCCAAGTTTGATATCATTCGGCCATGGATTCCATCTGGCCCAGGAGTGTTGTTTAGGTCAGTGTTTTCTAATGCATAAGCTAGCTCTTTCATATTGATTTTTTTCATGGAAAATATTATGAGTGCTGGTGACATTTTTTACAGTCATGAATAATCTTTCGGGTCTTTTATCAACCTTGATTTTACTACTTATTTGTTATGAATTACCTAAAAGATTGGCAGCAATTTGGTCATTAGTTGCTGGTGTACCGTCTGTATTCTTAATCATATTTGTGTTTTCAGTTTGTGGCTGGACTCTGTCAATTTGTTTTGCCCAATTCCAAAGTTTTGTATTTGGGTTTCTTGGGTTCAGGTTTTCACAAGTTTGTTTCCATTTTTCCCTTTTCACATTTACGCATAATCTTTTTTTTATTTTTGCAATCACAATGTTCAGTTCAGTTCTACAATATTTTTGGTTTTGGGTGCACTTTTTTGTAGTTCATTTCTTTTAGTTATAAGTCTTTGAATATTTTTTGCCTGGTGTGCATAATTTGGAATCCATTTCTTAATATTACCTCTTGGTATTGAAACTTTGGCTGCTTTAATAATGGTGTTTTCGAAAGATATCATATTAGCCGTTTTGAAGTTCCAGAATTTTTCTTAATTGAGCTAGTTTTGGTCTTGGTGCAATTTCTATCAAATTAGGCAAATGATCACTTCCAAAACTTTTTAATATTTTCTATTTGCATTTGTGTAAAATGTCAGGATAGTAAAAACTTATATCAAGGGCTTGTGCAGTATTATAGCTTGTAGGAATGATGGGTAGGATTCCCATCATTTAAGCACATGAAGGCATTGTCGTCAAATATGTTTGATAGTATTTTGCCTTTTGGGTTTGGCGTAGAACATCCCCATAGTTGATGTTTGGCATTAAGGTCACCTACAATAATAGTGTTGTCTGTAAGAAATTGAGCCATTGTTCCATCGTCAATAAATGTATTGTTTGGAGGGTGATACATATTGTATATGTGGATGGCTTTGTTTTGATTGAGGTAGACTTTGATACCTTGGGCTTCGAGGTCTAATGTGTTTGTAATATTAACGGCTATGTCCTCATAGTACAAATTCTTGATTAAAATTGCTAGGCCACGCCCTTCAACAGCATATACAGATGGATCTTCAGACCTTACCCTGAGTAATGGAGGGGCCGGAATTAACATAATACTGCAAGATGAAACAAACATCAAAATCAAAGAAGGAGCAGGACAGATTTCGTCAAACTTCACTTGTGAACTGACAGCTATCTGGAAAGCCCTTGATGTATGCCTTAACCAACCATCCCTGCATCAAGCAGAAGGAATTTTAATATACAGCGACTCCATATCCGCTCTAGAAGAAATTCAGAAGGGCACTACTAAAATCACACAGAAAATACACTCGTTACTTACCCAACTGGAACCATTGGAGAATAACTGCATTCTACAATGAATCCCTGCCCATTCTGGGATCAGGGGTAATGAAATGGCATTCGAATTGGCAAAGGAAGCCAGAAAGTTGAGCCAAAGGAAAGAACAAATGTCATTATTTGACGCTGATTCTTTGTCAAAATACAAGATAATATATTAAACGAAAAAATAATAAAAGATCAAAATGCGAAATAAACCCTGAGAGAAAAATGACAAAAACTATAACAAGACTTAGAACAAAACACTATAAAGGAATGACAATACATCTAGATGGCACAAGAACCTATAGGGCATGCAACAATTGTCCTGGTGTGGAACTTACACCTACCTACTATTATTGTGCCTTCTACAAGCTTCGGTAAGCTTTTTAAGGCATAACTCATAGTTAGGTGTCTCCGAGCAACCCGCCGCAGAGGAGGGCCAAGGAGAGGACTGGAGAGGCGACGGCAAGGCCGTGGGCGCCCCGGGGGAGAGGAGGGCTAGTGCACGCCGTTTTGAGGGAACCAAGGCAGCGCCGAGCACAACTCCGGCACTGAAGGCTTCAAAAATATGGGATCATCAAAGATCAAAGGTCTGGCTTTTACCTTTCGACCTCCCGAAGGAAGTAAACTTACACCTACCCACATATTCTTATAGCCAGCAATGGCCGCAGCCTTGCAAAAATTAGACATAGACCCTGAGCAGCAGCTTTACACACCTAAGATAGTGGACATTGCTGCTGCTGTGATGGAGATACATGGATACATCTGAGGCTCTTTATTGGACACGACAACAACAACGGCATTCCAGAGTAAAATAAATTATCAGAGATAGATACATATTTTTCAAATGAATTAAAATAAATATAATCGATACTGAGTGAGAGTTGAATTAAAAATATTAGAAATTTATTATCTTCGGAAACAAACCGTATCTAAAATATCAATTTTCTTTTTGCTACATGTTTTAACATGCTTTTTACATGCTATTTTACATATCTCTGATTTTATTTGAAAATCGTTAACCAATTCTTCATACTTTTGGCGAAGTGGTGTTTTATTAATTTGTTATTTGATATTATTAGGGTTCTTTCCTGGTATTCAAAAAGGAAAAATACATGCCGATCAGTTATATTTTTCAATTTATCAAACAATTTGGCCGCTGAATCTCTGATTCTGGTAGAGCGCCATCTGGCGAATAAAATTGTAACTAAAATCAATTTCGAATTTTTCATTATTTGCCATAAAAAATCCCATTGCATCCTGAACACAATGGTGTTTACCGCATTGCTCTAGCGCAAATATTCGCGGAGTTATTAATTTTTAAAATAGTGCGGGACTTTTGGATCACCCTGTACTTTATTACAATGTCCATATAAGATTATATATGATTAAATACAGAATAAATATAAATATGAATATATAATGATAGATATATGAATAAATAGATAAAATAATTGATATATATATAAGGTCTTCCTTGGTGACGCCCACCGCGAGAAAAACTCCGCCACCGATGGACTGCGAGAGTTCTTTCCCACAGAGTGGGCAGGTCGATGTGTTGGCTGGCATTACCCAATACCAAAACCAAAAGAGAGAGAGAGACAATTGACATAGTTTTATTGACCTCTTGTCAATACATGTCACAGTCCACTGCACTATTTATGTGGTAATGAGAAATTTACAATGTTGATGATAATTATAACAAAAATGATTAAAATATACAAAGATAGAGAAAGAGATTCTCATTAAAGTTTCACCTAAATAAACATAAAGAATAAGCATGTTCAAGAGAGAGACTATTTGTTTAACTAATACATTTGGAGAACTCTATCTAATATAAAATTACATGAAAAACAATGGAAAAATATCAAAACATTCTATTTAATTATTTATCTATTCTCTCTGTTTCTCTCTATATATATGATGATACCTACCACAGACTCTCAAATTTAAGAAAATATTTTAAATAAAACGATAGATAGCAATTAAATTTTTTAATGAAATAAAAGTTAGTAATGTGTGTCTTTTTTATTTGTATGACGAGCTTTCGGACATTTGAAGTGTCTTTCTACACACGCAGCATAACTATTTATAACTAAAGAAACGAATTGCTAACGATTTATTTTATAATTCCTCAGAATTTTATAGCAATATCAATTATCTTTCAATGTAATCTACCCTCAATTTTATTGAAGTTACTAGCGGATGTGTACCCGGCTTCGCCCGGGTTTTATCCGAGTGAAAGTTTGCCTAACGAATATTATATATTATGAAGTATAATAAACAATGTTAAAGATTAGTTTTAATTATTAATCAAGATTGTGTGTGAATATGTGAGAAAGATGTAATATCGCTGTTGTTTGCTTGGCCGACTGTTTTACATATGGTGTTATCTTAAAATTGCTTGTTTTGAATATTTTTTTAGATTGAGTTGAATGAATTGCTGAATTTTTTTATATATTTATATATAAATAAAATTAACTCTGTTGATTTTTTTGTATTTAATCGATAACAGCGAAGTTACGCATGTTAAAGTTAGGAAAAATATTTTGATGTTAAGCAAAACCTGCTCCATCTCGTTTTACATAAATGTTGAAAATTTGGTCGAAATTGATGCATTGTAACGAAAGTTTTTAGTGAACAACGCTTATGAAATTTGCATTTTATTAATATAGATATAACATTTTTAAATATAAATTTAGTGATTTTGGCATTCATTTGCTCACTCGCGATGACACTTCAATTATTTGGAACTCATTTTTTAATGGATCATATTTTAACTAATAGAAAAATGACCCTTCCCTATTTTATCAAAAAATGTATAATTTCTTGATGTTGATAAACAATCAATCTTGATATTTAAAGACTTACAATAATTGTCATGGAGATATTTTAAGCATTTTTTCTCTGATGGGGTTTTACACAAATCCCAAGGAGGTTCATGATAGAAACCTGGAGCTTTTCATTCGTTCCTACTTGGAATTCCTAAACAATCATTCAAAATATTTGAATTATCAACTCCCAATTAGATCCGAGTTAAAATCGCTCATCACAACAAACAAAAAAAAAATATTTATATAAATAAACAAATAGGGTCATCTTTTATTGATTTTAATGATACAAAAACACACAATATACTTTTTATAATATATAAGAAATAAAATTATTATAATTATGAAATTTTCTATCACAAATAATACAAACTTCTACTGTCTTTACCTCGATGAAATAGATGGCGCGTTCTTGCCTTATAATTACTTTAAGCCTAACTGTCTTTGTTGTTTGCGGAAGAGCATTACTCAATGCAATATATTTATATATAATTCTACTGTCCTAAAAGCTTATGTTCATAGTTTGCTCAAATATCATAACTAATATCCCATTGTCACACATATAAGCAGAATTGTTCAATAAAGTAATATAGCTCTAAAGAATCGGTCTGGTAGATTAAACTGGCGAAATCACCGGGAGGGTTCACCATTGACCTCCAGTCCTGGATCTTCGGGACAGGCCATCGATCTGGCCATCCTCGCATCGGCGAAATCAAGAATCAACCGATACTTCGTCCAGGTCGGACTGGCCCAGACCATCGAGGACCCCATCATCGCCTGGAGGAGGACACTATCTCGGTGGGGACCTGGCTGATTGTATATAATTCCCTTGATCTTTTTATTGTAAATATTGACTAAGAAGTCAATAAAAGTGTTCTAATTGTCAATTGTCACTGATGATCCAAGCCCTTCCCATATTTTTCATCGCATTAAGGTCAGTAGAAGCTTGTATTATGTGTAAAAGAAAATTTCGTACTTAATAAATATGTTTTTTATATATAGATGAAGTGTTATTGCCTTCAGTTATCTTTTTATTCAGAGAAATGGCTAATGCTTTCATTTCTATGTCCTATTTATTATTTAAAATATCTACAAATCCTCCGAAAATCTCGGCCCAAATAATTCCATTTCGGTCAAAAACGATTAAAGGGTTAATATTCTTATCATAGAATCTGATGAATAGATCCAGAATTACAGTCAAATTCTAAAATTAAATTAGAAAATAATGAGAATATAATGTGGATCTCTCATAAATTGATTTCTAATATATATAACTAAGCACAAACTGATCATCAAGTTATAATTAACTGCATAGATTTTATACCTTATCACTCAATATATATTTGCATATTGGCATCAACTTGATACTCCCCTCCTCTACTTTATTATTTACACATATAAATAATATTTCTCTTAAAAATGTTTCCTTGTGGAAATTTTATTTTTTTCAGCTTTTGATTTTCCTCATGTTTGAATTGCATTTATTTTGACTACTTTTGATCTAAAAGAAACAAAGATCGCCTATCCCGTCAAAATAGACGTCAAAACTAGACGCCATCTATCGTTTTGACGTCTATTTTGACGGGAGAGGCGACCTTTGTCTCTTTTAGATCAATATCCTCCCGGCAAAATTTCCATCTATAGACTACTTTTGAATCATTCTAAAAAGCTTCATATTTGATTTAAAAGATGTATAATTTAATGTGAATCAGAGCTCATTATAAAAATGTTCAATTTAAAGAATTTTTTAATATTATAATCCCATCGGTAAAATTATAAACCGGATAGTTGGCGATCTATGGATACGCTCCAGGAGCTTGGGCTTTACCTATATGTTATTACTGTTAAAATTATCTGAGGAAAGCTTCTTTTACGTTATATTTTCGGGTGTAACAGCCCATCAACCGATAGAATGGTATTTGAAATAAAACAAATCCATATGCTCCTGCAAGGTCTGGAGGTCACCTCTACTCCACCAACTCTCCATGTGTAAATAGCCAGGCCAAGGTGGCTCGAATGTAACACCTGTAAACTGAGACGAGATAAATAAATGCATATACTGTTAAACCTGTTTTATAGCGCCCCCTCTAAATAGCGCCTCCCTCTCTATAGCGCCCGATTTTAAATACGTAGTACGATGCGATTTACATTAAAAGTGACCTGTCTATAGCACCCCCTCTTTATAGCACCCTATTTTGGTGAGTCCCAAGAGGGGACGCTATAGACAGGTTTAACTGTATAGGAATTTTGGTGCGAAAGACGATCTAAAGGAAAGATGAATTGCCTGGTAAGTTAATGAAAAAGAAACATTGCTTGCAATCAAGAAAATTTATAAGAAGGGGATAGACATGTAAAAAAAGAATACTTTTTCTTTCATCGATTTCAATAAAAATATTTTATCCACGTCAGAATGATTTGAAAATAGATATGCAACAGAGATTTAACATAGAATCAAAAGGTTTATAAAATATATGTTTTGTTTAATTAAAAATGTTGAATTTTAAATATTTAATTTTGGAAATCTGTATACACAGCTAATACACATGAGGAATATTGACATATAAAAAAGATTCTGGTATTTCCTGAAGGTGGTCTCTTATTGGAGGTTGTATTATATCAGGATATTTTAGATTTTACAAAGAGGGGCGGTCATCAGATGAATCATCAATGAGAGGTACTACTGTAACAGGATCGTCTAACAGAATAGCATAACAGAGAGAATGGTTCAGGATTCCAAACAAGAATGGTGCCAAAGATGACAGGGCCGAATTAATGTCTCAGTACAAGTGCAGCAAGGCGTCCCACCCAACAATGGGGGAGGTGTGACAAAGGAAGTTTTCTGTCGGAATCCCTTCATTACAAAGACAATACAAACAGAGAGTAAAAAAAAGCTAAATAAAGTTGATGCCTCATTAGCAGAGCAACAATGGCCGCCTTCGGTGATATAACGAGCCGTGACTCCCCATGTACCATATGTATCTCTGACATCACGTCAGCATCCTGTTTTTGTTTTTAACGACAGTCCTCAAACTAAACACTAGGGAATATGAAACATAAGAGAAAAATTTGAAAATGGTCAGGTGTTGATATTATAAACAACAACAAAAAAGGCATCTCCTGACCGCTAACATAAACATTTTTAGATGACAAAGCGCCATCTAGTGGAATAAAAATCAACTAAACGTTGATTAAGCTTGTTCGGTGATTATTGGCCAACACATTTCATTGATAAATCAAGAAAAGCCAATCAGGTACCCGTTTCGGGCTGTTGGCCCTGGTTAGCGTGTTTTAGGCTGTAGCTATACGACCAAATATTTGGTCCTAGAGACTTCCTGAGATATCAAGAAATAGGCATTTGCGAACAAATTTGCGTAAATACACTAGGGAATATATCTTCAACTAGTATATCAACCTTATGAGCATATATCTAATACGATTGTAATACAGGGTGGACCAGAAAAGATGATACTTTTTATATTGCGAATATTCTAGAAAGTAATAAAGATTTACTTAGAAAAAAAAATAGTTTAAAATCACTTTTCATTTATTTTATCTGGGTGCAGGCATGCTCTTTTATATACGTTTTAATTCTAAGGTATAATGCCCCACCTGTATTTAGAAATATATGTTATTTAGCACGATTGTTTCTTTTTTCAAATTAAACAATTATCTACATACTTACTGCACAAATAATGGGAGAGCCTGGCTCATCAGTAATGAACCCTACCAGAAGTTTCGCCAGATTAATCTACCAGCCCTATCTGATAAAATTGTTTTATTTGAAAAATAAATATTCGCAACGAAATAGTTTCCTTTTCTAATTATATTTGCATATTTATATAATGGTTCGCCATATTCAACTTAAATTAAACCCAAGTCTTTCACATATACATAGTTATTTATTTAAAGAATACTTATTTTGGATCAAATATATTTTATTTTTCTAAAGTTTTAGTGTAACAACACGCCCAGCTTCTTCGGGGAACAATATTGTTTGAAGAGGCTTGCTTATCCCTTCACAACTACTATAAAATTTAAAGTATGTAAAACACCTACTATATAAGTAAATAAATATATATACAGTAGAACCTCCCTTTAGCGGGCACCCCGCTAGCGGACATCTCTCCACAAAGGGCAGTTTTCATTTGCAAAATTATCATTTTAACAATTTAGCAACTCTCTGGTAAGAGGACACCTCTCCCTAAAGGACACTTTGGCTCTGCAATTAGGTGTCCTTTACAGGGAGGTTTTACTGTATATATATATATAATAAAAAATAATTATAATATATAATTGTAAAAAATATATATATAAAACAAAATATATTATTATTTATTTAAGTAACCCAGGTTCCTGGAGCGTACAGAAGTCGCCAACTACCCGGGATGTCCTTCTGACCTGAGTCTTCTTGGATTTATATACAATGCCAGTGGAAGTCCAATTAATGAGGTGTCGCCAGGCAGATTTCTTTCTTGGGAGATTTTCTAGGGATGCTGGACATATGTTGGTGATACCTAGGAGAGTGGCTGTCTGGAATCTTTGGTATTGGAAGGTTGGGCAAGTGAAGAGGAGGTGGTCTACGGTTTGATCTTCATCTTGGCAGTGGGGGCAAATTGGGTCTTCTTTCGATACCGTTGCAAAGTCTGCCTGAATGTAACCATTGCCGGTCAGGATTGTTGTGGAGGTAGATCCATGCTTGATGTTTCGAAGCATTTGGAGGAGTAGTTTCGGGGTAGCAGCAAATCTTCGTAGATTTCTGGTGGAGTAATCTTGGATGTAGAGGTCTGTCCACATTTTGAGGGCTATCTGTTCTTTTTTTACCGCGCGCGACGCTCTTTGGGAGGGTGGTAAAGGATAGTGGCAGATTAGAATGTGCTGCAGCCTTTGCCGCCTGATCCGCCAGTTCATTTCCTGGAATACCGCTGTGGCCTTTGATCCAGCAGAGTTGCACATTTGGTGAAAAATGCAGGTTGTAGATTATTTCCGCAATTAGTTGTGTTCTTGGGGGCCAAGACCTACATATGGCTGATAGAGCTGATTGGCAGTCTGAGGCAATGATAAAGTGTTCTTTCGGGAAATTCATGGTGATTTTTGTTGCTTAAAGAATGGCAAGCAGTTCAGCTTGGAACGCTGAGCACTCCTGGTGGAGTTTAAGTTGTATGGTTTGTAGAGGAGGTGGTAGGATGACTCCAGCCCCAACTCCTTCTGATGATTGGGATCCGTCTGTGTAAATGGTGGTGACATTTAGTTGTAGTGATTTGGTAAAATAGATTATCTTCCGTAATGGAGGATAGGGTAAAAAGGAAGGACTTGGGCGTGATTCGTAGTGGCCCGTTTTCAAAGTTTTTAAATATTCTATGTGAGCCTTTATAGTGATATCGAGTGGGGGACAACCCGTCAATGAAATAGCTAGTATTGTCGGTGTGCATGGACCACCTCTTATTATTGCTTTCGCATAAAAATATATAAGAAAAACATAGTTATATATTAAAAATAAAGAAGGCATCTCCTGACCACGAGCACATGTGCGTTTTAGATGGCAGAGCGCCATCTAGTGGAGCAAAAATAAACTAAACGTTTATTTAGCTTGCTCCGTGATATTTGGCTCATGTGCTCGTGGTCAGGAGATGCCTTCTTTATTTTTAATATCAACACCTGTGACCCACTTATCTTTTATTTTTTTCTATTGTTTTTTCATTGTTATATATGTGAATCTGGTCATTTCTGCATTTCCACACATGATTAACCATATTCGTGCCATCTCATATACACTCATGGACAAAACTTTAGGAATTTGTACATTTTAGCATGTATATATTTTTATTCATATATTTCATTATAAAAGCATAGAGGGCTCCTCTCCCGTCACATTAAACGTCAAAACTAGGCGCCATCTATTGACCGTCGCCGCAAACTAGCGGCCTAGGGTCGGTGACAAAGCCACAACACCAGCTTCGGGAAACTAAAAAGCGTCCACCAAGAGACCTCAGTTTGCCAAAGCTGGTGTTGTGGCTTTGTCACCGACCCGAGGCCGCTAGTTTGCGGCGACGGTCAATAGATGGCGTCTAGTTTTGACGTTTAATTTGACGGGAGATGCGCCCTATGATTTTATAGATCAATTTCCTCCCGGAAAAAATTATATTTTATTATATTTATTTTTTAAGGAGAACGTTCGAATTTACATTTATGGGAAATCCTCCGCCGTTATATAAACAAATACAAAGTGATTTATGCTTAAAATATGAATCTTCCTTAAATTTTGTCAATGAGTGTATGCTAACTACCATACAAAAATGATCGGGATCTGGTGTTTATGTACAACTGACTATACACGGACTTCCACATGCGAGCAGCTTGCTATATACTTAATATAAAAACATATGCAGCACCTCATTTGATCTCTATAACATCTATATAAATCTTCCATGCAAAAAAAAAAATAATAATAAAATCGGGAAGCGATGTTCATGTGCAACCAACCATGCATATACGTTCACATATGAACAACTAAAAATGCTCAATTTTTCTTTATATAGCACATAAAAAGATCTATACTTAAGCCTGTCTATAGCGCCCCCTCTTGGAACTCGCCAAAATAGGGTGCTATAGAGAGGGGGATGCTATAGACAGGTCACTTTTAATGTAAAATGTTTACATTTTAATGTTTAAAGTCGGGCGCTATAGAGAGGAAGGCGCTATTTAGAGGGGGCGCTATAGACAGGTTTAACTGCACAATTAAACGTACACATATTTGTGCCATAACACAGGTGCCGGATACCCCATGTATCAATACAAAAACATGTACAATTACACACGTCTCCAACGCGTGAACTAACACTCCTGTATGGTTAGGTACAATTTGGATTATAGATAAGAAACACACAAGGTAATAAGGCCAAATATAGATAAATAAATAGTGTGCGACGTTTCGGTAACAACATTTTGATACCAGGACATCATACACTCTTTATTTGGATTTGGTCTTATTACCTTGTGTTACTACACTTGCATAATAACAAATATGTCATAAAATTTCCCCACGTTCATATACAAACATTATATATGCACAGTAGCATGTGCAATTAAACGGACGAGGAAAAAGACCTGAAGAATCCATACAGAGCATTTCCTTTAGGAAGAAAGCGGCCTTGACTATGATTTACATCAGCCATTGAGAGAGATTTGGAATTCCCTGGTCCATCAGTTATGATATAATTCATGGAAGGTTTTCAATCTTCCTGGGGATTTCTGTGGAAACTCAACACTGTGGAATTTCAGCGCCACTCATTATAGGTACTATGTTCATAACACAACTCTATCTGTCTAGTAGTAAGCTCTTACTACGACGAGAGGTGACCTACATTATTTAGGTTATCGAATGTTTTACATTCTTCTATATACATGTTATTTATTTAAGTAACCCAGGTTCCTGGAGCGTACAGAAGTCGTATATACATGTTAAAAATTAATTTGTTGTTGTTGTTAGATAAAGGGTTGATAAGACAAAGGATCGATAAGATAAAGGGTTGAGGTGCAGTCGTGATAAGAAAAAGATAATTATTTACCGTCAAGTAGCTTTTATTTTCAATTACTTGAGGAAATATTACACATTAATTATTTTCAGATTATATAGAATTTATAAAGTTAATCCTATATATTAGTGATTTAAAAGGATAGATATGTTAACTACGCATATTTACAACAAAACTGAAAGTCTTTCTAAAAACGATGATAACAAAAGTAAAATTATCAATGAATAAAATAAAAAAATATATATATTTAAAATATAGAAATATTTGAGTTTTTAGATTATATAATATACATATAGGTAAAAAGAGAAAAATAATAAGAAATGATTGAAAATGTAATGCTCCGAGCCAACTCAAATGAGCCTTTTAGATCTCAAAGTGGTATCTTTCTAAATAAATTTCAACTGAACGTTGATTTTAAATGTGTTGGCCAATATATTGGAATAAAGTTAAACTTAGCTTCTAGTTGATATTTATTCCGAAATATGGCACTTTGCTATCTGAAAGTCTTATTTGAGAATTTCAGGGCATTTCACCTTTTAATTCATACTATAGAGACAAAGGTCTCCCTTCAAAATAGACGTCAAAACTAGACGCCATCTATTAACCGTCGCCGCAAACTAACGGCCTCGGGTCGGTGACAAAGCCACAACACCAGCTTTGGCAAATTGAAAAGCGTCCACTTAGATGGCGTCTTAGTTTTGACGTTTATTTTGATGGGAGAGGCGACCTTTGTCTCTTTAGATCAATATCCTCCCGGCGCAAAATTTCCATCTATACATACTATATACATTTATAAAGGATTAATAATGTAACGTAGACAATTAGGAAAGACAAACTTCAGGATGACACCGAAATATATTCAAGGCACAAGCACAAACTAGAGAGATATATTTATAACCCAGGTTCCTCGGCACAAGCTAAAATTGATAAAATACAAGGGAAGCAATGAGGGGAGTTTTCGCAGAGTAATAAAATATATAAACATCAAAATTAATATTCTGTTAATACACTCACTCCTCACTTTCTTACTGCTACTCTTTTTGTGTTGTTTTTCTTGCTTCCCTCTTTCTCTTTCCTATTTTTTTCTTTTTCTTCTGTCTATATCGTTATTTCCTTTGTCTCACTGCTTTGTTCTTATGCATATCTCTGGTGAATCCTGTATAGGGTCAGTGACCCTAAATAAAGGCTTTTTGTTGTTGTTGTTATATTCTGTTAATAAAATAATAAATACTGTGCAACAATATAATGGCGTATTAAAGACAAATAATAAACATTCTTTTATTTTTTACAATTTGATGACTGAAGAGTGCTTTTTTTAATATACAGGAATACCAGATTTTTGAATTTATCGAATAAACAATTTTTCAATATGAAAAAATAGTACAAATGTGATATCATACTGGGATAAGGTTCATAAATTATGAAAAGGGCATTTCCTTATCGTGCAACTGAAAGTTGCTGATGACTTGCGCCATCTATCGGAATGAATATCAACTATTCTCGTTGATTTCTAATTATTCCAGAATTGGCTAATTAGCCAACTTTCAGTTGCACGATAAGGAGATGCCTTTTTCATAATTTTTCAATAGTTCCTAATATAAAATACATCTAATTAAAATCTTATTCGATGGTAAACTTCCACGAGTTTACGATTAGTTCTTATCCCGGGCCTTTGGCCATCTACGGAGGCACTCCAGTACCTTGGATCATTCATATACACTCATGGACAAAACTTAAGGAGTTTGTACCTTTTAGCATGTATATCGGGATCCAGACAATAACTCTGAAAGATATTTGATATACAGTGACATTTATTGAAGACACGAGATAAACAAGTGTGATCAAAATTTCCTCTGTCTCATTTAAAACTGACGCTATCAAAGACTTTTCACTTCCTTAAGTTTTGTCCATGAGTGTATAAATTATCATATATACATTGTATAATATTATATTTAGATTTTTCACATATCACAATATTTTGATCACATGTCACAAGTGACAGTTTTGATATAATAGAAGACGTGGTCAAGAGGGGACTTGAAGATTCTGTACATATTTAAAATATCTTTCTTTCATTTCAAAATTTTTGTTTATCTTTAAAGTGCAAGTGTCCCTAGGGGGACATAGCGCTCTAAGTCGAAATAAAGAAAATGAAGATAGATATTTCAGGGTATTAAGTCAGTGAGAAAGTAGAAAGCGACTTGAATACATTTAGAGAAAAATGTTTCCCAAAATAAAGAAATTTCTTTAATTCAAATATTGATTGAAGCGTTAGACTAACAATGGCGTAAATTTTTAGTTTTTTGCCAGATCTTGATCAAAGAGGTTTGTGAAAGTAAGTTTTTCTCCATCTCAAAGACAAATTCTAAGAAAAATGCAAAGAATGACAGCCATGCACACAAGACGTACAAATATATGGCTTTTGAAGATATAAATGGCTTATTACCTTGGAAAATGAAATGATAATACTGGGACGATAACGAAATTGAATTTTTTATTGATTCTACACAGAACTTAGAATAATTATGTGGAAGATTTGCTCGATGATTTAAAAATGATAATATTTTCAGTTATAGATTATTAAAATACTCAAGATTTTTTCTGTTTAGGAATAAACTCAAGAAACTAAGAGTATACTGAACTATATAAACATATAACCAAAGTTACTGTGATAGATAACATTTTTTAAAAAATCCCCTGCGCCTATCCTGAAGCACACAAAAAGGATCGAATTCAATTTACAAAGTTTGATATCACATCAATTCGATTCTTATATAATTTACCTCTCTCTATATATATTGTTGCACCAGGTTGCGGCTTGGCAGACTCTTCAGCCTGGATTCTCTCCTGTGCTGGGTCCTGCATCTTACCAGAGCGTGTTTCAACCATCCTAGAAATTTATAAAAGGGAATAACGAGATAAGTCTTCTTTAAGTAGCCACCAGCATCCCTTCTTTATTTTCTCACATCAAAGAGAGCAGTGAAGTCACAGTGTACCTAAATACAAATGATGATAAATTAATAATCTGTTTTAAATAAATATCATAGAATATTTTATATAAAAATAAATAAATATATAATTTAAATTTCAAATATATTAAAACTAATATAAGAAATACGCCATTAATCATGATGTAACACTTCCCCCTCTCCAGAGGTCGTCACGTCCTCGTGATTGACCTCATCAATTCTTTCAAAATAGGGTTTGATTCTTGAGACATGGACAATCAATGGGTCTTGGCCAGGATTATCTTTTGGTTCAATTAAGTAATTTACGTTGGATAGCTTCTTTAATATTCTATATGGGCCAAAATATTTTCTCAGTAGTTTCTCACACTTTCCTATTTTCCTAATTGGTGTCCAAACTGCTACTAATTCTCCTGGTTCGTAGCTTCTTTCCATGTGTTTCTTGTCATAGTTCTTTTTCATTCTTTCTTGAGTCTTTATTGTGTTGTTAATAACTAATTTTCTTGTTCTGTTTATTTTGTCTAAGTGATGTTTTATGTATTCATCATAATCATCTTTGTCAATGTCCACCGAGATATTCCTGTCGTCCAAAAGAGACGTGGGTTCTCTTCCAAACATCAGGAAAAAGGGAGAATATCCTGTGGTTTCCTGAATTGTAGTATTGTAAGCGTGAGTGATGAATGGGAGTATTTCGTCCCAATTTTTCTGATCAGTGTTCACATACATACTGAGCATATTGATCAATGTTCTATTTAACCGCTCTGTCAATCCATTAGTCTGGGGATGATAGCTCGTTGTGAAGCAATGTTTAATCTTGCACGTTTTCATCACCTCTTTCATTAAATTACTGGTAAATTGAGAGCCTCTGTCACTAATAAGATATTGTGGGGCTCCGTGCCGAAGAAAAATATCCTCTACTAGAAATTTAGAAACTTCTTTCACTGTTGCTTCCGAGACTGCTCTTGTTTCTGCATATCTAGTGTAGTAGTCCGACAGCACGATTATCCATTTTTTCCTGTTTTTCGTAGATGGTAGTGGACCAACAAAGTCAATTCCAATTCTTTCGAAAGGAAAGTTGGCTGGGGGGATGGGCTGTAGTAGTCCAGAAGGTAATTGGTTTGAGCCTTTCCTACTTTGGCAAAGGTGACACGTCTTAACGAATTCTGAGACATCCTTTAGCATGGATGGCCAAAAGTATTTACTCTTTATTCGGTACATGGTTCTGGCGACGCCCAGATGGCCATTCGACATATGATTGTGATATTCTTTCATAATTTCTCTCTTTTTATTCTCTGGAACCACAAGCAACCACGCCCTGCCTTCAGGGTTCGGGTTTTTCTTAAAGAGGCATCCATCTTCTTCTTTAAAGTTTTGCGCAATTGATCGCCTGCTTCCATTAAGGTTTTTCTTAACACTTTCGATAAATTTATCCTCTTCGTCTGTTATTTGATTTAAAAATAGCCTTTCAAAATCCTCATCCCAATCAGTTTCTGGTAAGGGCCCCCTAGATAAGCCATCGGCGTCCAGATGCTTCTTTCCCGATTTATGTATTATATCGAAGTCATATTCTTGAATTTTCAATGCCCATCTTGCCAATCGACCTGTTGGATCCTTCAAGTTTTTGAGCCAGCATAAGGCGTGATGGTCTGTTACTATTTTAAAGTGTCTTCCATAAAGGTAGGGTCGTAATTTTGACATTGACCAGACAACGGCCAGACATTCTTTTTCAGTGGTTGAATAATTTTGCTCCGCTTTACTTAGGGTACGACTCAAATATGAGATCACCTTCTCTTCACCACCGATGTCTTGGACAAGTGTTGCACCTATGCCGATGTTGGACGCATCAGTATGAACATAAGTAGGTGCATTTGGATTGAAGTGACCTAAAATTGGTGGACTTAATAGTGCTGTTTTTAGGGTTTGAAACGCTTCCTCTTGTCTTTCTGTCCAGGTAAATGATACACTTTTTTTTATAAGGTTGGTCAAAGGGTCAGCAATTTTTGAAAAGTCTTTGATAAATTTTCTATAATATGAACACATTCCCAAAAAGGATTGTACTTCTTTGACCTTTTTGGGCCGAGGAAAATTTCTGACAGCTTTGATGTTATGTTCCGCGGGTTTTATACCATGTTTGCTCGTTATATAGCCGAGAATCTCCAATTCTTCAAAAGCAAATCGGCATTTTTTGTCGTTTAACCTTAAATTAGATTCACGAAAACATCTAAAAACAGCTTCAAGTCTTTTGAGGTGCGTTGGAAAATCCGGGCTATATATGATAACATCATCCAGATAACACAAACAAATTTGCCATCTCAGATTTCCAAGCATATTCTCCATATTTCTCTCAAAGGTAGCAGGCGCGTTACAAAGTCCAAAAGGCATCACGTTGAATTCATATAATCCATGCGCTGTAGTGAAAGCTGTTTTCTCTTTGTCTCTTTCTTCGACTTCAACTTGCCAATATCCAGATCTGAGGTCTATTGCTGAGAAGTGTGTAGATCCTTGGAGAGTATCCATAACTTCGTCTATTCTAGGGATCGGATAGACATCTTTTACCGTCACATTATTCAGTTTTCTGTAGTCCACACAAAATCTGTATTTACCATCTCGCTTCTTGACCAATATTACTGGAAAAGACCAGGGGCTAGAAGATGGCCTAATTATGCCTTCTGTAAGCATCTCGTCAATTTGCTCTTTTATAATATCTCGTTCTTTAGCACTTACCCGGTAAGGCTTGTGTTTAATTGGCTTCGCGTCTTCTGTGTCTATCCGATGTTTTGCCAAATTGGTTCTCCCTAATCTCGATGAAAAAAGATCTCCATACCTTTCTAAAACTTGTTTTAACTCCTTCTGTTCCTTTGGTGAAAGATTTTCGTTTATTTGGAATCTAGGTTCTTCGTTCTTTTCTACCTCTCTTTCTCGACTCACATTTATTTTCGCTGGACTACTTCCAAAAGCCAATGTTTGGTTTTTCATTATTTTTAACGGTCGAGGATACGGATTAGTTATCCAGATGTGTGTTTCCCTATTTATAACATTGATCAAGCTTCTTGCTAGACGAAGTCCATTTGTTTGAAACATTTTGCTGCTCTCTTCGATAATATATTCTCCATCCTCTGTTTCTACCAATGCCTTGATCAATTTCATGGAACATTCCGGTACAATGGAATCCTTGGCACTCTTTATTTTCAACATTTCAAAATTGATTTCGTCATGATTATTCGTCAAATCATATTTTATAGTTTCTTGCTTACAATCTATTTTTGCGTTCATTTTCTTAAGGAAATCTCTCCCAAGAATTAATGTCCGTAAATGCGTTTTCAATATTACAAAGTTGTGTGATAATGTTTCGTCATCAATTTTTATATTTAAAAATATACTTCCTACCATGTCCAATTTTTTTCCATCGGGTCCTGCACAAATTTTTGCGAGTTTACTTATACCATGGCCTGTATCGAGGGCCGTTCTGAGGTCGACCACTGAGAGGTCAGCACCTGTATCAACCAAAGCTTCAAAAGTCCCTATCTTGTCCACATTAATTTTTAATTTGTATTTAGGGTCCAACTTCTTGATTCCGTTTATGGTCGACTTGCTTTGATTGACAGATTCAGGCGCGACGCTTAGTTTAAATCTTCCAACACGGAATATCTATTCCGGGTAGGAATATTTGTCTGTGTGCTATGACATACATCAGCATAAAGCCGAGGTCCTGATTTCTCTGATGTTTCATTCATTTGGCATTTTTCTTCGACCTTCTCTTGGGTATCTGCTGGATCCTCTTCTAGGATTCTTATAAACTTGACCCTACAATAACGGGCCACGTGCCCTGGCTTGTTACATTTAAAGCAGATTGGTCTTCCATCTTCCGTCCTATTTTTGCTCACTTCTTGGCTTTTATTGTAAGTGTTTCTCTGAAGGTTTGGTTTCGGCACAACGTTAGGATTATAAGGACGTCTAGGGGTAGAGGGCTGGGGAAAGTTGTTTCGATACTGTCTGGGGGTAGGAGGGGAGTCGTTCTTGTAATTATTGGAAACAGGGGCTTGGGGCCTGGAAGTGGTCTGGTAGTTTCGTGCGGCAGTCGGCGGCACGTACCTCGATTGTTGTTGGGGTCTAGAATAGCGTGGACCGTTATATAGGTTTCTGGATTTCTCCACACGTTCCCGATACTTCTTTTCAAAATAATCCATTTTCTTGCACACGACAAGAAGGTCATCGGTCGTTTTAGGAGGGTTCAGGTAGAGCGCGAATGAGTACTCTTTTTTCAGTCCTCCAATAACATGTTCAATTTTTGTTTTTTCTTCCATTGCGGGGTCAACCTTGTTGCACAACACTAGAATGTCTTCCGCGAACCTGATTGCTGGTTCATTCCAGTGTTGCATTCTGTTGAGCTTCATTCTAAGTTCTTCTTTATTCGCGTCCAAAGAAAAATCCTGAATGAGGCGGATTTTAATATTTTCCCAGCTCGTGAAACTAGCTTTGTGTAAATTCAACCAGGTTTTAGCGCTTCCCGTCATGTTCATGGCGGCATAACGAGAGATAATGTAGTCTGCCCAATGGTACAAGAAGCCAATTTCTTCAAGAGATTCAATCCATGGGCGAGGGTCTTCCGTTCCATCATACTTGGGGATGTCGATGTTGGGATTCAGGACAACTGGGTCGGAACTAGCATCTCTACCAATTGTTGCACCAGGTTGCGGCTTGGCAGACTCTTCAGCCTGGATTCTCTCCTGTGCTGGGTCCTGCATCTTACCAGAGCGTGTTTCAACCATCCTAGAAATTTATAAAAGGGAATAACGAGATAAGTCTTCTTTAAGTAGCCACCAGCATCCCTTCTTTATTTTCTCACATCAAAGAGAGCAGTGAAGTCACAGTGTACCTAAATACAAATGATGATAAATTAATAATCTGTTTTAAATAAATATCATAGAATATTTTATATAAAAATAAATAAATATATAATTTAAATTTCAAATATATTAAAACTAATATAAGAAATACGCCATTAATCATGATGTAACAATATACTAAAATTTCTTTGGAATAAACATTAAGAAATTATTACACGTATTAAAGAAACGTTAGAAGGCGCTTTGTTCTTTGCATTCTTCGGCTTGGATTCAAAGTGTCATTCCACAAAACCCGCGGTTTGTATTCAAGATATCACTCCTTATATCATTACCGCGGGTTGGATTCAAGACAACAATCCAGGTATACTCTCCAAGAAGTGTGTTAAGAAATTATTCCACATATTACCCTCGCGTGTTGGTTTCAAGACATCATTCCTTGTGTCATATTTGTGAAGTGGATTCAAAACTTCATTTCTTGTGTCATCTTTTGGGGTGTTTCCAAGAATTCATTCTTTGTATCATATTTGTGGGGCTGAATTCAAGACATCATTCCTCACATCACCCTCGTGAGTTAAATTCACTATATATATCATTATTAATACAGTAGAACCTCCCTGTAAAGGACACCTAATTACATAGCTAAAGTGTCCTTTAGGGAGAGGTGTCCTCTTACCGGAGAGTTGCTAAATAGTAAAAATATTAATTTTGCAAATGAAAACTGTCCTTTGTAGAGAGGTGTCCGCTAAAGGGAGGTTCTACTGTAACACCTAAAAGTTGTGAAATATAATTTAGCCACAAATTATTTTAAGTATCAGGCCACAGCTGGAACACGATGTCAGGCCGGCCCAGCCAGGTAATCCCTCCAACAACTCATCCTCAGCCCCAGCAGAATGACACCGAGGTAGTAACTCAGAATTAGCGTCAGTCGTTGCGTGCTGTTCTAGGAACTTGGCTTTCCTCGAGCCACGTTCTGGTTCACATCCCATTCGGAACTCTCTCCTCTATCTCTCTAAATCTAGGGATTTGTACCTAACACAACCTGTGTGGAGTTAGAACTCTTCATACGAATTCCTTATACAGTCGAGCTTGGATAATTCGAAGCCCAAGGAATAAAAAAAAAATCGAATTATCCAAAAATTCGAATTAAAAACCGAAATTCTATTTATAGGAAATTCTAGGGACCAAGTTAAATAGTCGAATTAAAGAAGTTTGAATTATCCAAGTTCTACTGTATATGCATTCCCAAACATCGAGAGATAGATAATACCACGACCTTCAAGCTGAGGAATCTTTGAGCTACTTTTTGAAAAATATTGTATTTACATTTAACAAAACCACGTTCTGACGTTTGAGGCCAAAAACCTAATAAGTACAATGTGTGACAAGGAATTACTAAAGAACTCCCACATTACCTGCTTAATTGTATAGCCCTTGATGCAGAGAGGAAGGCCCTATATCAACAAATTAAATGTACCAACACTTCACTCTACGTATTGCTTTCAAAAATATCAGCAAACAAATCTAAGGCAATAGCTTACTATAAATATTTTAGATCATTATGTACGGACCAGTCAACAAGTGAATGACTTTGAGACGAAGAGTAAAGACAATTCAATTTCTATTTCACTACCATGTAAATAACACAAGATGATTATTACCTTACCCAATTGGGAGAATCTGTATGGGGCAAGTCCCTAATAAAGGCTTTTGTGTGTGTGTGTGTTTACATTATCAGAAAACACAATTTTCATATGTCTTTAAGATAAGCCAAAATTATTTTTCCAACTAAATAACTATATACAGACCCGACTCATTGAACACACATATTGGTTTTTAAAGAAATTTTCCCCACATACTGCCATAATACTGATGATTTGAGACATGCATTAAATTCATCTGCAGGTGTTGAACGTGGTATAACTGGTAGAGTTTGTCTAAAATCAACAGCTAGCAAAATGAGTGAACCACCAAAGAACTGCTCATTTCCTCTCAAATCTTTTAATGTGCGATTGAATGCTTCTAATGATTTCTTGTGTGCCATGGTACATTCATCCCATATTATAAGCTGACAAGATCTTAGTACTTGTCCCATTCCAGAATATTTGCTAATATTACATGTTGGAGTTACCTGCATATTTAATGGCAATTTCAATGCTGAATGTGCGGTTTGACCACCGTCCAAAAGAGTTGCTGCAATACCAGATGATGCAATAGCAAGTGCAATATTATTTTGTGATCTTATAGTTGCCAGATTAATTGAAATAAGAAAAGTTTTGCCAGTGCCTCCAAGTGTATCTAAGAAATATAAACCACACACACACACAACTATTGTTAGATATTGCATTTATAATTGTGTCATATGCTGTTCGTTGTTCTAATATCAATTTCGGCAGATTAATTCGAACAAATGTTTGCAATTCATTAACATCGAAGTGCGGTTCTCGTTGTATATCACGATCGAAAATGTCAATACCAGATCTATTTGGAGCAATCATTCCCAATTCTGTCAGTGATTTGTTGGCTATTGTCAAACACCCATCCTCAATTAAAATCAATGCTTCATTGTATATATTTGATGTGAATTGAATGTTGGGATTAGCATTTATTCTACGCATGAGATGTAGAATGTCTTCACTTATATAGTCTTTATATTTTACCCAAAGATCCTTTGGATTAGCCGGAAACATGTAGTTAGTATGATGGAAAATAATGTACGTATCTGCTGTGGTTGAGCTGTGTTAGAAGCATCAGCGAGAGACGATCTGATGGTGATTGTCCAGTTAATAAAATCTTCTCTTTATTTCATCCCATGCTGGGTTGTATGTAAATGTGATGAGAAAATCTGAATAACCGTATGCACGAACATGCGTCATTGCATCTTGTGCATATTCATGCATGTGTCTGCGTGTAAATGTAGATGGTGAAATGACCATTTTGTGTGTAGAGAACACCCTTTTGATTACCATTACTATATTTCGATAGTATAAAGAACAAAAAGGAGATTCTTTTCACAAGAGAGAAGCTCCTTTTTATTCTTTTACATTATCACAATATAGTAATGACCATTTTTCTCAATTCACTGAGATTGCCATCATTTACAACTGCAACACGTAAATGGATGTACTCTTCAGAACGCAATTTGACTTCATTTAGTCGTATGTAGAGGAGCCTTTCACTTTATATATTTGCATACATGTCAACAATAAATGTATTGATGAAATAATTGTCTACATTTCAATATATGATTATCAGCATTATCACGAATCATCGTTCGATATGCATAATATTTCATATATATATATAGCACTGACCTTTTTGTTAATGTCCACATTAGTTGTAGGATTTCTCATATTAACAATAAAATGATATCCATCCTCTCTTTGCCAAAATAGAATGGGATATTGTAATGCATCGTATGAACGATCTGATACTTACTGGACGCCACCATTTCTACGATGAAGAATTCTTCACCAACTATGACAACTTCATCGATCGTTGGTGCGTTGTCTTCGATTTTGACCAATAGGTGTTTTATCTGCCTTTATTATTACTTTGTAATCATCAGATGGCATTTGTTCAAGGGCGGTTTTAAATAAGTTAATTAATTCATTATGTTTTTTTATATGAAAAATAGACACTTCAGCCAGTTAGATTTTTTATTTTCTCAACGTTTCGACAAAAAACTTTGTTTGGCCAGGCAGCCCCTATCTTTACTATAATTCATTATGTTGTTTAAACAAATTTTGTAATTCAGCTACAATCTCTCGCATAGTAATCATATTCAGTTGACATCGTCTGTTCGTTAGTATTTCCCATTAAATATATCTGAAGATATTTGTGCTCAGCATTTGGCAAGGGTAGTAGTGATCCAGCATGGTGATATATTTGCCCTTGTACTCTAAATGTTGACATATAATTTGCGCTAACGATATTCGTTGCTCCGAACGATGTCATTTGGAAGCATGAATTGCACTTGCGTTATATTTTTCAAAAATTTTGTGATTGACTTGTTTCACCTGATACTAAAGTTAACAATGGTTCAGGTGGTGAACGCAAGTCTGGTAACTTTACTTTTCACCTGCACAGCACATACCTGGTGTTTCATTTTTAAATTTTTGAGCACCACAATACGTACACTTTTATCCATTTTTCCAATAATTACACTTGGATGAAGACTGTAATTGTAAAGGGAATTGTAATTGAAACCATATAAATTCAAATCAGTATGTATCTTTCATCTTGTCTGTGTCCTGCGAATTCGATTCCTTTGCTGACTTGCTTTACACGTTTCTAATGATCGAGCAAGAGAAGTGTGAACTCGTTTCTTTCTTGCCTTGCTTGCCTCTGTTCACTTGTTTCTAATAATCGAGCAAAAGCATTGAGATCTCGTCCTCTTTCTTGCCTAGCTTGTCTCTGTTAACTTGTTTCTGAAGCTCGTTCTTATCTTCTCCTTTTTGCTTGGTTTGTAGATCGACCAATGGCGCTTCGCTTTGGTGGCATAATTGTGGGGTTAAATAAAACGTATTTCCAATTATTTTCTTCAGCTGGAAATCAATAATATTTTTGTCTATTGACGTATTAATAATTTATTCTCGTGTTAATAATTGCAAACATTTTTTGAATGCATTTTTGTATTTATTAGAATTGTCTGGCTAAAAATCAAACGTCAAACGCTTAATGTTGTTTTTTATATTTCACATTAATTTGTTGAAATCTTAAAGGAAATACAATTATGTACTTAAAATATTTTAAATTTTAATATAATTTGTAATATGCAAACAATAATTGAAAAAAATATAGATAAAACGAATCAAATATTTTACTTACCTTGTGATTTATATTTTTATTACAACTGTTTTTATGGATATGTTAATTTTCATAGTTTAATTTGTTTTATAAAGTAAATTTCATGAGTAAAAATTTAATTTTTCAATTTATTCATGGTTTTTTTTTAGACTTTTAACATAGAGTACTAATTAAATTTTATTTTGATATTTTTGGGATATTTTTTCAGGAGCACCTAGAACCCCAACTCTGATTTAGAAAAAAATTAAAAACCTTCCCGAGGATATACCTAATAATTTTCCAAATTTTCACGGCGATTGGATGTATGGTGTTTGAATACATCGAGTACAGACTGACACACATCCATTTATATAGATATATATTTTTATAATTTTAATCCATTTCTCAGTTGCTCTTCATCGCTTTACTTCAACGTTTTAAAATCGCACAAAAATACCTCCTATAAATATAAGCCATATGAATCCTGAGGTGAAAGAACGCTACACGAGGTACCTACAGAGGGTAATCTCCTACAACCATCCTACCCAAGCTGAAGACGCCATGTCGAGAGACCTGGAAAATTACCTCAAGAACGACGGCTGTTACATCACAGATGAAGACAATCAGAAGAGAGAAATGTTTCTAGAACAACTCCGTAAAATTTCCAAGGAATGGATTCGAAAAATGGGAAGGCAGCAGCACGGCTTGGAAGCCAATGGCAGGCTGGCAGTATTTGGATCATATGGCATGGGACTGAAAGCTAGTGGCTCCGATATTGATACCATCTTGATTGGACCAAAGTTTGTTACCCATGGCCATTTCTTTTCCAGTTTTGTGGAGGAGCTACAAGGTCACCCCTGGATCAAATCCGTCAATCCAATTTCCAACGCCAGGGTTCCAATATTGAGGACGGAGTGGAAGTTTGGCGTCGAAGTTGACATTCTCTATGCGGCCATTAACCTCAACTCCGTGCCAGAATCCGAGGAGGTGGAATATCAGGAAAGGTACTATGGGATCGACGAAGTCAGTCGTTTCAGTCTTGGAGGAGTGAGAGCAATGCACGCAATAAAGAATGCTGTTCCCAAATGGGACGAGTATGTCCTGGCCCTCAACGCCGTTAAGCACTGGGCCAAACTTCGAGGTCTTCATTCCTCCAACTTCGGGTACCTGAGCGGCATCACGCTAGCGATCATGATGGCCAGAACGGCTCAAATATACCCCAAGGCCAACGCTTTTGTCCTCTTTAAGAAGTTTTTGACACTGTTCCACTTTAATGAAGATTATTGGTACATGCACGTTTGCATGATTGCCTTACCTGGGGATGACGCCCAGTGGGACCGTACAACCAAAGAGAAAGATGCCGAGGACGCGGCCATTGTCCTAATGCCCTGCTACCCCTGGACCAACACAGCGAAGAAGGTGACCAACCATAACGTAACCATTATGATTAAGGAGATCCAAAACGCCAAAACTATTATTGATGGATTTGAAAGTAAAGCTGCCTGGGAAAAGCTGTTCTGTCCCATCAAATTCTTTGACCTCTACGATCTATTCCTGGTCGTATCTCTGACGGAAGTCGATGCGGACCGACTGAAAGTGTCTAAAGGCTTCTTGGAGTCCCGGATTATCTACCTGCTCCGCGCCTTGGAGCCGAATAACGAATTAACAACCCTCCACATATTTCCCAAGTCCTTTGAAGCCAAGAGTGATCCAAACAAACTGATCTGGGCCATCGGAGTGAAGATCGATGAAGACTTCAAAGAGAAGGTTGACTTGAACAGCGAGTTGAGAACCTTCCTGGCAAAGTTCCACAATGCGGCAAGTAAATGTGACATCACTGTTGACTCCTCTAGTCTGGACATCAATGTAGTGAAGCAACGGAAGATAAAAAAGATGGTTATGCACTAGTATGACACTTACAAACGACATGAGAGAATGCTCATTTTTAGACAATTGTACATATTATGTAAATAAGTTATTTTATACAATTAGAACTCTGTGAACCTATACTTCCTGTAAACCTTCAAAAGATGTAATTTTGAAAATTATAATGAAAAACCTATTACAAAGACTCTAACAATTATATAATATATTGTTGCGTTGTCGGTTGACAAATAATAACTTCCGTGAATACAAAGGATCTTTAGGACTTTATTTAAGCCTAATCAATAAAATAATTACAGAAGAGTGCAAAAATAAAACAACAATAAAGAACACAGCAGTTACAAACTCACCAACTGCAGCACGGTGAGGGAAAGCAGGAGCAGAACAGGAGACAGAAGTTCGTAGAACCTTCTAGAATCTTCCAGGAAGTACACCGGCGTCGGCGGTAGGCAGCAGTCCGACCTCTTGAGACAGCAGCTTGCTTGGAGTACACCACGTAGCTTCGTTCTTCCATTCACTTCTTATCTTTCTTCTTCTGGCATGAGTTTCTCCTCCCTATATATGCCGGAGTAGATCTTTCCAGAACGGCCACGGTTGGTCAGCCAATCAGAAAGCCGCCAGCACCGAGCGTTGCGCAATAGATTTAGATTGGCCAATCAGTTGTCTTCCGCTTTTTCTACATGATTCTTAAACGCTCTAGAACATTCTCTCTCCATCTGGAATGTGCTTTTATTTCTACGTAACACTGCCCCCTCCTTAGGACTGATCGTCCCGAACAGTCCATTGTACTGGAACAGTACCGCTGAAGGGTGCCAACCGGTTGTAGTGCACCACTTTGGGTTTAGATGTCGGGGTCTTCTGAATCCGATAGATGACATCATTGAGGCACTTGATGATCTTATAGGGTCCTTCCCACTGATACTGAAGTTTAGGAGAAAGTCCTTTCTTCCGTCGAGGATTATGGAGCCAAACCATTTCACCCTCTTTGAAAGTCTTGTTGGAAGTCTTGACGTTGTACCTGTCTTTCATTTTCTCACTGGAAAAGTGAAGATTTTCTCTTGCCCACTGGTGAACGGCCGGCATCCTTTCAAATGGGGCACCTACATTGTAGATCTTCACCTTTTCTTTGGATCTTGTTGTCGGTCCCTCTCTCACTGAACATTGTGTACAGCTTCTGCACCATTTTTCAACATCAGTTCGACTTCCTGGCCAACAAAATCTTTCTCTAACTTTGGCCAATGTTTTTATGATGCCGAAGTGATCTCCCGTGGGACTGCTATGCATCTCCTGGAGAGCCAAAGGTACATGAGATCTGGGTAACACCAACTTCCAGGATTCATGCTTTCCATCCTCGCTCTCCCATTTCCTGTATAAGACACCATCTCGCAAGGTCAAAGAATTCCAGAGGGGCCAGAGACTTTTGGTTTTAGGACTGTACGGGGCCACATCTTCCCAGGATGGTCTTTCACCTGATTCCTTCCAATTTATCATTGGCAACAAATCTCGGTCTTCACGTTGAGCCTTTCTTATAGCTTGGCCAGTCCAATTTTTCTCTTCTACTTCGTCGCTTTCTTGCACTGTAACTTGTCTTACGCAAAATCTCTCTTCAGCACGAGCACAATGTCCACTTTGTGGAACACACGGCCTTCTTGATAAGGCATCAGCATTATCGTTCCTTCTCCCATGGTTCTTTCTAGGGGCTGTGGTGGTTTCAGAATTTTCCGGACAGTTTCTTCTCATGTGGCCATATTGTCCACAACTCCAGCAGTCAGTGTCACTGCTTGGTTTTACTTTTCTGGGGCAAGTTAGAGAAATGTGATCATGGGCTCCACAAGTCCAGCAGCGACCCCTTTTTCTTTCAGACTTATCCTTAGAGTTATCTTGACAGTTTTTCCTTATGTGGCCATTTTTTCCACATTTCCAGCAACCTGGATCACTGCGCTGTTTTACTTTTCGGGGGCAAGTTGGAGACATGTGATCATGGGCTCGACAGGTCCAGAAGCGACCCTTTTCTCTTTCAGGATTATCCAATTTAACTTGTCTAGCCACGCGATAAATTTCTATTGTGGCTTGTTGGGCAGCTTCATACTTCATGGCTTGGACAAGAGTTTCTTGTAGAGTAGTCGCACTTGAAAGTCTGACAAATTTTTGGGTTTCAGGGTCTCCGATGGCATCAATAAACTGATGTTGGGCCATAAAATCTTGTATTTCCGGAGGGCATGTTGGATAGGCTAATATTGCTAGGCGTCGGATGTCGTGGGCCAAATCCTGCAAACTTTCTTTCTTATCTTGTAGTCTATTCTTGAACCTTACTAGATGAAGCTGTTGGTAGTGTTTTTCTCCATATCGGGACTCCAACGCATCAATCAGGGCGTTGAAGTCTAGGCGAAGTTGTTCCGGAATCATCTGGAGTACATCCACTGCAGGTCCACGAAGTGCAGCAGCCAAAAAGCTTGCCTTATCTCTAACGTTCCATCCGTTCGCTTGGGCAACCACATCGAACTGGGTTTTGAAGGAGGTCCATGATGATTGTCCATCAAAGGTAGGAACCTTGACAAGAAGCCTACCCGAATTATTATTCTCTTGCTGGAACACCGGAGATCTTGGATGGCCCGTTTCGACAGCAGCAAGTCTCTCTTTTAAAGAAGCCATTTCTTCTTTCACAGAGGAAATTTCATCTTTCATTTCTCCTTTCATTTCTTCTTTTACAGAGGAGATTTCTTCTTTCATTTCTTCTTTTACAGAAGAGATTTGATCTTCCAAGCATTTGAATTTAAGCCCCAAGCTTTCTTTTAGCTCTTGATTTTGAGCTTTAAAAACCTCGCGAGTTTCTTGATTTTGAGCTTGAAGAGCCTGGTTTTGAGCTTGGATAGCTTTCAATATTTCTTCCATTTTTCTGGTAAGTACCATAAATTATTCAGGCTTCACCTAAAGATCCCACTTCTGACACCAAATTGTTGCGTTGTTGGTTAACAAAGAATAACTCCCGTGGGCACAAAGGATCTTTAGGACTTTATTTAAGCCTAATTGATAAAATAATTACAGTAGAGTGCAAAAATAAAACAACAATAAAGAACACAGCAGTTACAAACTCACCAACTGCAGCACGGTGAGGGAAAGCAGGAGCAGAACAGGAGACAGAAGTTCGTAGAACCTTCTAGAATCTTCCAGGAAGTACACCGGCGTCGGCGGTAGGCAGCAGTCCGACCTCTTGAGACAGCAGCTTGCTTGGAGTACACCACGTAGCTTCGTTCTTCCATTCACTTCTTATCTTTCTTCTTCTGGCATGAGTTTCTCCTCCCTATATATGCCGGAGTAGATCTTTCCAGAACGGCCACGGTTGGTCAGCCAATCAGAAAGCCGCCAGCACCGAGCGTTGCGCAATAGATTTAGATTGGCCAATCAGTTGTCTTCCGCTTTTTCTACATGATTCTTAAACGCTCTAGAACATTCTCTCTCCATCTGGAATGTGCTTTTATTTCTACGTAACAATATCCATTTTAGAAAATTATTCGACTTTTTATATAAAAATAAAATTAGATTCATTAAATAATATTTACGACTCTTTTTTTTTAAATTAAATATCAGAACATTATACTCTTTTTTATATTTAAACATATAACATTTCATTCAACAACATAAATTAAAACACAAAAATTACAAAATTTACAAAGTTATCAAGCAATCCAGTGCTAGGTTTCTATAACTATTTGAAAAAGTTGAAGAAACATGATCCTGGATTTCTTGTTGATTTTGTAAAATCATAATGGCAAGGATGAATATGTGTTACTAAATATTACATTTTGAAAACTTAAATTGTAAAGGGAGTGTTATTATCTAGTTGTTTAATACTAATTTTATTATTTTTTACCCATCCCCCTTAAAGTGGAATATAGGCGCCACTATAAATAAAGATTGAGGTGGCTACCTCCTGGGTGTGTAGTGTGGAAATCCTAAATTGATATTTGATCATCAATTAAGTTTAATTGCGTCAAAATATTTGATTTATTTAAAATCGCAGTATGTCAAAATTTTTCTTACCGCAGTGTGTCAAAATAGTAAAAATGGTAATTTAGTAAATGAAAACTGTCTTTTGTAGAAAGGTGTCCTTTAGCGGGAGTATACTCTTATGGAGGTTCTACTGTATAAATAAAACTATATATTTTTGTGTCTACAAAATTATGATATTTTGATTGGAAATGCGTTCAATTTCTTCAGGGATCAAAGATAATCCGAAAATTAAGGATGTTAATAAAAATATCATGAATAAAATATAAACGAACTTATAGAAACTAAAAAATAAGGTGCTAAATTATTAAAAAATATCTCTAATATTGTCTTGAAATTGAAAAAGGTAAAAGTCAAACATCACTAGTGATGACAGCTAGCTAAATGGGACATACAATTGTAAGTATAGAATGAAAAAACCCTGTACAATTTATAAACGAATACAATAAAGCATCAAGGGCTGCGTATCTTTATTTATTGATGCTTTATTGTATTCGTTTATAAATTGTAAGTATAGAAGTCGAAATGCTTTCTAGGTGTGTAGCTAAGTACACACTGCTGTCAATAGATACCCACTATGGCTATCATGGCGTGTGATTGAGATATGTACCATTTATGTCATATATATTTATAAATTTATATTTTAATTAAAAATTAACAATAAAGTCGGTGGACGAGTGGGTAACACCCTCGATTACCGACAGTCAGGAACCGGGATTGAATCCCGCGTTAACATTTTGTTTAATATGTGAATAACCTTCACATATTATTCACTGTTTAAATTATCATAAACTAGGTTGCTCTTGTTGAGCGGTACCTAATAAAGTGATTTTGAACCGGAATTAAAAATTCTCAATATAATTATATTCTATAATTCGGAAAGAAGTTTTAGAATAATAAATTTCTGAATTTTGATTAAAGATGCGCAATAAATTTTGGAGAAAAATTCGGATTCTGTCAAGTTTCTACAAAAGAGGATTCTAAGGCCACTTTACGAGTAAAACAGCCGAAGCAAATCGAATTGATTACCTGCCAGCGTTTCTAATTACTAGGAATACCACAGAATAAATTCCTTCACAGCAAGCTTAACAAACCCTGTTGAAATGTTTCATAGAAAATATAACGGGGCTCTGGCACATTTGTAAGTGCAAAGTCGAACTGCTTTTCACATGTGTAGACATGTGGTGCGTTTACAGTAAAAGCAGTCGCTAACTACCCACCATGATTATCATGGCCTGTACCACGTGTACTAGGGATAATTAAAAAAAAAAGAAAATCTACACTACCTTTGTAAAGAATCAAAATACAAATTCTCTCAAGGCGTTATATGTAAATCGACGTATGTAAATTCAAGTATATTTATTTGTATTTTTGTACATTTTCTCAATATTTGACAAATCTTGCTAAAATGTTAATAGGATATAGAGTTAAATCAAGAAGGAGTATTTTTTACATTTACAAAACCATTAAGAATTCAAATTAACAAAATAATACGTTATTTTGTTTAATTTTTAGTCAGAAAATCCGATGTTTGTTCGTCTATCTATTAGTGATTCACGATTCCAACTCAAAAACTGCTGAGGGTTGAGACTTGATTTGTTTAAATTTTAATAACATGAAAGGAAAGAATAAATCTAAAAATTTCAGGTTTCTATCGCCAACTCCTTGGAATTACAAACAAATACTGGCAAAAATCAAGATAAATATCAATATATCTGTTACAATTAAGTAATCTGTGATTCTAATATGATATCTGCATATATTTATATATATAAAGAGACAAGGGTCGCTTCTCCCGTCAAAATTGACGCCATCTATTGACCGTCGCCGCAAACTAGCGGCCTCGGGTCTCTAGGTGGACGCTTTTCAGTTTGCCAAAGCGGGTGTTGTGGCTTTGTCAGCGACCTGAGGCCGCTAGTTTGCGGCGACGGTCAATAGATGGCGTCTGGTTTTGACGTATATTTTGACGGGAGAGGCGACCTTTGTCTCTTTAGATCAATATCCTCCCGGCAAAATTTCCATCTATATTTATATATATAATCTCTCCATGATATATCATCTATAATTATATCTGTAAATTATAACCTATATAGATAGTTTTTATATAAATTTAGCGATTTCTTTTCAGTATTTATAGCAATTTGCTCACTAGTGATGACAATTGAATTATTTAGTATTTTTTATAAATGGGTGATATTTTAAATAATAGATCCATGACCCCCGACCCCCACTTCACTAAAATCTAGCAAATGTACCCGGCTTCGCCCGGTTTTTAACTGAATGAAAATTTGTCTAACGAACATTTATTAAAACAATTTTTTCGGGGAAAAATCCACCCACTACTGAATCTATTCTTGTCAAGTTATATTGATGTTTGTTACTCTTCTCCACCAAAACTACTGCATAAACTATTGGAAAATGTTCTTGTTCCAAAATCACTTTATTAGGTACCGCTCAAAAAGATAAACCTAGTTTATGATATTTATAACAATGGATAATATGTGAAGGTTATTCACATATTAAACAAAATGTTAACGCCGGATTTGATCCCGATTCATGACTGTCGGGAATCGAGGGTGTTACCCACTCGTCCACCGACTCTTATCCATTGGAAACTTTTGCATGCCGAATATATGGATTAACGTGTGACAAAACAAAAGAGGCATATCCTGACTAGGCTCACATGAGCATTTCTAGATGGCAGAGCGCCATCTAGTGGAGCAAAAATAAACTAAACGTTTATTTAACTTGCTCCGTGATATTTGGCTAACCCAATTTCTTGATAAATCGAGAAAAGTCAACCATGAACGCGTTTCGGGCGGCGGCTCTTGTCAACGTGGTGCAGACTGTACTTCTACGCACCAAAATTTGGTCCTAGAGGCTTCCTGAGAAATCAAGAAATATATATTAATGAACAAACCATTTTCATGTTTTGTGTGGGGAGTTATAGATTATAATAATTATTATATAAGGACTCTGAAAGATCCAGCTTCGCCCATCTTCTCCCCTAGTGAATGTTTTAACAAATGTTATTAATTATCATTATATTATTATCACTGGGGCAAAGTAGCCTCAAAATATATAATTGTAACAAATATTTAAATTTTAAGACAGCATTCTATTTTATACATATACACTCGGGTAAAAATTCACTAGGGTAAAACCTAGGCCTGTTCATTCGCTAGTTATAGGTATTTTAATCAAATGGGCCATGGTTCTATTAATTATATATATATATATATATATATATATATATATATATATATATAAAATATGAAACATTTAATAAATATGCCAAATGATTAAATTATATAATCGCGAAGTAATTTGATAGGCTTTGAATAGCCTATATTTTAAACTTAAACTTTATATATATAGCAGAACCTCCCTTTAGCGGACACCTCTCTACAAAGGACAGTTTTCATTCGCAAAATTACCATTTTTACAATTTAGCAACTCTCCGGTAAGAGGACACCTCTCCCTAAAGGACACTTTGAATCTGTAATTAGGTGTCCTTTGCAGGGAGGTTCTACTGTATATATACCTGCTTGTTAAATTTATGAATTTTTATTAGAAGTTTTAATGGAAAGAGTAAAGGTGCCCTTTGAACCTTCCTTATTTATACATGCTGCTCGAGTGGTCTCTGTGATGCAACCCGGATTCCTGGAGTGTACCAAGTGAATGTTTCGCCTATAGAATCTTATTTCTGCCCATCAAACATCATGCTTCAATATTAATGGATTAAAATTGGTATACTAGCCGAAAGAAAAGGCAACGCCCAGGTTTTTACCCAGTAAATGTTTGCCCTAGAAAATATTATTTATTTTGATTATATCTTATTATTATTCTAAAGTGGAATATTTTGAGAACGAAAAAAAAAAACATAACAAACAGTGTGATGATGATAGTAATAATGATATATTAATTGAAATCCTCATGAGACTACTAATTAGAGTTATATAATGATATAATCATAATAAAACATTTGTTAAACACAGTATTCGACAGGCATTCATTCGGGGAGAAGCCAGGCAACGCTGGGACGTTCAGATAATAAATATTGTCGCGGAGATAAATAAAGCAAGGACAAATTTGGGTATAATTAATTTATTATAAAGGGTATTTACCTTTTAGTTCTCCAATAAAATTATATACAAGAGGTATTTATAGGGAGAGAGAGAGTCAGATAATAAAACAACTTATCCCAAGGTAAAGATAATAATAATGAGCGTCGTCAGCCACCGAGGCGTTCCGTTTTCCTTATTTGCAGATTCCGAGAACCCTTCACACCTGTGGTCCTCCCCCCCTCCCCCCCCCCCCCCCCCGGGGTCCAGGGATGATTGACAGGCTTCTTGTGACCGGAGTTGCAGAGCTACTTGACAATCTAATAATTCTAATCACATCATATATAGAACTATAAAATTTGCACAATTTAGGCTTTTGAATGGTTTAAGTTAGTATATATATTTAGCGATCTATGCAGAATTTTCAGATAGTTTTCCAGGAGCTTTGATGGAGAATAGTAGCAAACACATCCATTTATTTTTAGAGGAATAGATGCAATAGTTTGAGTATTCATTTCGCGTAAAAAATCAAATTTCTAATAGGCTAAAAAGAAAAGGATAGCATTAATTAATTATAATTAAACATTGACATCATGACTTTGAAGATATTAACAATATGCTCGGTTTATGCACAAGAAGATGATTGCCGAAAAATACTGGTTTAAAAAAATGTTAATTATTTGTACTTATTAACACAAAGCAACAACGCGCCATCTATACATATAAAATGAAAGGATTTAAAAGCACGAATGTTTCTTTTTATACATAATACAAACTTATACTGCCCTTACTGCGATGAAAAAATATATTGGAAGGGCTTGGCTCATCAGTGGTGAACCCTCCCAGCGGTTTCACCAATTTAATCCACCAGATCGCTTCTCAGAGCTCCCATAATGTATTGCACGATTCTACTTATATACGCAGCACTGAACGATGGAATCTCAGAAGTAGAATCGTGCAATACAGTATTAGAGCTCCGAGAAGCGGTCTGGTGGATTAAATTGGTGAAACCGCTGGGAGGGTTCACCACTGATGAGCCAAGCCCTTCCAATATATTTTTTCATCGCAGTAAGGGCAGTAGAAGTTTGTATTATGTATAAAAAGAAACATTCGTGCTTTTGAATCCTTTCATTTTGTATTTGTACTTATGTTTATATAAAAGGGCGTATCTGGATATGTAAAGAAAAAAAAAACTCAAAATATTTCGAGAGATTGCTCCCTCTTTATCAATTTATTGCACAGTGAAATAAAGAGGGAGTAATCGCTCGAAATATTTTGAGATTTTTTTTTCTTTACAGATCCAGGTACGCTCTTTTATATAAACTTAATTGATGGATCGCCTTTTGACTCAAACAATTTGTACTTAATGGATTTTTATTCATAACTAGTCAAATAACCCGGGCAATGCCTGGGTTTTGAAATTATATATTATAATCTGACTTCACTCTGGTTCACTCCGAGTGAATTTTGTCCAACGATTTATTTAACAAACATATATATATTGCTTATCCCTAGTACACGTGGTACAGGCCATGATAATCATGGTGGGTAGAAGAAGGCGACTGCTTTTACTGTAAGTGCACCACATGTCTACACATGTGAAAAGCAGCTCTACTTTGCACTTACAAATGTGCCAGAGCCCCGTTTGGTTACTTGCACTCGCTGGTGGGGTTGAACTCATGCAAGAATCGGGGACCATTAGAGCTTTTTTTTACCAGAAAAAAGTTTCCAATGCGGGAATCGAACCCGGGTGGTAGAATAAGGTCGAAAACCAATGGTTTAGACCATCCTTCCACCGACCCCCTTTAACAAATATTATTTATTATGATTGTTGTTTATTTTATCACTCTAAAGTGATATTATTTGGAAAACAAAATATGGAAATGAGCACAAAATGTGATAATGACATTAATACCTGTACATTAACTGGAATTCTTTATATTACAACTATATAAAAAAATTGAGAGTGAAAACGATATAATTATAATAAAAACATTTATTGAAGAAAAATTCGCATGGCAAACATTCCCTAGGGGAGAAGCTGGGTCATCAAGAGTCGGTATAAAATAATAATTATAATTTTAAAACTCTAAAATATGATAAATGGTTTGTTTGTTATCTAATTTTAATCTTTGAATAACTTATACGCTAACATATTTATTTAGCTGGGTACATGCAAATTTTTCCAATGGTTTATTCAGTAGTTTTGGTGGAGAAGAGTAACAAACATTAATTTATCTTGGCAAGAATAGATTCAGTAGTGAGTGGATGTTTGCAACGCAAATATTGTTTTAACAAATGTTCGTTAGTAAAACTTTCACTCGGGTAAAAACCGGGCGAAGCCGGGTGCATTCGCTAGTAAACAAATATAAAAAAATAATTAATTAAAAAGGCATATATTGGATCAAAATATAATTTATTTTACCAATATTTCAGTTGGCTGAACGCCAACCTTTATCAAGGTGTTATAACATATTTAATGTGTGTCAATATGTTATAACACCTTGATAAAGGTTGGCGTTCAGCCAACTGAAATATTGGTAAAATAAATGATATTTTGATCCAATACACGCCTTTTAAATTAAAGATTTATTTATGGATTGCTCTATTTTCAATATGACTTTAATATATATATAGAGATATATAGTTTACTATTAGACTAGAAGATCCCTGTGAAGGACACCTAATTGCAGAGCTAAAGTGTCTTTTAGGGAGAGTTGTCTTCTTACCGGAGAGTTGCTAAATAGTAAAAATGGTAATTTTGTAGATGAAAACTCTCCTTTATGGAGAGGTGTCCGCTAGCGGAGTGTCCTCTCATGGAGGTTTTACTGTATATTTAGAAATCATCATTCTATTGAATTTCAAACATTCTTGAATCCTAACAATAATGAATGAATCTCGCACAATGTATATGCTACCTTATTACTCAGTTCCTACATATTATACCATTAGATGATTTGATATTTCTCTAGTGCCAATATTTAGAACGGTTATGAATTACTCATGTATATTTATATACATAATTGTTACTTATCGTTGTGATAGAATATATGATCTATTCAATGAAAGAGAGAAACTTACCTATGAGGCATCGAGAGCATAAACAATTGAATTGAGGTATTATTGTTTGGACACCTATTTGGTTCTTGGATGGTATTTAAAATTTGGTTGTAATTGGATAATTAATAAATTGATTCTTTGTACTAAAAAATTGATTGATCAACAGATTCATTTTCATTTATGATTTGCTTAGTAGTCTCTTCTTGAACGATCGAATAACAAATTGATTCCATATACGGTTGATGCGATTTTACAGTTAATAGAAACATTCTATATAGCGCTTAAATATAACAATTATTGATTCAATAGTGGGGTTCATGATTTATTTTGATTTATAAATAATTCGATATTTTGATTCGTTATTAAACAATTAATACAAAGATTCCATTCAAAGTTCAGAAAACAAATATTATTGGATTAGGTTCTTCTAAATTTAAAAAGAGGTATTTGGTTTATAAATGATCTAATGATATATAACTTCCGTTCCAGTCTTGATTACGTAATTAATATATATTATTCTGCATATTCTGTTCAGAATTGGTTCATTATTCAATTGAAAATTGATCGAATAACAGTTTTGTTTCTTATTAAGTTCGACATCTAATCAGTAGTTGACAAATGTATTCTTCGTAGTAAGGTGGTGATTGAATCATACATCAGATTCCTTCAATAGATTGGTGTTTGTATCTACAGAGTGCGTTTGATCAACTTATAGATTGATATCATATCCACGTGCGTTTATCAATTCAAAGATTGATATCATATCCAGCGTGCGTTGGATCAATTCATAGATTGATTCCATATCCAGTGCGATTTTGTTTCAATTTATAGATTTATATCATATCCAGCGTGCTTTTGATCATTTCGTAGATTGATATCATATTCAGTGTGCGTTTGATCAATTCATAGATTAATATCATATCCAGTGTGCGTTTGATCATTTCGTAGATTGATATCATATCCAGTGTGCGTTTGATCATTTCGTAGATTAATATCATATCCAGTGTGCGTTTGATCAATTCATAGATTAATATCATATCCAGTGTGCGTTTGATCATTTCGTAGATTGATATCATATTCAGTGTGCGTTTGATCAATTCATAGATTAATATCATATCCAGTGTGCGTTTGATCATTTCGTAGATTGATATCATATCCAGTGCGCGTTTGATCATTTCGTAGATTGATATCATATACAGTGTGCGTTTGATCATTTCGTAGATTGATATCATATCCAGTGCGCTTTTGATCATTTCGTAGATTGATATCATATCCAGTGCGCGTTTGATCATTTCGTAGATTGATATCATATCCAGTGCACGTTTGATCATTTCATAGATTGATATCATATCCAGTTGGCTTTTGTTTCAATTTATAGATTGATATCATATCCAGTGCGATTTTGTTTCAATTTATAGATTGATATCATATCCAGTGTGCGTTTGATCAATTCATAGATTGATATCATATCCAGTGCGCTTTTGTTTCAATTTATAGATTGATATCATATCCAGTGCGCTTTTGTTTCAATTTATAGATTGATATCATATCCAGTGCACGTTTGATCATTTCATAGATTGATATCATATCCAGTGCACGTTTGATCAACTCATAGATTGATATCATATCCAGTGCGCGTTTGATCAACTCATAGATTGATATCATATCCAGTGCACGTTTGATCATTTCATAGATTGATATCATATCCAGTGCGCGTTTGATCAACTCATAGATTGATATCATATCCAGTGCGCGTTTGATCAACTCATAGATTGATATCATATCCAGTGCGCCTTTGATCAACTCATAGATTGATATCATATCCCGTGCCCGTTTGATCAACTCATAGATTGATATCATATCCAGTGTGCGTTTGATCATTTCGTAGATTGATATCATATCCAGTGTGCGTTTGATCATTTCGTAGATTGATATCATATCCAGTGTGCGTTTGATAAATTCATAGATTGATATCATATCCAGTGTGCGTTTGATCAACTCATAGATTGATATCATATCCAGTGTGCGTTTGATCAACTCATAGATTGATATCATATCCAGTGTGCGTTTGATCATTTCGTAGATTGATATCATATCCAGTGTACGTTCGATCAACTCATAGATTGATATCATATCCAGTGTACGTTCGATCAACTCATAGATTGATATCATATCCAGTGTACGTTTGATCAACTCATAGATTGATATCATATCCAGTGTGCTTTTGATCAACTCATAGATTGATATCATATCTAGTGCGCGTTTGATCATATCATAGATTGATATCATATCCAGTGCGCGTTCGATCATTTCATAGATTGAAATCATATCCAGTGCACGTTTGATCATTTCGTAGATTGATATCATATCCAGTGCACGTTTGATCAACTCGTAGATTGATATCATATCCAGTGCACGTTTGATCATTTCGTAGATTGATATCATATTCAGTGCACGTTTGATCATTTCGTAGATTGATATCATATCCAGTGCACGTTTGATCATTTCGTAGATTGATATCATATCCAGTGTACGTTTGATCAACTCATAGATTGATATCATATCCAGTGTACGTTTGATCAACTCATAGATTGATATCATATCCAGTGCGCGTTTGATCATTTCATAGATTGATATCATATACAGTGTGCGTTTGATCATTTCGTAGATTGATATCATATCCAGTGCGCTTTTGATCATTTCGTAGATTGATATCATATCCAGTGCGCGTTTGATCATTTCGTAGATTGATATCATATCCAGTGCACGTTTGATCATTTCATAGATTGATATCATATCCAGTTGGCTTTTGTTTCAATTTATAGATTGATATCATATCCAGTGCGATTTTGTTTCAATTTATAGATTGATATCATATCCAGTGTGCGTTTGATCAATTCATAGATTGATATCATATCCAGTGCGCTTTTGTTTCAATTTATAGATTGATATCATATCCAGTGCGCTTTTGTTTCAATTTATAGATTGATATCATATCCAGTGCACGTTTGATCATTTCATAGATTGATATCATATCCAGTGCACGTTTGATCAACTCATAGATTGATATCATATCCAGTGCGCGTTTGATCAACTCATTGATTGATATCATATCCAGTGCACGTTTGATCATTTCATAGATTGATATCATATCCAGTGCGCGTTTGATCAACTCATAGATTGATATCATATCCAGTGCGCGTTTGATCAACTCATAGATTGATATCATATCCAGTGCGCCTTTGATCAACTCATAGATTGATATCATATCCAGTGCGCGTTTGATCAACTCATAGATTGATATCATATCCAGTGTGCGTTTGATCATTTCGTAGATTGATATCATATCCAGTGTGCGTTTGATCATTTCGTAGATTGATATCATATCCAGTGTGCGTTTGATAAATTCATAGATTGATATCATATCCAGTGTGCGTTTGATCAACTCATAGATTGATATCATATCCAGTGTGCGTTTGATCAACTCATAGATTGATATCATATCCAGTGTGCGTTTGATCATTTCGTAGATTGATATCATATCCAGTGTGCGTTTGATCATTTCGTAGATTGATATCATATCCAGTGTGCGTTTGATAAATTCATAGATTGATATCATATCCAGTGTGCGTTTGATCAACTCATAGATTGATATCATATCCAGTGTGCTTTTGATCAACTCATAGATTGATATCATATCTAGTGCGCGTTTGATCATATCATAGATTGATATCATATCCAGTGCGCGTTCGATCATTTCATAGATTGAAATCATATCCAGTGCACGTTTGATCATTTCGTAGATTGATATCATATCCAGTGCACGTTTGATCAACTCGTAGATTGATATCATATCCAGTGCACGTTTGATCATTTCGTAGATTGATATCATATTCAGTGCACGTTTGATCATTTCGTAGATTGATATCATATCCAGTGTACGTTTGATCATTTCGTAGATTGATATCATATCCAGTGCACGTTTGATCATTTCGTAGATTGATATCATATCCAGTGTACGTTTGATCAACTCATAGATTGATATCATATCCAGTGTACGTTTGATCAACTCATAGATTGATATCATATCCAGTGTACGTTCGATCATTTCATAGATTGATATCATATCCAGTGTACGTTCGATCATTTCATAGATTGATATCATATCCAGTGCGCGTTTGATCATTTCATAGATTGATATCATATCCAGTGTACGTTTGATCAACTCATAGATTGATATCATATCCAGTGTGCGTTTGATCATTTCATAGATTGATATCATATCCAGTGTATGTTTGATCATTTCGTAGATTGATATCATATCCAGTGTGCGTTTGATCATTTCATAGATTGATATCATATCCAGTGTACGTTCGATCATTTCATAGATTGATATCATATCCAGTGTACGTTCGATCATTTCATAGATTGATATCATATCCAGTGCGCGTTTGATCATTTCATAGATTGATATCATATCCAGTGCGCGTTTGATCAACTCATAGATTGATATCATATCCAGTGCGCGTTTGATCATTTCATAGATTGATATCATATCCAGTGTGCGTTTGATCAACTCATAGATTGATATCATATCCAGTGCGCGTTTGATCAACTCATGGATTGATATCATATCCAGTGCGCGTTTGATCATTTCATAGATTGATATCATATCCAGTGTGCGTTTGATCATTTCATAGATTGATATCATATCCAGTGGACGTTTGATCATTTCATAGATTGATATCATATCCAGTGCGCGTTTGATCAACTCATGGATTGATATCATATCCAGTGCGCGTTCGATCATTTCATAGATTGATATCATATCCAGTGTGCGTTTGATCATTTCATAGATTGATATCATATCCAGTGCGCGTTCGATCATTTCATAGATTGATATCATATCCAGTGTGCGTTTGATCATTTCATAGATTGATATCATATCCAGTGCGCGTTTGATCAACTCATGGATTGATATCATATCCAGTGCGCGTTTGATCATTTCATAGATTGATATCATATCCAGTGTACGTTTGATCATTTCATAGATTGATATCATATCCAGCGGACGTTTGATCATTTCATAGATTGATATCATATCCAGTGCGCGTTTGATCAACTCATGGATTGATATCATATCCAGTGCGCGTTTGATCATTTCATAGATTGATATCATATCCAGTGTACGTTTGATCATTTCATAGATTGATATCATATCCAGTGCGCGTTTGATCATTTCATAGATTGATATCATATCCAGTGTAGGTTTGATCATTTCATAGATTGATATCATATCCAGTGCTCGTTTGCTCAATTTATAGATTGTTTATATCCAGTGAGCGTTTGAGCAATATATAGATTGATTCCATATCAAGTGAGGATTGGTTTCGTTTCACAGATTAATTCCATATCCAGTATACGTTTGATAAATTCATATATTGATTCTATATTCAGTGTGGAGTGTTCCATATCCAATGCGCGTTTTATCAATTTATAGATTGATTCCATATCCAGTGTAATTACTTAATATTTTGCTTATATATTATATTTGTAATTGCTTACTAATATATGAGATCACACAATTTAAGTTATTCCACAAAATGCCAGTGCTCTTCCACTAGTTAAGCCAAGCAATAAAATTACTATCATTGTTGAAATGAAGCCTGGTAACCTCTTTAAAAAAAAAAACTTAGAACATTTTCTAAAATATTTTCTTAAATTATAGAAATATAAAATTCAAAATATATTTAATTCATTACATAACACACACGAGGGCCAACAGCCCGAAACGTTTTCGTTTTTGACTTTCTTGATTTATCAAGAAAATAGGTTGGCCAAATATAAGGGAACAGGATAAATCAATGTTTAGTGGACTTATGTTCCACTAGATGGCGCTCTGCCATCTGAAATTTCATGTGAAAGTGGTCAGGATTTGCCTTCTTTGATTTTAATATCACATACTATATCATATGTAGATATTTGCCTGTAAATACTCAAATAATACAAATAATATTGTGATGAAAGTTAACAATAATTAAAACCCCCTAAATATATAATTAAACTTTGTCCACCTTCATATACAAACTAAGAATGAACAATCTCAATTATCTGAAATAATGCAATATATTTCTAGTTTTAAATTTGAATTATTATTCATGTCTGATTCAATTTTTACAATTGACAAACATAAGAAAAGGGTCTTTTGACCAACTTTGTATTTGGCCAATTTTGAAATATTTAAAAATCAACGAATAGTTGATATTCATTTCGACAGATGGCGCAAGCCATTATGCAACTTTTATTTGCACAATCTGGAGATGTTTTTTTCTTAATTTATCCACCTGATCCCAGTACAATTTCACTTTTGTTCTATTTTTTTTCACCAAAAAATTAAACCAGAAATATTGTGTAATCTCTTTATATAAAAAGTCAACGTATTCATATTTTTATAAATTTAATAGCCATATTTCGTGAAAATTTCTAACAAATAAATTTACTGGCAATGTGTTTCTATTAAATAATATCATCAATATTATCTCTACAGACCTTACTGCAATGATATAAGTTATTGAATGAGAGGTCTTGGCTCATCAGTAGTGAACCCTCTCAGCGGTTTAGCCAAATTAATCTCTAGACCGATTTACTATTGTATTGTATTGGTTTGGGATATACCCTGTATTTTCTATGGAAGGCAGCTTAGGGGTGTTTAGTGAACAATGGACATAAGCTTATAGGTCTGTAGAGGTACATACATATAATTTTAAGGTATTGCATCGAGCAAAGCTCTTCCGCAAATACAGACCTATAAGCTTGTGTCCATAGTTCACTAAACAACCTTAGCTGCCTTCCATAGAAAATGCAAGGTATATTCCAAACCAATCCACTACAATAGTAAAGCGGTCTAAAGATTAATTTGGCGAAACCGCTGATAGGGTTCACTACTGATGAGCCAAGCTCTCTCATTCAATAACTTATATCATTGCAGTAAGTTCTGTAGAGATAATATTTGATGATATTATTTAAAAGAAACATATTGCCAGTAAATTTATTTGTTAGAAATTTTAACGAAAGATGGCAATTAAATTTATAAATTTAATTTACTAATATATATTTGTTATGAAATCATATTTACGGAAGAGCTTTGCTCGTTGCAATATCTTGAAATTATATGTATGTGCCTCTACAGACCTATAAGTTTATCTAAATATTTTCACTATTAAAATATATATATGGGGAATCAACCTGCTCCTATATTTATCTTTTAAACTTTTTTTTATTTCAGCATCAAACAAACACAAAATAACAAGTTTGACACAATTTTAAGCATTTTTTATTAGAATTTTACTCTAATTGAATTTTACGAAATAATTTCTATCACCATAAAATGCTCCGATGGCCCCCGATTCTTGAAAAAGTCCAACCCCACCAGCGAGTGTAAGTAACCAAACGGGGTTCTGGCACATTTGTTAGTGCAAAGTCTAACTGCTTTTCACATGTATAGATATGTGGTGCACTTACAGTAAAAGCAGTCGCCTACTTCTACCCACCATGATTATACATATAAAATGAAAGGATTTAAAAGCACGAATGTTTCTTCTATACATAATAAAAACTTATACTGTCCTTACTGCGATGAAAAAATATATTGGGAGGGCTTGGCTCATCAGTGGTGAACCCTCCCAGCGGTTTCGCCAATTTAATCCACCAGACCGCTTCTCAGAGCCCTAATACTGTATTGGACGATTCTGCTTATATACGCAGCACTGAAGGGTAGAATTTCAGAAATGGTTTTCAAGAAAACTATGGACATAAGCTTATAGGACAGTAGAATTACATTCAAATATTTGCATCGAGTAATGCTCTTCCGCAAACAATAAAGACAAAGTCAGTTAGGCATAAATTAACACAAAGCAATAACGCGCCATCTATACATATAAAATGAAAGGATTTAAAAGCACGAATGTTTCTTCTATACATAATACAAACTTCTACTGTCCTTATTGCGATGGCGCGTTATTGCTTTGTGTTAATTTATGCCTAACTGACCTTGTCTTTATTGTTTGCGGAAGAGCATTGCTCGATGCAAATATTTGAATGTAATTCTACTGTCCTATAAGCTTATGTCCATAATTTTCTTGAAAACCATTTCTGAAATTCCACCCATCAGTGCTGCGTATATAAGCAGAATCGTCCAATACAGTATTAGGGCTCTGAGAAGCGGTCTGGTGGATTAAATTGGCGAAACCACTGATGAGCCAAACCCTCCCAATATATTTTTTTCATCGCATTAAGGGCAGTAGAAGTTTGTATTATGTATAGAAGAAACATTCGTGCTTTTAAATCCTTTCATTTTATATGTATAGATGGCGCGTTATTGCTTTGTGTTAATTTCAACCCATGATTATCATGGCCTGTACCACGAGTACTAGGGATAAGCAAAAGAAAAAAAAATTCTATCACCCACTATGATAATCAGGGCCTGTACCACGGGTATAAGGGTAATATAAAATATTAATGAATCAGGAATATATAAAATTGAGGAACCTTCTCTATCACAGATGAAATATATAAATACTTCCAAGGCTTGTTTTCTTGATACGAGAGATGATACGAATGAGCAGTACTATTCAGTTATTAAGTAACCTCAAGACACATTAGATGTACTATACTTATACACTTTAATAGATTGCTATACCGTAGATATAAAATATCTTTCTTTTCACGATCATATATCTAAACGCATTGCTATAACCTATTCCCTTTATCATGACATTTCTGATTTCTATATGCTAAGCATTAGCAATAAAAGCATAAGACGCCGAAATTTTTTTATTAATTTATTAAATAAACTTTCGGGCAAGTCCTTCTTCAGAAAACTGAATGCTTTGTTGAGGAAGGGCTTGCCCGAAAGCTTCTTTAATAAATTAATAAAAAGAGTTGCGGAGTCTTATGCCTTTTTTGTAATTTGTCGAAATTAGCAAACATGTGATAATGAATGATAAGTATTAGCACAATAAAACTATGATATCTCTTCTCAGTTCTATAAGTAAGCTATACATAACTCTATAAGGAATCTATCTCTCCCTCTACAAGTACCATCTTGGTCTTGAGTTGGGTAACACCAGCCATCACATCGACCTGCCCACTCTGTGGGAAATAACTCTCGCAGTCCATCGGTGGCGGAGTCTTTCCCGCGGTGGGCGTCATCAATGAATACTATATATATATATAAATAATATTAATTAAGGATAAATACAGATAAATAAATTTAAAATATAAAAAATCATAAATATGCACATATATAATATATATATTTGTATATTAATGCACATGCACATGTGCTTTTCAGAAGGCAGAGCGCCATTTGGTGGAACAGAAATCAACTAATCATTGATTTAGCGTGTTCCTTGATATTTGGCCAACCCAATTTCTTGATAAATCAAGAAAAGCCATCCACGAACGCGTTTCGCGCTGTTGGCGCTCGTCTGTGTGGAGTACGCTGTACCACTGCGACCAAAAAGATTTTTGGTCCCAGAGGCTTCTTGAGAAACCAAGAAATGGGTATTTAAGGCCAAATTTGCGTAAATACGTTTAACACATGAAAAAACAATATAAAAAAATAAAAAATAAGTGGGTCAGGTGTATATTTATATTTGTATATTTATGTTTTTTTATATTTTATATTTATTTATCAATATTTATCCTTATTTAATCTTATTTATTCACCTACATATTTATTCTATTTTGTATCTAACCTCATACAATCTTATATGAACGATGTAATAAGGAAGTTTCAATCTCAATCTCTTTCTTGGAATATGCAAAAGTCAAATAACGACTTTCCAACAAGAAGACTAAGTAAGTACAAGAAAGGAACTGTGCTGAGAACATGTAAGAAAACATCTACCTATGTTTTCCCACGTGACGCAGGGGAGCGTGACCTCGGCTGCACGGGTGAGTCAGTTGTTGTTTTGAATTCTGTATGGATGGACATTAAAACATGGTGGCAGCGATAGCTGGATAAAATACGAACCCGTATATTGCAAAATATCGATTTTTGCGTACCTTGGAAGATAATTCAACATGGCTCAGATTCAACCTCCAGAAACTTTCGACTTCTCGACTCCCAACGAATGGCCCAAATGGAGGAAGAGATTCGAACGATACCTCGTGGTCAGTGGAATGAAGAAGAAAGAGGAGGCGGACAAGATCGATTTGTTCATGTACTTGATGGGTGACCGCGCGGATGATATATTCAGGACCTTCAAGTTCGAAAAGGAGGAAGAGGCAACGAAAATTGATTCCGTCCTCAAGGCGTTCGACAGCCACTTCTGTGTCAGGAAGAATATTATCTACGAACGTGCGAAATTTAATTCAAGAATCCAAGAGGATCGGGAGCCAGTGGACGAATTCATCACTTCATTGTACAAATTGGCTGATAGTTGCGAATTTGAGGGTCTTCGTGAGCAGTTGATCCGTGACCGAATAGTGGTTGGAGTGAGGGACAAAGCTTTATCTGAAAGAATGCAGTTGGACAGCGAACTGACTTTGGAAAAGGCGGTGAAAATTGTTCGACAGCAGGAAGCCGTTCGACAGCAGCAAGTCGACCTGCAGCGTCCCTCAACAAGCCAAAAGGTCAATCAGGTGAAGTTCAACTCGAAGAAACAATCACCGAAACAACAACAGCAACCTTCGAGGAAGAAGGAGAAGTCAGCCAAAACAAGATCACGATGTCCAAAATGCGGAGGTTTCACCCACAGAGAAGGACAGGCTTGCCGTGCTGAAGGACAAAGATGTAACCTGTGTTCAAAAACTGGCCATTTTGCAAATTGCTGCCCAGATAAGCAGGCGAAGACTGCGGAAGTCAAAGCTGTTTCTGAACTTGATGAAGAAATTGGTTTTCTCCTGGAGGTCTCAGCTGTGGAGGATTCATCTAATCTCGATGATGATGAAGGCGAGTGCAGGAGGCGATGGACAGCAGAAATCCAAGTGAACGGGAAACAGGTGAAGTTCAAGCTCGACTCCCAGGCGGATGTTACATGTGTTCCTCTGTGTCTCTTCAGGAAGATAATGGGACAACAACGACTAGTGGAAAGTGATATCAACATTAGAGCTGCTGAATTCTCCGAACTTCAGACTGTGGGTATGTTTATATCAACGCTGCGAAATGGCAATTATGAAATCAAGGAGAAGATTTATGTCATTCGTCGTTTGAGTGAACCTCTTCTGAGTCGCCGGGCATGTGAGCTCTTGAACCTGGCGAGGCGGATTGAAGTGGTTGCGACGAGAATTAACCCGATCAAGGAATTCCCTGAAGTATTTGAAGGACTGGGACAGATCGGAAACCCTTACGAAATCAAATTGAAACCTGGAGCAAAACCTTATGCTGTGCATACTCCTCGACGGGTACCAATACCTTTGATGGAAAAGCTTAAAACAAGATTGGAAGAGCTCGAGAAGGCGGGAATCATAGCACAAGTTAACGTTGCGACTGAATGGTGTGCACCGACTGTGATTGCTGGTAAACCGAATGGCGACATACGACTCTGTGTGGATCTCTCAAGGCTGAACGAACATGTACAGCGCGAAGTGCATCCCATGCCAGTGGTGGAGCACATGCTGGGGCAACTGGGGGAAGCAAGATTCTTTTCGAAACTGGACGCGAACAGTGGCTTTCACCAGATTCCGTTGAGCCCGGACTGCCAGCATTTAACGACCTTCATCACTCCTTTTGGGAGATATAAATACTGCAGGATGCCATTTGGAATCTCACTCGCCCCAGAGTATTTTCAGAGAGTTATGTCAATAATCTTGCAAGGCATGGACGGTGTAATGTGTTACCTGGACGATATCCTGATATTTGCCTCCGACTCCAAGACTCACGATCGAATTCTTCGTTTAGTGCTCCGAAAACTGAAAGAGGCGAAAGTTACACTAAACAAGGCCAAGTGTGTCTTCGGCGTGCCAAGAATTAATTTTCTTGGGCACATACTGGATGAAGACGGTATTCGACCAGATCCAGCGAAAATCGAAGCAGTGGCGAGGATGCCTGCTCCGACAGATGTTCATGGCGTAAGAAGATTTCTTGGCATGGTGAACCATCTGGGACGTAAACGCCGAACGACCTTGCCAATTGCACCAGAGAATCTTAATCCAAGGTTGGTGGACTCTCAGACCCTGAAAAGAAAGGAGGGGAGAAGGAGAAAGGATATGAAATCCAGATATGATCGACGCTGCGGAGCTACGGACATGGAGGAGCTATCCGAAGGTGACACGGTTTGGATTACAGATATGCGAACCTGGGGGATTGTAAAGCAGAAAGCATCGACACCAAGGTCGTATATGGTTGATACTCCAGTTGGGACTTTACGTCGAAACAGGTTCCATCTACGAAAAGGAGATACAGTGCAATATCCAGCTGACCCATCGACGCCGACCTTTTCGGGAGAGGAACTGGTTGAAAATGAAAAGACCCCAGTTGTGGATTATCCCTCTAACGACTCAGAAGACGGCCAGATAAGAACCCGGAGTGGACGAATTGTTAAACCTGTGGATCGCCTTCATTATTAATTATATTATGCATTTAAAGTTTGTAATGTATATATATATTTCAAGTCTTAAAAAGGGGGATGTGCTGAGAACATGTAAGAAAACATCTACCTATGTTTTCCCACGTGACGCAGGGGAGCGTGACCTCGGCTGCACGGGTGAGTCAGTTGTTGTTAAACCTGTGGATCGCCTTCATTATTAATTATATTATGCATTTAAAGTTTGTAATGTATATATATATTTCAAGTCTTAAAAAGGGGGATGTGCTGAGAACATGTAAGAAAACATCTACCTATGTTTTCCCACGTGACGCAGGGGAGCGTGACCTCGGCTGCACGGGTGAGTCAGTTGTTGTTTTGAATTCTGTATGGATGGACATTAAAACAGGAACCAATGTCGATCCATATACTCCACCACCATGTAAGTTGCCAGTAGAAAGGTGTATGAATCAAGTGTTAACGCCATAACACCAGAGACCATCAAAAAGATAGTCATCCAAAGGAAAGACTACATAGGTGGTTTGTTGATGGGAGAAGTTTCACGCACTGTTGCCATCGCCTATACGCCGATTTGAATACAAAGTTGAAGGAAGTCGTAACCTCGAGAATTATTTATTGATGCGTGCAACTGAAGTGCGTGTATGGGCATAGGTGCAACATTGAACTAGAAATGTTGAATTTTCAGAGAATTCACACACGAATTAGCCCTGCATATATTGTTTGTCAAATCGTATAAGAAACTTATTGAAAACTACTTATCAACTTGTCTCATCTACATCTATCTATGTTTAATTAAAAAAGGCATATATTGGATCAAAATATCATTTATTTTACCAATATTTCAGTTTGCTGAACGCCAACCTTTATCAAGGTGTTATAACACACATTAAGATGTTATAGTAGTAGTTATAACATGTTTTCAATATGGTGGGGACCGGCATCGGTCCGAGAATATTTGTTTACCTTCTCTGTCTATGTTAAAGAAAAAAAATGAATAGATAATAGTAAAATACAGTAGAATATCTCTGTAAAGGACAACACCTAGTTGTAGAGCCAAACTGTCCTTTACAGAGAGGTGTCCTCTTACCGGAGAGTTGATAATCAGTAAAATTGGTAATTTTGGTGATGAAAACGGTCTTTTTTTGTAGAGAGATGTCCTCTAGCGAGAGTGTCCTCTAATGGAGGTTCTGTTGTATTGTAAGTTCTATTTTCATCTTAGTTAGGATTTTAAATCCATAATTTGGTCACCAGAACTGAAAGTATAACAAAGCGTTTATTTATTTAGGTAAAACTGGGCCACAAGCTTTCACACTAAAAAGGTTTCTTCAATACAATAAGAGATTTTTTAATCTTAGTTGGAGTTATGAAGATGAACAATTTAGTTTAAGAACTTGTCTTCAGTTTTATCTAAACATAGAAGCACCTCTTTATAAATCACAGTTCTCGTGATTTCAAATAGCATCAGTGAGATTTATATTTAGTTTGCCCTCATGGAAATGGAAAATCTTTAATGATCTTCCTGGTCTGTTTTTTTTTTTAAGGAGACAGAGGCAATTTTGTTTACACATTGGTTATCTCGTGTCTTCAATAAAGTTCACTGTGTATCAAATATCTTTCAGAGTTATTGTCTGAATCCCGATATACATACTAAAATGAGTGTAGCTCTTTTAGTATTTAAATTAACGTATGTAGAAGTTATCTAATACCTTCTAAAGTTTAAAAAAATAAGTAAACGACTATTCACGATTTTTTAACACACATTTTACCGGTCCGAGGGGAAAAAAAAAAGACCGAGAAAGGCTGGTGTAGAGGATTCTCTATTGATAAAGCTCTCGCACGAAGTTGGTTTAAAAGGCCGTATCCTCTCTTTCTCTATAGCTTGGCATCCAGAACACACAAGCGGCATCCAAACATGCTTCCGGTCTCTTTGTCTATTCCCTCATCAAAATGTTGGTAGCGTTGTTGATAGAAAGTATTTTTTCAACAAAGAATTCATCAAATAACGATGCTAAACATCTTTCAACGCCCAATCACTTGATCATAAACTGGAAGATGGTGTTTCGTAAAATTGTAATTGAATCAGACGATAGAGTGCCGCCCGGCGCGCCAAAGTCGTTTGGCGAGCCGTCATTGGCGGTCTCGCGCATGCGCCGCAGGTGGCAGAGTCGTCCAACAGGTAGGTTCGTCTGCTGCCGTTCTGTGGACGGTGGTGGGGACCCAGTGTGCAGATGGGAAAGTTGCATATATCTGTTGCTAGGATAGTCTCGTTTGGAAGTCCGTATTCAGTACTAAGATTCATATCTCTAAAAAAAAATCCATATCTACATTGATTCTTTATCAGTACCAAGTTAGAAATGGCTTTTTTTTTTTGCCGTTAATGAGTACTAAATAAATCGTTTTTTTTCCTCGTATGGATTGATGAAGGAAATAATCAAACCGTGTTTTTTTGTCGGTATATAGCTCTGTTTCTACATAAATTTAAACATGTTAGAAAACAACAGCTAGAGAACGAAACTCCTATTGTCAACTTTTTGAGTCCATTTCTTCGCGTTGAAGCCTGAAAGGAACGATCCTCTTTTGAAATAGAAAGTTTTTGCGTTTTACTTTTTTGGTGGAAAAATTTACGGAAATTTCCATTAGGATTGTTTTGATCCAAATTGCTTGCAACACATAAGGGCATTATTTACTTCATAACCCTTAACGGATTCATAACTGATTCTCCGCTGCTGAATCTTGGGGATAGGGATGTCTTGCTGTGACGTTATTCTAACTGACAAAGGTTTTCATCGGTCAATTCGAAAGAGCACATAACATCAACGTAACATCACATGAATAAAAAATACGGTTATAGTTTAGATAGTTAAGATATGTAAATTAATAGTAAAGCCTGACAATATAACCACGCCTTTTTACATTCTTCTCCTTAAGCTGCGAATAATGTGTTGATACTAAACAAAATACATTTAAGATTCAATATAATAGTCTTACGTATAAATATGTTGTGGTTAAATCCACCATATAACCGTCAAATGCATATATACTCCTGTAAATATGCAAATAACTAAGAAAATGTAAAAGATTGATAATAATATGCAAATAACAAAGAGAATTTGAAAGATAAAAACCCAATCGTGATTTCACAATTTCGTTTATAATTTTAACGAGCTTAGATATTTTTCTTTTCGTATATTGCATCTTAAAAATAGTGCAGAGTAAGTTTTAAATATTTAACTACATTTTGCTGTAGTTGTCAACCAGAAATCAGTAATAATAATCTTATAGGATTAATAAAAAGGAGAACGCAGGAGAAAACCAATAACCTATAACAGTATTATAAGGCAATAATGTGCCATCTATATATAATAAATGAAATATTTAAAGCATAAATGTTTCATTTACAATAGAAGTTTTATGTGTAAAATAAACATTCGTGATTTAATTCTTTCATTTCCTATAACAGTATATTGAAATAATTATAGCCCTATATATTTTTCCCGTTTATCATTACTCTTCACAATTCATCCTTTCATACCTCATCCTAAAAGTTAGAAATAATCGTTATTTCTCCTTTGAATAAATTTTGATTTTTCATTGAAAAGAAACTCATGCGGGATAATTTTTAAATGTCGTTTTACAACCACAAGCCGCATTATATTATATTGTATTATAAGCCCTATATGTATATACAGGGTGATCCAAATGTCCCGAAATTTTTTATTTTTTATTAAAATTTAAAGGCAAACTAGAATTAAAACTATTTTATTTTAGGTAATAGATTAAGCGCTTTAATGTCATATATATTATATTTTCTCACATATAACTCGAATTTATTTATCTTTTTTTATCACTTCTTCTTTGTATCTCTCAGGAGAATCTATAAGTTTTTAATAAAGGTATTGATTGGTCTACTTTATAGGTTTCCAAAGTACTGTCCACTTATAGCTCCATGGTCTTCTATAAGTGGCTTCAAATCATATATAGCGTTCAGGTGATCTATGGCGTAAAGGATTTTTTATATTGTATAAAAATCAAGAATATACAGACCTGTGTTTATATGTGAAGCTGAATTATTTTCGTATATGTTTGATTTAATGAACATTTTAACTTTATATTGAGTATTTAACCCATCTTCGATATAAAGTCCCATATTTTGAGTGTCCTCTTTTTGGATAAACTATCGACATAGGTATCAATGTAGTATTATTTGATAACTCTATATGTTAATAAAGATTAAAGAGAATATAAAGAAAACTGTGATAGGAGAGCGTTATAAAATGAATGTTTTGCAAATTAGGCGGCAGTTCGGCAGTTTGGGATTTTATGAAGCAAAATTCTGATGATAGTATTTGAGATTCTTCCTAGGATGAAAAAAAAAAAACGATAAAATGTTTTAATTCTTTGAAGATGTTTTACTCATATTGAAATAGTTGTTTTAAAGAGGTTATTTTAGAGGTAAACTCTAGCGAGTGTCTCATGGAGTATGTATGTTCTACTGGAAATCTATTTTGACGTAAAAAAGAAATAAGGCAAGTAAAGCAGAGTCGATTTACTGTCGAATAAAACGAACAACATATATGCAAACCCATAAAAGCATATCATGATGATCATACTTTAGCTTATCTCTTTATCCCCTTATTAATCGTTTGGTCGTTTATTATAGTACTAATTTTAACAATGGAAAGAAAAGAACAATTGGCATTTTATACTTCTCATGGTCAATATATGACATTGAAATTCATTTCCTCTTATTCTATCAGCAAAAAAGGAGGTATTAATTTTGACAGACAATTGATGAATGATGAAAATTACAGTTTTTATTATGAGATATTTAGAAAAAGTACTATTGTTTTCGTTTAAAAAGGGTTTGATTAGGGCTGGTTTATTAGTGAAAATATCGTCTAGAGATTGATCAATGCTCGTATAAACTAATTCTATTTGGTCGCAGTTGGCTAATTTGTGTAAATATATAATGATCCAAACACACAATACACATTTAACAAACAAATAAAGATTAAATAAATTAAATTTAATTGCCATCTATCGTTAATATTTTACACAAATAAATTTACTGGCAATGCGTTTCTTTTAAATATAATCAAATATTATCTCTACAGACCTTACTGCAATGATATGAGTTATCGAATGAGAGGGCTTGGCTCATCAGTAGTGATGGCGAAACCGCTGAGAGGGTTACTACTGATGAGCCAAACCCTCTCATTCAATAACTCATATCATTGCAGTAAGGTCTGTAGAGATAATATTTGATGATATTTAAAAGAAACGCATTGTCAGTAAATTTATTTATGTAAAATATTAAATATTAAATAAGGCAACGGGTTTCTGGAGATGAGTCTTTTTTCATTTTTATTGTAATATCAAACTTTCGGGAATTAACGCCCTTCTACAGGAGTACAAAAATGAACAATAATGAAACGCCGTTAATATGCCGTGCAATAAAAATGAAAAGAAAGACATCTCCAGAAACCTGTTGCCTTATTTAATCCATATACAGGAGATCTGTTGAATTGAAACAAATAAACAATTGAAATGTATTAAATATAGAGGTTGCCTGGCCGACATTCATATTTCTATGAAAAATAGACATTTCGGCCAGTTGGAACCTCAAAACAATTTTTAACGCCTTGCCAAATGTTTTATTTTATTTACTTCTCCTGACGAAGACAAAAGATTTTTGTCGAAACGTTGAGAAAAATAAAAAACTCTAACTGGCCGAAGTGTCTATTTTTCATAGAAAAATGTATTAAAGTTAAGGAAAGATACTTACTCCAATGAAATGTGTAATTGATACTTGATGAAAAAAAAAAAAAGATGAACAAAAGGGTAAAAATGTACTGGATCAGTTTTGGTCAAATTAAGACAAAAACATCTTCTCATCGGGCATATGAAAGTATCTGGTAGACTGCAACTTTTATCGGTATATAAATTTCAACTAATCTTTGTTTTTTAATTCCCGAATGTTGGCTCAAAATTCTTGTTTTCTTAATATATAAATCAATGTACAAATTTCAGGCTCTTGGTGTTTGTCAACGCGGCGAAGCCTGTACTTCAACGTCCAAAAAATCTGGGCCTAGAAGATTTTAGCCAATATTCTGGAATAATAATAAAAAACGATTATTCGAATAGATGGCATTCGAATTGTAATTTTGCAAATGAAAACTGTCCTTTGTAGAGAGGTGTCCGCTAGCGGGGTGTCCTGCTAAAAGGAGGTACTACTGTAATAGCTCATTTTGAAGAATATTTTTTTACTTTTATCAATGCCCTGACCGCTCTTGACATTGCCAAGGTAAAAAACAATAGAAATGTGACAATCTTGGAAAGGTATTTTGAAAAAAGTCTCAGCCTTGCTACACATTTGTATTGTTTCTTTTTTGAAGTTTTTTGTCCAAACATTAATACAAATAAAAACTACATTGCGGAAGTGTTTTTGTATCTAAGTGAATTCCAGATTTGATTCCTCTATTTTTATTTCTTTGAGGAAATAAAAAATTGTTTAAAGAGTTTTTTAGAGATTTCCTGAAGTTTTTTTTTTTTTTAATTCATCTACGTATCGGTAACCAACTTTGTAGATTCGTAGAAAGGTGGTATACTAACTGTAGATGTTGGTACAACTCTCCATTTATTGTGAAATATCATGTTTGGTATATTATAAATTACCTAAACACAACAGGGCTCTTCTATTGGAAAACATTTTAGGCTCTTTCGGGGAATTATTCTTTACATTTTAAAGAATTTTAAAAATAGATCGAAGATTCCATTAAGCTATGCATAAAGCAAGATTTCTTGAGCTTATATAAATGTTAACCGGAATTCTTGGTATGTCAAATCCCACAATGAAACTTTATTATGTTGTCGTTTTTGCTGGAAGGGTGGGGGAAGGATTCTATTATTATTATTTTTTTTTGTATATACTAAAATTTGTTACTATTGAATATAAGAACAAAGATAAAAAAAATATTGAATATCAACAAAAGTATACAATAATTTAAAATTAAAGGTCATAATTTGAAATGTTTCTTCATATTTTATATAGGACAGTAAGGTAGGCGTGGAGTAAAGTGGAGAAATTGTCGCCAATTTCAAGGTTAAGAAGGATGCCGTTCTTCTCACCTTCCTCCTTGGTCTGCTGCTCTCACTAATATGTGCCTTCGCTGGAGTACAGTACATCTTCCTCTCCTATCTACCGTTCATTAGTTGGAACAAGCACAATAAACTAACTATATCTAACATGGAACATGTCCTTGCAAGGATTAACCAGCAAGAACACTATATCACAATAGAAGAAATCGAGACAAAAGCTAACAGTGAAGTGTTTCTCTTTTGAATAGGTATGAGCTGACTTGTATTACAGCATGTTGAAGGAGTTTATTGTTGTTGATCTCGGCAATACCTTCTCTGGAGTACTTCTTCCTTTATAATCTACTGTTCGTTAGTTGGAACAAGCACAATAAGCTAACTATATCTAACATGGTACATGTCCTTGCAAGGATTAACCAACAAGAACACTATATCACAATTGAAGAAATCGAGACAAAAGCTAACAGTGATGTGTTTCTTTATTGAACAGGTATGAGCTGACTTGTATCACAGCCTGTTGAAAGACGTTATTGTTGTTGCTCTCGCCAATACCTTCTCTAGAGTACATCTTCCTTTAATATCGCCTGATCCATTCGTTAGTTATTCAAGCAGAATGATAACTATTTCTAACATGGAACACAGTATTTCAAGTATTAACCATCCAGAACACTATGTTACAATAGAAGGAATCACCAGATATCATTGTTAAGAGAATGGAAAAAAGCTAATGGCGAAGAGTTTCTTCAGTGAAGAAGTATGAGCTGACTTGTATTCGTAGCCTGTTGAAGGACATTATTATCCGAAAAAGCTCTCGTCAAGCTTATATCTCTCAAATAAACAAACTCGTAGCTTTTGTCTCTTCCTAAGAACACCACGTCATTACCTCACGAAAATGTAAAACATAATGCTTCTTCCCTCTACACCTATTAAAAACGTGTATTTACAAATGATTTGTTAAAATTCATAAATACTAGGGCAAAATAAAAATTCTTCGGGGAGATTGAAAAAAATATATATTGATTTTACATTTAAAAATCTACAATTAAATCAATCTAATTTATTTAAATATAGAAAATACTTGCAGCACGATTTTTTTCTTTTGCGAATAAAACGTTTAGTACTGTACCTACTGAAATGGAACAATATACGAAATAGTACGGAACATCTGGCACGAAGAATTAGGCATGCGAAAGCTCTGCGCAAGGTGGGTGCCGCATTTTCTGAATGAAGATCAAAAGCAAATACGCAAACGACATTCGCAGCAATGTTTGGACCGATTCAAGAGGGATCCAACCGATTTTGTGCGGAGATTTGTTCCCATGGATGAGACACGGGTCCACCACTATACGCCAGAAACCAAACAGCAGTCGATGTAGTGGGTGAGTGGAAGCCAATGGTTCAGCGCCAAAGAAAGCGAAGTCGAAAGGATTTGGCGGAAAGGTCATGGCCAGTGTGTTTTGGGATGTCAAAGGGATCCGGTTAATTGATTACCTTGAAAAAGGAATAACTATTACAGGTAAATATTAGTCTAACCTTTTCTTGACCAGCTGGATGTCAAAATTCGCGAAAAGAGGTCTGGCTTGAGGAAGATAAAAAATAATCTTTCACCAGAACAACGCATCTCCTCAAAAAAGTGTGTTGGCAATGTTAAAACTGCGGGATTTGAGGTACGATTTTCTCGGCCATCCCTCCTATTATCCTGATTTGTCACTAACAGACTTTCATCTCTTCCTACATCTAAAGAAATTTGATTCTGGAAAGCGCTTCGCTTACAATGAAGAAGTTGAGAGCGCTGTAGATGAATATTTTAAAAGACTTCCAGACTCTCATTTCCTGGAAGGAATACTGATATTGGAGAAACGCTAGACCAAGTGTGTTGAAGTCAAGGGAGATTATGTAGAATTTTTTTTTAAACTTAAAATGAGTCTCTCTTTTATTGTCAGACCAAGAACTTTTCACACTACCCTCGTTTATAATACAAATTTACAATAAAAAATAAACATATTTACAAAAGAGAGTTCTAGTTTATTTGAAAGAACAAGTTTTCACGCGGTCGTGCTTAACCAGGCTAATGGGTGCAAAGGCTTGCAACATACATACAATCTAGATTCACAAACCGCATGAAGGCTTGTCCTTCTATATAAAAAATAATTTCATTACTCTCATATTCTGATTGGTTTATTAGCGCTTTTATTTGCATATATCTTTCAACATGAATGGATCAAATATATTTATAGCAAAAAGGATTGCCCTAATAAGATAATTGACGGAATTTTATATGAAAAAAATTGTACAAAAAATTGTGCTGGGCTCAGGTGGATAAATTAAGAAAGAGGCCTCTCCTGATCGTGCATCTAAAAGTTGCTGATTGCTTGCGCCATCTGTCAGAATAAATATCAACTAATCGTTGATAATTAATTATTCCAGATTAACCCAATATCAATTCTTAATTAATCAATTCATCAGAAACTTTTATTTTCACGATATGGAGTGCCTTTTTCGGAATAATTTATATATTTTAACATTTAAAAAATTGAAAACAACAACAAAAAAGCTTAATTAGGCGCATACATCTAGGGGCAATTATCTAGTAATTATAGGATAGTAAAAAGAAGATTTACATTGATGTCTAGAACAGATGTAGTAGTGTGTTGGAATTTTTATTCTTAAAGAAATGCCTTTCTTGTTCTTCCCTCGAGTTGTCTGTTAGAAGCAGTAGAACTGTGGACAATGGCAGAAATCTTTCCATTTTCTCTTCTCGGCTACTGACAACGTTGTTTTATTTGGCAACTAGACAAAGGAGACAGCTTCGTCCAGGTTTTTTTTCTGGAGGGAGTGAATGCCAATCTCTAACACACATTTTATATAAAAAAAAAACATTATTATTATCATTATTATTAGTAATGGAAGAGTAGTGAGGATATGAATTCGTTTTGAAACACTAGAGGAAATAGGAAGTTATTTTTACTTATCCCAAGTATACATAATACAATTGTGAAAAAAGTTTTAAAATTACAAAATATTTTCTCACAATGAGTTTCATTTTATTAAAAACGCTAGCTTTCAATCGATAATCGCTTTTCAACGGGCTTAATAAAACGCGTTTGTTTTTGTAAATATTTCTGCTAGGATTTAGTCGATATTTTATTAAGCTCGTTGAAGAGCGATTATCACTTGAAAGCTAGCGTTTTCAATAAAAAGAAACTCATTGTGAGAAAATAATTTGTACAGATATTTCTACAGATACAGAATCTGTAATTTAAAAAAATACATAATACAGGCATTGATAATCATGGTAGATAGTTAGCGACTGTTTCTACTGTAAGTATATCCTATCTCTACGCATGTAGAAAGCAGTTCAACTTTTGCACAAGACCTGTAAAAGTTTGAATTAATAAAATATATATTATATGTTCATATAAAAGATAGAAACTTATATTAGGATGATTTTTTACCCAAAACGAGAGAGATATAATGCAACGGATTATAATTTTTTGATAAGAAAAAGTTGTTATTGTTGTTTTTTACCCCAAGAATACACAAACGGCACATGGGATGATAATCATGGCGAGTAGATGTTTGTTATTATTGTAATTAGAAAGCGATATATTTTCAGATATAAAACAACTATCTACTGTCCTTGCTGAAATAGGGAAATTGAGAGAGTCTTGTTCATTAGTGACAAACTCTTTTTGGTAAAGTAAATTCTCAAATAGGTGATTCCCAATTAAAATCGGATAATGAAACCGTCTAAGATAGGTTTGATTATACCGTCAACTAATTGATATAAATTTTAGATAACAACAACAAAAAGCTTTTACAGATTCTCCATCTTATACAGATTCTCCAAGCAAAAATGTAGGATACATGCATGAAAAAAAAGTAATAGTACCTTAATTGTAATACGGTATTTATAGACAGGAAAAATTATATACAGACAAAAATTTTAGATAACTATAAAAATAAAAATGTTTAGTGAAAGTTTTTGGTGCTCACCCGTCCAATTAAACCATTAGCCAACAACTAGCCTCTGTCCAAGAGGAGCTGTGGGAACACAATGCCTGACCTCGGGGCTATCGCGGCCAAGGCGAGGAGTCGTCGTGACTTTGTCCAGCTGGACTCTGACTTCACTTTCTCATCCTGGAGAGAAGACGCTGCAGCTGCTTTCTCTTGGGGATTTAGTTTTACTTATCTTACGGAAAGAGGCTTAATGCTAAGTTCAAAGGCTCAGTGGATAAAACTTAAATCTCCAGGAATAAATTCAGAGGCTTCATTGCTAAGGTCAGATGCTTCATAAATAATATCAGAGTTCGTGGATAAGGTCAGAGGCTCATGGCTGAGGTTAGGGGCTAATGACTAAGGTCAGATGCTTTGTGGTTCAGGTCAGAGGCTCATGGCTGAGGTTTAGTGCTAATTACTAAGAGGTCAGATGCTTTGTGGTTAAAGTCAGAGGCTCATGGCTAAGGTTAGAGGCTGATGGCTATGGTTAGAAGATTCGAGGAGAAGGTCACATGCTCATGGCTAAGGTCAGAGGATCTTGGCTAAGGTCAGAGGCTCATGAAAAAGGTCAAAGGTTTCTTGGATAAGGTCAGATGCTCAAGGCTAAGGTCAGATGTTCTGGCTAAGGTCAGAGGCTCATGAAAAAGGTCAAAGGTTTCTTGATTAAGGTCAGATGTTCTGGCTAAGGTCAGAGGCTCATGGATAAGGTCAGAGGCTCATGAAAAAGGTCAAAGGTTTCTTGGATAAGGTCAGATGCTCAACGCTATGGTCAGAGGCTCATGGATAAGGTCAGATGCTCATGAAAAGGGATCAAAGGTTTCTTGGCTAAGGGCAGATGCTCATGAAAAAGGTCAAAGGTTTCTTGGTTAAGGTCAGATGCTCAAGGATAAGGTCAGATGCTCAAGACTAAGGTCAGAGGCTCATGGATAAAGTCAGATGCTCATGAAAAGGGGTCAAAGGTTTCTTGGCTAAGGTCAGATTCTCATGAAAAGGGGTCAAAGGTTTCTTGGCTAAGGTCAGAGGCTCATGAAAAAGGTCAAAGGTTTTATGCATAAGGTCAAAGGAACTATCAGTAAAAGCAAAATTTCTGTAGCTGAAGTTGAAGAGGTTTCATTACTAAGACCAGAAGTTCAATAGGTAAAATCAGATGTAAAAATGTCATTTCATTTGTCATTATATTCAAGCAAGTCTCACAAAGTTCTGTCGTTCCGTTATTGGAAATTTTAATGTGGTTTTATTTTAGGAAGTTAATAGAGTATTTCTGATGGAAAACATATAAATATTAATTTAATAAAGTGAAAGTAGAGGGGATTTTCTAAAAAGAAATACAAAATGGACGCTTGAAGAAAGTGGGATGATTAAAATAGGGTTGGACATTTTTCCGGGAGGAAATTGTTCTATAAAAATAAAGGTCGCCTCTCCCGTCAAAATATACGCTAAAACTAAACGTGCCATGTTGTAACTGTCGTGGTGTTGTGGCTTTGTCACCGACCCGAGTCCGCTAATTTGCGGAGACGGTCAATAGATGGCGCTCAGTTTTAACGTCTATTTTGACGGGAGAGGAACCTTTATTTTTTTTTTTTAATATGGCTATTTTATATATATATATGATCTGGGTTCTTATCCCATGTGAGTGTTTTCCCACCGTATATTGTTTTATTATTATGGCTAATTATCATGATTTTATATAGTATCAGCTGTGATCATTATAAATCATTCATATATTATCATTTTATAATTTTATAACTCCAAAATATGCAAAGTTTGGGTTAATTTGTATAGGTTTTGAATAGCCTATATGCTATCTTCAGTTACCATATTTGAATTTTTAAAAATTTATTCATTATAGTTCAAGACAAACAAAATTCGAGTTTGCCTTTCATTATATTTTTAAGGCTAGAGTTAATTGGAATAGTTTATTTAATAATCAGATGAACGAGAGAAAGGTGCAAAATACTATAAATTCATTGATTTGCCTTCGTTTACTAAGCTGGACGAAAATTTAACAAGAATTCTTCTTGACTTTTTGAACGAGAGAGAGAGAGTGATTGAGGTTGAAACTTCCTTATTAAAATATGTTCATATAAGATTATATAAGGTTAAATATACAAAATTGAATAAATATGAGAATAAATAAATTAAATAAGGATAAATAGAGAGAGAAGAGCACACTTATATATAACCACATTGCATTAATAGTCATTCAAAAGAAAGTAACGGACTATATAAAGATAATTCTCTCGGGATCCTGAAGCACAAAACGCCCAACTACTAAACCTGTCCAGTACACTAGTACACATTTGTACCTAGAAAGTTTAATAGCGACCTGAACAGAGCCATATGATCAGAAAGTTCCATGCTGGGGTTAAGTCTGAAAGACTGGCCGATGTAGGGCTGAGATGGGTCAGTCCAAGCAGAAAGACCATCTGTATTCTATATCTTAGGAAAGTAGAACAGCGGACACAGAGGTAATCCACTATATGTGGTTCTTCAGAGCAGTGAATTATGATGTACAGTAGAACCTCCATGAGAGGACACTCGCGCTGGATGACACATTTCTACAAAGGACAGTTTTCATTTGTAAAATGATCATTTTTACTATTTAGCAGTTCTCTCTGGTAAGAGGACACCTCTATCTAAAGGACACTTTGGCTCGGTAATTAGGTGTCCTTTACAGGAAGGTTCTACTGTAACACTAATCTTAATTTTGTGTAAGACAAAAGACAGTGCATTATATTCTCTTTAAACAGCCGCTTAAAGAACGTTTTCTCATGTTAATTATAAAATAAAACGTGTTTGAAAAGGCAAAGATTGTGCTGCTTCAGGTGAATTAGTCTTATGGCTGGTGTATCTCCTTAATCAGGTTCTTCCAAGGATCCATGGCCATAGTCTGATGGAAAGACGTCGTTGACTTGGTGCAATTTGTCCATTCACTGAGGATTGACATGGGATAAGTAATGCTGTGTTTATTTCCCTGCCTTTAGTACAAATCTGTTGTTAACCTACACTCATGAAAAAATACTTAAGGAAAATATTTGATACACAGTGACCTTTATTGAAACCCTAAAAGATAACCAAATGTGAATAAAATTGACTGTCTCCTTAAAAAACAGGTATCAAAGACTTTACACTTCCTCAAGTTTTTTTCCATGAGTTTAAGAGTCGTTTAATTCGCCTTTTAGAAGCCGTTTCCAACTTCAAGTGGAAGATCTTTTGGGAGGCCGATTTGGAATTTTTAAAATATTTCAAGTCCAGAAAAATGATTTTCCGAACGGATATAAGAGTGAGAACATTCAGAGGAAGTTGATTTCAAATAAAAAAATAGCTATAAGAAAAAAAAAGCCGCTTAAGAGAGGGTTGCCGTCTATGGGAGGGAAGCGATAATTTGGAGGTTCTACTGTATTTGAATGATTTCATTAATAGTCAAAGATCACTGTGAAATCCTATTTCTAAAACTTTTATATCAGACTGTATATACTTTTAAAAAATTACATATTTTAGTTATCACGTAGAAAACCTTTTTTTTTCTAATTTGGCCTTGCAAGGTCGCGTTACAAAATGTTTTCCTCATTATTCGAGATACCTGGCACGTACAAAATGTATATAAATACACGCCCTTGTAATTTATGTAAACAACTAGAAAACTATTTCTTGTGTTCTCGTTTGAAAGAAATATTATTTATTCGAGAAAGAGGATTAAAATATAAGAGCTAATCTGAATTTAGAGCATGCACATGTCAGAATTCTCCATTTAGGGACTTATTGAAACTCCTTGGTGTCATTCAGTGTATGTAAAACGAGATATTTGGCAAATGCAAAGTCAATCTATGTTTGATGAGGGGGGTTGAAAACCCATCTCTATTATATTATATATTAATTTATTTCACCAAATGCACCATTTATTCCACGCGTATTCTACACCCTACAATCTACCATGATGTATGTTTTGATAAGCTTATATGTAAATAGGTTAAAATTACAATTATATTCTCACAATGAGTATCTTTTTTATTTAAAAAACGCTAGCTTTCAAGCGTTATTCGCTCTTCAACGGGCTTATAATAAAAATAGATAGATTTTATTTCACCGACACATTTAAAGTTTTCACAATTTTATCATGAATGCAAATAGGTATTTATATGCCGTCTTGTTTCTTCTCACGCTGATTGGTTCTTTACTGTCACATGACCTTAACCAGCCAATAAACGTTGAGATTATTAAAGCGAGCAAGAGTTGTTTCAGAGCTCATGGTTCAACAAATTGAAGAGTTACAAACGACCTGATGATTCCAATCTAGGAAGTTTATCCTTCTTGTTGTTACAGGCTAAAGATGTTTTTGAATTCTATTTGTACTTTAAAAGCAAATTTGATCTCAAAGTTGTATTTTTACTCATATTGATATTAGGGATATTAAAAAATCTTTTTGCATTTTAGGGATCTGACAGAGGTGATCTTTTTATGGTATATTTGAGTGGGGTAAAAATAGATAGATTTTATTTCACCGATACATTTAAAGGTTTATTTATTCTTGATGCTGATGTGGTGAGGTAGGATATCTGCCTGACTAACCATGGAATGTGACCCCAGGTGTCAGGTGACGCTGCCATGGGAAACTGACTTCCAAAACTGAAAGGTCGTCACACACTCTCTCTGAGCGTTTTATATTATGGCTCTGTTCTAAGAGGGCCAATAGAAGTAGATGATGAAATGTTAATATGGATTTAAACGACATTGAAGGTCTTTTCACGCACAAAACGTTCAAGTTCTTATTTCGAGGATCGAAACTACTACCGCGGATTTATCCTTATCCATATTTCTTAATGACTATTTCACCAAGGCATTGCTAAAAACGGAGATCACTTTCATCGATGGATGGTGGGCTACCTAGACCGAAGTCTTTACACCAGAAGGATGTTTGGAGCTACATGACTCTTTCACAAGATGTTTATAGAAGAGCCATTTAGCGCGATGTACATGTACACGAACTTTTCACAAGATGTTTATAGAAGAGCCATTTAGCTTGACAGCTTATGTTTAAATAAAGATACTTTGCATTACGCGATCACTGTATTTACATTCTCCATATCCGCTGTCTACTTGCACTTCTTGGGAACATCTTTCTTACTAAAAATAATAGCAAAAAAAAAAAAAGAATATAATGAAAAACAAGCACACGTTTTAATCATTCCATATATACTGCTCATAATAAGAATATGAAGAACCTTTCAGATATTTTTATGATATTAATATTGCACTTCCTATTGTGTGTGTGACGATAAGTTCTAGCTGAATATCAGATAAACAATATTTGATACAATATTTTCATACTCTGTTCTCAATTCAATGCCATCCCATATATATTGCTTCTAAATATTCTATTCATTAAAACAATTGTAAATATGCGAAGGCACCTACAGTGTCAGTTTTCTAGTGGGTTGTTCACTGAAATCTCTTTATTTGATTTATTTAATGTTTAATCGGTCATACAATATGTTCAGTTATGGCGTGACCTGAGAAGATATTGACATCATTGTCCTTGCATTCTGTCCCAAGTATAGATGATACAAGCAGCCATGATAAACATGTTGAATAAAGATCTACCATTGTTTATACTGAAACTACACAACATGTCTACACATGTAGATGTGTAGTTGGTATTACGAACTTATTTGAAGATATTGACATCATTGTCCTTGCATTCTGTCCCAAGTATATATGATATAAGCAGCCATGATAAACATGTTGAATAAAGATCTACCATTGTTTATACTGAAACTACACACTACACATGTAGATGTGTAGTTGGTATTATGAACTTAAAAAATACAAGAGAGCCATTTGATTACTTCAACTCACTGGGTGGGGCTGAACTTGCGTAAGAATCTGATGCAATTGAAGTCATTTACTATGTGACAAATGGCTGCTTCAATTATAAAAAGTACAAAATCGTGAGGCGAAGTAAGCCTTTTTTATTTATTATTTAGCCAAGTTTTCGGGCCTTTCTTCCCTTCTACAGAGAAAAAAATGCTTGAAATCACGGATAAAGAAAAACCTTACAAAAACTCTTCAACTCCCGAATTTTGTACTTTTAATATTATACACGCACACATACAGCTTTATCAAGACCATCGGTCTTATACAGATTATACTTTTGATAATATACTGCTCCAGGTGATTATTTAATTTATCACATTATTGACTGTATTGACTCATCCATTGATGAGCTCTACTCTTCCCCGGCAGACACCATCAAAAGTCTCAAGCTTTACAAGCTTGATACCTCGATATGATTGAGTGGAGATAAGAAAGAAGAAGAAGATTTAACTTATGAAATGGCTTCAATGCGGGTTTTAAACTTGGAGTCCCAAATGTCTGAAACCTGATGGTTCTGGCCACACAATCCAGCGTGGACCACAGGTATGAAGGTTGATGGAGCGGCCACACCTCTGTAGATGGATGAGCCGTTACCCGCCCACAGCCTGTCAAGACGATGGGTCAACCAGGCCGTCAACTTATAATCTGCACGACGCTGTGATATAAAGTAGATAACCAATCCTGTCTGGATTATTTCTGAATAGATCGAAACATCGATAATAAGTAGTTTTCTTTACGTTCTCAACCGACATTTGAATTTATGAAAACATATTTCGTATATAAACGATAGTATATTTCGGTTTTTGCATTCAGATATGTTCCAGAATCTTTGTTTCTCGCGCGCTATAGGTGTTGTACTTCAAAAATAAAGAATAGAGAACTATATATGATCAAATTAGTCAACCAAATTTATCCTAATTTCAGTAATTGGACAAAAGGATACAAAAGGGAAACCCTAGAATAAAACCTACTTATATAAAAGACCCTCACAAGATTTTCAACATTCCAATAGTAAGAGCAGCCAGGCAAAAGTATGCCAGGCCATACCGACCGATCAAAGCGCAGAAGCGCGTTACACACATCGGTGACAAACGCATTTGACTGTATTCAAAATAACGATATAAAAAATGGCGTATTCCTGGATCTGTGAAAAGAAAAATTCTAGGTCCGTCCTTTTTTTATAGAATTATATTCAAAGGATCGCCTTTTAACTCAAACTTATTAAACTATTACTTATTAAACTATTACTTAAACTTATTAAACGGGGTTGATGTATCTACACTCATGGACAAAACCTAAGGAAGTTATACCTTTTAGCATGTATATAGGGATTCAGACAATAACTATGAAAGATATTTGATACACAGTGACCTTTATTGAAGACACGGGGTAACCAAGTGTGGACATAATTGCCTCTGTCTCCTTAAAAAAAATAGATAACGGGCGACGTCAAAGAATTTCCACTTCCTTTTGTCCATGAGTGTATGTTATTTTTATAAACCAATTTCCGAACAGCAAAACTTATTTATATAATATTTAACATAGCTGAAAGAATGTAAATTATCATGTATGAAAATGAAGTATCGTTCGAAAAATAAGTTTCTGTAAATTCAGAGTAAAAATCAATATAGGACAGCGGGTACTTTTTCCGGAAAAAGACATTGGAACAGATATTAAGGCTAGGTCTAATCGTCTAGTCGAATCCGAAGATATTGTCCCAGAGATCAAAGATTCGGTAATCTAAGAACGGAACTTGATGCCAACACGGGTCGTGAGAATCAAATTCAACTTAGGATAGTTTTTATTTGAGGAAAAAGACACCTCTCTCTCATTGGCCAATAAGGAAATGCTATGCCATGGTCAATAAACTCGTTGTATTATAATTAGAACCTTGTTGATTCTCAGATCTTTCCTCAAATCACATTTCTCGCTAAGAATAAATGATAAACTTAGATACCGATATATATCTTTCTCAATATCATTTTTTATTATCCAAAGTACAGGTGGCCATGATAATCATGGTGGGTAGACAGTTTTTACTGTATAACACCACATGTCTACAGATGTGAAACGCAGTTCGAATTTGCACTTACAAATGTGCCAGAACCCCTTTTGGGTACTTGCACTCGCTAGTGGGGTTGAACTTTTGCAAGCATTTTTAAAAAACAGTTCCCAATCGTAGCGGCCAAAACCCAACGGTTTAGACCATCCTTCCACAGGCCCTCTTCTCAATATCACGTGAGAGAAGAAGTATACTAAATAGTTTAGGTAATAAATCCTTCTCCAATATAAAACCATCAATAAATGTCAAATTGTATTTTTCAAATCCAAGGTTCTGGTTTGCGCAAGATTCTACGGAATAATTATACAATCATCTTGGATAGTTAACGGTAGCTACTGAGAATTCATGTTTTTTTTTTTAAATTCCTCAGCGCCGTCTATCCTGGTCTCAACAAAGTGAATAAACAGAGTTCAGCTGTAGATATTGATGAAGTGTAGCACAGATTCCAACTGAATGAACTAACGGAATATATATGTGAGACCCTAATACACTCATTGCTTACCTAACTGAAACCATTGGAGAAGAATTGCATTCTACAATGGATTCCTCCCCATGTTGGGATCGAGGGTAATGGAATGGCAGATGAGCAAAGGAAGCCAGAAAGCTGAGCCAAAGAAAAGAACAAATGTCAGTATTTGACGATGATGCTTTGGCAAAATACAAAATAATTAAACAAAAAATAAGAAAATATCAAATATGTGAAATAAACTCTGAGAGAAAACTGACAAAAACTATAGCAAGACTTAGAACAAAACACTATAAAGGAATGACAACACATCTAGATGGCACAATAACCTATAGGACATGCAACAACTGTCCTGGTGTGGAACTAACACCTACTCACATATTCTCATGCCCAGCAATGGCCGCAGCCTTGCAGAAAATTGACATAGACCCAGAGCAGCTGCTTTACACACCCAAGATAGTTGACATTGCTGCTGCTGTGATAGAGAAGCATGGAGACATCTGAGGCTCTTCATAGGACACGACAACAGCAACAACCCTGTTATCAGTCTATCCACATTAGTTTATCCTGGTATTATAAAAATGAGTAGACAAAGACATCTGCTGAAGTAATCATCGGAGCGTGTGAGACGCGGTGTTATTGAAGATTTCCCACAAGCGCCGTATATATTGATATCAACAAACTGAATAGCACCTCAGCTGAAGAAACTAGCAAAGTGTGTGTGACGAGTTTGGTAGGGGTTTTACCAGCTCCTCGATCCTGGTCTGAACAGACTGAATAGATGGATACTTCAGATGGCGAAACCAACGGAGTGAGACACATATGTCTTCACCAGATCCGTCTATCCTGGTATCAACAGACTGAATAGACCTCAGCTGGAGAAACCAACGGAGTGAGACACATATGTCTTCACCAGCTCCGTCTATTCTGGTACCAACAGACTGAATAGATGGATACTTCAGATAGCGAAACCAACGGAGTGAGACACATATGTCTTCACCAGCTCCGTCTATTCTGGTACCAACAGACTGAATAGATGGATACTTCAGATGGCGAAACCAACGGAGTGAGACACAGATGTCTTCACCAGCTCCGTCTATCCTGGTATCAACAGACTGAATAGACCTCAGCTGGAGAAACCAACGGAGTGAGACACAGCTCAGTCTATCCTGATATCAACAGACTCAATAGACGATGACTTCAGCTGGAGAAACCAACGGAGTGAGATACAGATGTCTTCACCAGCTCCGTCTATCCTGGTATCAAAAGACTCAATAGACGGAGACCTCAGCTGGAGAAACCAACGGAGTGAGACACAGATGTCTTCACCAGCTCCGTCTATCCTGGTATCAACAGACTCAATAGACGATGACTTCAGCTGGAGAAACCAACGGAGTGAGACACAGTTGGTGAAATCCCCCCAACGCCGTCTCTCTCGGTCTCAATAGGCCGACCCCAGGTCAAGTCTCCTTTCTTCCGCATCTCTCCATTGAATACTGATGACTGGGAAAGTTCCCGACGTCAGAGGCGGTCTGGGAGAATTGTCTTCAGCACATCTCTACACAGCTAGCTAGTTATTATTGTGTCTGCCACACTGGAGTAACATACCGAGGTTCTTAACCAGTTATTTGGTAGACAAATATATACTGCTCGATTTTCTTCACTTTCCCATTCGTCTTTTTTTCTATTTCAAATAAGTTCAACAAAAGATCCAATTAGAGTGCGCCTAAAACATTAACATTCCTGGTCTTTCTCCTGGAGATGGAGAATCTCTTATCAGAATTTGGGCTATTTCGATTCATCTTTAATTTTACTAAATATATCAACAGTTCAACGCTCAACAGATGAATCGCTTTTTGGAGTTTAACCATTTTTTCGCTGTCAAATAACCTTAGGTGACATGATGCATGCTATATATACAGTAGAACATACTCCATTAGAGGACACTCTCGCTAAAGGACACCTCTCTCTACAAAAGACAGTTTTCATCTCCAAAATTACCATTTTAACTATTTATAAAATCTCATGTAAAAGAACATCTGTCCATTCATTTTCCTCTGCAACAAGGTATCCTTCACATAGAGGTTTTACTATATTAAAAGTCAGTTAAAAACTACAATACTTTAAAAAGTATTGTTATTTTGGTAATTCGCTGAATACTAGTATAGTGTCAAGCAGTTCATTTGAAATTTGATCACCGTATGCATACTGATTTGAATTCAGGCTCACTCCATAAATTTTAGACATCAAGGATGTAAAACTCATTATTTTTTTATTTACATCAGTGATTTTCTCTCGTCAGTTATTTACATATGACCCTTTTTGTCAAGGTTTTTGTAAATGAATTAAAATAGAAATACGATACTAATGTATGTCTAAACATAAATAAACGAGAGGTTAAATACTTATTTGCAAATATAATCGGCAGATGGAATTTCTTGTATATGATCACCCGTCTTTTTCTTTGTATGATCAATAGAACAATTTTCAAAGAATGTGAAAAAATTGTACAAATATGAAATTGTACTGGGATAAGGTGAATAAATTAAGAAAAAAATAATCTCCTTATCGTGCAACTGATATTCATTCCGATAGATGGCGCAAGTCATCAGCAACTCTCAGTTGCACGATAAGGAGATGCCTTTTTCTTAATTTTCAAAGCCTTTCTTATATTTCCTTAAAATGGCAAATATTCACGCGTTAACGTCCCATTAGGCTAATGATTTCGCAAAGGCGTGCCATATATATACTCGTATATACAGTTAAACCTGTCTATAATGCCCCCTCTTGGGACTTACCAAAATAGGGTGCTATAGACAGGTCAATTTTAATTTAAATTGCATCGTACTACGTATTTAAAATCGAGCGCTATAGAGAGGAAGGCGTTATTTAGAGGGGGCGCTATAGACAGGTTAAACGGTATATAGGCATAAATAGTAGATTAATTTATATATATAAGAATTTAGTGACATTTTTAAAGATATAAAATGTTGCTGTGACTTGCATTGAGTCCTAAATAAATGAACTTTATAAGAAACTAATGTCATCAGCAAAGAATAGAGTTCTTCTAAGTACGAAAGTGCTACCAGCCCTCACAACATCTTTGTTACGCTCTCTTCTACCAGGAACTCATTATCCAATTATAGCCAAGAAATCTCCGACGTTTGTTAGAGACGCAGTGGGGAAAAAGTCCGCGTCCTTGAAAAGTAAAAATTGAGGGAAAAGTGGGGCGAGTTTTTTTTCCGGTAGCATTATGTAACAAATGTGAACTAGAGCTTGCCTAAAGATTCTACGTAGAACTTACTGAAGAATATCACGTCCAAGTGGCAATCAAATTTGAATCTGCCCATTGCATGGGTAGGACATATTGGCTTTTTTTTAGATGGGCATTATATATTAGATCTTTACAAATTTAAGATATCATTTTTTTGTACATACACCGTGTGACAAAATGACAAGAAGAAGACTTGTAGGTCGAGAAGAGATACTTGTACAAAAGATTAAGACTATACAGAAGAATGAGACATGTTGCACACACAAAAAGAAGATCTAATTTTCTCCAAATAAATAGTTTGTAGAATTCTCTGACATTGTCCATGACATATCCACAGCAGTGACTAGGCCTCGTTTCCATCACCAAACCGGTGTTCCAGCAGGTCCATGTTTGACAGGGTAAATAACTTAATTATATTTAAACGGAGCGTTTTTTACCTACATTGTGTAATTGTATACCCCTTCTTGTAATTACGATACCCCGTCTCTAATACACACCTTGACGTTGTCACCCAATATCAGCGATGTCTTTGGAATTTGAAAGAAAGAAGTTTTATATAGCCGCACCATGACTACAGTATTATATTATGGTTTTGTACTTTGAAGCAATACAGTCAGACCTCTTTTCTCCCATATATAAAATTCACAAATATATACATTTCTTTAAATATATAAGGATTCAAATACTATGTTAGTATATCCATGCTCGCAATAAATCTAAAAATAGCTCCTCATGTAATATTTGAATCCTTATATATTTAAACAAAATACTACTGAGTTCATGTAGCCGAAATAAATTTCTTTATATCGATAATTTACGAGTCAAGCCGTGCGGTAACAAAAAACATGGCTTAGAGCTTTTCTTGGATGCCAGATGGGCTAGCTGTGTTGTTAGCCAGTGCCATGCTATAGTAGTAGACTTGCCCTAGGTGACAGTTTCTAAGGCACTATATCCCATATATATGCGACTATCTATAACACAAAGTTGCGGGAGGACTATATTCGTGTACCTAGAGAGGCACTTATCTCTTTAATTATGCATCATAATGATGCATTATGTTAATTAACCTAGTGATAAAACTTTAATAGTGGTGATGAAGAATGAGCCACTAAACCAGTTTTGACATTTTCAAGCATACAGGTTGGGTTTTGTCGGGATTTTCCAAAACTGATGTTGTGGCTTATTCTTCATCATCAATAGTAAAGTTTTTTACTGGGTTAATTAACATAATGCATTGTTCTGATGCAAAATTAAAGAAAGAAATTGCCTCTCTAGATACACACACAAAAATACAGATACATATATACATATATATATATATATATATATATATATATATTAAAAAACGAAATAAAAAAATAAAAGATAAAAAGATCAGGTGTTGAAATCAATATAAAAAATGGCATATCCTGACCAGGAGCACATGTGCTCATGTGCTGATAACATGTGCTCCTGGTCAGGATATGCCATTTTATATATATATATATATATTAAAAATAAAAAGGCATCTCCTGACCACGAGCACATGTGCTTTTTAGATGGCAGAGCCCCATCTAGTGGAGCAAAAATAAACTAAACGTTTATTTAGCTTGCTCCGTGATATTTGGCCAACCCAATTTCTTGATAAATCAAGAAAAGCCATCCACGAACGCGTTTCGCGCTGTTGGCGCTCTGCCATCTAAAAAGCACATGTGCTCGTGGTCAGGAGATGCCTTTTTTATTTTTAATATCAACACCTGACCCACTTATCTTTTATTTTTTCTATTGTTTTTTCATATATATATATATATATATATATATATATATATATATATATATATATATAATATATATATATATTACGATACACTAGCGCGCCATCTGTTATGAAAATGAGAAACTATTTTAGACGAGTATGATTCTTTTTGAAATTAAACAATTTCTACTGCCCTTACTGCCCATTAATTTTTCCATTGCAATAAGGGCAGTAGAAATTGTTTAATTTCAAAAAGAATCATACGCGTCTAAAATAGTTTCTATATACATGTATTTATATAGGTCAAAACCACAATCTTTTACAACTAGGTAACAACATTTAGTTTTCTTCAGATAACCAAAAAATACAGTTAAACTTCAATGCAGATAATGCCATAAAATAAATGTTGGATCTTAGATCACATCCAAATGTGTCATAGGTTTCTGAGGAAGGGCTTATAACCACACGCAGGCTTTCAAGTGGCCCATGAGGAAAGAATTTAATCACCCGCAAGCTTCTGGTCGGTAGCGAAAGAGTTTATTGCGATATAGTGGTAGCATAAAACTTTACTTCAAAATGGTCGTGGAATTCTCCATAAGCAAACTTCATTTTAACAAAGGCAGTCTAAGATATGCAGGGCAGCAGAAATGTAAAGTTGGTACTAATTATACCTTTGTTACACCCACGTTTCTTGGTGGGTAAAACTTGGCTGCAAATATAGAGTTTGGTCTGGAAAGAGTCACTGTCATAGACACTAAAGTATGATTATGATAATAATGAATACTTATCACCACTGTTGCCATTATTATCACAACAACTAATAAATATTTGTTGAAACAAGATTGGTTGGAATGAATACTAATGAAGCCAGGAATCCGGGTTACCTAAAGAGAGAAGAGAGAGACAAAGCCAGGTCATTAGTTTACACTAAAGAAACACAAGATATACTTGTGTATAAGAAGAGATGTGGATTTTTCGCAAAAAAATAAATAAAATAATTGCAACTAAAGTGAATGAAAATTTGTTAAACGATTATGAACTCAGAAGTGATATTTCTAGCACAAATCTACTGAAAATATCATCAATTCTAACGTAAAGGATCCTTAATATTCATTCTAAAAACTCACAGCTCAAATTATAAAACTACAAATACTTTTTATATCAACAACAATAAAAGTATTTTATTATGAAATATCGTCTTACTTAGACTCGTCCTAGAGACCAAGAAAGGAAAAAAAAGGAAACAATGGCTGATAGAATCAATAAACAACTGGATAATCAGCTATACACAGTCTTGGTGGAAAGACTTAAAAAACACTACCTCTGTCTTCTAGCTATCTTCTTTTCCACTTTTATCAATTTTCTTATAGCTTTTCTGCTTACATTTATAAATAGTAGTACAAGAGTCACACACACACAAAGCCTTTATTAAGACATTAGTCTTATACAGATTCTCCGTACAAGGTGCAATATCAGGAAAAGAGCAGCACAGGAAACCAGTAGTTCCGCAACTATATACAATTATTAGTAATAAGGAAAAGTAAGATTTAATATGAAAGGTCGACGCCATTGCCCCAAGTCTTCAATTCCATAAGCGCGGAGCAGAAATAGGGACTAAGTTATTTAGTTCGCCATAAATATAGCATCCAGACACAAAAAAGGAGGTTTACTCCAGCACAGCCATCCATATTACCAGCTCCGCAATCTCATCGTCGACCAACACGATGGCCCCTCGATGTTTCGTCATCATTCTGAGGTGTAAGAACAATAGCTTCCAAGTTCTCTTTTCTCTCTCTTTACACCTACTGCCTTGTAAAAATTATATAGGGCCTGAGCAACTAGTCTGCTTGTTTGGGCACTGGTTAACATCATTTGGATTGACCTAAGTTGGCTGGTGTCTACCATTGAAAAGAATGTCCTTCTCTCCTCACTAATATCTTGGCATTCATAGATATAATGAGAAGTAGTACAAGAGTCTAAGATCTCATTGGCCAATGAATGCGAGAAAAACTTGCAAATACTATTTATTTCTTCAAAATAAAAGGCCTTCGGTCACACATAGAAAAGGTTTTTATTTTCTTCTGACGAGAACAAAATATTCTTGTCAAAACTAAAGAAATTAAAACATTTTCTGGCCGAAGTGTCTTTTATTTGTAAGAACCATGAATGCCGGCCAGGCAATCTCTATCTTCAAGATCAATATTATTTTATTCAATTAAAATGTTTCTTTAATTACAATGTCAAGTATAAATAAGGATCCAGAAATGCCTGGCTCATCAGAAATTTGCATAGCCATCCTGACCTCGAGATGCTTCCTAGACTATGGAAGATTCCTGTTGGCAAACAAATAGCTGTCCCGGTGCCAAATCTGCCATAAATGTCAGACTGACGGTGACATTTTTTTTTGTTTGTAGCTTGTCGTCATTTGCATAATTACATGGGAGCCACCTCTATTGTCGTCTCAGTGGAGGGGAATGGCCTTAGATCCTTCCAATACTCTGGGTTTGTACTCTCACCTATCAGAATCTAGATGGTAAACAGCACATTAAGGTCGTCATAAAAAATATTCCTCTTACTTATCACCTCTCAAACCTGAGACGGTAGAAGTAAAGAATATTTGACAAAAAGATCGTCGCGATTTCAGATTAGAGACACACAGTTCTATTTTAGAAGGTTTTATTAATCAATTGATAAAAACTTAGTGAGTATGATGTTTTCCTCACAACCAACTAGAAATGAAAGAAAATTCAATTACAACATTTACATACATTTCTTATATAACATTAAACATAAAAGTTATGATGCATCAGCGCGCCATCTGTTATGAATATTCGAAACTATTATAGACGCGTATGATTCTTTTGGATTTTTAAAATTGAAAAAGGAAGTTCCAAAAATGCAATATAACAGCGGTATGGTAGATTACTGGCGTATGGTATGTATGTATGGTAGTATGGTAACTGGCGAAACCGCTGGGAGGGTTCACCACTGATGAGCCAGGCCCTCCGTTTAAATTTTCCATTGCAGTAAGGGCAGTAGAAATTGTTTAATTATCGAAAGAATCATACGCATCTATAATAGTTTCGAATAAACATAAAAGATGGCGCGCTAGTGCATCGTAATAAAAATGTTATAATAAAAGACTCAATTTGATATTTGCGGAAGAGCAATTGCCCGAAGCATATTATATATTTATAATTATATTTAATTCTGCTGTCCTCAAAGCTTATGTCCATAGTTCATCTAAAATACCCATTCCAAGAGTCTAGCATCAGTATCACTATAAAAGGAAGTTCCAAAAATGCAATATAACAGCGGTATGGTAGATTAAACTGGCGAAACCGCTGGAAGGGTTCATCACTGATGAGCCAGGCCCTCCTATTAATTTTTCCATTGCAGTAAGGGCAATAGAAATTGTTTAATTTTCAAAAGAATCTTACGGGTCTATAATAGTTTCGAATAAAGAGAAAGGATTTACATATTTACTAATAGACATTTTCTTTAAATTTACTTTAAAATAAACAAATTCCGTGACAATATCATGATGAAGAGAAGTAAACTGCTTGTGCTCTAGTCGTTAAGACTGGGAACATTATTCCTCAATAGCAGGCCAATTTTAGATAGAATATTAAATGGCCATTTCTGATATATGAAGGAAAAACAGCTACTTCTAACTTAGCTACAGATGCTTCTCATCCTGTATCCTTTTATAAGAAGTTCCTAAAGGATTTTTATCCGCCGAGCCAGCTAAATCCTGGTATTTAGCAAACCTGTTACCGCTTCCTTACCTCCTTTTTCATTCAGCGTTGAGATTGATAATAAAGGAACACTTTAAAATATAATAAAGTACTCTTATGAATCCTGATTCTAAGATAGGTATAATCTCCCCAATGAATGCAAATAACCATACAGATGGTTCTAGAATTATGTAAATACAAAGGTCGTTTGCTTCTATATTGAAGAATTGTGATGTAGTTACAGTGTACGATCAGTTGTGCAAATTCGTACATAGCGTAATTATCATGGCATGTGTCCTTGGGATAGCTGACATCATCTTTCTGATGTAGTAACCAACATACAGCCGCGACACTGTACTTTGTAATACAATTCTAAATTATTTAATCGCGCTGATTCTTTTATTCTAACACGGCTTAAGCTCTTCGGTAAGTTTTCCTAGTTTCACAACTCTATAAACGAAACGTAATCTCATATATACAAACCTGATTAATAAATAGTGATTTATAACTCTGTCGTGGGGGACGAGCACCTTGTGAAGTCACGAAGCCCCTTTCCATGCCTAGTGGACATGGCATCTGCCCGGTAAGCGGAACACTGTGGGTTCGATTCCCATCCCTGGACACTTTTATTTTTCCGTTTATCATTACTCTTCACAATTCATCCTATCATACTTCATCCTTAAAGTTAGAAATAATCGCTATTTATCTTTAAAATAAATTTCGATTTTTCGTTTAAAAGAAACATTCGCGATATAATTGCAATTTTCGTTTTACAATCATAAGCCGCGTTATATATTGTATTTTGTATTATTGTATTACCGGTAGTTAAAAATCATAATATGAGGTTGTCTCTCTCTCTCCCAAAGGTTCGCAAACATTTGCAAAAAATTGAAATACCAATATTATTCGCCGTTATGTATAATATCTTTGTATTATGTATAAAGTAATTGTATTATGTATTATTATGTATTCGCCGTAATAATATTATTGGCCAAGTAATAAGAAAAAGACGTAATTTTGGAACAACCTTATAGTTACAATTAATTAATGAAAACGATAATAGAGAGGAAAAGGATCGATAATCTCTATATCTTGTCATATATTTACAAAAGATATCTTTGTTCTGATATCTTTTGTTGATATAAAATTTGTAATAATTTCTTTTTTTGTGGCAATGTGTTTCTTTTCACATATATCATCAAATACTATCGCTACAGACCTTACTGTAATGATAAAAAGTTATTGAATGAGAGGGCTTGGCTCAAAATTGGTGAACCCTTTCAACGGATTCGCCAAATTAATCTCCAGATCACTCTACTATTGTATTGGATTGGTTTTCTTATATACCTTGCATTTACTAAGGAAATTTTTGTATTGGCTCATCCATTGATGAGCTATACTCATTGCCGGCAGCCACCATCAAAAGTCTCAAGCTTTACAAGCTTGATACCCTAATATGATTGAGTGGAGATAAGAAAGAAGAAGAAGAAGACTAAGGAAAGCAGCCTAGTATCCTATAGACACAAGATAGACACAATCCAATCATCTGTAATACAACAACAACAACAATAGCATTTATTGGGCACACGTGCCATACAGGATTCTCCCTGTAGAACAGAATAAATTAATTATCTGTAATATACAGAAAGTTTTTGCACAATTGGACATTATCTCTCTATTGTATTTTAAAATATTAATAAAACATATATTTAACGTTATTTATGAAGATTTGTGTTTCCTCAGTTCAACTGCACCAACGCATTATGTGTAGCAGATTATTCAACTAGTAAATGCTTTTAGAAATTTTATCTACATTCATGGACAAAAAAAGAGTGGACATGGACTTGAGGAAATTTTATATTTTTTATATCGAAGGTCGTCTTTTTTTTTTTTTTTTCTTCTTTAAGGAGACAAAGACAATTTTGATCAGACCTGGTTATCTCTCTCGTGTGTGTCTTCAATATAAATAACACTGTAAGATATTTGATACACAATGACCTTTATTGAAGACACACGAGATAATCAAGTGTGAACAAAATTGTCTTTGTCTCCTTAAAATAATAATTAAAAAATAGACTGACGGCGACATATCAAAGATTTTCCACTTTCTTAAGTTTTTTTTACATGAGTGTAAATCTTTTGTATGCTTCTATTTGATTCTGATAAAATATTTTGTCAAAAAGAGATGATCATGTGTGAAGAAAATTGTCTCTGTCTCCTTTAAAAAATATATATATATATAGAAGACTAGCGATATCAAAGACTTTCTACTTCCTTGAGTGTGAAATGATATTCAGCTTATAGTCTGCCAACCAGTCAGAAGAGAACTAGGTAGATCGGATTCCAGGAACACCTGGTCGACCAAAGGACCATCTGTGACTGACACATGGGAAGTCAACCTGTATTTGTTTCCCATTTTGGATATTTTTGTAAAGTGATTGTTTTACTTTGTGTGTAGATCTATTGATAGCTGATTACAAGGATTATCTGTAAATACTTTTGTTAGAGGACAACCACTCTTGTTGATGTGCACATCTGGATGGATTTTATTTAGAATTAGAAAAGACGGATGTTTTTCCTGAGACTGACACGGAAAAATTAAAAGAGAAACATTGAAGAATTAGATCTGTATACTTAGAAACAAAAGAGAATTTAAAGATTTCTTTAAAAAAAATATGGTATTGTAACAAAGGGAAAACTTTTAATTGATATTAAAATAATTGCCTTCTTCGGAACATATATATCTTTTGAAGAGAAATTTGTTGTTGTTGTTGTCGTCGTGTCCAATGAAGAGCCTCAGATGTCTCCATGCATCTCTATCACAGCAGCAGCAATTGCTCTTTATTGGAAAATGGGTGCCGTTGCCACGTTAGTCACCTTGGAAATGAACCAGAAAAGAGAAATTTAAACATATTAAATATGATTCGATATATAAAATACATCTAGATAACGTCTGGTTTTGACGTATATTTTGACGGGAGAGGCGACCTTTGTCTCTTTAGATCTATAATTCTGTATAGAAAAGGAAATGAAGAAGAAAAAACTATTATTATCACATTTACATTATAAGTGCATACAGTATATGACTACATGGAGGAATATGGTAGGAATGTGGTGACAGGATTAGAAACAAAGATGACTTGAGAAGATTAGGAGAGGGAAGAATTTGGTGAGACACATTTGTTAAGTGAAAATTAATTCTTGAAAATCTCTGCAGGGTAAAACGAATGGAAAGAGAAATGTAGGAAGAAGAAGAAGAATTCGAATGGTGACTGGATGGGAAATGCTATAAAGAAAGAAGAGAAGAGTTAAAGAAGCATGGTGCATATAGAGACCAATAGTTACTTACTAGCACAGAAGCTGAAGAAGATATTACTGGAATATACCCATGAGATATTTTAAATAGAGAAAATTCATAATTACGATGAAGAAAAAATAAAATTGAATATAATTGTTTACCATTTTTCTAGATAGACGGGTCAATCGGAGAAAGCTTCAAAATTCGATAGATGGAGTCTAGATTTGACGTCTTATTGATCAATATCATCCCGTCAAAATATCCATATTTATTTTGGCCATAGATTTGGCCTAGTCACTTTGCCAGGTAAACATTTCTTTGGCAGATTGTGAAGATTTCATTTGATCTCTTGTGGAACTCGTGGAATAAAGTCCGGCCTGGACTGAAAAAGACCATTATCCCGAAACCATGGTCTACAGTTAGATGCTTTTCAGTTTTTCAAAGCTGGTGTTGTGGCTTTGTCACCGACCTGAGGGCGCTATCTTAAGGCGACAGTCAATAGAGATGACATCTAGTTTTGACGTCTATTTTGGCGGGATATATGACATTTATTTGTATTGATTCGGTAGCGTGTACAATTTTTTTTTTTTTTTCAAATTAGAAGAGGTACACGATCTAAAAGTAAACACTTTTGGCAAGAATTGCGGGAATATTTTAGAAAAAAAATCCTATTTTTAATAAATTACCATACCAAAATTTTATAAGTGTGAAGTAGCTTTATTACTTTTTTTTTGTACGAGAAATAAAAATATATTAGGATCAGTTAATTATAGTATATTTTCACCAGTTATATATAGATATTGATTTTGTGTTATTGATTAGACATTACTTGTTAAGGGAATATATGAATCTACCATTTGATATACTGTCAGGATTGTTACCATTTGATATACCGTCAGGATTGTTACCATTTGATATACCGTCAGGATTGTCTGAATTGTGTCATAGAAGGTCTAGAGAGTGCTGAGTGGTCTCTAAAAACGATAGATGTATACAAACAACAACAAAAGCTTTATTAAGGAATTCCGCCGTGTAATGATCCGCCATACAAAAGAAGGAAAAATAAAACCAAATATTTACATAATTAAGGGTATGAGAAGAGAGTTGTTTAATATATACATGTTTTGAATTTTATTTTATGAGGAAGCTTTTCCTAAGACCGCTTTATGGTAGTTATATAATTGTATAGCTATGTTTTCTTTTCTGATGAGATTTTTTTATTATCCCATTGTATAATTATCCAAGGTCATGCTAAATTCATAGATCAAATTCAAAATCTTGGTAGGGTTGGAATACAGGGCCTGTCTAGAGGCTCCCATGCATTCCAAGAGATGGTCTGGTGAGGCTTCTTTGGTCCTGCAGATGGTGTATTGTGGGAAGGTCTTTACACCATCCTGGAAGAGGAGCGGTCTTGTATGGCCAGTCTGATGCGATTTTAATCAGTTGAATACTGTGTGTGTTGGTTCAACATATATCTGATTAATGACCTCTAAAATTCCTTTCCTTTCTTCCTCCATATAAATACAATCGGATAGTGTGACATTTCGTTTGTAGTTTTTATTCCTCAAAGCTTGCAATAAATGGCTTTATTTTTTATTATTTGAAGGTGATCGTCTTTTAAGAATGTTGATGTAATTCGGACTTGAGTAATGTATCCTATTATGTTTGAAGATAAATTGCAAGAGAAATATTGTTTAGGAGTAAAACTATTGTAAAATGAAGAAAAGAAAGAAGGCATCTCCTTATCGTGCAACTGAAAGTTGCTGATGGCTTGCGCCATCTATCTGAATAAATATCAACTATTCGTAGATTTTAATTATTCCAAATTGGGCCAAATACCCATTCTTGATTAATCAAGAAAAGCTAACCACGTTCGGGCTGTTGGCCCTCGTCAGCGTGGTGCAAGCTGTACCTCAACGACCAAAAAACTGGTCATTCAGGCATTCTGAAAAATCATGAAACGGGTAGTTAAGGCCAGAATTGTGTGAGAACGGAAAACAATGTTGATACAATTCAACGCGATATAATTCAAATTGTAAAATATATTTATAACCAGAGTAAGACCTCGAGTATTCGCCTCGACCTCGCCAAGTGATAACCTAAGTGTTGTAAAGCGGCGAATGTCCCGGAAAGGTAAAGAGGAAAGTCTAGCAGGTTGTCACAGAGAATGAATGACAAGGTGCAATAGCTAACCTGATACCGCCAGTATCTGCTTGCATGTCAAGTGATGCCGTTTGACCAGCCTTTCTGGTTTGTGTAGGCTGCCTTCACAACTGTCAACTACCTCCCACAAATGTATTGAATGATTCACCTCTCTTCTTTAATTTTTCTTTATAATAAAGAATACTTACACCGAATGAGTTTTACAAAAAAATATTTAATCGACGTTTACGGTTTATATTTGTAAAAAAGAAAGAAAAATTCACACCATTTAATATAAAAATTTTGATCAGAAAAAATCATATATATATATTTATTAAAAAAAAAAAAAACAGAGATATCTAATGTTGATGGGAATAATCTATTTTGGGTGTCAGGCTCAATAGGAGAAAACAACAGGGTATATTAGAACGAACGAAATGTACTGCAGCACTCACTATAAAAACAGACCAATCAGAAAGCGTCAATGATTCTTCAAAACCTTTTCGCCATCTGTGATAGGTTGTCCGCTGACCGGACCCTGGCATACCAAGGTGATGGAGACACCTGGCTTGAAGGTCAGAACCTGAGAGAAAAAAAAAGTGTCTCACAGGTCGTGCAACATTCCCGAACGGCATTTCCTATCTTTCTTCTCTTTGGGAGATGTAACGTCTGGCTGTTGGGATCACTTGCTTCATATGGCTTTGGATGGTCGTTCTAGCGAGAAACTGGGGAATACACGCACAAACATGACTATGCTTTTAAATATAGACAGGGTTGGCCAAAAATATTATTTTTCTTTATTATCAAAAACTGATGACAACGTTTATAAACTATACAAATGGGAAAACAAAGCAAATTCCTACTCTTTTGAATTTAGACAGGATGAGTCACAGAAAATATTATTTTATCATCATCAAAAACTGATGAAAACGTAATAAACTAAAAAAATGGGAATATAAACCAAATGATGCCTATTTTCATCTTCCCACAGATGAGATTTAAGGAAGACATTTGTCACAATTTTTTGTCAGGCGTACCTGGATGTATTGCATGAATTTCAAAAATGACATTGTTCTTTAGCTGTGGGATGGGTTTTCTCTCTCCATAATGTAATGGTAAATTTTACCATCTTCAATTTCTATAACTTGCTTTATTCGATTCTGAAACAAAAATCAATTTGTGATTATTTTTGAGGACTATATCCGAGTAAATGTCTCTAAGAAAGAAAGAGCTTTTAAAATTAGAAATCGATTATTTAATTCAATAGCGCTTAACAGCAGTTTTATTTAACTAGGAACAAAGTATTTATCTAAGAATGTGGCAATGGAAAGTTTATATACATACTCGTGGACAAAGCATAATATAGTGGAAAGTCGCCGGTCGTCTATTTTTCTTTTTTAAGTAGACATAGGCAATTTTGTTCACACTTGGTTATCTCATGTGTCTCTTCAATAAAGGCCAATGTGTATCAAATATCTTTCAGAGTTATTGTCTGAATCCCGGTATACATGATAAAAGTTAAAAATTCCTTAAGTTTTTTAATGAGTGTATTTATATTAAAAACGACTCATCTTCTATCAAAAATACTTTCTTCTTCCAATATATCGTGTGGATATGTGCCAAGCTTCCTCAGGAAACAAGGCCTCTCAAGCCAAATTTTGTTCCCTGGTGAAGTTTGGCCCATAGCCACACGGAATATTGGAAGAATTAATTGATACAAGATGAGCTTTTACTAATTAAATTAATTATTTTCAAATATTAAATTATTTAAATGCAGAATTACATCGATCACACCTTCTAAAAGACAACAACGAGTCATCTAAATATAAGAATTGAAGCTGTTAAGCTCGGAATTCCCATTTTTAAACAAAGAAAGCATCCTACTGTATTTACTACGATGAAAATATATCATTTTCTTTATTTATTTTATACAAATGACGATTTATTGCCTTATGTGTCTAATTTATGCTTATTTTTATGGCTTATATGGATTATTTGCGGAAGAACATTGCTCGAACCAAATTTAAATATAATTCTATTGTCCCAAAGCTTATGGCCATAGTTTTCTTAAATGTCATAACAAAAATTCCACCTACAGAGTCGCAATGATAAGTAGAATCGTCCTATACAATAATAGAGGGTTTTATAAAAAGCTGTATCATATAAAAGAACATATCATTTTCTCCATCCACCAATATTTTACCCGATAATTAAGCACGAATACCCCTCAAAATCAATATCTTCATAAAACTGTTTGATAAATGTAAGTGTTATGGTATTTCCCGAAGAGACTTCAGAGCTCAGACTAGTAAAGCTCGAAAAAGAGATATGGATGATTAAACTGGCAAAACCACTAGGAGTGTTCGCCACATTCAGGACCTTCCAATAATTTTTTTTTATCGCAGTAAGGACAATAGAGAAAGTTTGTTTTATTAAATAATCATGTTTAATAGCTTCATGTATTACATACATATGACGCGTGTTTTATTGTAATATATAAAATGATTGGTTGGGCATCATTCACTATGATAGAATGAAGATGAAACCGGGTTACTTGCATAGTATTTGATATAGGAATTCATTGCCATTTCATCTATTTTATTTGATGAGTTTTCAATTATTTAGGATAATTATTGAATATAACAATCACAAGACACAGAATGAAACATTATGAAGGAATAACAATACATCCAGATGGCACAAGAACCTTCAGTACATGTAACAACTGTCCTGGTGTGGAACTAACACCTACCCACATATTCTCATGTCCAGCAATGGCCGCAGCCTTGCAGAAAATTGACATGGGTCCAGAAGAGCAGCTTTACACATCAAAGATAGAGAACAATGCGACTGCTTTAATAGAGATACATGGAGACATCTGAAGCTCTTCATTAGACACGACAACAAAAATATCGGTTTAAACATGGTCATATGGTCATATATAAACATGAATCTTTATAAATATGTGGTTACCAATAGACTAAATAGTGTATTTTATAAGTTTTTAACATATATTTTACATAGATACATGTTTCAAGTATATAAAAGAATAATTAATATATATATAGAGTAATAAATAATATAATTGAATAATGAATTTTTGAATTTCTGATATTTCATATAGGAGAGAGAAGCTATGAAAGAATTCTAAAATATTTACACATCGTAATTCATTAAGGCAAAAGTTAAAAATAATTCATTTGTACAGTAGTGTTGACTTTCCTTGAAATCTAGGGCGGAGAGACTTTGACAAATCTTTTCTGAGAATTGAGCAAGGCATTTTTATTTAATATTTTACGTATAGGAAGTTATAAAATCGACAAATGTATGAGTTTTTTGTTTTGAAGAAAAGGTTTTTAAAATACTTTCGTTTGGACGAGATATTGTTGGTTCTGGAAGAAGAAACACAAGTCAGGGAGAAGAGCTTGTTTAGATAAGACGATAACGGTACAAGCTTCGGGCAAGGCGTCCTTATACGGGTACAGAATGACACGAGGGGCAATGGTTATATCCAACACAACAGCAACAACAGCTTTATTAGGACATGTCCGTCCTGTAAGAACTCGCCATACAACATTTCCAATGGTTATATACAACACAACAGCAACAACAGCTTTGTTAGAACATTTCCGTCCTGTAAGAACTCGCCATACAACATTTCCAATGGTTATATACAACACAACAGCAACAACAGCTTTATTAGGACATTTCCGTCCTGTATGAACTCGCCATACAACATTTCCAATGGTTATATACAACACAACAGCAACAACAGCTTTATTAGGACATTTCTGTCCTGTAAGAACTCGCCATACAACATTTCCAATGGTTATATACAACACAACAGCAACAACAGCTTTATTAGGACATTTGCGTCCTGTAAGAACTCGCCATACAACATTTCCAATGGTTATATACAACACAACAGCAACAACAGCTTTATTAGGACATTTCCGTCCTGTAAGAACTCGCCATACAACATTTCCAATGGTTATATACAACACAACAGCAACAACAGCTTTGTTAGAACATTTCCGTCCTGTAAGAACTCGCCATACAACATTTCCAATGGTTAAATACAACACAACAGCAACAACAGCTTTATTAGAACATTTCCGTCCTGTAAGAACTCGCCATACAACATTTCCAATGGTTATATACAACACAACAGCAACAACAGCTTTATTAGGACATTTCCGTCCTGTAAGAACTCGCCATACAACATTTCCAATGGTTATATACAACACAACAGCAACAACAGCTTTATTAGGACATGTCCGTCCTGTAAGAACTCGCCATACAACATTTCCAATGGTTATATACAACACAACAGCAACAACAGCTTTATTAGGACATTTCCGTCCTGTAAGAACTCGCCATACAACATTTCCAATGGTTATATACAACACATCAGCAACAACAGCTTTATTAGGACATGTCCGTCCTGTAAGAACTCGCCATACAACATTTCCAATGGTTATATACAACACAACAGCAACAACAGCTTTATTAGGACATTTCTGTCCTGTAAGAACTCGCCATACAACATTTCCAATGGTTATATACAACACAACAGCAACAGCAGCTTTATTGGGACATTTCCCTCCTGTAAGAATTCGCCATACAACATTTCCAATGGTTATATACAACACAACAGCAACAACAGCTTTATTAGGACATTTCCCTCCTGAAAGGACTCGCCATACAACATTTCCAATGGTTATATACAACACAACAGCAACAGCAGCTTTATTAGGACATTTCCGTCCTGTAAGAACTCGCCATACAACATTTCCAATGGTTATATACAACACAACAGCAACAACAGCTTTATTAGGACATTTCCGTCCTGTAAGAACTCGCCATACAACATTTCCAATGGTTATATACAACACAACAGCAACAACAGCTTTATTAGGACATTTCCGTCCTGTAAGAACTCGCCATACAACATTTCCAATGGTTATATACAACACAACAGCAACAACAGCTTTATTAGGACATTTCCGTCCTGTAAGAACTCGCCATACAAAATTTCCAATGGTTATATACAACACAACAGCAACAACAGCTTTATTAGGACATTTCCGTCCTGTAAGAACTCGCCATACAACATTTCCAATGGTTATATACAACACAACAGCAACAACAGCTTTATTAGGACATTTCCGTCCTGTAAGAACTCGCCATACAACATTTCCAATGGTTATATACAACACAACAGCAACAACAGCTTTATTAGGACATTTCCGTCCTGTAAGAACTCGCCATACAACATTTCCAATGGTTATATACAACACAACAGCAACAACAGATTTATTAGGACATTTCCGTCCTGTAAGAACTCGCCATACAACATTTCCAATGGTTATATACAACACAACAGCAACAACAGCTTTATTAGGACATTTCCGTCCTGTAAGAACTCGCCATACAACATTTCCAATGGTTATATACAACACAACAGCAACAACAGCTTTATTAGGACATTTCCGTCCTGTAAGAACTCGCCATACAACATTTCCAATGGTTATATACAACACAACAGCAACAACAGCTTTATTAGGACATTTGCGTCCTGTAAGAACTCGCCATACAACATTTCCAATGGTTATATACAACACAACAGCAACAACAGCTTTGTTAGGACATTTCCGTCCTGTAAGAACTCGCCATACAACATTTCCAATGGTTAAATACAACACAACAGCAACAACAGCTTTGTTAGGACATTTCCGTCCTGTAAGAACTCGCCATACAACATTTCCAATGGTTATATACAACACAACAGCAACAACAGCTTTATTAGGACATTTCCGTCCTGTAAGAACTCGCCATACAACATTTCCAATGGTTATATACAACACAACAGCATCAACAGCTTTATTAGGACATTTCCGTCCTGTAAGAACTCGCCATACATCATTTCCAATGGTTAAATACAACACAACAGCAACAACAGCTTTGTTAGAACATTTCCGTCCTGAAAGAACTCGCCATACAACATTTCCAATGGTTATATACAACACAACAGCAACAACAGCTTTGTTAGAACATTTCCGTCCTGTAAGAACTCGCCATACAACATTTCCAATGGTTAAATACAACACAACAGCAACAACAGCTTTATTAGGACATTTCCGTCCTGTAAGAACTCGCCATACAACATTTCCAATGGTTAAATACAACACAACAGCAACAACAGCTTTATTAGGACATTTCCGTCCTGTAAGAACTCGCCATACAACATTTCCAATGGTTATATACAACACAACAGCAACAACAGCTTTATTAGGACATTTCCGTCCTGTAAGAACTCGCCATACAACATTTCCAATGGTTAAATACAACACAACAGCAACAACAGCTTTATTAGGACATTTCCGTCCTGTAAGAACTCGCAATACAACATTTCCAATGGTTATATACAACACAACAGCAACAACAGCTTTATTAGGACATTTCCGTCCTGTAAGAACTCGCCATACAACATTTCCAATGGTTAAATACAACACAACAGCAACAACAGCTTTATTAGGACATTTCCGTCCTGTAAGAACTCGCCATACAACATTTCCAATGGTTATATACACTTTAGGGACGTCTTGCCAGAAAGCTTGTACGATCGTCCTCTTATAAAAGAAGCTCGTCTACCCAACTTGTATTTCTTCGTCTATAGCGCATAGTGAGATTAACGTTGTCTTAATTGACTCTCACTACAAACTCGGGCAGATATTTCTAGGCCGAATCTGATCTTCAGGGAGTCTGTAGATCGGTCGATTGTTGGGTCTCTCTGAGCGGTGTTACTTCAGGCGGAGTTGGCGTGACAGACTTCCATCCAGGAAACTTGGGTATTTACAGCTGCTACTTCCGTATTGGCACCAAGGCCTTCTGCCATCTGGAAGAAGTGTTGATGATGTTGTCTTTTGTCGCCATAATAGATCTAGCAGGTAAAATAAAAGACAGACTCCATTAGTATGGGGAATTATTAACAGCTTGGCAATCTTTTTGATACTGAGAATATAGGGAGGATTTGCTTAATGGAGATTTAAATCATAAAACATGATGATTATTTATAATATTTTGTGTAGAACTTCAGCTATTAGTTGTTCTGCTAACAGCAGCATATTCTTGGTGCAATGAAACATGTAAGAAAATAGAACATAGTTATAAACTTTAAAAAAAAAAGGGATGAATTTCTTTTAAGATTATAATTGATATATCGAGCTTTTCTGGGATTAAAAATGTCCTTCTACAGGAGAATTTAAGTTTAAATAGTTTTCCTATTAATGAATTTCATATGATAATTGCTCTAAATTTCGCAAAACAGTTCTCCTATAGAAGGTGGTGTGTCTTCTTTAAGACTCTGAAAGATAGATATTAAATATAATCTCTCTTTCTCTCTTAAATAAAAATCATCTCTGGATGGCTTAATTCTCATTTTAATTAGAGATCAATTTATATCGAATTTGTAAGTTAATAAAAAGGCATCTCCTGATCGTGCAACTAAAAGTTGCTGATGGCTCGCGCCATCTACCGGAATAAATATAAACTAATCGTTGATTTTTGAATTATACCAGAATTGACCAAACATTTCTAAAATAATTAAAAATCAGCGATTAGTTGATTTATTCTTAAAATTAAAGATACTTCGGACAGTAAATATTTTTATATTTTTGTATTATTTTTCACGAATTTGTAAAATTTGTTCGAAAATCTACACACGCACGGAATGAATTAAGGTAAAATCTGTGAATTCAGGTACAGGATCAAATCCCAGAAGTGACGGGTTCCTAGAGAAACGAGGCAATTAGCCCACAGCTGAGGATGAAACTGACGGCTTGACATGCGTCTGCCGGAACTCTTGTCACAATTTGAAGGTCTCAATGTCATCCCAGGTTTCACATTTAGACTTCTTCTTCTTTATAGAAAAAAAAACGATTCGTCGACCTTTAGATTGACCCTAACCTATTTATTGCAAAGTATAAACAATTTAACGAATAGAACATCAATGCAATTCTTCTAGACGCTATTCTATGGTTAGGTCATATGGAGCTTTAGACTTTTGATGTTTTCTGTGTGTGAGAACACACACGATACAATTTTACAAAACACTCACAGGAATAATGTTACAGGTTTCTGGAGATATGGGTTTCTTTTATAGAAACTCATCTTCATAAACCTGCAGCATTATTTAATTAATATCCAGGAGATTTATATTGATTAATATTTGTGTTAAAATTGCAAACATTTTTCCAACATTCAACGCTTTTACATTCTGTAAAATTCACTGCACATTATTTTTGAAGGTTTAAATACAAAGTGTTTTCTAACAAAGGAGACATTTTTTGTATAATCTTATTTATTGCTGATTTCCTTTAATACACGATTTGTATAGTTATTTTTTATCAATTAGGTAGGGGGGTCGTAAACTTTCAAACCGTGAGATCATCAACGAGGAAAGATTTCAAATACTCTGGTAAAAATGATGGTCGACAAAACAACAACAGTAACAACAATAAATTTTTCGTGAAGATAGAGCCTGCCTGGCCGGCATTCATAGTTCTTAAAATTAAAGATACTTCGATCAGTAAATCTTTTTATTATTTCGACGTTTCGACAAAAATCTTTTGTATTCGTCAGGAGCAAATAAAAAATAAAGAATTTGGCAAGGCGTTAAAATTATCATTTTTGTAATGTTTTTTCAATAGTATATACAGTTAAACCTGTCTATAGCACCCCCTCTTGGGACTCACCAAAATAGGGTGCTAGAGAAGGGGTGCTATAGACAAGTCACTTTTAATGTAAATCGCATCGTACTATGTATTTAAAGTCGGGCGCTAAAGAAAGGAAGGCGCTATTTAGAGGGGGGCGCTATAGACAGGTTTAACTGTAATAATATTCTTTTAAATTTGGGCATTATAAAACTAATATAAAACTATATAAAAGATATAGAACTAATATCAAGCGTATCAAGCGCTATAGAGTATCAAGCACGTCTACTTTCAGTTTGTTATTTATGGAGGAAGTTTATGTTTCAACGGCAGCGTGACATAAGATAAGATGTAATCATCTATTTATAGAACCTGTGATAGAGGACAAGCTGTTCGGACCAAATTCGAAGTCTTCTGAATAAAACAAAGAAAAACATAATTAATATGTGGAAAAACATAATTAATATGTGAAAAAAAACGCGTACGTGTTAGCTTTTCTTGATTAATCAAGAATGTGTATTTGGCGGACTCTAGGATTAATTAAAAATCAACGAATAGTTGATATTTTTTCCGATAGATGGCGCAGGTCATCAAGCAACTTTCAGTTGCACGATAAGGAGATGCCTTTTTTCATAATTAATATGGATTATGTAATAAGTTGCAATAGCATCATGATCTGTTGGTTAAATTTCTATAGAAATTAAGAAAATATTTTATGTTTGTTCATCGCACATTTCCACAATATTGGATCTATCTGGATGAAACTTTCTTCATTTTTGAAGATTTTGGATTCAATAGATTTCTTGCGGAAGAGCATTGTGCTCGATGGAACTAATTACACAAATAACTTTACTCTTCTAAAAGCTCATGTCCATAGTTTACTTGAAAATCATAACTAGAATTCCAACTTTCAGTGTCTCATGCACTATTGACAAAACTCAAGGAAGTTGTACCTTTTAGTATGTATATCGGGATTCAGACAAAAACTTTGGAAGCTATTTAATACACAGTGACCTTTATTGAAGACATGAGATAACCAAGTGTGAACACGTGAGAAGAGTGACAGCGAGTCATTGAAACGTCTAGAATTAAATGCATTATTGGTTGATGTAGCCTTAGATGATATTTTGTCAAATAAAGTGTCCACTCTGCTCGTCTAAATATCCTAAATAAAGTATGACGTCTCTAATTCACAGCATACGTCTCTTGTATTAAAACTTTGATATATAAATAGATTTAGGTCTGTAATTACCAACTATTATAGTTACATCCCCGAAATATGTAAATTAGTCGGATAGAAATAATTTGCATAATTCTTTTATTGGGATTCGTTTTCACAATATTTGACCTATCCGATTATACATTTTGGCACCATATGTATCTCTCAAAAGCCAACGTGTTTAAGTTCATTTAAATTTTTTTTTCTGTACATTTTTATTATGATTAAAAATTATTTTTATTATTAAAGAGGATTAACACTAGTTTCTTAGTTTTTCTAAGTCACAGACAAGCATTAATCTGTATCAGAAATATGTTGCTTCTCTTCATTATCTCCACTCAAACCTATTAGGGTATCAAGCCTGTAGAGCTTGAGATTAGATATGTTAAAAAATAATAATATGTAAAATAAATAATAGTAAATAATATATAATAGTATGTAAAAAATAGGTTTGAAATTATCAAATAGGTATTAGAAAATGTTAATTCTATCATTTTTTCTAGTATTGTCTAGTATATGAGAGAAATTCTGATTTTACTAAAATCAACTATAATACAGGTGTTCTAATTGTCGATATCGCCAGTTTGAACGAAGATATTTATAGAGGTATTTGTGCTGTGGTAAACGGCCGATGTCCCCGGTCAGTAGAGGACAGTTCCGCCGGACATCGGTCAGCTACCGTTCAACATTTCCCTCCATAGGTGGTCCCCTGTTGGTCACAATCTGCTGCTCTCTTTCCCAATTCGACCTTTGTTTAGAAGTCATCAACCTCCTAGAACAACAAGAGAATATTAGCACTAAATATACGATTAAATAAATACAACAACATTTTTATTTATTCATTCATACTCTTCAGTGACTCGCTTGTCACCCTTTTTCTAGTTTAACATATTTGAAATATCGATGTGTTACGAGTTTATACATGTATAAATATCTTCAGAAAACCAGCCAATATAAACATTGGAAGGTTTGTTTTCCTTGAATAGGGTGACAGCGGGTCATTGAAACGTAGGAATAAAATATTAGAAAGGTTGAGAATTTATCTAATCGTATTTATAATTCCAACCTGCAAATGTGTTTTTTTTTTCTAAAAAAAAATACTTTTAGTATCAACAACAACAACAGAAAGAAGACTAAATTCGAGCCCACATTCCGAATTTCACCTAGTACTGTTTGATCAGTAGGTCCCATTTATTAAGACAATGTTTTTTAAATTTAATATGAATTCATAGATACAAAATTCATCTTTTCTGTTCCGAACTGCTGTTATAAGTAACAATCTGCTTGGGTGGCCTACATTGAGGAGATTTTCCCTAACCTCAAAACCCGGGTTATAAACCTGGATTGAATCAATTTAAACAAGTTATTGCTTCATTAACTCTGATTGTTGCCCAAATTCACCAAGTATGAATTACCAAACGGCACCTTGAAAAGTCGAAAACTTCCTGTCTAGACACTTCCAGTGTAAGAAGTTACAAACCTTCATTCATCAAGATTATCATGGCCTGTTTCATTTGTACTTGGGATGGATAAAAAGAAAGGTTTGCTCTGTGAGTTCTCAGTCTGCTAATTAGACAAACCCAGCTACGTCCTTGTAAACTTTCTCGTTTTTATCCCAAGTAGAAAATACACCGCTATTAGTACATTACTATTATTGTAATTAGTGTTATTTCCTAAACAACCACAAAGCTAATTATTTAACACACAATCTATATAATTAATTGATTTAAATTATTGTATCATACATAGATGAGGCTACTTTCAGCACATTAGTAGATTTTCCATATAACGCCTTGGTTTCTATTTCTCTTAAATAAAAAATGCGCCAAATAATAATTGTATTATCGTTAAGATAGATGCTGCCTGGCCGGTATTCATATTTCTATGAAAAATAGACATTTCGGCCAGTTAGAGTTTTTTATTTTCTCAACGTTTCAACAAAAATCTTTTGTCTTCGTTCAGAAGAAATAAATAAAAATAAAGCATTTGGCAAGACGTTAAAAATTGTTCTATTTTTAACGCCTTGCCAAATGTTTTATTTTTATTAATTTTTTTCTGAACGAAGACAAAAGATTTTTGTCGAAACGTTGAGAAAAATAAAAAAAACTCTAACTGGCCGAAATGTCTATTTTTCATAGAAATATATTGCGATAATATAAAAGAACAAAAAGGAGATTCTTGTATAGAACATGTTTATTCAGCTAGCTTTCAAACGGCATCGTTCTTCAACGGGCGTTTTCAACGATGTTGTTCGAAAGCTAGCGGAATAAACGTGTTCTACACATGAAGCTCCTTTTTGTTCTTTTATATTATCACAATATAGTAATGGTGATCAAAAAGTTGTTCTCTATAATAATTGTACTATGTTTTTACTCATGTAAACATTAGATGCTTCATTTTTCCCTATAACTCCTCATACTTCAACAACAACTTCCTCATAACTTGTAGTTTTCTAGAGAAAGTGTAGTGAGAGTTCCTCAGGTAGATGTCGCCGAATTACTTTTAGAGCTTGAAGTCACAAAATTTTGTGAACTACTGGTGTTAGAATATAAACACCATAACTAAGAATATATCTATCAAAGCTAACTATATCATTATCAACCCAAAGTCCATTTAAAACTATTGGGACAGCAAAAATGCTTCTTACTAAATTCTGTCATCGTTGTCTTGGTTGGAATTTTCTTCTTTTTTTTTTTTGTTTTTTTGTTCCTTGAGAATCTTTCATTTCTTGATGTTATCAATCCATCTCGTTTTTAACCTTCCTTTTCCTTGTTGCACAAATAAACTATAAAATAGTTTTTTTTATATATAGAAGGCCTGTTCTATAATGGATTTCCTTATTGATAACTGGCAAACTTTCAAGATAGGAAATTCAACTACTGATTATATATAAAGGTGGAGACTTTAAGTATATTTCTTAAATAGCTTATCTCTCCATATCCTATTATTTAAGAATGTCAACACTTACGTTTGTCTGTTACGATAATATATGACAGTGTATAATATAGTTAGAATAATAAAACTCACTTGAAGGTATAAATGATAGATACTTCAATAAGGATTAGGACTATTTGTAGTTAAAATATGTTTGACACGTTTGACAATTTTACAGCAAATGTTTCTTTTGAACGAAAAATCTTAATTTATTTTAAGAAGAAATAACGACTATTTCTATCCTTTGGGATGAGGTATGAAAGGATGAATTGTGAAGAGTAATGATGAACGGAAAAATAAAAGTATACAAGGATGGGAACAAGAAACATTTGCGGTAAAATGGTCAAACGTCGTTCTACAATCATAAGCCGCATTATATTGTATTATAAAGATATGTTTGCAGAATGTGAATTTATTGTGCAATTAATTATATATCAGACCACTGTTTAATACCCTATCAAAAACTTTACCAGTGAAGATAAAGAGTGAGCCACAACATCAGTTTTGGCTAAACGTACCATCCATATACTATAAACCCAGCTCAAGCCATTAGAAATAGTTGCGACGGCTTTAGTGAAACTTCTGGGAAGGTTTACGCCACTGATGAGACAGACCCATTAATATTTTTCGCTTTCAACACTCATTTTAGAAAGCACTTGTATTTTAAAAACAATCGTACAGAACATTTCATTTAATTTGTATATAAAATAGAACCTCCATGAGAGGACACTCGCGCTAGAGGACACTTTTTTTTATAAAGGACAGTTTTCATTTGCAAAATTTCCAGAGGACACCTCTCCCTAACGGACACTTTGGCTCTGCAAATAGGTGTCCTTTACAAGGAAGTTATACTGTATATTTTTTGGTTTTCATATTTTCTCTTGTCAAAAGTTTTCATCTGGATTACGAGGAGTAGAAAAGAGAGCCAATCATCGTCGAGGAAATTCCTGCGTGTGTTTGTTGTCTGGACCAATCACCAATCAGTTCCGCTATCGTCTGCCATTCCTTTCCGCTTCAAACAATCGTCTGCGGCAAGACCGGCCGGAAGTTGTCGATCACGTGGGTGGATAGGATGGTGTGGCAATAGACCTGTTCCTACACCTCCATTCTTAACACAAATATGGAGAAATAATGTTTGTTTTTTCTTCACATCATGTTGGAACAGTTTACACTCATGGACAAAACTCCGGTCGTCTATTTATTTATTTTTTAAGGAGATAGAGGCAATTTTGTTAACACTTGGTTACCTCCTGTGTCTTCAATAAAGGTGGTCACTGTAATATCAGTGTTATTGTCTTAATCCCGATATATATGCTAATAGGTATAACTTTCTTAAGTTTTGTCTCCATGAGTGTAGATGATATCAATTTCGAGAGCCAGTATCAAACCTCTTATCTCAACAATCCAATTAGTAAACGATCATCTTTGTAATAAAAAAAAACTATAAATGGCTTAAGTTGATCAAATCCAACCTCCAATAAACGGCTCCACCTCGAGGAGAAATCAGATGTATTCGAAAATGAATTAAATCTACAACAAGTAGCCGTATAAACTATTTAAAATGTTTCTAGTGAATGTTTAATTTTTTAAATCCTGAGAGACAAGGGTTAGTGAATCTATTCACCGCGAAATGTTGTGCAACTAAATAAACACAAAGCCTTTATTAAGACCCAGTCTTATACAGATTCTCCTCTCTCATTGCCGACTTGCAACAATTCCTCACGATGATCAATCACCATCATGTAGTGGAGATGAAAACATTGTGAAAATAATTATGATATATTCCAAGTATTTAGCGTGTTATATGCAGAGTATCTTTAATAGATAGCTATATACACTCATAAACAAAACTTAAAGAAGTAAAAAGGGGTCTTTGATGGTTTTTTTTTTAGGATTCAGAGGCAGTTTTGTACACACTTGTTCATCTCTTGTGTCTTCAATAAAGGTCACAGTATATCAAATATCTTTCAGAGTTATTATCTGAATCCCGATATACATGCTAAAAGGTACAACTGTCTTAAGTTTTGTTCATGAGTGTATTAAGTAAAAAATTGTTAACGATTATTAAAATAATTAATTAGAATTTTTTTTTTTACAAACAGTTTGTATATCTCTACTTGCATTTGTTAAGCCAGTAAGAATGTAAGAATAGGTCTAATTACTGAAGTATATTTGTTAAGCCAGTAGAAGAGCTTCGATGATCTAAAGCTTGCTTTTTCAATAAAAAAAATACATGTTGTTAAAATTTTCAAATAATTAAAAAATTAGTCCATGAGTGTATGTTGCACCGAGAAAATACACACTATGATGCTTTTGTGTGTACCATTTCTACATTGAGAATGCAGTGTATGTCGTCCAAGACAGTATCTATGTCTGCCGAGCGTGCCCCTAGCTGCAGCTCCTTTCTGGTGCGGCCATGCGAACCCTCCTAGAGTCACTGTGCTCCCCGTGCACGTGCTATATCGGAGTTTCCGTGAATAATTCATCCGGATGAAATCAGCCATAAGATTGACTCACGCCAAGGCCGGAGGTGGCTTGCAGGAAATGTTTAAACTTCCTCATCGAGAACTATGGTCGCAGAAATGCTGAAGAAGATATGAGCTGAGCTAGGGAGATACAGTACTGAATGATGGCTATAAATACTTAAATATTATATATTCCATCAAGTATATGTACCATCCCATAATATTCTGTCTTCGATTTGTTCAATTTTTATATTTCAGCTACCACAGCGCGTAAGTGGATACTTGCGCTAAATAAATACGAATTATTGTAGCTTTAAATATTTATAGTGTAGATATATTAAAGTTATAATAGAGAGTGGCATGGAAAAATATAAGGTGTTATTCACATTAAAGTAGGATTGATTTAAAATATTCTGAATATATGTATATATAAACTTCCCTCAGTGTCTTTCTGGTATTTTACAAATGTTGAGTTGTTATGGCATTACATAAATTTCAGTGTCATCCTGAAGTTTGACTTTCCTAATTTCTCTACGTAACAATATTTAACTTGAAAAAAAAAAAGACGCATATCCTGACCGCTCACATGAGCATTTTAGATGACAGAGCGCCATCTATTGGAACAAAAGTCAACTAAACGTTGATTTAGGCTTGTTCCATAATATTTGGCCAACGTATTTCTAGATTTGTCGTTTAGTTGTGTTTGTTCCACTAGATGGCGCTCTGTCATCTAAAATTCTCATGTGAGCGATCAGGTTATACCTCTTTTTTTTTTTTTCAATATATCAACAACTGACTTTTTTCAATTTTTTCTTACTTTTCCGCATACATATATATTTTAATGACACATATATTGTATGAAAGATAGGGTTTGACTCATCAGTGTGAAAAAACTCCCTGAGGTGTCGCGCTGATTATTGTCGCCATTATTGTCCTCCTATAAGAGATAATGGGATGTCGCAGTCTCCAGGGAAATATGCAATGTGTCGTGGCGATGCCATCAATAATGTAACACATGGCCCATGGTGTGATTATGCAACTTTATTATTAATGTAAAAACTCACAATTAGCTATTCATATATTATGGGGTTATATGAGTAACGAAAGCACGGATGTTTATTTTACGTTTATTACGTATTAGATACATATACAGTAGAACCTCCATGAGAGGACACTCACACTAGAGGACACCTCTCTACAAAGGACAGTTTTCATTACCAAAATTTCCATTTTTACTATTTAGCAACTCTTCGGTAAGAGGACACCTCTCCCTAACGGACGCATTGGCTCTGCAATTAGGTGTCCTTTACAGGGAAGTAGTTCTACTGTATTATATAGATGGCGCGTTATTGTCCTATAATTAATTAAAAGAAACATTCGTGGATTCCATACTTTCGTTTCTTATATATTGATGGCGCGTTATTGCCTTATAATTAAATTATGGGATTAGTTTTAATTCAAAAACAATTTGGATAAACATGGAAATATATAGTTTTAGAATACTAATTCTCTACATTCAAATTCATTCGAGAAATTTTAAAAAATAATAATTGGAGGGAAGATGAATAGCGGAAGGGCCTGGCTTAGTGGTGAGCTGTCCCAGTGTTTTTGCCAGTTTTTTTCTACCATACCGATCCGGCTATTATACTATTATACTCGTATTAAAGAAAGAGCATATCCTGATCAAGTAAAATTACTGTTGCTAATGCCATAGTGCCATCTATCGGCTTAAATGTCAACTGAGCGTTGATTTTGAGTTTGGGAATGGTGGTCAAATACCATTTGCTCATGGATTAACGGGGAAATCTATCTACCTACGTTGCTCAGATTATTTTGCCCTCTTCAGTGTCACGCAGACTTTAAGTTAACGACCCGACAAGGTGAGTCTTATCACTTTCTGAAGAAAAAAAAATTATTTACACAATGGCCCCCGATTCTTGCAAACGTCCAACCCAAACAGTAAATGCAAATAAAAAACTGAGCTCTATCAAACTTGCATGTGCAAAAGTCGAACTGCTTTCCACATGTATATACATGTGGTGAACTTTCTGCGGTCGCTAACTACTTCTAACCATGATTATCATGACCTGTAATACGTATACTAGGAATACAAAAGGAAAAAAAAAACTTCTTTTAAATTAAAAAAAAAAGGTATTTAAAACCAAATGTGCAGTCAATACGTATTTCCTTTTTACCTACATTAAGCTATATTAAATAAACTATTGTATTGGCTTTTCATTGTGATTATACGTATACTATATACACACTCAGAACATCACATAAAATCATGATTATTTTTAATGATAATTTAAAAATTATTTTATATATTCTAATACTATTTCTACAGGCCTTAAAAATGAAGGTATTTGTTCAGAAAGCTTGGTACTTCACTGGTGAACCCTGTTTCGTTAGTTAAATATCTATGTAGTTGACGTTTTTTCCCATTATATTTGACTCAATAATTAGATGTTTATTTGAGGAAATAACAAAAATATCCTCAATTAACTAAACACAGATAAATATAGATTTTATTTATCTTCTCACCAATTTTTTACTTGAAATACCCTTTCCTTGATCTATGGAAAACATATGCGTTTTGGAGTTTTGGGTCCTCGTCAACATGGTGCAGGCTGCACCTCACCGCCCTAGAGGTTTCTTGATTTAGATGGAATTTTTTCCCGGAGGATATGGAAATATAGATACATATAAATGAACACTTATTCCGTCAAAATAGAGGCTAAAGCTATAAGCGCCATCTACTGACCGTCTTCGCAAAACTGGTATTTTATTTTGTCACCGACCCGAGTCCGATAGTTCGAATATTGGTAACTAGATGGTATATCGTCTATTTTTAAGGGGTAGGTGTCCTTTATTTGAATTAAAATGTATTCAAGGCCAATACACTTCTGATTTGGTATATATTTAACCCTTCTTGTGTTCTATCTTTTCATATGATAATAAAAGCTTTTCAGAAATCACAATCATGAAGATTTAATAATTAGAAAAAAAAAAGTTCAGATAAGTGTGATGTAAAGAGGAAAAACAACAAATGATTCCATCTGTTAGATTAATGCATCGATAACAAAAAGACATTTATGAAAAAGGTGAAAATATGTGTATTATCTGACATACTTATGTCACTTCATATATATATATATGCTGCCATATTTTCCTATGTATTTACAAGATAATCAAATGCATATATATATATATATATATATATGTTATATCAAATATTTTGAGATTTATTTTGATAAGGTTGTTCAAAGATGGAGAATTATTGAGCAATGGCTTGAGGTTGGTATACATGAGTATTTAAATTGCGCAGTCGTGGTTAAAATAATAAAATATATTATAATCACAATTTGATTTAATTGTGCTTAAGGAATATAAAATACATAATTGAGGAAGTTCTACCTTACTTGAGGCGTGATGAATGAAGAAAACAAAAGACTTATTTACATATCTACAGAATGATTTGAGCCGGCCAACGGGAAACAACAACAATAGGTTTTATAAAGGGAAAGTCGCGACATCTGGTGGTAGACTTAACAGAGTAATTTGATATGGGAATTATAATTTTAAAATAGAATATAATTTTTATATAACATATATATATGCTGTGACACACGCTGAAATTTCGCGTGAAAGTTAACGACATTGCGTTTTATCAAGAAATAATGAGTAGAAGACAAGAAAATAACTTTTCAATCGAAATCTCTGAAAAAGATATCAAGAAAGGTGTTTATAAAGCAAGGAATAACTAGAAATAGATCTGACAAGCCCTTGTCACCAAGGAAGAATGTTGAGATCACCACCTGACACAAAGAGATGTCGCAAACACATTGGTATTCATTCCTCGATATATCGCAATGTTTACCTGGAGGTTTGTGAGGATGGTTCTCTAGATCGGTGTTCCTCTACTTCAAAGTTGATTTTTGTCGACACATAGTCTTCATTGTTGAGAAGAAATCTACGCTATTATAGTTTTTTTAAATTTTCATTTCACCATTATCTTACAAGTTTTTTTTGCATTTATTATTATAAGCTTAATTGTTAGACAATAGATATCTAGATCGGTGTTCCTCTACTTCAAAGTTGATTTATGTAGACACATAGTCTACATTGTTGGTTTTGTAGACACCTTGTCTACATTGTTGGAAGAGATCTACGCTGTTAGAGTTTTTTTATTCTCATTTCACCATTATATCTTGGAAGTTTTGTTACCATCCTCATTATTATAAGCATAACTGTTAGAGGATAGTTCTCTAGATCGGCGGTCCTCTACTTCAAAGTTGATTTTTGTCGACACATAAGTCTTCATTATTTATAAGGCGATAACGTGCCATCATCATTTCTTATAGTATACATTGTTGAGAGGAGATCTACGCTGTTATAGAGACTTTAATTCTCTTTTCACCCTTATAACTTACTTATTGGAATCCATTATTATAAGTTTAATTGTTAGAGGATGGTCCTCTAGATCAGTGTTCTCCAACTTCAGAGTTGATTTTTGTCGGGAAATAATCTACATTATTGGCAGAGATCTACGCTGTTAAATTCTTTTGTTCACACCTTTTATATCTCACTTATTTTATTGGGATTCATTATTATAAACCCAATTATTAGCTTTTTGAAATCTTCCTTTGTATAATTATTAAAACCCTTTTTTATAATTATTTTGGATAGATTGTGTTATATAAGTTTTTCCTATTTAATTTTTTTTTGTTTCTTTTCGAAAAATAAATTTGAATACACTTTCTTCATACAACTTCGGATGTTTTCTTCAAGCTCCTGAATTCACCAGCGCAACAATATTGGAATTTAGTGCTCTTAATCAGGCGTGAAAGCATGTTTCTTTTTTCGTAAATATTTTAGGTTAACAAAACTATTAAAGCGTTCTATTTAATTTTTCTAAATGTTTTTAAAACGTTATTTATTGAATGGGTTGATCGTTAACTGAAGAGTTTCTTCAGATGCAAAACGCGCGAGCACAAAGCCATCAACTGACTAAGAAAAGAAAACTCTAATAGCGTCTTTTATTCAGGTTTTATTCGCAATTAACGAAACCTTTTACCTCACCATCTAATCACTTAACTTTCACTTATATTGGCTGGCAAAATGACATACCTCGATCAGAAGATATTATTTTCATCGGCATTTCAATGAATTTTTAAGATATTGAGAAAAATCCATAATAATATTTATATTTAGAAACAGTGTATATATATATAAATATATATATTAGAGTTATAATTAATTTTATTCTTCCAATATTTCGAGAGGCAACTTGCCTCTCTTTATCAAGGATGTTTGTTTTAGGGCAAAATAGAGTAAAAGTTTATGTCCATAGTTTGCTTTATTACCATTTCTGAGATTCAACCCTTCAGTGCTGCATATATAAGCAGAATCGTCCAATACAGTATTAGATCTCTAAGAAGAGCAGTCTGGTAGATTAAATAGGCAAAACCGCTAGGAGGGTTCACCACTAATGATCCAAGCCCTTTCAATATTTTTTCATCGCAGTCAGAACAGTAGAAGTTTGTTTTACGTGTAAAATAAAAATGCATGCTTTAATGATTTCATTTCCTTTAAAGAGGTTCGCATTCAATCTATTCAGACTTTAATACCTGCGGAAACCAGAAATGTTGTAATTGGGTCAACCTCAAATTTGGAATATTATAATAGATATTTATAGTCAGGGGAAGAATACACACAGCACTCCAATTAAACTTCCCTAAAAAGAACAAATTTATAATAAACACACGAGAAAATAGAAAGTATTACAGTCAGAAGGAACTGGTGGAATATCATGAAACCTGGTATGAATGTATGCAAGCTATTACATAGACAGAATGATTAAAGTTTAAAATGTTTTCTCATTTAACTATTTTTAAACGTTTTACATTCAAAATGTAAACGTTCATTTCACGCTAGTTAGTTTGAGCCAAATTCCATGTTTTTTTTTTTCTTTATCTCTTTCTGAGTGTAACAGTTTCTATTTCCATTCTTTCTAGTGTATAACAACAAATTGTAAATAATAACTAATTTAATTAAAATTCTTCTTTTTTTAAAACCTTCTTTGTGTCTTTTGCAGATCCTGCATGAAGAGTCCTACATTAAGAATCTGATTGTTGGAGGGAACACAAAAAGACAGGTAAATTACAGTACATTTCCTGCTTTGAACAAAATATTCAACTATTTCACACATTGTAGTCTAATAGAGATTCTCAGATTGTGAAAAACTCTTTTTTTTTTTATTTGGTTCATGGTTAAAATTTGGAGAAATTTGAAAAAAAATCTTTTTAAAAAAACCTATAATGAATTTTAAATATTTATTTTGCCGAGATTTTTCGAAAGAGACAAAAAAAAATAGCTTCTCTTTTTTTAGGTTGTTTTTTATATGTATTATCATAGAGGCTATTTGCCTTTTTCGCAAAAAAAAAGGTTAAATAAATGCATGTGCCCTTTATATATATATACATATAGATTTATAATTGAATGCTTATAATATCCTAAATGAAAAAAAAAAACAAATTATATATGCTGGTTATATAATGATGTTCATGATTAAAACAATTGCTAATTATCAAAAATAAATTTAGCGAGGAGAAATTCAAGACTCGAAACATATACTTCTGGAATGCCCAATTTTTCGGAATTATAGGGAAAGAAAATTTGGTGCCAACGGACAGCTACATGAATTCGTAGATGAGAAAATAACATATAAAAAAATTAATAAATTTTGTAGATATATATATAAAACTATCTTTTGAACTCGGAAAGATACGGAAGAAAATTTTGAGAGGATTGCTTTTGTATATTTGTCTTTTTCTTCTTTCTCCTTGTATATAGCCAATTTGATATGATGTAAAGAAATGTATTGAGGCAAATATCCCTGAGTTTGGTATATCGCGTTATAGGATGCTAATAAAGTTAATTAATTAAATAAAGCGCTAATTTATAAATATATATATGAAACGATTCTAAGGTTTCGCACACGCCAATATGCAGGGACTTATTGTTTGCGTGAATGAAGAAAGAAACGTTGCAATCTTCTGACTCAATTTATTTCAATCACGCGTCTCTTTTATATACTTACAAATATTTACATAAATCCTAACAGCGTAAAATTTACATCTACAAATAATTTAAAAGCAGAATGTGACAAACCCCCCTACTAAAAAAAAAAAAATCTCAGATTTATTTACACAAATGGAGGTTGGGAGGGGTTGGAAGGTTAGGAAGAGAGAAAAAAAAACATTCTGCAGAGAGAAAAAAAAATAATAATAATAATAACAATAATAATAAAAGTATTATCACTATGGCAGTAGGGCAGTCGGACCTGATAGTTGGGGTATCCAGGTGCGTACCTAATTCACTGTATCGCATAGTGACCATTTTACTAGAGATCCCTGGGGTGACCGGCCTGTTAAAAAAAAAAATTTTTTCTCTTTCCCAGGCGTGTCACTTAGAACATATGTAACAGGGCTGTATTGTCCATTATTAGCTGAGTCCTTCAATGTTTGTAGAGAGAATTCAAGCCCTACCATTGAAGTAGAAAAACCACATGGACGCAAAAGAAACCTTTTGCGGTATTAAGCAGCCCCCCCCCCCCCCTCAGAGAGTGGAAACTCCTTTCGAACGTTTGGCCATGGTCAGATTAAATACATCCATTCAAATCCTCCACATCTTGGAAGGGAAATGGATAATTCCGCATGCCTTCATTCGAGGTTGAAATAGGGTCCCATAATTTTAATTTAGATACATTAACTATTGTGCTGGGCTTATTTTCAGGCTGGCACGGTTTATTTATTTCAACTATGTGAGGGGATGGGGTAGAAAGAACGGTGTATGGGTCTGGATAATAAACTGGTGACAGTTTGCCATGGCCTACCTGATGAGGGATTCGATACAAAACCTTATCTCCAATTTTTAAATTCGGGAATCTATGAGAACTATTGTATCTTTTAACTAACCTTTTATGTAATTCCTCGGTTTTTTCATTGGCAATGGTTCGGGCCTTTTCTACTGGCGGATACGGATTAGTAAGATCAGACATGTAGGAAGGGAGGGTCCCGTACAGCAAGTATATCGGAGGGAATGTAGTCGTAGAGTGGGGTGTGTCTCTATATTCTTCCAGCGTTTTTTGTAACAATTTTGGCCAAGGGGCCCTAGGGTTACCTTGATGTTGTATTTTTAACCTTCCAATCAACGTTGCATTAGCCCGTTCTACTAGTCCATTACACTCTGGATGGGACGGGGAGGTCATCACGTGCTTTATACCTTTCTCCTGAAGAAATTTATTGAATCTCTTCGAGACAAACGAGGGATGTCTATCCGTGACTAAGATTCTAGGTTTTCCTATATTTAATAATTGGTTTATGATATTTATGTACGTCGCGATGGATGTGCCTTTGGAAGCATAACCCCAGATATATCGTGAATGACGGTCGATAACGGTATGGACACTATTTTTAGCACTATTATAACCTCCTAGGCCCAAAACCGTATCCAAAGCCACGACATCGAAGGGTTTTGCCGCCCTAGGCAATGATCCCATCAGTCCATAGGAGGGCTGGGTGCTACTTTTTATTGTTTGACACTCCTTGCAGTTCTTAACATAATTCTTTATCTTCCCTATCATCCCCTTAAAATAGTATTGAACGGACAGTGCTCTGATCATAGCACTGATGCCTGGGTGTCCTAAAGATTCATGGGCTTTCTGAATCAGGTCATCTTGGAGCTCCGGGGGAACAACTACTCTATCCTTGTTATTAAGTCTTATATAAGTAATACCATCCACTATAGAGTATAATTTTGAAGGTGGTATCGATAAATCACCCTGGTTTTGTTTCAAGGCTTGAGCTGACAAAAAAATAAGAGTATGGAAGTCTGGAGAGCATGTCGGCTTCGTGATTTTCACAACCCTTGTTATAATTAAAATCCAAGTCATATTCGGACAACTTCAAAGACCATCGGAACAGTCTCCCATTGGTGTGTTTGAAGCTATTCAGCCATATCAGCGCCTTATGATCCGTGTGAACTATGACGTGACTGCCGGATATGTAAGGGTGGTAGCGCTTACAAGTCTCGACCACCGCGAGCAGTTCTAGTTCTGTTATCGTATATTTAGACTCGGCACCTCGCAAAGCCCTACTGAAATAGGTGAACGGCTTTTGCGTGCCATCAGGATATTCCTGTTTAAGCACCGCTCCTATACCCGAGGTACTGGCATCACAATAAATATGTGTAGCCAAAGAAGGGTTAAAAAGTTGAAGTATTGGTTTGGAGCATAGCGCTTCCTTTAAACCCTCAAAGCTTCTCTGACATTCCTCCGTCCAGATAAACCGGGAGTTTTTCTTGAGAAGCTCATTCAAAGGGGCTCTTAGGTTGTTAAAATTCTTTATAAATTTCGCGTAATGTGTCACGCTTCCCAAAAAGGATCTTAAACATCGCAAATCACGAGGTGGGGGCAATGATTTGATGACATCGACATTAACGCCCGAAGGCGAGATCTGGTTCTCCGAAATTTCATAGCCGAGATAAGTTATCCTTTTCATAAATAGTAGACATTTATCTCTCCTTAACTGTATGCCTTCTTTTTTTAAAATCTCGAATATTTGTCCGAGGTGTTTTAAATGGGATTCCTCGTTTTCTGAAAATACTAAAATATCATCAAAATAAGATGTTACATTATCAAGTTTGTTTTTCTGCAGAATGGCAGAGAGCTTTCTATTAAATATTGCAGGGGCGGTCTTTAATCCAAACGGCAATCTACACCAGACATAAGAGCCCTCAGAAGTTGAGAAACATGTCATCTCCCGATCTTTTGGATGAAGAGGGATTGTCCAGTAAGCGCTCAAGATATCGAGGCATGAAAATACTCTGGCGCCCTGTACCTTCTGAACTATATCCTCCATTAACGGAATAGGGAACGAATCCGAAATTATTTTCCTATTTAGGAGTCTATAGTCGATACAAAGCCTAACCCTTCCCTCGCCCTTCTTGGGTGCGAGCGTCACAGGTGCGCTGTATGGGGAAGACGCAGGTCTGATTAAACCGTATTTTAACAATTGCTCAATTTGTTGTTTTATCAAGTCCCGATCTCTCAAGCTATGACGATATGGTCTAACACAGACAGGCTTTTTGTCACTCAGTCTCAGTCTTGGAGGCTGGATGTTCAAGGGTTTTATATTAAATTTGTTTTCCCCAAAGATCTCTGCATAATTATCTAATAGTATTTTTACCATAGTGAAAAGCTCTATATTATCATGTAAAAAACAATCATTCGTGTCAGGCAGTGGCAGAGGTTTTGCATCTGGTTGATAAACTGGCTTAGATTTTAATACATAAGGAACTGCTCCACTGTCTGGCACGGAACAAACAAAATTACAAACATCATCTTCAAGCAAGTTTTCAACATTTCTATAGAATAACGAATCTCTAATCCTAAGACATTTTCTATTTACTTTTAAACAATTTACATGATGATTGCAATATTTGGTTCTACTAATTTTAGCATAATAGCTTTGAATTTTGTAAAATCTCTGTATAGCTTCTAATTCTCTGCCTGAAAAACTGTAATTAAACTGGCCTAATTTTCTATTATTCTGTTTAATGTAACTATTATTAAAATCAATTTTCACCTTAAAATAGGGTAAGTATTTGGCAGATAAAATACCAAAATTAAGACTTCCACTCTGAACTACATGAAACAAAATATAGAGCGACTTATCTCCTATGGTAATACAATGGCTAACCGATTTTAAAGATTTAAGTTTGGGTTCCTTAATTAATGTAATAAATTCCGCCGGCACTAGATGCCTGGGAAGGACATTTATTTCTGATCCAGAGTCTAAAACAAAAAGTAACTTAAAATCCACCCCGTCTACACGATCCCTCAACAATACGTGCAGACTGGGTAGGCGTCAATCGCCTTGTTCGGGTCTCCTGATAGAGGCTGGTGACTCACCCTCGTGATCTTGAACGGTGGCAAGGCTCCTCGTTGGCGGAAGGTGGGTCCCGGGACGATCGTTCCTTCCCTCTCTCCAGTTCCGCGGTCTAAAGCCCTGTCCTCCCTGCCAGGAAGTAGACGGTCGTCGTCGGGCAGGATAACTCAACTCCATTCCCGAGGCTGAACTTGTGGTTCGGCAGTGAGATACCTCTATGGCCTCGGCAATCTCAAGCCAGCGTTCCAGACTTGTCGGTGAGGCAGCGATCAAAAAGCGCTCAAAATCCGACTCGATGCCAGAAGTTAATCCCTCCAAGATCAATTCCTGTGACAGTCCCAATTTGGTAGCGAGTTTAATCTTTGCAAAGTAATATTCTTTTACGGATTGTTCTCGTCCTTTTCTTACTTGCCATAATTTTCGATGTAATCCATGTTCCGGCTCATGAAAAAAAGATTTCATCCTAGAATGAAGTTCCTCCAATGAGGATATATCCCTGCAGATCAAAGCATACATCTCCAGAGCTTTACCCTTGAATAACATTGGCATCATGGACAGGGATTCTTTTGATGAGAGACCTTGTTGTTGTGCCTGATGGTCAAATAAACTTGACCAGTTATCGTAGCTAAGTCCATCATCAGGATCATATCTCGGGATCAGTTCGAAAGGAAGATTCATATTTCTTCTTTCTTCCAGTGGTTCTTCCTTCGATGAGGTGCTTGCTCTCTTCCTTCCCATCGCGGGTCAAAATCCTGTAGACTTCTGAAACGATTCTAAGGTTTCGCACACGCCAATATGCAGGGACTTATTGTTTGCGTGAATGAAGAAAGAAACGTTGCAATCTTCTGACTCAATTTATTTCAATCACGCGTCTCTTTTATATACTTACAAATATTTACATAAATCCTAACAGCGTAAAATTTACATCTACAAATAATTTATAAGCAGAATGTGACATATATATATATAATTAAAATGCAGATCTCTTATATACTGCACACACAAGGAATAAAATTTGTAAAAGGAAGGTTATTGGACTCTCCCCGCCAGTTTTCACACCTGATGAACCATGCCCCTCCCTCTTTCTATTTTTATTCATTGCAGAGTGTGAGGTCTGTAGAAAAAAAAAATCTTTCAATTATTTATATTTTTAAAAATAAAAGTAGCGTTAAAATATTTCTAATCTTCTAAATATAATTTTTCTGATAATTTGTTTAAAATTTATTAAGGGTAAAAAGGGATTTAGGGCAATACTTATTACCTTTCGGCATTACACTGTTAAATTATATAAATAAAGTTAAATCCTCTTGTAATAAGTCTACACTCTTGGACAAAACTGAGGAAAGTGGAATGTATTTGATGTCGCCTGTACTCTATTTTTTAAGAAACCAGACAGAGGCTGTTCACACTTGGTTATCTCGTGTGTTTTCAATAAAGGTCACTGTGTATCAAATATCTTTTAGTGTTATTGTTGAATCCAGATATACATGCTAAAAGGTAAAACTTTCCTTAAGGTTTGTCCATGAGTGTATTTTATTAAGTTTTTATCTAATGCTGTAGAATGTGTGTAACGTTGATTGGGTAATATCAAAAAAGTTAGGTAGAATTTAAATATTTCTCAAACTAAAAAATACAACACCTCTTTTCATCGTTAATTTGTAAATTGACTTTATTATCAAAAAGTGGCTTATCTAAGAAGATGAGCTCTAATGAAACAACTCAACTTGCTCTCTTCTCTTCAACTCTTGTAGTTTACAACTAACTCAGAGTTGGACTGTTGACTGCGAGTTATTTTCCAACAAAAATAGGGAGGGCAGAAATTTTAAGCATTTAAAATAATTGCTTAAAAGAGACATAATACAATGTGGGTTAATGGAATAGAATGGGTTAAAAGTGACCGTTTATTGTTGAAGGACAAATTCTAAGCAGGTTACGTGAGCATGTTACCTTATTGCGAATGTTTTTGTTTCAGTTTGAAACACGGGATATTGTTTATAGTTACATTCCATCAAACTTGCAACAGTTCAACAAACTGTATTCTCCTAAGTTCAATATCACAGTTGCTTGCCTTCAAACACTCTCTTTATTTTACCATTATTCGAATTTTTAAAAATTTACCCTAATTTTTCATTAATGACATTTATTTAAAATTAGACATACTTGTATGCTGAAGGATATAGTACAATGCATAGGTTCAACACAAGGCATACTTTGGTACTCCAGAATACGTCTTATTATTGCTCACTAGTATTGTGTCTTGAAAAAATTACGGAAGCAATCCGAGTAGCCTCTTTTTGCAGGCGAAGTCAAACTAACATATAGCGATACAAAGATCAACTGACATATTTATCATGTATATCGGGGATTCAGACAATAACTCTGAAAGATATTTGATACACAGTGACCTTTATTGAAGATACACGAGATAACCAAGTGTGAACAAATTTGTTTCTGTCAATAATAATAATAATAATAATAAAAAGATGACCGGCTGCATAAAAGACTTTCCACTTCCTTAAGTTTTGTTCATGAGTGTACATATTTTTTCATTTACGTTGAAATATTAGAGAATTTTTACCTTTTCTTTATATACACTATGTATTTCAGGTACTGACGTACCTCCCCAATCAGACTCGTCCAAGTCGATCTATATCTATAGTCTGGTGGTAAGACGTTGCATTAGTCCAGTTTGTTCATTCAATGCTGTAAAAAATAACTTGGTGTTTTTCTCCAATACACCTCCTGCAACATTGCTGACCTAATAGTATGTTTATCCGCCTTAGAGAGCTGTTACAACATCAAGGTCGTCACTTCCCTTCTCTATCTTAAGATAGTTTTTTTTTTTCAAGGAAACGTGTCAAATTTATCAATTTTATTGAGGGAGAAGTGGTAAAAGCACAAGTTACAATAAAGATTATAGATACAAGAAACTAAGACCAAATCCAAACAAATTAATAGTGTGTGACATTTCGGTAACCGCGTTGTTACCATATCACATTACCATATGTTGTTACCATCAATCCCGGTCTCCTAGGCCCTTTCTTGGCTTAGCAGCTCTAGGTTCACCTTCGGCTACATGGAAGCGCCAAGTAGTGTTTGTTCCTTCCTATCTCACACTCCTTCAGTACGTTGAAGAGCATACACTATTCATACACTATTGTGATGTTCTCAATTCTAAGTGTTTATTGTACTCTCCTTGTTGCTATGGTTGAAGGAGAGAGATTAGATCGAGTTATAGGAGACGTGGAGTGCAGATATAAATTGTTGTCACAGCGCCATGGCAAAGCATATTTTGCAATGGCTAACTTACGTAACTTCCTATATGTGAGTGAGCGAGGAAAATTCAGTCAGCATCCTGTTCCTGTCATGGGATTGGCAGATCGGTTTCAGCTGCTTCCTTCCTTTCACTATGTCCTGGTGTAGGTGAGCCGCTCGGGAGTAAAGGGATACTCCTTTAATATCTCTCAAGTAACCGATGATCTATCATTACATTTGTGGGTTTAGAATATTTTGTCATGTCCTGGTGTAGGTGAGCCGCTCAGAAGAAAAGGGATACTCCTTTAATATCTCTCAAGTAACCGATGATCTATCATTACATTTGTGGGTTTAGAATATTTTGTCATGTCCTGGTGTAGGTGAGCCGCTCAGAAGAAAAGGGATACTCCTTTGATATCTCTCAAGTAACCGATGATCTATCATTACATTTGTATGTTTAGAATGTATTTTGCTATGTCCTGGTGTAGGTGAGCCGCTCGGGGGAAAAGGGATACTGAGCTAAGTAGCAGATATTCATTATTACATTTTTTAGCCCGTATATATAAAATGTATATATTTATATAATAAATTGGCGATGCCGAAGGCGTAGGGTTCACCACTGATTGGTCGGGCCCTCCCAAAATTTCTTCATCGCAGTTAGGATAGTAGAAATTTGTGGTGGTGTCTTGTCCATCTCCATGGAAAGAGAGGGTGCCATTGCCCCGTTAGTCAGCCAAATTTCAGAGTTCCCTGTTCACGGTTACCGTAGCGCACTCGGGGCTCACGACAACGTACTACAGGGCAGTTCCTTATTTTTGCTGCTTCTCCCGCCCTCCACGTAGAAGAGGACTTCTGGGCAGGAGTAGAAGTTTGTTTTATGTGTAAAAGAAACATTCGTTTTTTTAATTTCCTATAACTTGAGGGCGCGTTAATGCTTCATATATATTTGATTCAAATTTATCAAAATGAATAAGGAATCATCTATAACTATTTATTTTAATATCATATAAGACAAATTCATACTATCAGGGAACTAAATATGAAAATAATTGGAAAAATTATCGACCCATCAATGATAAAACTACTTAAAGAATCTTTCAATTTAATCCACCCAATCGCTATAATTATTGAACTCTTAATTTTAGTTACATAGTCTGAATTAGAAAGTTTATTCTCTTGGTTTTACTATGAGAAGATGGCTATCTTTAATTGTAGAAATTTCACAAATATTTTAGTACTGAGCACATCTTTTTGGATTAAAAGACAAGACAACCAATTCAAAGGTCTTTTTAGACGCAACATTAGTAAACAGAACAAAAATATTTTGCTAAATACGACATACGTTTATTAAATACGAAAGATAACCTTTATTCTATATTTGGATTGACATAAAAAAACTGAATATTTTCAGATATCCCATATATGTATTCGCCATATAATAATCTGAAAAGTTGTTGCTCCAATATACTGAAGAGCGCCATGAACCAGAGAAAACTGACTCCCATAGAGCCGGTGGTATGTTGTCGGCAAGATTGAATTCTGCCAATTGTTGGCAATTGATTTCGTCGTAGCAATGTGCGCATGTACCACATCACTCAACTTACATCATAGAATCATTTGAGTCGTCAATATTTCATTAATGTTCTCCCCCGGGCGCGGAAGTAGGTCTTGTACACAGTTGCAACAACATCTCCATCCTGTTATTGGCCTATTGTTCTATTTAGTAATACAGATGATAATCCGTGATCATGTTGCTCATTTGTATTTTTTACCTTAATTTATTTCGTGTAACACACTTTCTAAAGCATTATGTTGCAAGCGGTTTTTTTCTAATAATGTCTACTAGCTAAATGGTTCTTTTTTTTTCCCGTGGGGATCACACCTTATAAAGCGTCATGTTGCTAGCATAGTTTCTCTAATAATGTCTACTAGCTAGTTGGTTCTTTTTTTGTGTACCACACCTTATAAGACGTCATATTACAAGCAATTTCTTTTAATAAATACCAATTAGTTGGTTCTTCTCTAATTGTACCTTCCCTTCTAAAAACGTCATGTAAAAATCAGTTTCTTCTAATATTGGCTATCAACTACTTGATCTTTGGTTTATAGGTTCATTAATAATTTTTCCTTTTCTCCAAAAGTTTTCTTCTTAGAATTAAACTTGATAATTCCATGCAGTATAATTTATCTCTTTGCGTGCCCGGGTCTAACACAAGTCAAAACTCTAGCAGGGGCTACTTACACCAGACTTGCTATAATGTAACTTTTTATTAATATAATCCCTTGATTATAATTATAAATAAGAAACTCTTCCCTCAGCGAATTGTCTTTTATTTATATATTGTAACTATAACGTCGAACCGATCTCCAGATATATTGGTATACGATATACCTTTTATAGTATAACCTTCTATATCCTATAATCACTATAATTAGCAGGACCATATTGTATCTAATCATAGAATTGCATTAACATGTCCGTCTGAAGCCGAAACGATAATAATAATGCAAACCATTACCAAGTTATAACTTCGTTCCCTCTCGTTACCGATTCGTTGGTGAAACGGGAGTTTTTCTGTGCATAGACAGACAATTTAAAATATCTTTATTGACTCCTAGCCAATCGCCAAAACACAGAAATATTTACATCTTTATTCATAGATGAAGGCTCCGCCACCTTGAGTGAGTCCTCCTTCAGACAAGGAGGGGGTCTTCTTGGTATCTTCCCCGATCCACCCCGGGGAAATACCTGCAAATGCAGGTTTTATCAGATACCAGGATAGTGTCAATATCCAGGCCACGTTCGAAAATTCAGCCCTGCAGGTCCGTTTGACTGTTTAGGTGGAGTGGAAGCTTCTATCGCATATAATATAATGTCTATTATGATATGCATATATTTAAACGCAAGAGACTCAATTAAGCTATTTGAAATTTGATTTTGAACAATATATATAAAGGTTTTATTATTCTATATACAATTCAAGGTAAATAGCCGTAGCCGGGTCATTCGTATAGCATGATATATTGGAATAAGTAAAAGGCCAAAATATCAATGAAGACAGATATTTTCTATTACATGGATGACACTAGACTAAGCACATATATACTATGTATATACCCATGAAAAAAACTTAAGAAAGTAGAAAGTCTTTGATGTTGTCACTGGTGGTCTTTTATTTTTTTTTTTTTAAGGAGACAGTGGCAATTTGTTTCACTCTTGTTTATCTCGTATGTCTTCAATAAAGGTTACTGTGTATCAAATATCTTTCAGAGTTATTGTCTGAATATCGATACACCTGCTAAAAGGTACAGCTTCCTTGTCCGTGAGTGTATGTATGCCTTAGACATTGCTAACGACAATAAAGAGACAACCTGCCCAAGGTACCGTTCTCACAGTATCAGTACTTTCTCTTCTGTGCCTTGACAGAATTTAAGAACTTCCCGAGTCAAGTTTATTGGCGCTGGCGGCAGATAAGATGTTTGACAGGAAGATGAATCATTACCTTCAACAATCCAACACTGCCAGTAAATATATGAACATTTCCTATTTGAAACAAAAGTACGGAAATTGTGTATTTATTACAAGTGTAATAAAGATTTCAAAGTTGTATAAATTGGTATATACCATGAATTGTTGTTCCTCATCTCCACAATATGGATATGATGGAATATCAGACCATCTCTCTTCTATAAGTTGGTGATGAATTTCTATCTTGAAAATCTTGATAAAATGGTGAAGCTTGTTTCCTGGATTGTCCTAAATATCCTGGTTTAAATGTAATTCTACTGTCCTAAATGCTTATGTCCATAGTTTTCTTAAATACCATTTCTAAGATTCCACCCTTCAATGTAGCATATATAAGCAGAATGATCCAATACAGTATTAGAGCTCTAAAAGAAGCGGTCTGGTAGATTAAAAATTGGCGAAACCACTGAGAGGGTTCACCACTGATGAGTCAAGCCCTACCAATATTTTTTGATCGCCGTAAGGGCAGTAGAAAAGTTGGATTTATGTGTGAAAGAAACATTCGCGTCCTAATGTTTCATTTGTTATATACCCTGGTTTGTTGCTTGGTTACAAACAAGGAGATTTTTAAGAACCGACAGTATTTGATCAAGATGTATTACTTAGTTAACCCAGGATTCATGGAGCCACGTACAGAAGTCGCCAACTACCCGGGCTGTCCATCTTGGTCTTATTTACAATGTCAGTAGATAAGTCCAATTCATGAGGTGACGTCCTGCAGTTAATAATACAGTATTAGAGCTCAAAAAGAAACGGTCTGGTAGATTAAATTGGCGAAACCACTCAGAGGGTTCACCACTGCTGAACCAAGCCCTCCCAATATTTTTCATCGCAGAAAGGATAGTAGAAAAGTTTGTTTTGTGTGTAAAAGAAATATTCGTGCTTTAATGATTTCATTTTTCACCTGATATTCACATTGACCTCTCTAATACAACTTTCACTGAGGAAAAAGAGAGGAAAATTATATGTATTTTTTGTTGATTTGAGAAAAGCATTTGACACAGTTCCTCACTCATTACTCTGGAAGAAATTAACCAATCTGGGCGTGAGCTATCAATTTATACATGCAATTAGAAATTACTACGAACAGGCGACTGTGGCAGTCAGATGGAGGGGTTCAATTACAGAAAATATTAAGATACATTCGGGCGTTTTACAAGGAGAGCCACTATCGCCATTACTTTTTATATTATTTATGACGGACCTGATTAAAATGTATGACAACTCAGATCTGACGAGTGTATACCTTCCGGAATTTGGTGATGTTCATCTGCTGATGTATGCAGATGATATTGCTATTATAGGGGAGTCGAGGTTAAACCTCCAAAAAAAGATTAATATATTGAAGGAATATCTTGGTGTGAACGAAATGACACTGAACGAGTCTAAATCGAAGGTTATGGTATTTCGCAATGGTGGTAAACCCTCAAGAGAAGATAGATGGTACTGGAATGGTAAACCTCTGACGGTAACAAGAAGATATAATTACTTGGGATACCCTCTGGTCAGTACAACTAAAACCACTCAAGCCGCAAACTTTTTCAAAGGAAAAGCACTTGCGGCAATAAATGCTACAACCCCAATATTGGCGAAATCAAAAATTAATTCACTAAACTCTGCAATGAAACTGTTTGACTCAATTGTGATGGCTGTTTTGATGTATGCTGCTCCAATTTGGGCAACAGAGTATAAAGATTTATTAGACCATATACAAGATACATTTATTCGTAGGTTTTTGAGTTTGCCTAGATATACACCAGGATACATAATAAGACCAGAAACAGGCCGCGTCTCATTAATAATAACAGCTCTGAAATTGACCTTGAAATATTGGCTGAGGGTGCTGAGTATGGATACAAATAGACTGCCTCGAATTTGTTTAACTAGAATGAGGCAATTATCCTGTGCTACAGGTGCGCCCATCGGTTTTATAAAACAATTAAGCAATTTACTTAATAATAACGGATCTTCGTGGCTTACTTATTGTAATAATCCTGACTCACTAAGGAATGCTATCCCTGGAATATTAAGAACTGCGATAGAGCAATCAATACAAAACGACCTAACAAGAATAACCCAATCAAAGTTATATTCCCACTATAGAGACATATATACAACCTTTACCACCGAAGAATACTTCTTAACTGAACTCCCTTTTCCTATCATCAGATTAATTGCACAATTTAGAACCCTTTCAATTTTTTTCAGAGAACACCATTTGATTTTATTGAGGAGTGAAGACCTGAAATGCACTTTCTGTGGATCAGGAATAACAACGGAGATGTTGCATTACATATTTGACTGTGCTGCTCTGTCTGAGGAAAGACGAAAACTAAATGATAAAACGGGGCAACTTTGTCCTTCATTTCCGGCACTGATTAATGAAATATCAAAGAATAGGTATATAGCGATGGCGATATTTGGATTCCACAAGACTATATCCCGGAAAAAGGCCTCACAGTGTTCTCCCTATCCCTTGTGAACTGGCGAATCCTGTATAGGGCGAGTGGCCCTAAATAAAGGCTTTTTTGTTGTTGTTGTTGTTGTTGATTTCATTTTTCAAACTTTGTTATTCTTATGGAATGTTTATAGATAGCAATAGGATAAGATGTATTCATGATTACATTTTCTACAATTACAAGTAATTGATAAGGTATAATTTGTATTATAGATTAGAAACACACACATACATATAATAAGACCTACTGGATTTATAAATGTATTATTATATGCACACACTATTTATTAATTCTGGTCTTATTATATTATATTTCTAATCCATAATACAAATGTACCAACTACTTGTAATTGTTGAAAATGTAACGATGATTAAAATTTGCCCAACATTGTCAAGTAGGAAGTTGTTTTATTTAAAAAAGGAAAATAAATCAAATACTCTCTCTCAATATAATTTCATTTCTCATATAAAGAAGGTGCGCTAAAGTGTTATGTTTAGAATCTGAATATATGGGGAAGAATTGTTCAAACCTCAACGATGTTCAAATAGGTAATTTACAATTTAAAATATTTTATTGACACATAGTTAATTGATTCAAATATTAATAAGAAATTAAACAAAGTAAATGCTATTGTTTACAATTGGGTGATAAAATATTGTTCCCAGGAAGGGACAAAGATGTCCCAACAGATGGCTAAAGTGAAGTAGTTCTCGGCCTGGACATTCCTGGCTTAAGTGCCACACTATCGGGCAAGGTCACGGCGACGTGATGCAAGTGCCAATATTTAACGTCGTGTAGACGCGGCAGGAATGATTAAATAACATTCCTTGTAGATCGCCCGGATAGAAATTCTGTTCACAGTTCGAGGTAGATAATTCGACAGATGTGTGTGGGTGTCTTTGTTCAAGTGCGGTTTTATAAGGCAATGAGGTACCTTCTAAAAATGACTTACACTCATGGACAAAAGTAAGAAGACAGAGACAATTTTGTTCACACTTGGCTATCCCATGTGTCTTCAATAAAGGTCACTGTGAATCAAATATATTTCAGAGTTATTGTTTAAATCCCGATATACATGCTAAAAGGTACAACTTCCTTAAGTTTTGTCTATTTATGTATGAGATATTGATCATGATTGAAGGCATATCTCCAAAGAACTGGCGAGGAAATTGTACCCAATGCTGTGGAAGCATGAGGAATTGATGACCCGATAAATCGACGAGATGATCCAAATTATGTCATTGAAAAGGTTAAGATTTCGCGGAAGTCAAGATAGAGTAGAACAATACATTTGCCTGTTAAAGTTTTAGGAATTATGGATATTGGAATCTAATGAAAGACACTTCTCTTCGCAAACATATGCAAATATTGCTACTCGGCAGGCGACTTAAGAAAAATAATTATAGTAGTCAAGTGAACGAGGAGTGCCGTGACAGAGGGTGACGGGAGCGGAGTTAAGAGAACGAGGAGTACCGTGACAGAGGGTGACGGGAGCGGAGTCAAGTGAACGAGGAGTGCCGTGACAGAGGGTGACGGGAGCGGAGTTAAGAGAACGAGGAGTGCCGTGACAGAGGGTGACGGGAGCGGAGTTAAGTGAACGAGGAGTGCCGTGACAGAGGGTGACGGGAGCGGAGTCAAGCGAACGAGGAGTACCGTGACAGAGGGTGACGTAAGCGGAGTTAAGAGAACGAGGAGTGCCGTGACAGAGGGTGACGGGAGCGGAGTCAAGTTACCGAAGAGTGCCGTGACAGAGGGTGACGGGAGCGGAGTCAAGTGAACGAGGAGTACCGTGACAGAGGGTGACGGGAACGGAGTTAAGAGAACGAGGAGTGTCGTGACAGAGGGTGACGGGAGCGGAGTTAAGAGAACGAGGAGTGCCGTGACAGAGGGTGACGGGAGCGGAGTCAAGTTACCGAAGAGTGCCGTGACAGAGGGTGACGGGAGCGGAGTCAAGTGAACGAGGAGTGCCGTGACAGAGGGTGACGGGAGCGGAGTCAAGTGAACGAGGAGTGCCGTGACAGAAGGTGACGGGAGCGGAGTTAAGAGAACGAGGAATGCCGAGAAAGGGGGTGACGGGAGCGGAGTCAAGAGAACGAGGAGTGCCGTGACAGAGAGTGACGGGAGCGGAGTTAAGAGAACGAGTAATGCCGTGACAGAGGGTGACGGGAGCGGAGTCAAGCGAACGAGGAGTGCCGTGACAGAGGGTGACGGGAGCGGAGTCAAGTGAACGAGGAGTGCCGTGACAGAAGGTGACGGGAGCGGAGTTAAGAGAACGAGGAATGCCGAGACAGAGGGTGACGGGAGCGGAGTCAAGAGAACGAGGAGTACCGTGACAGAGGGTGACGGGAGCGGAGTTAAGAGAACGAGAGGGGCGTGACAGAGGGTGACGGGAGCGGAGTTAAGAGAACGGGGAGTGCCGTGACAGAGGGTGACGGGAGCGGAGTTAAGAGAACGAAGAGTGCCGTGGCAGCAGTGACAAGAATATGTCGAGGTGCCCGGTGACAGTAACGACCTTGAGAGGTCGGCCTCACCTCCGGGTATAACACTTGATTGACGACGCCTCAAGGACGGTCGGTTTGGATGTCAAGCCGCGACACCACTCTGGTCACACGCTCCTCAAATCTCGGACATAGGCGAAGTGAAGAGATTTAGTTCTTGTTTCATTCTCGCCTTCATGCATGTATAACAGGTTTTATAAATACGCTGTACTATGATTTCTTGGCAAAAAACTCAACAAGGAGGTAAAAAGAATATTCAACTGATCTTTTTCCCGAAGATATGCATAATGGTTGACCTTTCTATGTAAAAAGAGGGAGGAAGGCATAAAATAAGATTTTAAAACCTTTAAAACAGAGAGCGACAATACGTAGAAGCACATGAACTATACAAATCAAATAACGTGTGGACAGGTAGTTTGGACATCAGAACTCTAAATATTCTGTAAAACATAAAATGAAATCGTTGATCATAGAGATGACTGGTTGTGAAAATACGAACACACCTTCAATTGAATGGTGATTCTCTGCCATTTTTACTCAGTTTGGATTATTCGAACCATTTGGCTATTGCTAAAATCTTTTTTTCTAATACTTCCAGCACATTTTATAAGCATTCGCAGCATTAATGTCCAATTCAAAGCAAAAATTAATGGTTATTCTCTGAGCAATGAAAGACAATATCTTTAAAATTGCGTAAATTTAAGTAGAAAGGTAGTTTGGTGGTTTTAAAACTTTCGCTTTAAGTAAGTAAAACAATTGTTCGAAAAGCCTTTAAACAGTTTCAAAAACGCTGTTTCACATATACGCAATAGCCTCTAATTCTTATGCAAGTACAACCACATCATAGAATGCTTGTAGTCAAATATTACTCTGGAATTTTGTATGGATCAGGTCGAACCTCTCCTACATGTATAGACATGGGATATACTTGCAGTGTAGCCTATCGCAAACACCTATCCAACATGATTATCATGGCACTTACCACGATATAATTAAAACGAAAAAAGTCGTGTGGTGTTTGCTGGTATTAAGACACTGTAGGTATATGTGGAGAGAAGCCTTGAACAGCTGCCAGCATTGTGCGGCCCGGCGCTGTCTAATAACCCATTGTGGAGCGATGGGCAATTCTCAGGGCGATTTCCTGGACCAGAAACTGGGGCGGCTTCTTCGGCCATTGTGGACTTCCGGCTATTCTTTCCTGATCTTGGGAGATGCCATAACGTTTTTAATTTCTATTGATAGTGTGTATAACGTTGATATAATGGACCGTTCATGATACACTTGAATGGAATTTCGATGATGAAGATATAATGGAGATAACAGAAAGGAGATTCAACAAGAATGGGGTAGTTTTTTTTTAGAGGATTCTTTGCTTTTTTTTTACCCAGTAAAATACCTATCTAAGCAAGACCTTGACAGTTTCCTGTAGATTTAGGGGGCAAATAACCTTAAATTGAACGGCTTTACGGATTAGAAACATTGAAAAATAAGGTCAACAATTTAAAACTTTTAGAAAAATGACTCAATAACCCAAAATTACGAATTTGTAATGTACTCTGTGCTTGAATTTTGCTGACACCTATATGTGATCTTTTATTATTACAATTATTGAGTGTGGATTTGATAATGTTATTGTAAATATTTACACAACTCTTTCTTTCAAGGTTGTATAGAATAGAACAAATACTCTCGCTTGCTCGAACAGCCACTCTCGGCCTTCTTTTTCCTTAACGTTCTTTTTTATGTGCTTACTTAATTCTTTGTTTGTTTTGCTCTTCATCTTGTCAAATTTATTTTAAGTACTGAATAAAAATTATCATTCTCCCTCAAGAATCTTCGTGACAATATATATATAGGCAAAAAAAAAAAAACAACAACAAAATGGAAGTACCAAAATTCGAAACTATTTTAAAGGCGTAAGATTCTTTTTGAAATTAAACAATTTCTACTGCCCTTACTGCAATGGAAAAATTAAAGGGAGGGCCTTGCTCATCAGTGGTGAGCCCTCCCAGCGGTTTCGCCAGTTTAATCTACCATACCGCTGTTATATTGCATTTTTGGAACTTCCTTTTATAGTGATACTGTTGGTAGACTCTTGAGACTGATGAGCCAGGCCCTCCCTTTAATTTTTCCATTGCAGTAAGGACAGTAAAAATTGTTTAATTTCAAAAAGAATCTTACGCCGTTAAAATAGTTTCGAATTTTGATAACAGATGGCGCGCTAGTGCATCATATTAAAAATGGAAGTACGTCAATAAACTGGTCTATATAGTCACAATATTATGAACATGGGAAATAAGGAAATAGGCAAACGTCTGTGATATAAATCTATTATACATAATCGTTATATTTCTTCTTAATATAAATTTAGGTTTTTCGTTCAAAAGAAATTTTGGCAGTATATTTTTTCAAACTTCGTTCTACAATCATAAGCCGCATTATATTGTATTAAAATTACTTTATATAATATTTACGAACGGAAAAATATGTCCAGGGTAGCCTTGTGGACAAGGCATCTGCCCGGTAAGCGGAATACTGTGGGTTCGATTCCCATCCCTGGACACTTTATTTTTCCGTTTTCATTACTCTTCACAATTCATCCTATCATACTTCATCCCTAAGGTTAGAAATAATCGTTATTTATCCTTAATATAAATTTAGATTTTTCGTTCAAAAGAAATATTAGTGGTATAATTTTTCAAACTTCGTTTTACAATCATAAGCCACATTTTATTGTATTTTATAAATCTATTCTCTAAAATCTTCATAAAATATCAGAGAAACAACGATGGAATTTAACTCAATAATGTATTTTAGCATTCTGTTAAAACTAATAAATTTCTATGTGGCACATTATAGTTTCCACATTCACAAGATTTTGTATCTCTGCTTGGGATATAAGCTAACATTTTAAAAAACTTGGTTAAGAATGGGAAAAGAAACGGATTATTTTCTAATAATGTGTGATCTGCAATTTTGCAACTTTCTCATCCCATTGAATAGATAGAATTTTGTGATTTTTTTCTGGTTTTGATGATTATTCAGCGTATTTTTATAGAGAAGCTTTCAGTTTTCAAAATGCTCCATTTCAAGTTGAAAAAAAATTATAATGAGTCAGTTTCATATACACTCATGGAAAAAACTTGGAAGTGGAAAGTATTTTAAAAGGGAGATCAAGAGGAAAGTGGTGAGTTTCTTTATTGAGCTGTACACAAGCTTTCGGACGTCACCCGTCCTTCATCAGGTGTTGACATGAATAAGAAGGAGATGCTATATTTATAAGCGACAGTTTAAAAGTATTAAAAATATTAAAAACAATCTGATGCACGCCCGCGAGAGCACATGCTAATAACAAAATATTTTCAATTTTACTCTGTATAAATATTATTTTGAGTTTGTATAAAGAATATCAGCCCGTTGAAAATCTGTATACCTAAGACGAAGTGAGAAAGTGAGAAAGGCGGACAACGAGAGGCGAAGACAAAAGCAAGAAAAAACAACAATAAAAATAAAAAATAAAAATAAAAAATCAGCGGAATAAAGATAAAGTTAAAAGTTACGAAGAAGAGAAGGAAGAATGCATACACTCATGGACAAAACTTAAGGAATTTATACCTTTCAGCATGTATATCGGGAATCAGACAATAACTCTGAAAGATATTACAGTGACCTTTATTGGAGATTCACGAAATAACCAATATGAACAAAATTGCCTCCTCAAAAATCGCCTCTCGTTGTCCGCCTTTCTCACTTTCTCACTTCGTCTTAGGTATACAGATTTTCAACGGGCTGATATTCTTTATACAAACTCAAAATAATATTTATACAGAGTAAAATTGAAAATATTTTGTTATTAGCATGTGCTCTCGCGGGCGTGCATCAGATTGTTTTTAATATTTTTAATACTTTTAAACTGTCGCTTATAAATATAGCATCTCCTTCTTATTCATGTCAACACCTGATGAAGGACGGGTGACGTCCGAAAGCTTGTGTACAGCTCAATAAAGAAACTCACCACTTTCCTCTTGATCTCCCTTTTACACTTCAAACGTGGCTATATCTCTTCTACCATGGAAAGTATTTTATTATCTTTTTTTTTTTTTTTTTTTTTTTGAGGAGGCAATTTTGTTCATATTGGTTATTTCGTGAATCTCCAATAAAGGTCACTGTAATATCTTTCAGAGTTATTGTCTGATTCCCGATATACATGCTGAAAGGTATAAATTCCTTAAGTTTTGTCCATGAGTGTATGCATTCTTCCTTCTCTTCTCTCGTATTATTCACACATATGTCGATAAGTATTACATACAAATTTGAACGGGTGTAAGAATAAAATAGAAAAAATATCATTTGAGCGGTCTGGATAAACCTTTTTAAAATAAATATGTGTGTACCCAGAGAGGCACAACTCCCTCTCTTTTGCTCCAAGAGGCTTCCTGAGAAATAAAGAAATGGGTAGTTAAGGATAAATTTGCGTAAATACGATAAACATGTGAAAAAATAAAGGAAAAAATAGAAAAGTTCAGGTGTGGGTATCGAAAATAAAAAGTAAATATCCTTGCCACTAACATTAACATTTTAGATGGCATAAAAGTCTGTATTTGTAGGTAATGTAATGCGATCTCATGTCCTTCAATGAATTCTAATGAATTTGTAGTAGCAGGGTTTTCCTTTCCCAGAACTACTCATAGTGTAGAAGCCATTTTGTATGATGATATTGGATTGCATATGTGGGGAGCATGAGAAAAAGAACTTAAGAATGAGGTAAAAGAACTGAAGAATGAGGTAAAAAAAAATGGTTTAAAGAGCATGTTGGAAGGAGGATCAGCTGTGGGAGAGAGTGCGGACAAAGAGGCCGTTACTCACGGGCGGGAGGGTTGCCGGAATGTTGAGTCAATATTGGACAAAAATCCACAAAAAGAGAGATTGATAGGTACCTCATTATTTCCTCGATGTCTTCATTCTTTCATGCTATACCGCGTGGGAATAGCCGTAGAATGACTTCGCACTTTTTATACCCATACTAAAAATATATATATACACTCATGGACAATACTTAAGGAAGTTGTACCTTTTAGCTTGTAAATCTGGATTCAGACAATAACTCGGAATGATATTTGATAATACAGTCAGTAGACTATCCTGATGTCTGGTGAACCTGACATGGTTACCGTTTCCGAGACTATAGGATTAAAAAATGGAAAAGACCCAACAATCAAGATAAAATACATTTTTAAAAATACAAAAAAGAAATACCTTGAAGGAACCACCATATATACGATGCTCTCTCTACAATTATATTTATTAGTTTATTAAAAAAGATTATTAATTTTGATTTTATATTTTCTCCTCAGTAAACTTCCCTCATTGCCACTCTGGTATTTTATAAATACTAATTTGCTCTTGTACCTTAAATAAATCGCCATGCCATTTTGAAGCTTTCTCAATTTTCTACATTACAATATAAGGTCATAAAGTTCCGATTGTGTACGTGTCAGTTTTTTTATTTATATTTTTAAACAAAAAAAAAAGGTGAACTTTCGGGGAAACCTTTTGATCTACACTATTAAAATACCATTAATATCTTATAGTGAGGTGGGTCAATGACGCATATATATCTATATCTTCAATTATATGAATAAAATGCTTTAAAGGATGAAGAGGTAAAAAATAGCTACGCTCATGGACAAAACTTAAGAAAATTGGACCTTTTAACATGTATATCGGGATTCAGACAATAACTCTGAAAGATATTATTTGATACACAGTGACCTTTATTGAAGACACACGTGATAACCAAGTGTGAACAAAATTGCCTCTGTCTCCTTAAAAAAAAAAAGGATGACTCCGGCGAATATGAAAGACTTTTCACTTCCTTAAGTCCATGAGTGTATATAAGGTAATTACATAGACAGCCTACGCTAAATAGATAAATGCCAATGTGGCCCGAGGGAAGTTTCCTCAGAGCAACTCTTGCTTCACCAAACCAGTGTCAATACCTGGTGAAGCAACGGTGATAGGGCCACTGTGTCAACCCAGCGCGGTATTTCAACCTTTTACAGTAACTTTAGTTTTTACACACATCGAAGTATATATATTTATCACTAATAATAACAGTAATTTATTTACGTAAATATAGATACAACGACCACTAATGGTTATAAGAAAGACACTGATTACACTCATGGACAACACTTAAGGAAGTTTCATATTTTAATGTCACCTGTCGTTTTTTTGAGGAGACAGAGGCAATTTTGTTTACACTTAGCTATCTAACGTGTCTTCAATAAAGATTACTGTGTATCAAATATCTTTCAGATTTATTGTAGAATCCCGATACATGCTAATAGGTACAACTTCCTTAAAGTTTTGTGCATGAGTGTATGTGGCTGAAGTATGATCACCATAATGATATACATATATAAATACATTAGGATCAATTATCTACTACAACCTTTTTCTTTATTTCCTTTATTTCGAGGACCTACACTGTTATCTTTTTAAAGAAAAACGAAATTTACTATATTTATCTATATTGTCAATTTATGTAAAAAAAAAACGTATATTGAGCGTATAGTGCGTTATTTTATTTATAAAACTTACAATTTCACTTTTGTACTATTTTTCATATAAGGGTGAAGAGTTTCTTTAAATACGACAATATCTTCACCATTAGTTTTATAAATCTTGTAATGATTTTATTCATCAGGCACAACATCAGATGATTGTGTTGTATACGTAAACTTGTTATTTAGCTATTGAGAAATCATGAACAAATTCAGTGTGTGTGAGCAGGAAATCTTCAGATACCCATTGTATATAAACTCATGGACAAACCTTAAGGAAGTTGTACTTATCAGCATGTATATCGGGATTTAGATAATAAATATTAAAGATATTACAGTTACCTTTAGCGAAGACACACGAGATAACCAAGTGTGAACAAAATTGCCTTGGTCTTCATGGAAAAAAAAGCACGACCAGTGACTGTGACTTGTGTCACTGACTTTCAACTTTCACAGGTTTTACCCATGAGTGTATATTTAGAGGGGTATATGATATAAAATACAAACTATAATACATATAATCATTGATATCTTCAAACATTGAGGTAATAAAGCACAACGCGCAGTTTCCAGTTATCTTCTTTCTTTCTTATCCCAATGTCTAAAATTTAGGCAACTTCAGGTTGGCGATGGGGACCTAATGATGAAGTAGCGGGATATCAAAGAATCTGGAACACATATTGTGGTAGTCGGACTTAACGATGTCATTCCGAACATGGAGCCCGTACCATGGCTACCAACTCTAGCATGAATTCATACACAGCTGTGTTGGCTGACAGAGATTACTATATCAATGGTGATCCATAATTTCATCCAGTATTGTCATTGAGTTCTTGTAATTTACAGAGGTCTTGACCCATCGCAAGCTAGTTCACCCAATTAGCATTCGATATTTATTCCTTTTTATTATCTTTTTTTAAAATTATTCTCATGTACGGCGAACTTCCTTTAACAATTCTTATATTTCAATGTTTCAAGTTTCTTACTCTAAATTATTTTTATGATATATATTTTCTTTTATATTCTTGAGGTAATTTTAATTTTAAAAACATATTTTTGAGTACTCAACTATATTTGGGTAATAAAATTGACCTATCCAATTCGTCAGGTAAATATTTATTTATTGTAACAACACACTGCTTCCGAGGATATGTTTCTTGTCTTATTTAAACAATCTCTTAAGCTTTCAGGTATCGCAGACCCATCAACAGGAGTATACAACGAATTATTTAGCGAAACAATTTTCAAATAAAATCGAAGTCTATTTGGAATAACGAGGGACATAGCCCAAAATAAATTTGATCAAGTGGGATTTCTCGATTTTCCAAAACAGGTGTTGTGGCAGCTTCATAGATCCGAATCTCCGTAATTGCAGCGATGTCTACAGGATGATGAAATATTGAATAATAAATTAGGGGGAAAAAAGGTGAAATAAAAAAAGTTGATAGCAATTAAAATATCATCATTACCACCTCAGCACTCTATCGTTGAAAAAATGAAGACACACAAAAAATACTATCTTTATATTTAAAATTACTTCTACAGACTTTTCAATTATAATGGAAAAGCATACCTCATCAGTGATGAACTCTCTTAACAGTTTTGGCAGTTTAATCTTAAGATTGCTCATCTATTGTATTGGACTGATTGTAATTGGTTATACCGATTTGTAATTAGTTTATTTCATAATCTAAATTAACCTATCACAATAGTTCTCTTAATTGTTTAGTATTTATTTATAATAGTTACTATAAATTTCTCCTCATTTATATCTAATTGTATATAAAATTTTAAATAATTCTAATTTTGAAAACAGGTATGTAAGTTTTATATGTGTTTGTATATAACCGGTTGATCCATCTAGATTCATTCTTTAGTTTTTATTCCTGTAGAAGGGTCGTTAATACCCGAAAGCTTGAAACGTAAAGCATTAAATATAAGAAACTCATCCTTGGTGATTTTATTTTTCTAATTTAGTTAAATGTTGCTACAGTCCTTGAATAATTGTTTCTTAAACACCCAACAACAACAGATTTATTAGGACATTTCCGTCCTTTAAGGACTCGTCATACATCAATTTCATGGAGAAAAGGAAAAAATAAAAAACATAAACAAAGGAGAGAAGGGAAAATGAAAAGGAAATCAAAGTATTCGACATAACTATACAAATTAACTATGGAAGGAAATTGTTCTGTAATTTTATTTCTTAGAGATTACCTTGTTCTCTAACGCTTTATGAAAGTTAAACAATTCTATGCTATATATTTTTTTCTCGGACATTATTCTGATTAGCTGAACTGGGTTCACGTAGACTTGGATAATGTTCTTTAAGATATTATTTCGTTCCTCGTTAACAACAGTGCATTCAGAGATGTAGTGGGTCATTTCTTCTATGCTTTCAGTTTTGCAAAATTCTTAAACACCCTCTTACCTGGTATTGTTGAATAAATACAGACAATCGGTCTAATACAATAGTAGAGCGGCCTGAAGTAAAAACTGGCGATATTGCTGTACAGGTTCAACCAAAATGAACCATGCCCTCATCTCTTTCTTTCTTGATGTAACCTGGATTCCTGGAGCGAAGTTTTCCATTGTCTGAGTTAATCTAATAGTGGTGATAGACATCCAGTTGATCAGATGTCGCCAGGCTGATTTGAACTTGGGAAGGTTCTGCAGGTCTTCACGGTTACTTTTAAGATGATGGAGGCTTTATTATATAGCATTGCAGCATAAAAGATACACTCATGGACAAAACATAAGGATATTGTACCTTTTAGCATATATTTTATATATTTTTTATTATTGTATTCTTAGTTTTTAATGATAAAGCTCGAATTCACATGCATGGGAAACCGCTGTTATATAAGCAAATAAGGAGTGGTCTATGCATAAAATATGAAACTTTCCTAAGTTTTATCCATGAATGTATGTAGAAATAATTTTAATTAGATAAAATTAGCGTTAGAATTTTTATTTTAATTGTTGTATCTAGAGAGAGAGTGAAAGGTATTTATTTATTCACTGAAAAGCACTTTGTTCATCTCCCTATTGAGAATTTTCTCCGGTTGTATGTAAGAATATGAGGACAGATGGGTTTCATTGTCAGGAATATAACTAAAGACATATATATTGGACTTATATCAAGCATATTATTTTGTAGTTTTATTCGAAGTAATAGAGAACATAGCACAAGAGTTGATGAGTAAGTATTTAAAGAGGCGTCTCCGGGAAATTGGTAAATGGAAATGTGCTGCATCACTGTGTTTGTTCTGTGGGATTGCAAGGGATGTAGCGGCGTCACATACAGCCGTGATGGCAGGATGACTGCACTGTCGGGCATCTTGCAGAGGAAAGCTTTGATGGAACTGTCGGACATCTGACAAGTGAAAGATTTTCAATATCAATGCACTGTTAGACATAGAGCAGAGAAATATTTGCAAAATACTCCATTGTCATGCATCTAGCTGGGGAAGCTATGGAATATGACCGTTAGGCTTTAAGATTGGTAAATCTATGAAAAATGACTGAACTGTCAAGCATCAAGATGGGGGAAGCTTTAGGAATATGCCTGTATTGTCAGGTAATCTAGTTAGGCTAAGATTTTTGAAATGGAATCTGTCGGAGAGAGTATGGGTATCAACTAAACGCTATTTTTTTAAATTTCTGAAAATTAGCCAAAATTGTTTTTTCTTAGAAATAAAAATTCAACCATTTTCTTTATTTAAACACGCACAACGCGATATCCCCGCTAGGGATAATTGCGTCAATTTACAATTGTTAAACAGAAACAGTTATATAGACCATTATGCAAGTAAAACAAAGAAGCGGTAAGATAGATTAAGAAACTGATCCTTTCAAGTTAGACAGAAGATATATATTGACAAAAGTGATGACAATTCTTTCTGGTATTCACAAATTCATACAGATCTTCAACATCAGTAACTGTCTGTTGTCTAATGCTATAGAAAGGTAGACATTCCAACAGTATGTGTATCTAGTCCTAGGTTTCCTTGCCACAGTAACAGCTCGAGTCCTTAACAGCTCCAATTGTTGTCAAAAATCCCCAGAAATTCCCGTGGTTTGTTATGAACTGGGTATTGTAAAAGTTAGAACGGAAAAATGACTGAATTCAAAACGGGAAAAAGCTTTCATATGTTTCTTTTTTTTAATTCATCCATTTTTGAACCTAAAAAGGATCTAATTAAACTTGAAACATCTGTTCTAAAAGCATTTTGATCATCTATAGAAAGTTGAGCCAAATTATATTTGAATATTTTAGATTTAATATAGTCTGTGGAGGATATTCGTTAAACTATGGACACAGTTGGATGAAGTAATTTTGTATGCTCTAATTTTCCAAAGAATAATTTTATATTGAATAGAATTCAGTTTTTCTTTGCATCGACTATTGATAAAAATGTATACCAAATTTATGAACCATAGGTAAAAAAGGTCAACCATATTAAGTATTTCGGCTGTCGTCAGTGGGTGCAGACTGTACCTCAACGACCTATCATACAAGGCAGTCCTAGAGGCTTCTTCAGTTCTATGAATGGCAGTCGCCATCAGCAAGCTTCAGCTAGATGATCAGAGAAAGTTGAGAGACATAGTTGTAATGGATAAATATTGTTTCAAGGAAAATAATAACCATGCAGAATAATATCAAATAAATTAATTTAATCAAACCACACACACACATATATAGTTTAACTCTATTCAGCCTAAATATTCAAAATTTCAATTTATGAACAGGATTTGATAAAAAAAATAATAAGATAGGGTAAATTTGAAATCTTCGAAGTTCTGGAATGATTTTTGCTATGGATGACCCACAAGGATGAGTGTGACCCCCAAATCAACTATTTACCATAATTCAGAAGAGTTCAAAGGACATAGTTCCACCATCATCACCAACAACAAAAGATTGTCTCACACGACTCGTCTCGAAGTTCAACTCATCTTCTAGTCATCTGTTTCTTCTATAATTTTCCTATTATATCCTATCTCTTTCTAGTCGCACAAGATTTAGATCAACCGAGCTATTACTGAGTTTTATAATCATTATAAATCACGGATTATATAAATGGAGTAGAATCTCCATGAGAGTACACTCGCGCTAGAGGACACCTCTCCACAAAGGACAGTTTTCATTTGCAAAATTACCGTTTTTACTATTTTGTAACTCTCCGGTAAGAGGACACCTCCCTGTAAAGAACACTTTGGCTCTGCAACTAGGTGTCCTTTACAGGGAGGTTCTAATGTATATATTTAAAACCTTGAATATACATATTTGTATAACACATTATTTCCATATTGACTGAGAAATATGTGAATGAAGTAAAATACACACCAATAACAACGACACAAATAAGTGTTGTAAATTTAGTCGTTTTGTCATTGTGTCATTGAATTATAGCCTAGTCAATGAGGAAAGACAATGTCATAGGATGACTCAACAAACTTTATCTTGTTGTTAGCTAGAGTGTTTCAGACAGTTTTATGAACCTGAGAGAACTCCAAGAAACAAAGAGTTTGGTGATAAAAACATTAATAAGTTTAATTAGTTAATGATTATAAAAGGCATATAATAAAATTTTATAAGGAATGAAGAGGGGATATAATGCTATATTAACTATTTTTTTAAATTTAATTCCCAACGTGACTGTCACTCTATTCATTCCCCTGAGGAGAGTGACAGAGTTACTGAAACGTCGAAAACTAAATAAAAAGATTGGTTGATGTAGCTATTTATTTTACAAACTTCCACCCACAACCAACAAATTTTGTTCAAAAATATTTTTATTAGTTATGCATCATTATAGTTAATTATTTTCATATATTTTTAAATGATATATTTCCTTGTTTTTTTTTTTTAAATCGAAAATATACAAAATCAACTTTTAAAACTCTAATTATATTACTTTTAGCGCTTTTCTCTCGATTTATGAAATGTTCATGAAACTTTTGGATAGTAGTTGATGGCTAGCTATTTATTTATTTAATCAAACCAGTTTATGAAGCGCTTATATGACTTCGAAACGACACATTAGATTAGAGATCTTTTATATAGTATTATCTACAAATTGAACTAGCATTCAGTAAAATATTTTTGTAGAGAGAGAAAATAGAGGTAACCCGGGCTCCTGGAGCGTAAATCCAATATTTTTGTATTAAAAAAGAGACGTATAACTAAGCATAAAGAAAAGGAATATATTCTGAGAAATCTCCTCGTTTATCTTAAATAAAAAGAAATGGGGTATGCCCTCAAAATCTTTAATCCCTAAAATTCTCAGATTTTATTCTTAAAATATTTTCGTCTATATAACAGAGATATCTACAGGTATCAGCGAAACGTTTCTTGCAGGATCATCAACCAAGGGATATGCATCCATAAAGAAGATGGCAAACCATACAATGGGACAATTGGCATGGCTTATGAATAATGGAAATAAGAAAGGCGTTATTCCTGGCTAGCAATCGTTGTCTGCATACTTGCTGACTGACACTCGACTCTTCTGGCTGATCTTATTCAGCCCATCCAATAATTGGTTGGAATTATGTATACTAAGGTATCGTCTATTTATTCTGAAACACTACAAGGACGGTCTCTTGTTGGTTCTTCTTTCTCCCATCCAACAATCGGTTGGCATTATGGATACTAAGGTATAGTCTATTTATTCTTAAACACTACAAGGACGGTCTCTTGTTGGTTCTTCTTTCTCCCATCCAACAATCGGTTGGCATTATGGATACTAAGGTATAGTCTATTTATTCTTAAACACTACAAGAATGGTCTCTTGTTGGCTCTTCTTTCTCCCATCCAACAATCGGTTGGCATTATGGATACTAAGGTATCGTCTATTTCTTCTGAAACACTACAAGGATGTTTTCTTGGTTACTCTACTTTCTCCCATCCAACAATCGGTTGACATTATGGATACTAAGGTATCGTCTATTTCTTCTGAAACACTACAAGGACGGTCTCTTGTTGGCTCTTCTTTCTCCCATCCAACAATCGGTTGACATTATGGCTACTAAGGTATAGTCTATTTCTTCTGAAACACTACAAGGATGGTTTCTTGGTTACTCTTCTTTCGCACATCCAATAACTGGTTAGAATTATGGATACTAAGGTATCGTCTATTTCTTCTGTAACACTACAAGGACGGTCTCTTGTTTCCTTTCTTTCTCCCATCCAACAATTGGTTGACATTATGGATATTAAGGTATCGTCTATTTATTTTGAAACACTACAAGAATGTTTTCTTGGTTACTCTTCTTTCGCACATCCAATAATCGATTGACATTATAGATACTAAGGCAACAGCTATTTCTTCTGAAACACTACAAGAACGGTCTCTTGTTTGCTCTTCTTTCGCCTATCCAATAACTGGTTAGAATTATGGATACTAAGGTATCGTCTATTTCTTCTGTAACACTACAAGGACGGTCTCTTGTTTGCTCTTCTTTCTCCTATTCAATAATCGGTTGGCATTATGGATACTAAGGCTACAAATATTTCTTCTGAAACACTACAAGGATGGTCTCTTGTTTGCTCTTCTTTCTCCCATCCAACAATCTGTTGATATTATAGATACTAAGGTATCGTCTATTTCTTCTGAAACACTACAAGGATGGTCTCTTGTTTGCTCTTCTTTCTAACATCCAATAATCGGTTGGTATTATGGATACTAAGGTATCGTCTATTTCTTCTGAAACACTACAAGGATGGTCTCTTGTTGGCTCTTCTTTCTCCCATCCAACAATCGGTTGACATTATGGATACTAAGGTATCGTCTATTTCTTCTGAAACACTACAAGGATGGTCTCTTGTTGGCTCTTCTTTCGCCTATCCAATAATTGGTTGGCTTTATGGATACTAAGGTATCGTCTATTTCTTCTGAAACACTACAAGGATGGTCTCTTGTTGGCTTTTCTTTCTCCTATCCAATAATTGGTTAACATTATGGATACTAAGGTATCGTCTATTTCTTCTGAAACACTACAAGGATGTTTTCTTGGTTACTCTACTTTCTCCCATCCAACAATCGGTTGACATTATGGATACTAAGATATCGTCTATTTCTTCTGACACACTACAAGGATGGACTCTTGTTGGCTCTTCTTTCGCCTATCCAATAATTGGTTGACATTATGGATACTAAGGTATCGTCTATTTCTTCTGAAACACTACAAGGATGGTTTCTTGTTGGCTCTTTTTTCTTCCATCCAACAATCGGTTAATATTATGGATACTAAGGTATTGTCTATATCTTCTGAAACACTACAAGGATGGTTTCTTGTTGGCTCTTCTTTCTACCATCCAACAATCGGTTGGTATTATGGATACTAAGGTATCGTCTATTTCTTCTGAAACACTACAAGGATGGTTTCTTGTTGGCTCTTCTTTCTCCCATCCAACAATCGGTTGACATTATGGATACTAAGGTATCGTCTATTTCTTCTGAAACACTACAAGGATAGTCTCTTGTTGGCTCTTTTTACGCCTATCCAATAATTGGTTGGCATTATGGATACTAAGGTATCGTCTCTTTCTTCTGAAACACTACAAGGACGGCCTCTTGTTTGCTCTTCTTTCTAACATCCAATAATCGGTTGGTATTATGGATACTAAGGTATCGTCTATTTCTTCTGAAACACTACAAGAACGGTCTCTTGTTTGCTCTTCTTTCGCCTATTCAATAATTGGTTGGCATTATGGATACTAAGGTATCGTCTATTTCTTCTGAAACACTACAAGGATGGTCTCTTGTTGGTTCTTCTTTCGCCTATCCAATAATTGGTTAACATTATGAATACTAAGTTATCGCCTATTACTTCTGAAACACTACAAGGACGGTCTCTTGTTTGCTCTTCTTTCTAACACCCAATAATCGGTTGGAATTATGGATACTAAGGTATCGTCTATTTCTCCTGAAACACTACAAGGACGGTCTCTTGTTTGCTCTTCTTTCGCCTATCCAATAATCGGTTGACATTATGGATACTAAGGTATCAGCTATTTCTTCTGAAACACTACAAGGATGGTCTCTTGTTGGCTCTTCTTTCTCCCATCCAACAATCGGTTGGCATTATGGATACTAAGGTATAGTCTATTTATTCTTAAACACTACAAGGACGGTCTCTTGTTGGTTCTTCTTTCTCCCATCCAACAATCGGTTGGCATTATGGATACTAAGGTATAGTCTATTTATTCTTAAACACTACAAGAATGGTCTCTTGTTGGCTCTTCTTTCTCCCATCCAACAATCGGTTGGCATTATGGATACTAAGGTATCGTCTATTTCTTCTGAAACACTACAAGGATGTTTTCTTGGTTACTCTACTCTCTCCCATCCAACAATCGGTTGACATTATGGATACTAAGATATCGTCTATTTCTTCTGACACACTACAAGGATGGACTCTTGTTGGCTCTTCTTTCGCCTATCCAATAATTGGTTGACATTATGGATACTAAGGTATCGTCTATTTCTTCTGAAACACTACAAGGACGGTCTCTTGTTGGCTCTTCTTTCTCCCATCCAACAATCGGTTGACATTATGGCTACTAAGGTATAGTCTATTTCTTCTGAAACACTACAAGGATGGTTTCTTGGTTACTCTTCTTTCGCACATCCAATAATCGATTGACATTATGGATACTAAGGTATCGCCTATTTCTTCTGAAACACTACACGGACGGTCTCTTGTTTCCTTTCTTTCTCCCATCCAACAATTGGTTGACATTATGGATATTAAGGTATCGTCTATTTATTTTGAAACACTACAAGAATGTTTTCTTGGTTACTTTTCTTTCGCACATCCAATAATCGATTGACATTATAGATACTAAGGCAACAGCTATTTCTTCTGAAACACTACAAGAACGGTCTCTTGTTTGCTCTTCTTTTGCCTATCCAATAACTGGTTGGCTTTATGGATACTAAGGTATCGTCTATTTCTTCTGAAACACTACAAGGATGGTCTCTTGTTGGCTCTTCTTTCTCCTATCCAATAATTGGTTAACATTATGGATACTAAGGCTACAGATATTTCTTCTGAAACACTACAAGGATGGTCTCTTGTTTGCTCTTCTTTCTCCCATCCAACAATCTGTTGACATTATAGATTCTAAGGTATCGTCTATTTCTTCTGAAACACTACAAGGATGGTTTCTTGTTGGCTCTTCTTTCTCCCATCCAACAATCGGTTGACATTATGGATACTAAGGTATCGTCTATTTCTTCTGAAACACTACAAGGATGGTCTCTTGTTGGCTCTTCTTTCTCCTATCCAATAATTGGTTAACATTATGGATACTAAGGTATCGTCTATTTCTTCTGAAACACTACAAGGATGGTTTCTTGTTGGCTCTTTTTTCTTCCATCCAACAATCGGTTAATATTATGGATACTAAGGTATTGTCTATATCTTCTGAAACACTACAAGGATGGTTTCTTGTTGGCTCTTCTTTCTACCATCCAACAATCGGTTGGTATTATGGATACTAAGGTATCGTCTATTTCTTCTGAAACACTACAAGGATGGTTTCTTGTTGGCTCTTCTTTCTCCCATCCAACAATCGGTTGACATTATGGATACTAAGGTATCGTCTATTTCTTCTGAAACACTACAAGGACGGTCTCTTGTTGGCTCTTCTTTCGCCTATCCAATAATTGATTAACATTATGGATACTAAGGTATCGTCTATTTCTTCTGAAACACTACAAGGATGGTCTCTTGTTGGCTCTTCTTTCGCCTATCCAATAATTGATTAACATTATGGATACTAAGGTATCGTCTATTTCTTCTGAAACACTACAAGGATGGTCTCTTGTTGGCTCTTCTTTCGCATATCCAATAATTGGTTGGCATTATGGATACTAAGGTATCGTCTATTTCTTCTGAAACACTACAAGGACGGCCTCTTGTTTGCTCTTCTTTCTAACATCCAATAATCGGTTGGTATTATGGATACTAAGGTATCGTCTATTTCTTCTGAAACACTACAAGAACGGTCTCTTGTTTGCTCTTCTTTCGCCTATTCAATAATTGGTTGGCATTATGGATACTAAGGTATCGTCTATTTCTTCTGAAACACTACAAGAATGGTCTCTTGTTGGCTCTTCTTTCGCCTATCCAATAATTGGTTAACATTATGAATACTAAGGTATCGCCTATTACTTCTGAAACACTACAAGGACGGTCTCTTGTTTGCTCTTCTTTCTAACACCCAATAATCGGTTGGTATTATGGATACTAAGGTATCGTCTATTTCTCCTGAAACACTACAAGGACGGTCTCTTGTTTGCTCTTCTTTCGCCTATCCAATAATCGGTTGACATTATGGATACTAAGGTATCAGCTATTTCTTCTGAAACACTACAAGGATGGTCTCTTGTTGGCTCTTCTTTCTCTCATCCAATAATCGGTTGGTATTATGAATACTAAGGCAACAGCTATTTCTTCTTTCTGAAACACTACAAGGAAGGTCTCTTGTTGGCTCTTCTTTCTCCCATCCAATAATTGGCTGGTATTATGGATACTAAGGCAACAATTATTTATTCTGAAACACTACAAGGACGGTCTCTTGTTGGTTCTTTCTTCGCTCATCCAATAATTGGCTTGGATATTATGGCTATTAAGTATCCCTTAGCTATTTCATCTGATACACTACAAAGACGATCTCTTGTTAGCTCTTCTTTCGCCTTTCCCAGGGTTCGGCAAACTTGAGCCGGAAGAGTCAAAAATTACAATTTTCAGAATTTCAAAGTTTTTAAAGAGGCACAAGAATTTTTCTTGCCAACAATAAATAGTACTCGCATAAATAATATTTACGTATGGAACTATATAAAGAGCTTCACATCCAAAGAGCCGCCTGTGGCTCACGACCCGCAGTTTGCTGACCTCTGGTCTATCCAATAATCGGCTAGCATTGTGGATACAAAGGCATCAGCTATTTCTTCTGGAACACTACAAGGACGGTCTCTTGTTGGCTCTTCTTTCTCCTATCCATCCATCGACTATCATTATTATTCTTTATTGTTAATTTATCATTGCAGTAAGGGCAGTAGAAAATTGTTTTATTTAAAAATAATCATACTCGTCAAAAATAGTGTTAATTTCTTATTACAGATGACGCGCTAATGCATCATATTATTATTCTTGTATCAGTAGCTTCTGTAATGTCTATTAAGCCTTCGTCTATTTCTTCTTGAACAATACAAGGATGTTCTCTTGTTGGCTCTTCTTTCGCCCATTCAATAATTGGTTGGAATTATGGATACTAAGGCAACAATTATTTATTCTGAAACACTACAAGAATGATCTCTTGTTTGCTCTTCTTTCGTCATACAATAATGGACTGGTATTATGGATACTAAGGTATCAGATATTTCTTCTGAAACACTACAAGGATGGTCTCTTGTTGGCTCTTCTTTGCCCCTCCAATAATATGCTGACAATATTTTTCTTGTATCAATAGCTCCTGTGATGGCTACTAAACGCCTCGTCTATTTCTTCTGAAACACTACAAATACGTTCTTTTGCTGGGGAACCATGTTTAATGCTTTAAATATAAGAGCATCTCTCTTTAAATTTATAATTTTCTAATGTAAATTTATTTTGAGTGTATTTAGGTATCGTTACATATCCTCTAATCCTCTTGTTGGTACTTCGAACTGAAGAATCTCAATTCTTTTCCCAAAGTTTGTCTGTTCTGAGTCAATAATCTTAGTTACTTTTTCGTATTTGTGTGGCTGTTTTAACAGAAAATCCTCAATTCCTTCTTCATCGTTTAGCTATTCTGAGTGAAGGGTTTCGATCCCTTTTCTGAGTTTGGCTATGCTAACGGAACAAACCCAGTTTCTTTCTCATTCTTAACTGTTCTGATTGGTGGATCTCAGGCTAACCACCGCGATGAAATACAATATAGATCATAGATTAGAAACATAGGGTGACAATACCAATTTCAATTTATTGAAGGGTTTGTGACGATTCTCGGTAACAACGCTGTAACCAAAGCGTCACAGACAATTTATCAATTAGAAATTGGTACTTGTCACCTTATGTTTCTAACCACCATGTTTGGCTGTTCTTACAATAGGAACTGTGTGTGCAGCCACGATGACGTCGCTGTTTTACACCCAGCGTCATCTTATCCCACTCCAGGTGGTGATGTTCTTTTTCTTTTCTGGTAAGTAGAAACAACACCTTGAAAACACACCCATTCTCTGGTACTGACTCGAAATCACTCATGGACAAAACTTAAGGAAGTTGTACCTTTTAACATGTATATCAGGATTCATACTATAACTCTGAAAGATATTTGATACACAGTGATCTTTATTGAAGACACATGAGATAACCAAGTGTGTATAAAATTGACTCTGTCTCCTTCAAAAAAATAAAAAAAAAGACGACCAGCAACTTCAAAGAATTTTTACTTCCTTAAGTTTTGTCTATGAGTGTATATATCTGTGAAGTAAATGTGAATCAACCTCAACATTATCATATACATCTATTTCTACCTTTTTTTGATGGACCAATAGTATAAATATTCTTTTGGTATTAACTGCAGGATGTACTTTCTATGGAAAGATAGTTAGGGATGAGGCAAGAATATACTGTTCAATATACCTTAACGTGTTTATACTGTTACAAATAAATGGTCGAAATGTAACATACGCGTGATGTTGAAGTGTGGGAACGTGTGTTCCAGCGACGGTGTGCCTGACGCCGTTCCTCAGTCTTCACATGAGAGACCTGGGACTGGACCATCAGCAGGCTGCTATAGCGAGCGCTGTGGCGGCCTGGGTGAGCGCTTGTGCTCCGGCCATCTCTGGCATGCTCGCCGAGCGCTACGGGCGCTACCGTGTGATGCTGACGCTCACCTTGCTGATGTCGGGCATCTGCGCCACGGCCCTGCTGTTTGTGCCTCGCGTCGTGCGTATCACACGCAACCCCGTGCTGGAGTTCGACTGTAGCCCCGCCGTGAAGGTGGAGAAGTGCGAGAACTGGAACAGCTGCGGTGACTCGCGGCTGGCCACGGACAACAAGACGATGTTTGAACTCTACCACTGCAAGTACCAGTGTCGCGGCGCTGTCACATCCAACAATCCCTACCCTCTCCATGTCTGCTTCAAGGCGGATGACGACAGCAATATGTGCATGGTGTACGACCCTTATGATCATGACAATGACTCAGTTGAGTTCGAATCGCGACTCGCATCATGGTTTTACGAAGTTGAGACTTCAGTAGAATCTTTGAATTTCCTGACCTACGACCCCGATAGGACGCCCGACCTCATCAACGTGTGCGTCTACAAGCCCATGGCACCCATTGTGGTAAACAAACAGCCCTACAAGGACCTAAGCTGCAGGCCCATGCCGGAAGGATGTTCCATTAAGTGTATGATCCACGTGTACGAGGATAATAACATCATCAAACCTCCTCCCTGCGTGGAAGTTCGTGGTGATCCAAATCTCACATTCCTCAGCTATTTGGTTGTTCGAATATTTCTTGACGTTTTTCTGCTTTCTTCTCATTGCCTTCTGGATGCCTTGACCCTTAAAAACATAAACGACTTTTATGGAACCTATGCGAAGACTAGAATCTGGCCAGCAATAGGAATGGCAATTTTCGCCCCAGTTTCAGGGATTTTGATCGATTACTATACTTCGGTGTCCAACAAGGCGGATTACTCTCCAGCCATCTTTGTCTTCGACGGCCTCATTCTGATTGCAAGCGCCCTCGTCATCGCAATGTCCCTACAGCCCAAGGCGAAGTTCAGAAATTACTTCCCAGCTCCTATGAGGACTCGCAAACCAAAATTCTGGACTTTTGAGATCACCACATTGCTTATTCTAGTGATTCTACTGGGCTCCCTCTGGGGCTTCATGGAGACCTACCTCTACACGCTCTACATAGATATCGGGGCCACCAAGAAGTTGATTGGGTTTTCCATCACACTGACGCTGGTATGCAGCTTCCCGTTTTTGCTGTTGACCAAGAATCTGGTCAGGAACATCGGCAGAGGACATCTGCTTATATTCGCCTTCTACTTCTACGCCATCCGCTACGCCGGCATCTCGTACATCCACAATCCCTGGTGGATCATGCCGTTCGAGGCCATGTCCACCTTCAGCTTGATCATCCTCTGGGTGTCCTTGGTGGCGTACATACAGAGCCTGGCGCCCAAGTCCTGGCGGCTGCGTGCCCAGTACCTCCTCAACGCCCTCCACTTTGGCGTGGGTGAGTACTACATGCTCTTAGACACCTTCTTCAAATCGACATATATAACTTTATATTCTATTCATTGAAATATATATATATATATATATACTTGTCATAATTTGTATATAATTAAATGCAACCCCGACCCACTATGTATGTACCATGTATGATTTTCAAAGACTTAATAAAGAACAAGGTAACTGGAGGAAAGAAAGTAACAAAAGATATAGGAAGTAAGACTAAAGCTGGCACGACTATTTTGGCACCCCTGTGTCAACATTGCAGGGGCAGAGACCGGGCGTCTCTAGTGACCGCAGAAGTTATTTTAGCCAAGATTCACTCAATACTTCCTGAAAAACAGGACGTGTCGAGTGACCAGAAGTTATAAAAGTTTGAGAGATATCCAGTACTTCCGGCAAAAACAGGACGTGTCTAATATCCTTCGAAACTATAAGCGTCAAGACACCAAACACTTCCTGACGAAATCAGATATACCAGGCAGGGCACAGCTTTCACCAAAGGAAGCCGCCGGCCTATCAGAAGATAGCACCTTAAGTAGGTCAACCAATAGGGAAAGATCATGTGAGATCTCTCAACCAATCAGAGAGAAACTGACTCGTGGTGTTAAATCGAAAGACAAGAATAGTTAGTTACGCTTGGGCTCCCAAGGAGGTGACATCGGCTCTAGATCTCTCCCCTTCTGCTCATCCCACAGCTAAGTACCATCACCGCCATGTGATCAGCTAATTAATAAGTCAAATCGCTCAGCTCTTATCAAACTTTCTTTCCTCCAACCCGTTGCCTTTATTTTCAAACTCAATCACGTGTCCTGATTATTCCTAACTGTATGCTGCAACTTCCACTCAAACGACTGCGTTTCAATCAATCCTCACCATTCAAATCAAACAACAAGAAACCCCGCAACGATATTGCCACAGAACGGTTAAGTCGACAGGATAAAGATTATGGAACTTAATCAGGATGAAGATGGAAATTAACCCAGGCGCCAGCACAACAAAAGGCAATGACAAATCAAGAGAGAAGAAACTGGCAACGAACGGAAAGAAACTGACAACGAACGAAGCGACAAGATATACCCTGGCGACGGTAATTTTAGAACTGACCGCCGCGCTACAAGGGGCGAGATCCACGCAACTGGAAGCGGTCTTCCGGAGCGCCACCCTCGGGACAACCGCCGCCCGCACCGCCGGTACGTGTCCGAACAACCTGACGTCCACCGAGGAATCGCCATCCGCCATGCCATACCAGTACACCCGGAAGCAACCCACACGACACGGACCCAGTGTACCGACAACGCGATCCACTCGAATGGAAGCAGTACAAATGACTAGATTTCCCTTTCAATCGCGGGGACAGTGCAAAAGGTCCCGATCCGGTTCAACAGATATTCCAAGCCAGCCACACCAAGCCGAAGACACCACAATGGAGACTTTTCGAGACTAAGGTAGGCAATCCACCCAATGACATCATCAAATTAACTTTGAACTTGTATCTGACCCAGGACCTACCATGTACCTTTCTCATTGAACCAGACGCAGGTTCGAACATATTGCCGTATCATTTATACAATAGATTAAAAGCACAACTCCCCAATTTAAGTATTAAAAAACCTTCCCTTGATCTATCCCCCCTAAATAGTTTTACGAAAATAATAGGACATTTAACTTTCCCTCTGACAATAGGCCAAATAACCCGTAGAGAGAACTTCCACGTGGTAAATGCATCCTTGCCATTTGGAGTTCTTACCTTAAAAACCCTTTATCAATATAAATTAAAACTAAATTATAATCGCGGCACTATTTTCCAACTTGGCGTCCCATTGTCTAATACTATCTACCACTTTAAACATGTGTCAAATGAATGCAAGCACGGGCTAGGCCAAAACCTGTCCCAAAGGACTCGCACAGCACCCAAAGCTTTCACACATGGAAACCCTTGCCTGCATTCATTGCCAAAACCCCAAATATTTACATGCCACCATTATAATCTCACACCACACAACTTTTCGCTCAACCCAATTGCCAATACTTTATGCCCACCACATATAAAGCCACCACGACTTCAATCTACAACTCCAATAATGCCCAAACAAGTGTCCGTACACCGACACAGCTCACCCACTTACCACACAAAATTCACACATGACACTTCGCCACACCATAATTACGCAAATGTACCTCACAACATACACGCACCCATACGTCACCACGCGACAAACACGCACAACCCGCACAACAAACGCAACACGCACGCCAAAAGACAACAACAACAAACAAGCGCATGCACAACCGTTAAGGATAATACAATCATCCCGTCTACACAAAACATAGGAAAAATTCACGACACCAAACAACCACACAATCGAAAAACCTTGCGATCTTTCCTAAAAGCTGTGAACACCTATAAAGAGTTCATTCCAGACCACGCCCGCTTGCGGACGCCACTTGTCAACCTTCTAAAAAGAGATGTCATGTGGGTCTGGGATAACGAATGTCAGAAAGCGTTCACTAACCTGAAAGAAAACCTTACCACACACCCCACATTACACCTTTACCAGGAAGGTCTACCATGCCAGGTGTACTGTAACGCCTCAACATTCAGCCTTACAGGCGTTCTTAAACAAGTCTACCCTGATGGGAAGACATACACCATTCAACATTTCAGCCGATCTCTGCGTAGTCACGAGCGAAATTATTCAGACTTGGAACTACAATGCCTAGCCATTGTGGAAAGTGTAGATAATTTCCGCACCTGTTTAATGGACAGAAAGTTTACAATATTTTCTGACCATCCCGCATTGCAGTGGTTGAAAGAGATCAAAGCTCCGTCAGGCAAATTGTTTCGATGGAGGTTAAGATTGTCAAGATACGAATATGAGGTCCGTAGCATAAATGGAGTACAACAATATGAAACGGGCGTTGTAACTCGTATCCCATTTTGTGGCTTTCTAGATGCGCCACTCATAAAGAGCCAACAGTCTTCTCCACCGGGAAAATCCCGCGTGACTATGGATCCCAATAAGCTGCGCACCGTCTCCCGAAAAGGAGTACTTAAAACTATAGTCCCAAATTCATTTACAACCAGACTTCTTAAGTCCGTACACACACAACACCACCACCCAAACATCTCCAAGATGACGAGACTCATCTCAGCACAATATTATTGGCAGAACATGACACAAGACATCGCAAAACAGGTAAAAACCTGCCCCACCTGCCGATTCGCTAGAAGAATCGATGAATACAAACAACCTGCACGTAAAAATACCGACACAGGTACCCAAACAAAACAAAATTCGTACATAACGCACAGCGTACACACAACACAAACAATGCCAAAATTACCACATCCACGTCAGAGAAAAGATCACACATCTCAACCTAAACCAATTACCGCCGACATATCTCTAATAAAACCATTGACGATCAAGCAGGAGAACTGTAAACCTGACAACCAGCTCAATCATATCACACCACTCCCTAAAGATATCAAACAGGAGAACGGCGAACCTACCAATCATTCAAACTCTACAATTCATAAGGTTCAAGCGAATATTTCAGAGTCCCCAGTTACAAAAATGTGGACGAACATGAGGCAATATCCTATATTTCATCTGATTCTTATCCTTTGTTTGTTACTTCTGCCATACAACTGTATCCCAATTTTGTTCATTAAATACTTGTTTATCTATGCTATGCCCGATCAGAAAATCTTCGAACTACAAGAGGTAGTTTTTAATTTAGGACAAGCATTTTTTAATTTTGGACAAACAGTTTTTCATTGTGGACAAGCAATTCTTCATTGTGGACAAGTATTTATAAAACTTCTCATAATTTTAGGAACCATCTTCGCAGAAAATCTAAATAAACTCCGAAAAAGATAGCAGTAACTGAAAGGTAACCAACTAGTGTCGGAGAAATCACGCTCCAAAAACAAGATCTGAGCCGCACCAAAAATAAATAGACGGCAGGAAACAAGAATTTGAGACACCACGACGGAAGTGTAGTCCGCAGCGATAAATTCGGCCTCTGTAAACAAAGCGGAACGCCTTCGTCCGATCTCCAATTTCATTCCCTCTCTTTTGCCCGACACACCCCACTTCCGTATCTCTAATTACAATGAGAAGATCCCCTATTGAGGTCAACTGGGAACCTCACTATGCCACCGGTTTTGATTCCAATACGAGCTACATATCGACTTTTACAAAAAACATAGTTCAATTATATTCTCACAAGAAACTTAAGACACACAGACACTCCAAATGAGTTCACATTTCTATTCCTTTATTCTTTTAAAGACTTCCAAACTTTACATTTTTCACACTAGGCACAAATTCCACCTACGCGCAGACATCCCAGACCTTAGGATCTTGACAACACATAGAATTCGTTTCACACATTTCTTACACAAAAACTTCTAACATTTTTTCACAACACACACAAAGACAAAAAGTTACACATAATTGAGCAATTAAAACATTTATAGGGCAAAATGGAGCAACCAATACATGTAGATCAGGGCATGAAGATACCAAAGGGTTCCAACCAATACACCTTATTTTTCATATCAATCATTTTTATTATTTTCTCTCAATTAAAAGTTAAATATTTAATCAATTTATCAAATTATTCAACTTATTACCACTTTTTATCATTAATTATCATTTTTTTTTTCCAATTAGTTTATATTATCATTTTTATTTATCAATTATCATTCTATTTACCACTTGACTTATATTGTCACAACTCAATTATCAACGAAAACACTGGTTTTCGATTAAACTAAAAACATTAAATCACCCTTTGTTGTTGAAACCTTTTATTTTTCATTTTTTTTTTTTTTTCTCAAGCACTCACCTTTGATTTCGCTCAACTTTTATTTTTATTTTTATTTTGATTTCTCACAAGCCCTAATAAAACTCCCTCGGTCTCCATTCCCAATTCCGAGCTAGAACATAATTAGGCATTTTTTCTTTTTTTCTCACCACGCACCAAGCATTCACTTTGATTCCGTTCAACTCTTATTTTTATTTTTATTTGATTTCTCAAAAGACCTAATGAAAACCCCTTCGATTTCATTCCCAATCTCAAGTAGGATAGTAATTAGGCAATTCTTTTTTTTTTTTTCACCAACGCAACAAAGCATTTTCCTTTTTTTTCATACAACAAGGCTTTTTCTTTTTTTTTTTTTGTGCAACCAAGCCTTCACTTTGATTTCATTCAACTTTTATTTTATCTTATTTTATGTTGATTTCTCAAAAGCCCTAATAGAATTCCTTCGATTTCATTCCCAATTTCGAACTAGAATATGGTTAGGCATTTTTCCTTTTTTTTTTCTCTCACCATTCAACCAAACACATTCAATTTTGATTTCATTTCATTACTCTTATTTTATTTTGTTTTGATTTCAAAGCACCTTATGAAATTTCCTCGATTCCTTTTTCTCAGAATTCGAGCAAAAAAAGTAACTAAGCAGTTGTCTTTGTCACCATGCAACAAAATATTTTTCTTTTTCAACCAAACACATTCAATTTTGATTTCATTCAACTATTTTTATATTATTTTTATTTGATTTCAAAAGCCTTAATAGAACTCCCTCGATATCATTTCTTATCTCGAGTAGAATTCGTTTAGGCGCATTTTTTTTTTTTGCTTTTTGCCCACTATGTACCATAACATTCATTGATTTCTTACAATTAAAAAATTTTTGATTTCTATTAATTATACTCAACCTATATCATCAACACCATTCTATTTTACTTTTATATTACCAGCAATGTTTGTATATAGCCCCTCCATACCCACAACTAATTTTCCCACAAAATTATTTTTCACTTTACAGAATTCTCTCAGGCTAACCCCTTCTTGAATTCTTCACATGTAGGGGGCGCATCTGTCATAATTTGTATATAATTAAATGCAACCCCGACCCACTATGTATGTACCATGTATGATTTTCAAAGACTTAATAAAGAACAAGGTAACTGGAGGAAAGAAAGTAACAAAAGATATAGGAAGTAAGACTAAAGCTGGCACGACTATTTTGGCACCCCTGTGTCAACATTGCAGGGGCAGAGACCGGGCGTCTCTAGTGACCGCAGAAGTTATTTTAGCCAAGATTCACTCAATACTTCCTGAAAAACAGGACGTGTCGAGTGACCAGAAGTTATAAAAGTTTGAGAGATATCCAGTACTTCCGGCAAAAACAGGACGTGTCTAATATCCTTCGAAACTATAAGCGTCAAGACACCAAACACTTCCTGACGAAATCAGATATACCAGGCAGGGCACAGCTTTCACCAAAGGAAGCCGCCGGCCTATCAGAAGATAGCACCTTAAGTAGGTCAACCAATAGGGAAAGATCATGTGAGATCTCTCAACCAATCAGAGAGAAACTGACTCGTGGTGTTAAATCGAAAGACAAGAATAGTTAGTTACGCTTGGGCTCCCAAGGAGGTGACATCGGCTCTAGATCTCTCCCCTTCTGCTCATCCCACAGCTAAGTACCATCACCGCCATGTGATCAGCTAATTAATAAGTCAAATCGCTCAGCTCTTATCAAACTTTCTTTCCTCCAACCCGTTGCCTTTATTTTCAAACTCAATCACGTGTCCTGATTATTCCTAACTGTATGCTGCAACTTCCACTCAAACGACTGCGTTTCAATCAATCCTCACCATTCAAATCAAACAACAAGAAACCCCGCAACGATATTGCCACATACTCATGGACATAACTTAAGGAAATGGTAAGCCATTGATGTCGCCGGTTATCTGTTGTTGTTTTTTTAAATAGAAGCACAGAGGCAATTTATTTTTTACACTTGGTTATATTATGTGTCTTCAATAAAAGTCACTGTAATATCTTTCAAAGAATCGTGCCAAAAGTTATACCTTCCATAAGTTTTGTCCATGAGTGTACTTAATAATTGTCACAGTAAGAGTTTATTGATAAACACGCAGACATCTTTGATTTTTTATTTATAATAGAGAGAGATATATTAATATATATAAATAGAGGGTATAAAGAGAAACCACCCATAAAAAATAGCTAAGCCCGTATCTCCTGAACAGAGAAACTTTGTTAAGACACCATTTCTTGAAGAGACCTATTAAGCCACGTTTCAGCCATCCTCTTAAGGTAGGATCTAATGTATTCACCTATCCATACTATTATGCTCAATACATATCATTTCAACCATTGTTAATGTTCCTCAATACTGTATACTTGTTTGATATATCTTATAGACAAAATCATTTCAAAGTTTTGGATACTTATCAATAATTTACTTACTCTCATACAACTTACCTTCAATGACATTTTAAAACACAGTTCAATTATATATAATAAATATCGTTAACATTTATATTTCCAGAAATTCTCTTTTCATTAATAATTTGAATATAGATATACATTGATTATGAATAGAGAAAACTTCTTTGTAAAAAAATATAATTTTAAAAAATCAATTTCTCCGATTTTTGGAAATGTAAAAAAAAAAAACGAAAAAAAAAAAATTATAAAAATCAGCCCTACAACTTTCCTCAAGGTTCTTGTCCCAAAATAACTTTACTTAGTTCCGCTCAAAAAGAGCAACCTAGTTTATGATATTTACAATAATGAATATAATATATGAAGTTTATTCACATATTAAAACAAAGTGTCTAATGCGGGATTAGATCCCGGTTCATGGCTGTTGGGAATCGAGGGTTTTACCCACTGTCCACCGACTCTTTTTATTTTCCCCAAGGCTCTAAATGGTAAGTGGCTATATAAATAAATAGTCAACAATTGACGCCGCGGAGTTGTTCAACAACAATGGCGCCCATTACCATAATGATATATCATTATCCATTAATCTTTTCTTTGTTACAATTAAGTCCAAGTTATATTTCGTGTGATTGTCATTGTTATACAATCTGAAAAAGCGCCTTATCCAATATTTTTCATTGTACATTATAGTCATAAGCTATAAAATATTTGTAATTAATAGTAAATTGAAAACAAAGGCATATCCTGACCAGGAGCGCATGTGCTTTTTAGATGGGAGAGCGCCATCTAAAAAGCACATGTGCTCCTGGTCAGGATATGCCTTCTTTGTTTTTAATATACCGGACCTTTTTATTTTTTTCTAATAGTAAATTATTTAATGTACTTAATTAAACACCTTTTCCGTTAAAAATTCAATAAAATGTGAATTAGGTTTTTAATCCCTAAACTGAACATGAAGGAAGTGATAAAGAATTTACCATAACACCAGTTTAGTCAATCTCAGACAAAAGCCAACCTGTATACTATGGTTTCGAGCTATGGACGGGAGTGATAACCTAAATTGCATTGTATTAATACAATTTTAAAACGAGAAGTACTCTTTTCCGTACCTGAATACTATCATTCACTAATAATATATTTTAATATTTATACAATGACTTATGTATGAGGTTTCCAAGAAATTATTGATTCTGAACGTTAACGAAATATCACATTACCACTATTAATCATCCCAAGTTCTGTTAACTACCTCAGCATGGCGGGGAGGTGACCCTGGACAGGACAATATATCTGAAGTCTTGTACTCCTGGTAGGGTCACCCTAGACATGAAGGCTATCCTACTAAGCCCAGATAAATGTAAACAGACAAAGAGGTAAAGTCGTATTCCTACCTTTGTTTTCTGCAGATGTTTCCATCAACAGGAAACACACCCAATTACTCCGTAGGAATTCTAATATTCTCAAAAGTTAGAGAAGAGTGGACTACTAGACATGGTCTTAGGAGATATCACCAATATTAAACTTATAAACAAAGAGAGGTCTGGTGGGACAAAAGTAATAAATTCTCCAGCTGTTTCAGCAATTTAATTATTTGTCAGATAACACCTGCGTTAGGTACGTGTGCTGTGTTTATAAAGATTGTTTTTCCTGCATCATAATATATGGGGGAAGGGAACTGATGGAAAAAAGGAGTCATCAACATTTTAATATATTTTCGAGCGATGATCTCGTTTCAGGTATCAAATTCATTGATATTATCTCCAGAGAATAATTTACATCAATTGATTTAAATCTCCTGGACACTAATTAAACAATTAAAATTTTTATATCAAATCCCATCTCAAGCTTTCAGACATCTCTGCCCTTCTACAGGAGAACATATATCTATATATATATAAATCAATGTTTGTATGTTTGTTTGTTTGTATGTCCGGTATACAAATTCGCAGTAGTTCACTAATTCAAACCAATATTTTCATACATAGGTAAAAAAATACGGGGAAGACGATAGGCTATTTTAAAAAATACATATAAATCAATTATTAAAACTATATATTCAAATTATTCTACTTAGCTCACGAACAGCGCCCTCTATCAAAGATTAGATTAAATTAGGCTGATGCAAACAAATAGATAATGCTAATAACAAACAATTATAAAAAAATCTTATCAAAATATATATCACTCGGGTAGATATGCACACGGGTCAATCCCGGGGCGAAGCCCGGGTCACCCGTCTAGTAATGAATAAAGGCGGCGTTATATTCATTGTATATGTTCTCCTATAGAAGGGCAGAGATGCCCGAAAGCTTGAGACGGTATTTGATATAAAAAGAAACATATCTCCGGAAACCTTTTTTAATTGTTTAATTAGGGAATAATTTATTGGATTTTATTTATGTGCCGCTAACAATTGTAATAGTTTCATTAATGCAGTTTGAAAATTCGTAGAAATTTACAGGATGTGTACTTTTAGGAACGCGTCAAAAAATCGGCTTTTAACCAAATTAGAGGGGTCGACCTTGACGAATGAAAAGGAAGGATTGATTGGTGTGCTATTCTAATAGAATTGTCTTGAATTATATAGAAGATACAAAGAGTTGAAGAGAATTGTTCAGAACAGTATAAAAGAAGTTTCCATGAAAACTTATCTCTATATCGGAGATGGCATCATACGACGATGAAACGAATCAAAATAGCCTAAGGTTAACCGCTGTACAGTAAAACTAGATTTATCCATATGTAAACTCATGTATGATGAAGTTTAGATAGAGAAAAAGCTTATTTTTCCCATTTCTTGATTTCTCAGGAAGCCTCTTGATCCAAATTTTTGATCGTTGAGGTACAGCCTACACCACGCTAACAAGGATCAACAGCTCGAAATGTGTACGTGGTTGGCTTTTCTTGGTTTATCTAGAAAATGGGATGGCCAAATATTATGGAGCAACCCTATATCAACGTTTAGCTGATTTTTATTCCACTAAATGACGATCTGCCATCTAAAATGTTTTTGTGAGCGGTCAGTATATGCTTTATTTTATTTTACATGTCTTAATGTGTACTTAGAAAGGCATCTCTCCCTTTAATTAAGCATCAGAAAGATTGCATTATATTCATCACCCTAGTAAAAAAACTTTACTGTTGGGGATGAAGCAAATTTTTATGCATTTTTCTGATACATAATTAGAGGGAGAGATGTCTCTCTAGGTACATGGTCTTTTTAAAATAGTACAGACTGTGCACTTTTGCATGTAAATCTTTATTCATGATAAAATTGTGGAAAAAGTTTTAAAATTACAAATATTTTCTCACAATGATATTCTTTTTTATTAATTATTATCGTTTGGAAGCTAGCGTTTTTTAATAAAAAAGAAACTCATTGTGAGAAAATATTTGTAATTTTAAAACTTTTGCATGTATTGACAAGATGTCAATAAAATTATGTTAATTATCTAGATACATGAATATAGTCCTCCCGCAACTTTGTGTTATATCTTGATGTGTTCCGAATTCTTGGATGTCAGTAGTGTTATGTTTGGTGTAGCGTAGTGAACTACCAAGGTGTGAGACATCTGTGAACTATTGACACCCATCGAGTGTGCAGGCCGCGGACTGGGCAGTCTGGGCGGTGGACTAGCGTCCGAGGAATGGGGACTGCGGCCCACGTTCCGTGGCACAGCTGTGGCGGCTGCAGTCCTGGGACTTCTGTTTCTGCCCATCTACCATCTGGTGGTGAAGCGGACCCGGCTCCCTCCCTGCCGGCACTACCGCTACCCCTCGGGTACCTAATCTACCTCCTTGTGCTACTGTCTGTCGTTTATCTACACAATTGTCTGTTGTAATGTGTATGAGTTGTCTGAACAAACTCGCTACGACTTACAAGTTGAACTGAATGTTTATTCAATCTAGCAATCTTCTTATATACAAGATAGAGATAAAAAGGAAATAATTTACATAAGTTTTTTTTTTTAAAACAATTGACAAATGGAATAATTTTGCATAGTTAACAATAGGTAACAATTATAACACTTAGCATAGGTTATTTACATATCACAACATGTTTCCCCTCTGCTACAACAATTAAAGAATGTCACGAATCTAGACAACCATCAACAATCAGATCAGGCAAATCAAAAGGCGGTTGACCTGCCTCCCCTCTGCTTAAAAACAAAATCTTTGTGGTTTTCTTAACTCTCTTCCAAACCTTGAAAACCGGGGCCTTCCGGATGGTTCTGGTGAAATCCCAGCGGATGTAGTCGCGCCTTCCCTCTGGTCAATATTGGTATCTTCACTTGACCGCTGTATCGGGGCTGTGGATGACTCGCCCATCGTTGGACTGTCGCAATGCGGATGTTGAGCTTCTGGGGAGGCGGTAATTGGTTCTGAAGACAAATGGCTTTTTTCGTTGACTCCATCCCTTGGCCTAATAAATTGTTGATTTCTTATCAACCTATTTCCCGATGGTGTCACAACTTCAAAGCTCTGAGGAGAATCAGCCTGCGCTGAAATCTTCACCGGTGTCCATGTCTCCCTTGGATGTATTTGACACCATGCATCCTCTCCTACATTGACCTTGGGATAGCTTTTAGTATTTCTGTCATAATGCTCTTTCATTGAGCTCTGTCTTTTTCTTTTGGCATTCTCTATACTTCTCCAATTAGTTTGATACGGTCTATATAGCGGTGTAATTCTGGGGATCTGACATCGAAGGCTCCTCGATAAACATAGCTGTGCGGGTGACGGTAGGTCATTTTTTGGTGTATTTCTATATGCCAGAATAGCCAGATATGGGTCGGACCCTTCATCTCTACATTTAATTAGTTGATTTTTTATTGTTTGAATGTTTCTCTCGGCCAGACCATTAGATCTATGAAGGTGTGGACTTGAAAATAGCTGTTTTATACCCCATCTTATACAGAAGTCAGTCATAATCTCTGAGCGAAACGGTGGTCCATTGTCGGACATCATGGTTTCCGGAATCCCGAATCGGGCAAATGTTTCTCTCAATTTATTTTTTACATTAATCGCCGTAGGTGGGTCCAATGTAAATACCTCCGGGTAGCCACTATATCTGTCGACCACTAACAAATGGGGCTTTTTCTGAATATAAAATATGTCCAATGATACTGTCTGCCATGGATAATCTGGAACTGGGAAAGGTTTTAACGGCTGCCGTATTTTTGATTTCTGATGTTTTTGACAAATTTCACAATTTTTTACTTTTCAGCAATGTCGATGGACATTCTCGGCCAAAATAAAGATTCTCGCGCCAAACCCTGAATTGCAGATATCCCTTGGTGCGATTGGTGCAACAAATTAAGCATATTATTCCTTTGTGTCTTCGGAATCACTATGGCCGATCCTATACATAATAGATCATTCCATAAATATAAACGGTGTCTGAAATCGAAAAATACTTTGGCATCTTCATCGACGTCTTTTTTGCATATAGGCCATCCCTCAATCACATAATCGATTACTTTAACCAAAGCAGGATCCTCTCGGGTATCTTTCTGCATCGCTACCAGTTTTTCGTCCGATATATTAACACGTACCATCTTGACCATTCTTTTGTCTTCAAGAAAAGGCGTTGGTAGTTCGTCCATGGGGTGAGTATCCCTGGATAGGGTATCAGCCACAATCAACTATTTTCCTGGTTTGTACTGCAATTTGAAGTCAAATGCTATAAGCTTCATTACTAATCTTTGTAGACGCGGAGATAATATCACTCAGCGGTTTTTTGACTAGAGGCAATAAAGGCTGGTGATCCGTCTGGACAACGAAAGTGTGTCCTGATAATAGATATTCGAACTTTTTGCATCCATAATAAACACTCAGTAACTCCTTCTCAATCTGAGAGTACTGTTTCTGCGAGTCGCTAAATGACGCGGATGCGAATGCTAGAGGTCGATCTTCCTGTAGCAGAGCAGCTCCCATTGCATCTTTGCTGGCATCACACTGCAAAATCAGCATCTTGCTTTTGTCAAAATGTGCCAACGAAGGAGCATTCCTCACGCATTCCTTAATATGATCGAATTCCCCATCCTGTTTAGGCCCCCAATGCCAGACAACATTCTTTCTTAATATTCCTCTTATATTGGATGTGGACGCAGCTAAATTTGGAATGAATTTTCCTAAGTAATTATAAAGACCCATGATTCTTTGCAGCGACTTTTTATCCTCTGGCCTTTTAAAGGTAATTAATTTATCAATCTTATTTGGCTCTGGATCAATTCCATTTTGTGATATCAAATGGCCCAAGAAACGAACCTTCGTTAGACATATTTGAGCCTTTGTTAAATCAAATTTGATATTTTTTTCTTTTGCTTTTTCTAGAATTCCCTTTAATTTTTTATTGTGCTCTTGAATGGTATCCGCATATATCAGCAAATCGTCTACATATGTAATATTTTGAAAGCTATCCCTAAAGATATTCGTCATTTTCTCAACAAAAATTTGTGCCGATATTTTCAAACCAAATGGCAATCGGTTATATCTGAATTTGCCAAATGGCGTGGTCATCACCAACAGATCTCTGCATTCCTTTGCAACCGGAATATGCCAATAGGCTGATTTCACGTCTAACACGGTATAATACTTAGCTTTGGGTATCTCGTGCAATAGTTCCGCTGGAGCCGGAGTCTGGAAATGTCTTCCCACAAGGGCCTCATTTAATTTCCGAGGATCCAGGCATATTCTGATTTGACCAGATTTTTTTTTTACAACGACCATAGGATGAGACCACTCTGTTTCATGATATATTTTTGTTACGATTCCTTGCTTCACCATCTTTTCCAATTCAGACTGAACTTCGGCTCCGAGGCTTGTTGGGATGCGCCTGGGAGGGACTTGCACAGGAGAATATTCAGGCTTTGTGTAAATCTTACATTCCGAGTTGATTAATCCTACTCCTTGAAATACTTCGTGGTATTGTTCGAGGATTTTTTGAGTTTCAGAACACAATTTCATTTCATCCGTGTTTATATGATTAATTCGCCTCAATATTTCAAGCTTCTCGCAAGTATCGCCCGTGATAAGTGTCTGCGCTTCTACATCGGCTACGATAAATTCAAACATTCCTTTCTTTTCACCATATTGGCATAGCACATTGCATTTGCCGACGATAGGCAATTCTGTATTTCCATATGCGAACGCCTTTAATGACGTGGGTCTGATTTCTGGTCTTGATGGCCATTGGTTTATTACTTTATGAGGAAGCACATTTATCTGTGCGCCAGTGTCCAAATGTACCGTGGTCTTCTTGCCATTAATTATTATTACCGCGGACCACTTGTCCGACCGAACAGTCTTTACAGCAACTTCATTCAGATTTATCTCGTCAGAGGATTTTTCAGCTTCACTTTCCGCTAAGAGATTTCTTATACGTTTTGTTCGGCAAACTACTGAGAAATGATTGGTTTTTCCGCATGCATTACATTTCTTCCCATATGCTGGACACTTTCCATACTTGTGTCGTTGTCCACACCACTTACATGGTTCTATTATTCTTTCTCTTCTCGGGTTTATACCGCTTGGTCCTGCTTCTGCATTTTCCATTCGAATTGTATCTTTCACCCAATTACGTTTTTCAATTTTTTCTATCATTTTTTGCTCATTCAACGATGCTACTTGTGAACATGTTGACTCGGAGATCATAGCTATCGAAATTGCCCTTGGTAGTGTCAACTGTGGATCTTCTAACAATTTTCTTTTCACTTCTCGGTCAAGTAGTATTCCAATTATAAGGCGATCCCTTATGAGAGATTCTGTTAAATTCTCGAATTCACATTATTGTGCCAGATGCTTTAATTCTGTGACAAATTCCATGATTCCCTGCCTTTCCTTTTGTACACAGGTAAAAAATGAATTTCTCCTTTGAATCGTATTTTTGAAGGGCTTAAAATGGTTCGTAAACATATCAAGCATTTCCTTTACATTTGGGTAGGTATCATTTTCACTTATGTGAAATGTTTTGTATATCATCACTGTTTTCTCACCAGCAATATGCTTCAAGATTGCTCGCTGACGCACCAGCGGCATGCTTTCTAAATTTACCGCTATTGCAAAAATTTCAAACGACTCTCTCCAGGTTTCCCATTTTTTCTCGTTGCTGTACGGGACAAATTCCGCCGGCGGCTTGATTCCTTCCATTCTACTCACTGTTGAATTAATCTGTTTTAATTCGATACTTTTGTCGACTGCGCCATGTTGTAATGTGTATGAGTTGTCTGAACAAACTCGCTACGACTTACAAGTTGAACTGAATGTTTATTCAATCTAGCAATCTTCTTATATACAAGATAGAGATAAAAAGGAAATAATTTACATAAGTTTTTTTAAAACAATTGACAAATGGAATAATTTTGCATAGTTAACAATAGGTAACAATTATAACACTTAGCATAGGTTATTTACATATCACACGAGGTTGACTGACGAGGTTTCTGAGCTTGCCGAATTTACAGCATTAATAAAAGAAACACGTCGCCGTAAACTTTTGTTTCTTCTTCAAGATGACGACAGGCGATTCCTTCTCTTGTAATTTTTGTTGCTATATAATTCAAAATACAAAAGGTATTCAATTTAATGTATCTATACTTTTGTCAACCATTACTGACAAGGTTTTCTGAATTGAAATATAAATCAATGATAGCCAAGAGTGTCATATACACTCATGGACAAAACTTAAGAAAGTGGAAAGTCTTTTATTTGCATTCTTCTGATTTTTTCAAGGAGACAGAAGGATTTTTCTTAAATATTTGGTTATCTGTGTGCCTTCAATAAAGGTCAGTGTGTATCAAATATCTTTCAGATTTTTGTCTGAATACCGATATACATGCTAAAAGATACAACTTATTTTTGTCCATGAGTGTATACTGTCTATGTAATAATGTCTATATATATATATGTCTACCAAAAGAGGAATCTTTTCCCTTTAAAATACATTAAAATAATGAGATTTTATTTATCACTCCGGTAAATAAGGTAATTTATTTATTTATTCCAATTTAAAGTGCTATGTTCCCCTAGGGACACTTTCGCTGTCATACATGTATGCCTTTGCATTTGTCTATACATCTACAATAATTTTAGGCCGTGAATTGAATAGTCATATGATATTAACAAGGAGAAAGAGAGAAAAAAGAACTATGTAGAAAAGAAAGAAGTGTCTAGCAATATGTACAATCAGCATAATATAAATTGTCAGTTTCTTAAAAAATATTTGTTGCTATATAATTTAAAATATATCTACAAAAGGTATTAAATTTAATGTATATATACTTTGATCTACCATTACTGACGAGATTTTCTGAATTGGAATATAAATCAATGATAGCCAAGACTGTCATGTATATAGTGTCATATACACTAATGGACAAAACTTAAGGAAGTGGAAGTTTATGGTGACCATTCTCTAGCTGAACGAACATGTCAGAAGAGGTTTGCCCTGTTTAAAAGTGGCAATTTTGATTTGGAAGACGAAGAAAGACCCGGAGCGCCACCAAAGATTGAGCATGAAAAATTAGAGGCAAGACTCGATGAAGATCCAACACAAACTCAAAAGGAAGTCGCAAAAACACTTGGAGTCACTCAACCAGCCATTTTTCAACGCTTAAATAAAAGTGAATGATCCAAAAAGTAGGAAATTGGGTGCCATATGAACTGAAGCCAAGAGACGTCGAACGCCGTTTTTCACGTGTGAGCAACTGCTCCAACGTAAAAAAGGAAGGTTTTGCATAGAATTGTAACTGGCGATCAAAAGTGGGTCCATTACGATAATCCAAAACGTCGGGCAACGTATGGATACCCTGGCCGTGCCTCATTATCGACGGTCAAGCCGAATATTCATGGCGAGAGGATTACGCTGTGTATTTAGTGGGACCAGCTAGGAGTGGTATATTATAAGCTGCTATAAATGAATGAAAGAATCACAGGATAGGTCTACCGAATACAATTGATGCGTTTGAGCCAAGCATTGCGAGAAAAACGGCTGCAATACGCCAATAGACACGACAAAGTTATATTTCAACATTATAATGCTCGGCCACATGCTGCAGCACCCGTTAAAACGTACTTAGTAACGCTCAAATGGGAAGTCATACCCAACCTGCCGTATAGTCCAGACACATCGCTCCTTCCGATTATTATCTCTTCCGATCAATTTAACATGGCCTGGCTGACCAGCACTTTTCCAATTACGATGAAGTCAAAAAATGGATCAATGAATGGTAAGCGGCCAAAGAGCCGGCCTTTTTCCGCGATGGGATCCGTCAATTGCCTGAAAGATTAGGAAAAGTAGTGTATAGTGATGGACAATACTTTGAACATTGAGTGTCTAACCAATATTTCACACAAGAGCTTCAATTTTCGAAAAAAATACAGCACAAACTTATTTATACTCATAATATAAATTCTATTTCTATTCCGAATTCTATTCTTAATATATGAATCAATATTCCGAGAAAACTATATATAAATATACTCACCGTCTTGAATTTAGAAATGTACTCTTGTTTCGAAGTCTTGCATCAATTAATTGAGCCAAAAATAGCTCTCTATGTCGACAGAGCTGTCCTACAATACTGTCATACCTGGCTGTGTGTGGCAGGGGTGGTACTGAACGACGGCTGGCATCAGGCCCCAGCCGTGGCTGACGATGATGTCCGACCTAACGGCGCAGCCAGCAACCACATCGCCGCCCAGGACCCCAGCGATGACGAGGACAACTGAACAACAAACTGACAAGTTGCAATGTAAAGCATTCCACGTGTCTTCTAGCAAAGACACAGCAAGAGAAGCTATTCCATTGCCTCCTCCTAGATTTACAGACGTAGTTACAAACTAACATAATAGCTTCATGTTTGATTGAACTTTCTATCCTTCTACCCTACAGTATATATTCAATAATGATGTCTCAAATGTATAATTAGCACATTTTCATATAAGTTTTGTTTCACCAGTGAATCAAATATATCCTTAATTTTTCCTAAGAGAAATCTACACATAATTTCTCTTCGTAATGCGAAGAACTACTGTTTTATAAAAATATATGCTCTAGAGGCTAATAGATAATTGTGAATCTCTGTTTATCTATAAAGTATACATATATATCATCTATAACAATATATATATCATCCTACGTATACATTACCCTTCTATATCAAGTTCTAAGAAGAAATTTCTTACCTAGATGCATAATACATGTCCTATTTAGACACACAGAGACAAAACGACCTCTATCGAAGATGTTATAAAATTGTATTATATAAGATATTCGGCATTAACATTTCATAATGAATTATGAAGAGAGACCGAGAGACAAATTAATGTATTAAATATTTTAAACCTCTTTCTACTCTAAGATAAAATTAATATAGAATAAAGAAGAAGCTGAGCTTAGTTATAGTAAAAGAATTTATCAATATAGATAACTTCTTCTCTGTAAATATATTTTGAATAGAAATTTTTAGAGAATAAGCTCAGCGGTTGATATATTAGTGCCTATATAAATCCGTCCAATAATACCAAATATAACAATACACACAAAAGTATAACATTTAATGATATAGTCTGAAAACTCTTCTATCTTCTCTATATTAACCTACACAACAACATACTTATATAAAATAATGTTTCTTATATCTGCCATGTTAACATAAACAATAACACAATGATATACCCCAACATTGCTATCCGCCCTGTTAAAATACACGACAACACAATACTATAATCCAAAGATTCTTATCTTTTATACTAAAGTACATAAGAAAAATATGACCCAAATATCTCTATCTGTTATGTTAAAATACGCAACAAGATAAAAATATAATCCAAAAACACTCCCATCTGCTATATTAAGCCATATACATCAACATAATTATAAGACCCAATAAACATCACTAATTGTTATTATAATATACACAACAACCCAATGTTATAACCCAAAACATCCTCATTTGTTATAGTAAGCTACACAACAATGCAATAACTTATCCCACACAAATCATTCTGCTATCTTTAATACACCAACATAATTATAGGACCACATCATCACTTTCTACTAGTTTAACACAGTACACTAACACACACATTCCTATCTGCTAGCTAAACCTATACACCAAAACAATGCAATAACACACACACATTCCTATATTCTATGTTAAACTACACACCAATTCAATTATATATATCCAAAATATTCTTATCTGCTATGTTAAACTACACACCAACACAATTATATAACCCAAACATTCCTATTTGTTATGCTAAACTACACACCAACACAATTACAATTATTACAATTATTTTATTTCCAAAGCGCTATATCCCGCAAGGGATACTTGCGCCAAACAAGGAGAAAAGTTTATTTACACAATGATATAATCAAAGCATTCCTATATGCTAGGTTAAACTACACACCAAAAACACTGCAATAACCTACACATCTTCCTATATTCTATGTTAAACTACACACCAATACAATTATATAACTCACAAACATTCCTATTTTCTATGTTAAACACTATACACCAACACAATTATATAACCCAAACATTCTCATATGTTATGTTAACGTACACACCAAAACATTCCTATTTGCTCTATTAAACTACACACCAACACAATGATATAACCCAAACATCCCTATTTGCTATGCCAAACTACACATCAACATAAACCCAACATTCCGATCCAAAATTTACATGTCATAATCTACACACACAGAAGGTCTGACAATACCTAATATGCTTAAAGGTCTAGTCAAGTTCCTTCAGAAACTGGGACATTGTGACGAAATGTAAACTATTTTAAGCACATATATTTCTTTATTATATAAAATAATTTTATACTGCCCTTACTGCAATGCTAAAAGTAATAAAAAATAATTAACATTGCAGTAAAGACAGTAGTAAATCATTTTATTTAAAAAGTAAAATTTTCGCTATAAATGGTTAACATTTCCATTAATAGATGGCGCGTATGATGTTTAAATAGCGACGAGGTAGCTCTTGTTGTATTGCTGTGTACATATTTCATGATTTGTGCTTCTCCTATTTTGATAGGAATGTTTTTCAATAAAATTCTTTTTACCTGTTACATCTTTGTTGTGTCTCTTACTCCCTATATAGACATAATTTAAACAAGTCAATAAGTCTCCGGAGATGAGTTTCTTATTTCTTTTTATTGCCAACTCTAGCTTTCGTAGCCCTTCTACAGGAGTACAAATAGACATCATATATCTTTTTCTTTAATTAGCATCAAATAGACATTTTCCACTCTTTTGTGTATGAATATATGAAATTTATATTATAAAAGTAATTAAACATCGATTAATTTTCAATATTTGTCAATTACTCTTACTCTCTGATGTTTTAAATGGAACTCTACCACAGTACTGGAAGATGGAAATGTAAAAGAGTGAAAGATGAAACTATACTCATGGACAAAACATAAGGAAATTGTACCTTCTAGCATGTATATCGGGATTCAGACAATAACTCTAAAAGATATTTGATACACAGTGACCTTTATTGAAGACATGAGGTAATCAAGTGTTAACAAACTTACCTCTTTCTCCTTTAAAAACACAGACGACCGGCAACAAAAACTTTCCACTTCCTTAAGTTTTGTCCATGAGTGTAATAATGCACTGACCCAATATATATTGGACCCAATAATGACGATGGTTGAAGGCAGAAAACCTATAGTAATGAAACCTCACCACGTCAAAGATCTCGTCATGATTTTTTTAACCATGCAAAGAACCGAGCCCAGCAAGCTAACCAATATTGATATAGAATGCCAATAATTATATAAATGATTGGTTCCCAAGTTTTATCTAGTTGTATTTACAATGGTGAAATTCGAAACTATTATGTATCATATTATACTTGTGAAATTATTTTCGTAATTTTTATGTAAAAGAGAGCTAAATGAAATCAGAAATGTGGGAAATATCGGTGAATCATTCTGCACGAGAAGTTTATCACACAAAATAACCAGTATTGATGTAAATAAATAATAAAAATGTCTGTGTATTCTGGAATATTAATACATTTAGAGACAAAAATTGAGGAAGTTGTACCTTTTAGCATTTATATCGGGATTCAGACAATAACTCTGAAGGATATTTAATACACTTTATTAAAGACACGAGGTAACCAAGTATGAACAAAATTTCCTCTATCTCCTTAAAAAAAAAAATGGTGACATCAAAGACTTTCCACATCCTTAAGCATTGTCCATGAGTGTAGATACCTCTGATTGTAAATGATTCTTGGAAAAAATAAAATGTTGGAAGAACCTGGGCCACAGAAGTTATTTCCTCCAGAGAATTAGACTGCATAGGAGTAGATATTATTCTGTATTATAGGTACCAAAGTAAGTAGGAAGGGCCTGGAAGAAGTTCGAAACTAACAGCACTGATGCCTATACTCTGTAATGGTGAACCTGTTTGCATATGCATCATCCTGGTTGACAAAAAGGTACCAACACTTTATTAAACCTTTTTTTGACCTGTAGACTTCTTTTTTGTATAAAATTATTTTACCATTGCAGTAAGGGCAGTAGGAAATGGTTCAAAAAATAACTTTACGCGTCAAAAATAGTTTATCTTTCTTATAATAGACGGCACGCTAATACATCATGTTAATCCTTAATTATTTCCCCTCAAATGTTGTTTTGGCATAATAAGCCCCATTTACACTCATGGACATAATAAGCCCCATTTACACTCATGGACATAATAAGCCCCATTTACACTCATGGACATAATAAGCCCCATTTACACTCATGGACATAATAAGCCCCATTTACACTCATGGACATAATAAGCCCCATTTACACTCATGGACATAATAAGCCCCATTTACACTCATGGACATAATAAGCCCCATTTACACTCATGGACATAATAAGCCCCATTTACACTCATGGACAAAACTTAAGGAAGTGGAAAGTCTTTAAAATCTACAGCCACTACCGCCATCTAGGGACCATATTTGTTACTAATATAACCTCGTGATGTAAAAATACAGATTTCCCATCGCAATATTGTTACTATACTCTTCATATCTCTCTTGCTATACACACTTTTACAATTTAAACAATTTTGTTGATTCTCCTAATCTATTGCTACAGAAAAATATTAAGATCACTAAAGGGGATAATATATAATAAAGGAATAAATAACGTATAGATAAAAAAAATGTATACAAAATATATATCAAGTAGTATCAAATAGTTTCAATTTTTTTCTCCCAGTTGAATATAAACAAAAATATTTTAAAACTTAATTCTATTGAGACGTTATGTGGCGCCGAGTTTGTTGTTGACACACTTTAAAATGTTTTAATACCTTGATAAAGTTTGGCGTTCAGCCAACTGAAATATTGGTAAAATAAATGATATTTTTTATCCAATATATGCTTTTTTATTTAAATAAAGTTATATGTACAAATTTCTTCAGGAAGGGAGGTTTCCCCACCTTGAGAGAGTTCTCCTCCAGAAAAGGAGGGGTCTGGGTCTATATATCACAGCTATGACAGTTTTCTTCAAAATACAAGTATATATTTGTATATAGAGAAAAATTGAGATACTCTCATAAGATACACATAGTCGAAATTTTCTCAGTTCTTATGATCCGAGATATTATCTTTTAATTTTATGTAATAAGAACAGACACACTTGGGAATAGTATTTAGAATAATAAATAAATGTTCTTTGTTTTATATGACAATAAAAAAGAACTCGAGCAATTTGAATCTTACATAACAAATAAGAGAATTTATAAATTCAATTGCCATCTATCGATAAAATGTGTAACAAATAAATTTACTGGCAATGTGTTTCTTTTGAATAACTTATATCATTGCAGTAAGGTCGGTAGCGATGATATTTGATGATATTATTGAAAAGAAACACATTTCCAGTAAATATAGTTGTTACAAATTTGATCGATATATGGCAATTGAATTTATAAATTCCCATATTAGTTAAGTAAGATTCAAATTACTCGAGTTCTTTTTATTGTCATATAAAACAAAGAACATTTATTTATTATTCTAAATACTATTCCCAAGTGTATGTGTTCTTATTACATAAAATTAAAATATAATATCTCGGATCATAAGAACTGAGAAAATTTTGACTATATCTTTTTTTTTTTTCAGATTATTCCAAATTTTATTTTCTTTAATTCGAAGAAAACTGTCATAGCTGTGATATATAAACCCCTCATTGTCTGGGGGGAAAACTCTCTCAAGGTGGGGAAACATCCCTTGCTGAAGAAATTTGTACATATATAACTGTTTTGAAGATAGAGCAATCCATAAATAAATCTTTAATTAAAAGGCATATTGGATCAAAATATCGTTTATTTTACCAATATTTCAGTTGGCTGAACTGATGTTGACACACATTAATATATTATAATACCTTGATAAAGGTTGGCGTTCATCCAACTGAAATATTGGTAAAATAAATGATATTTTGATCCAATATATGCCTTTTAATTGAAAATATATAACTGTATATATTTTTTCCTACATTTTTTATCTACACGTTATTTATTCCTTTATTGACCTTTATTTGATCTTAATATTTTACTGTAGATATTGATTGGAAGAATCAATAAAATTGTTTAAATTGTAAAATTGTGCATAGCAAGAGAGATATGAAGGGTATAGTAATTATATAGCGATGGAAATCTGTATTTTTACATCACCAGATTATATTAGTAACAAATCTGGTTCATAGATGGCGGTAGTGGCTGTACAATTTTAAAGACTTTCCTCTTTCCTTAAGTTTTGTCCATTAGTGTATTAGGATTTTTTAAATTTTGGTACCATGGGTAGAAGTTGTACAATCTCTTTATACTGCAATGGTAAGATGGATTATAGTACATACCGACACATTTTTAGGTTTAAATTTTCTTTACATTTTCTGTTGCATGTGTTTGTGGGGAAATGACGATACACAACGTGTGATCAATAATTGCCAGGAATGAGACTGGATCACGTAAAATATTCAAAATAATGGAATCATTTTATAAGGACCTTATAGATAAAACATTTATCAACACGTAAAAAAATAATTGATCACACAGACGCACGCGCTAACGTTTTATCGAATTTATAAGCTCGAGTATATCAGAACATTTTCTAACTTCAGTATGGACTGTAGTGAAAAACAGCGAGTCTGCATAGAGTTTTGCTTTAAATTACGGAAACAGCTTCCGATTCATTTCAAATGTTGAAGCAGGCTTTTAAAGAATATGCCCTATCACAATCGAGGACATTTGAATGGTTTGCACGATTTAAAGCTGGTCGAACAAGCGTCAAGGATTATCTACACACTGGATAGTTTCAAGAGGTTTAATTATATTCGTAAAATTATTACAAATCAATAACGCACCATCTATATATAACAAATGAAAACATTAAGACGCGAATGTTTCTTTTCACAAATAATCAAACTTCTACTGCCTTATTGCGTTGATATATTTATTCAATATATTTTCATCGCATTAAGGAGAGTAGAAGTTTGGTTTATTTGTGAAAAAAAAACATTCGCGTCTTAATTCATTCGTTATATTCGTAAAACGTTGGGAAAATCATGATAGAGGTGCTCGAAAGAGATTGCAAAGTTGATTTACTTCAAAAGAAACTGAAGAGCTCGATTCTCTATCCTTTGACTCCAAGAGACCAACCGATACACTTCCTATTTCAGAGCATTATCTTGGTGAATCTTCTGCTGCGATAGTTTATCAGGATTCGTCTGGCTGCAGTGGCCTACATCCTGGAGGTCGCCGGGTGTTTGGGTCATCTTCTACCCTTTTTCTGGAAAACTTTCTGACGCTGTTGCTTTTTCTAACTGAAAATTAACCATCGAAATACGATAGACTCTATATAGATGGAAAATTCTCCTGAGGTCTGCAGAAATCGCCACCAGCTCAAGTTTTTGTCAACTTCATTTGATGTTTGGAACTCCATAGCTAGTGATATACAAGGTTGTCCCAAAAGTTCGTGAACACTTGCAAAAAATGTAAATACCAATATTATTCGCCGTTATGTATAATGTTTTTGTATTATGTATTAAGTAATTGTATTATGTATTATTCGCCAAGTAATAAGAAAAACAACGTTTTAATAAAAAGACGAACTTTTGGGACAACCCTATATTAACAGATAGATTCCTGTCCAGAAAGTCCAACCCCTCCTCTACGTGGCGGGCGGGAGAAGCAGCACAAGTAAGGGACTGCCCTGTAGGAGGAAGTACGGTGTCGTGAGCCCCGAGCCGCTACGATAACCATGAAAGCCTACAGGGAACTCTGAAATGGGTTGACTAACGGGGCAATGGCACCCCCCCCCCCCCCCTTTCCATGGAGCAACAAAATCAGGACAAGACACCACCACCAACAGATAGATTTGTTTATTAAGAATATCTTCAGTAATTATATAGAATAATGGTATTGATTATAATCAAGGACGTGCTATGTGTAACCTAAGCAATAATCAAAGCCCGAGTTGAAAGTGGAGCTCGAAAAGATCAACTGAATTTCTTGACGATGATGAACAAAAGAATGTTTATTTTAAATTAAGAAATTGTTCACCGCCAATTTAGAGAATACACTCATGGACAAAACTTAAGGAAGTTATACCTTTTAGCATGTATAAATAGGGATTCAGATAACTCTCTAAAATATTTGATACACCGTGACCTTTATTGAAGACACGAGATTTACCATGTGTGAACAAAATTGCCTCTGTCTCCTTCGAAAAATGATAAAACCGGCGATAATAAAGACTCTCCACTTCCTTAAGTTTTGTTAAATGAGTGTATTACGATGTCTATATTTCGTGATCGTAATATTCTTCTCTCTACACTCTTGCTAGCTATGTTAAAGAAGTCTTTGTGTTATGTGGCCATCTACTAATCGAAGTTAGCAGAAGTGCATGTTCGATTTCCATAAATATCTTACTTACCTCTTAATGTCATTGTTTCTCTGGTAAAATTTGTAATTTTTATTCTGTGTAAATGTGTTTTTCATTATATATATTATCGATTATTATCTCTATAGATCTTGATGCAATGATAAATATTACTGGATGAGAGGGCTTTTCCCATCAGTGGTGAATACTCTCAGCGGTTTCGCCAAATAAGGTTCACCATTAATGAACCAAGCTCTCTCATATAATAATCCCTATAATTATATATTTTGCTGTAAGATCTGTTTTAGAGATTTATAATATTTGATAATATTTATCATAATATAAACATATTTTCGAAAATAATTACAAGTTTTACCGATAGATAGCAAATGGATTTATAATTGTTATTGTTTCTATGTCCTGACGTTTTAACTACTGCTGTGATATTCTAACACCATACTTTGGGCATCCTAGCCACTATACCTTTGCAAAAGATTATTCTTCAGACGAATTATGTTCAAACGAACTCTCTCCTACCTCTCAGTAATTGAAATACCGATAATCGAATAAGAATTTTGTCCTTCAATGGCATTTATAGTAATAAATTTACTGGGAAAGATTTGAGTTGGTTCTTCACTTAACTTCCTTGTGAAAAGGATCTGCATATATATACCTTCTAATCCTAAATTGGGATAAGGAAGTGTCACAGATCTAATGGTGATATGCATTCTTCCCATATTAATCATAATAAATCGGACCATTCATAGAGGAATGTAAACCAGGGTTTCTCATCTTGTGGAGTATTTGCTTCATCGATGTGAAATCACTGGTTCACATCTCCATCACAAGTCGATATTGGTTGATTGGTTTGGCATAGAATTTATATATAAAATATGTTTTTCCTTGAGTCTTCGCAATATGCGATCTCACTGGCCAGATCTTGTAGCCATGATGTCGCCTTAATCAATTCCTTGATCCTTAGTAACGTGAGGTATCTAGAACCACTGGCCAGATCTTGTAGCCTTGATGTCGCCTTAATTATTTCTTTGAACCTTAGTAACGTGAGGTATCTAGAACCACTGGACAGATCTTGTAGCCATGATGTCTCCTTGATTATTTCTTTGAAGCTTAGTAACGTGAGGTCTCTAGAACCACTGGACAGATCTTGTAGCCATGATGTCTCCTTGATTATTTCTTTGAAGCTTAGTAACGTGAGTTCTCTAGAACCACTGGCCAGATCTTGTAAGCATGATGTCGCCTTGATTATTTCTTTGAGCCTTAGTAAGGTTAAATTTGAATCTTCATCCTTGTTTGTGATTTAATATTTCTTATATTTATATAGACTCTAATATATTGGGTTTTCAAGCCTATTAACTGTCCAGTAACTATCGAAAATATATTCCTTTCATTTAATTACTGCGTTTGATTGCTGGGGATAAGGTGGTTGACCGATGATTCGAAAAGCGACTTTCAGTTGCTTGTTTTTTACTGTGACAGCCATAACACAAGATTTTCTACATTTGTGTGAAAAATCCATGGATTCTTTCAATGCACAGTTATGAAACAAATGTACTACGCAAGTAAAATGGAGCAATTGGGGACATATAACCTTGTGTGTGTTTCCAGCTGCAGACATAAAACAGACTCCATTAGATAGAAGAAGAACAAAATCCACTTGCTCAACATTCAGAGATTGCAAAATGTAATCAACAAGGTAATACATTTTAATTATCGACACTCACGTCTCAAACTCTGCAGTGGAATACTTAAGTTTTTTCTTTTTCTATCAAGGGCGCCAACTAAAGTGGTAAAATATTTGTTGCCGTTTCTGCCTCTTTTACTCAGTGGCAATATTTTCTTACCTTTGGAAATAACAGTAGTCCAACAAAATTATCTGTATAAATTGTGGCGGAATTTAATGGAAATAAAGTATTCCTCATAACAGATGTATCTTGATAAATACCTTAGTTCCATTAACTTCTTGTTTGATTCGCTCTACTTGGACGTTTGCAAGAACGTCTGCTCAAAAACAGATGGTAATTCAAATAGCATATGACGTCCCATCAAATTGAAGAAAGACTTTGTTGTATATATATTAATTAATTGTTCCACAGAGTGTGTGTAAGCTCACAGGTAAATAGGCGCTAACCGAAACAGAAAAAAAGTTCCTTTGTTTAATATTAGTTTCTCTTTTATATTTTGTTCTCTCTCTTGTAAATCAATAAATATAATGTTTAATTAATGGCAGGAAACCATCGGTTAAACACATTCGAATATTTGGATGTTTGACACATTGGCTTGAGTGCAAACCAAGAAGAAACAAGTTTACACCAAAGGGTAGAAAGGGAATATTTATTGGTGATTCCACTAAAAGAAAAGCCTACAGAATATATGATATAATGACAAAGAGAATTCATGAAGTCAGATCAGTAAAATTTAGTGAAGATAAGAGAGGAATTGATTATGCAAATGATATTCAAGAAGATAATAATTGTGATAGTTTGACCAATAAAGGAAATTGTGAAGAAATAGTTAAAGACTTTCTTATCTTGAAAGAAGACAACCCTGTCACAGAGAGTGAAATGAAGTCTCAGGAGGATACTTCAGTAAAACCAGGTGGTGACACTGAAAATGACTCAACACAAACTGAACCAATAGCGGAAAGATGCGTAAAAGAAGGAAGAAAGAAAGGAGAAACAAAGAGCATCTTAGAAGAACGGCACAAAGCAAGACTTGAAGAACAAGAAAGAAAATTGATCAAAGTAGGAGTTCGACGTTCACAAAGAATAAAAGATAGGAATGATTCAAACTTAATTATGGAAATAGATCATTATATCCCGGAGAACTTTAAAGAAGCAATGGATAGTGGAGAAAGAAATGAATGGCACAAAGCAATGGAAGAAGAGCTCAGTGAGATAGAGAAGCATAAAGTATGGACACTAGTACCAAGGGAAAATGGTATGAAAGTCATCAATAGTAAATGGGTCTACAGTACGAAGAAAACATCAAATGACTGCATATATAAAATAAAGGCCAGACTGGTTGCTGTTGGATGCAATCAAAGATATGGTGTGGACTATAAGGACAAACTACGGAAATGTGCAGATAGCCTTGGACTTGCTGGTTAGAGCTTACACACAGGGGAGGTGTGTTGTATATATATTAATTAATTGTTCCACAGAGTGTGTGTAATCTCACAAGGTAAATAGGCGCTAACCGAAACAGAAAAAAGTTCCTTTGTAGAATATTAGTTTCCTTTTTATATTTTGTTCTCTCTCTTGTAACTCAATAAATGCAATGTTTAATTAATAATTATTGGAATCAGTTTCATTAAAACTATTCTAAGCAAAGTCAACAGACTTGATTGTTTGAGATTGAGATTGAAACTGCTTTATTTCAATGTTGATATAAGATTATATATGGTTAATTACAAAATTGAAAAAATACGAATAAATAAGATTATATAATACAGTAGAACTTGGATAATTCGAACTTCTTTAATTCGAAAACCTCTTTAATTCGAATATTTATCTTGGTCCCTAGAATTTCCTATAAATAGAATTTCCGTTTTTAATTCGAATTTTTGGATAATTCGAATTTTTTTATGGTCCCTTGGGGTTCGAATTATCCAAGTTCGACTGTATTATATACTTGATTGTTTGAGTTTTATACTTTGTATAAGGGAAAGTTATCAGATAGAAAAGCCGTCACAATTTGGACAGTTAATATTGTTGGACTAAATTCTCGCCAAAGATAAGAAATATATTGCCTCTGAGTAGAATAGTTGCTTTAACAAAGGATAGATCGGGGTTTCTTCCATTTTAACTATGCTTCAATACTTTCGGTGTCTTTACAAGTCTATAATAATTTGTATTAAAAATAGTACTTATCATTAATTTGTCAATGTGATACTCCTGTTGAAGGTCTGACAAGTCCTAAAGCTTGAAAATAAAAGGTTTGCACAAGAAACTTAGCCCTGGAAGCTTTATTTATTTTATTACATTATATATCAATGTTGTGTATATAACTGAGATCTGCTTACCCTTTCTCTTCAACTTCTATTTTCTCTATTCTTCCTCTTTTCTCAATTTCCTATTAAATTTGTTCAGTTCTTTGTCATGTTTATTATGTTACAATTACATGTTCCTCTCTTAGTCTTTCTCAATTCCACTTTCACGTTATTCTTCTCTCAAATCCATCTTCATTTTCAAATTTTTTCAATTTCATCTTTTTGTTCAACTTTTCACGATTCCATCTTCATGCTCACAATTTCGTAATTCTATAATCATTTTCAACTCTCTTCTCTTCCATATTTAGCGCTCATATTCACTCGCTTCTATATCTATTCTCTCACTTTCTATTTTCATCGTTTCTTTTTCATATTCTCATCCTAGGCCCTTCAAATGCATGTTCAATTTATCTCATTTCACGTTCGTTGCTCATCTTCACTTTATACCCATCTTCACTCTCCTTAATCTCCGTTCTCCATAAACAAGAGTATTCCACAAGAAATCTGTGTGAAAAGAATAAAAGGTAAAGATAGTCGATCTACAACGTGTCTCCACGTAGACACGGCGTGCTCAAGAAGGAAGCTGAGTCGAGTGAGCTTCACCTAGACGTGATGCAACGGGGTCAGAACAAGGACCTCATATCCTCACTTAGCTTGATCTGGGGTCAGGGCTGCCCGTTTCCCAACAGGTGCGTCGTCGTTCAATTCCCTCACATCTACATCGTGGTGGGTCCGTAGATATCTGTGAGTTTGGTACCTGCATAGTATTGTGGAGATATCTGAATGATTCACTGTACTTTAATCGTTAGTATAACTTTATTTTCTAACAAGAGATTCTTTAACAATATAGCCTCAAGCGTTTCTTTTACTAAAATATTCCCAGAGATTGAAATTCTGAATAGTAAAATCCTCTGCAATACATATAAATAATAAGCAAAATGCCTTCCGAGGGTGAGTTTCTTATTTTATATTATTCTCAAGCTCTCGGGTATCACAAACCCTTCTACAGGACTATACTCTGTTATATATCCCTTTAGAAAGGTCTGTGATACCCGAAAACTTGAGATGAATATACAAAAAAACAAGAAACTCAACCTCTCTCTCGGAGGCCGTTTTGCTTATACCAGATTTATAAAAAGTCGCCTAAATGTTGTGGAATCTCTTGATTGAAAAAGATTATCTAAATGATCACAAAAATATATTTGAGAGAGGACTAGTTAATAATCTGATGGGGGGGGGGGGGGGGGCAGGTATCATGTAGCACGGGTAAGAAAGAAGATAGAAATATCATCTGAAATATGGAGATCTAGAAGATAATTGAAAAAATAAGTTGGGTGATAGAATTAGAAAAGAGGAAATCTTGATTTGGAGAAACATGTCTGCGTTGAAGAAGTCGGTTGAAGGTGCTAAAAAAGACAAAAGAGGGCATATATGAAGAAGAAATTTCTGAAAGGTAAAACGAATGTAAAGAGAACTGTAGAAATATGAGAAATTTGACAGACTAAGCGAGAAGCTGTGGGGAAATAAAGAGCTAAATAGAAAGAAAAAAGCTCTGACGACTAAAGTTCTTATCCTCGTCTAAGATCTTGAAGTGGAAGATGTAGAGTCGATCTTCCAACCACTTGGTTTCTGAGAGGTAATCCGCCAGGTCTGGACGTTGATGGGGCGTCCAGTTGTGGAGAATTCTGACTTTTGTTTTGTGCATTTAATGAGTCCTTCTTAAGTCCTGACCGTTCAGTTATCCCACTTATGTTGTTTGTTGACAGTATGTTGATTGATGGCATCGTGATCTTTGTATTAAGGGTTTGGGTTAAACCATCCAGTTCTCCTTGTATCACAAGACTTTAAGATCTGACTTTTCGGTGGACGAATGGTCTAATCCGTTAGTTTTCGACCGCTGCAATCCCGGATCGAATCCTGCATTAAGAACTTTTTTTCTAATTAAAAATAATTCTCCAATGGCCTCCGATTCTTGCAAAGTCTAACCTCACTAGCGAATGGAAGTAACTAAACGGGGCTCTGGCACACAAGTAAGTGGAAAAGTTGAACTGCTTTTCATATGTGTAGACATGTGATACACTTACAGTAAAACCAGTCGTCAAATTTTATACACCATGATTATCATAGGCTTCATCATGTGTATTAGGGATAATAATTTTTCAAAAACTTTCCGACACAAAAATGAAAATAACTGACTGGACACTCTTTAAATACAAAATGGAAAATATCAACCGCCTGCGCATTCAGCAGAAACGCCAAAATAAATAAACGAGGTCATAGGTTCCTTCGAGAAACAAATCGTTCAAAATCCTGAGAAGAATCCACAAAATATAAAGAAACAGATCTAGAGAGAAGGTACTCACACACACAACCCGCATTAAAGAAAAAATAGGAAAAAATAACAAACTGAAGGGAAAAAAAATGGTTGCCTGTAAAGTCGGTTTTACGGGCGAAGATTTTACGTGACAACGGTAGAATATTTATTGATATGAATATATTTAAATTGCACAATAGGAACAAGGAATTGAATGAAAATAAGAATTGCACAAATTTTAACTATAGAAATATATTTTGTTTACTAAAACATTGTACATGTAAACTTAAACTTAACTAATTCCTATTTGAGCGATTTTGTTGAGGATAGGACGATGATAGGAGAAATATGAAATGAAAGGAAGTGTTTCTGCTGTAATGTGTCTTGCGAAAGTCAAGTCGATAGTTGTTCCTTTTAACGTAGTTGACTTAGAAACGTTTGATACGCAATCAAGATTATACGTATTTTTCATGAAATTAAGAAACGAGTTGTCAGGCTTTACGTTTTTGTTAAAATCACCACACAGAAGAATCGGTATACTAGAATCAACTTGCACGAACGGTGGCACGTACTGGCTGTTGTGAATGTACGGACCGAGTCCTTGCCATAGTAACATTCCAATATCCTGCATACTAGCTCCTGGATGAATATATACAGCACCGAGTATAAACTTGAAGCTAGTATTAGCGGCGAAGCAAGTAACTTCAGTCATGCACATGTCACCCTTGGTTTTAATGACGCGAGTTACGTCTGTAATCGCAACTTGGAACACTTCCGCCGTAGATGTCGATGATAATTTACGATAGATCGGCACTCCACCAGCCGCGTTGGTATTTGAAATTCAAAACACTTATTCAGATCGAAGGTTCAAATTTTTGCTAAATAAATTTGAAATTAAATTAAATTTGTAATTGTAAATGATGAAGTTGAAAATTAAAACATTTACTTAAATTAGATGTTAAAATTCTTGCTCAACACAGTTTAAATAAAGTTTTCTTATATCTGCCACTTTTTCTTAATATTTGTAATTTTAAAGAATCAATTCGAAAATCAAAACATTTATTCAGATCGAAGGTTCAAATTTTTGCTAAATAAATTTGAAACTATTTAAAATTTGTAAAATAATAATTAATTAATTATTTAATTTTAAACTAATAATTTACTTAACACTATCAACATTTATCAATAGTATGACATACCCTATAAACTCAGTTTCTCAACTTTTGTGTCAATCTAACAATTAATCAATCAATCATAGTTTACGATAATGAAATATCAGTGTACAATTATTTACCTTTATTGTTGTAGTTGTTGTAAATGACGAATCTAAGCACTCCACATTTTCACTACAGACACAGCTGACGATACTTTAACCACACGTGTGAACTTGTATTATGACGCTTTCTTGTTTTTCCAACGCCAAGAACGTTCGAGAAAGACAAAGACAGAGACAAGCATGCGCCGATTCAATGCGCCTAATTCTCTAGCGCTGCGCGCGCAGCACTCTCGTTCGGTGACTCATCGTAACGTTACCGGGCGTTACACTTTTTCATAAGTGACTCCCAGCCGCAACCTAATTTAAGACGTTGTCACGTCAAAAATTGTGACCCTCATGACGAAAAGCTTATTTCTTCGCACAAAGATGATCGCAAAAACTAACCAGGGAACATGACAACACCAGCTGGGATACCTACATAGAAATCGGCTCAAAATTCTTAAGATGTCATCCTTAAAACAAACAACAAGCTGAGGAGGAGGCAGCTGAAACGCTAGTAGGCAGTTATATAAAACAGTTCAGCCCTAACACCCAACACTTCGTTCTATAAATCTAACGGTTCCTTAACCAGGAATTCCAACCTATATCTTCAAACAAACAACAAGCTGAGGAGGAGGCAGCGGACACTCTAGTAGACAGTTATAAAAAACAGTTCAGCCCTAACCATCCAACTTCGTTCTCAAAATATAACAGTTCCTTAACCAGGAATTCCAACCTATATATCCAAACAAAGAAATAGAACTGGAACCCACTAACATAGGAGAAATAAAAGTAATAATTGACACCTTCCTTAACAAAAAAGCCCCCAAGCATCGATGGGACCCTAAATGAAGGCCTAAAATTATTGTTTAACCATGTCCTTGAATTGAAACATAACCTTCCAAGAAGCTTGTAACTACAAACAAGAAACTAATAAAAGGAGCCCTAAACCTGTGGAAAACTTTTCTATCAGTTGAGAAAAAAAAAGCAAATACAAGTGGGAAAACGGAATAAAAAGCTTGTAGCGAGAAAAATTCAATTAGGAAAACAACGCAATTGTGAAGAAAAAATACCCCGAACCTATAGATTCGTATCAAAAAAACACTAACCTTGTAACTTCATGAAGACACTGCGAATGATATGAACGTGTATATAATCATGGACAAAACTTAAGAAAGTTTCATATTTTGATGTCGCCGTTTTTTGTTTTGTTTTTTCAAGGAGACAGATGAGATTTTGTTCACACTTGGTTATCTCGTGTGTCTTCAATAAAGGTCACTGTTTATCAAATATTTGTTAATTTGTTGGCGAATTATTATATCAAGTTTTCTCCTGTAAAAGGGCGCCCATGCCCGAAAGCTAGAGAATAAAAATGTTCTGAAAAGACACTTTTCCCTGGAGGCCTGATATATTTTACTCAATATTGATACAAGGAATTATTTTATAGAACTGCCACTATACTGAAAAAGCTTCATGAGAAAAGGTTTTGTCAAGAGTTAGGGTATATTCTATCACAAGATGGAATATTCTACTTTCTAAATCTTCTCTTTGCCTTATTTGCTGCAGATAGCCATTGAAATTTTCAGACATAACGGATCAACAAACTATTTTATTTTAAAATTATTATTGCTATTATCTTTGTTTATAAGGATGATTTTTCATTTCTACTGTTTCAATTATCTGAATTTATAGAATGTATATTTATAATATCATCATTAAAATACTTTTTTTGTGAAGCCCCGCTGGGAGAGTTCAGCACTGATGAGTCAAGAGCACACACACATTCGCACTATATTTATTCACTAGCCGAGTGACCCGGGCAACGCCCCGGGTTTACCCGAAGGACCCGCAGGTGAGAAACTATAGAAGAAAAATTTTAACATATCAGAAAATGAAATTGCAAACAACAGAACTACACTTCTTTAAGGACATGAGAGCACATGCACTGTATCACCATACGTGTACCATTTTCAAAGACCCTGCTTAGGATTAAAACTTCTCAGAAGCATAACAATAGTACCAACCTAGAGGTTAACTGGTGTGGATGCATTCCTCTGGGAGTAAGACTATTGAGAAATTCAGTAGGGAGTTATTTTGCTTCTCCGCATTCTAACACTCCAATTGTTAACACTGTGGAAACACTGACTCATGTTTGGTAAGCAATTTCAGGGAAGAAACTATAGACATTGGATTAAATAAATTATTAATTAAATTGCATTAAATAAAAATTATTAGATTTAAATAAATATTATTAGAGTGAAAAAAAAAAAGAAAAAATTAACAAATTAGAAAATAAAATTTCGAAAAATACAACTATATTGCAGATAAGATAAGAGGACCTTATTAAAAAATAAATAAACAAACTGTAATTCGACACTATCGATAATTCGACGCTTTCGATAATTCGACCATTTTAAAAATCAAATTTACAAGGTTGATTGTTGTTTAAATACAACTTTGATTTTGCATGCATAAACACAGGCTCTTGTAGCAAGAACCCAAATATTATTTATAGTCATAGCAAAAGCCAACTTTAGTGAAAACTGATGCCTCTTCAGAATGAATGGAAGACTGAAATCTGAAGGAGCAGAAGATATGGGTCATCTTTACATGTATGCTATCCAATGTTCGCACACTTGAAAAAGCCACATATAAAGTTGTCCGTGCGTAAACACAGGCTCTTGTAGCCAAGGTTTGGCCTTGAGCCTTATTTATAGTCATAGCAAAAGCCAACCTTAGTGAAAACTAACGCCTCTCTAGAATGAAGCGAAGGTTGGTATCCGAAGGGGCCAAAGATACTTCAGACACTATACAGTGTGTTCAACTTTGGGCACTGTCAGTATATGTGCTTCAAGGACATGAGAGCACATGCGCTGAAACACCATACGTGTTCCATCGCAAAGATCCTAAAGGCATTGGTGAAAGTATAAATAAATATTTTGGAAATGAAAAAAATACATATATATATATAAGAAAATAAATTGGAATAAAAATTTACAAACTATATTTCAGAGTGGATACATATTTGAAAGGAAAAAAAAGAAAATTGCAAACAACAAAACTATATTACAAATATGACATGAAAACTAACGCCTCTCTAGAATGAAGCGAAGGTTGGTATCCGAAGGAGCCAAAGATATTTCAGACACTATACAGTGTGTTCAACTTTGGGCACTGTCAGTATATGTGCTTCAAGGACATGAGAGCACATGCGCTGAAACACCATACGCGTTCCATCGCAAAGATCCTAAAGGCATTGGTGAAAGTATAAATGACCCATATCTTCTGCTCCTTCAGATTTCAGTCTTCCATTCATTCTGAAGAGGCATCAGTTTTCACTAAAGTTGGCTTTTGCTATGACTATAAATAATATTTGGGTTCTTGCTACAAGAGCCTGTGTTTATGCATGCAAAAGCAAAGTTGTATTTAAACAACAATCAACCTTGTAAATTTGATTTTTAAAATGGTCGAATTATCGAAAGTGTCGAATTATCGAAAGTGTCGAATTATCGAGTGTCGAATTACAGTTTGTTTATGTATTTTTTAATAAGGTCCTCTTATCTTATCTGCAATATAGTTGTATTTTTCGAAATTTTATTTTCTAATTTGTTAATTTCTTTCTTTTTTTTTTCACTCTAATAATATTTATTTAAATCTAATAATTTTTATTTAATGCAATTTAATTAATAATTTATTTAATCCAATGTCTATAGTTTCTTCCCTGAAATTGCTTACCAAACATGAGTCAGTGTTTCCACAGTGTTAACAATTGGAGTGTTAGAATGCGGAGAAGCAAAATAACTCCCTACTGAATTTCTCAATAGTCTCACTCCCAGAGGAATGCATTCACACCAGTTAACCTCTAGGTTGGTACTATTGTTATGCTTCTGAGAAGTTTTAATCCTAAGCAGGGTCTTTGAAAATGGTACACGTATGGTGATACAGTGCATGTGCTCTCATGTCCTTAAAGTAGTGTAGTTCTGTTGTTTGCAATTTCATTTTCTGATTTGTTAAAATTTTTCTTCTATAGTTTCTCACCTGCGGGTCCTTCCGGTAAACCCGGGGCGTTGCCCGGGTCACTCGGCTAGTATGTATATAAAAAAGCAAAGCCCAATTCTAAACCCAAATATTTTTTTTATGAGAAGAACATCAACATATTGCATGATTACGGCAGTCCATAGCTTCCCTGACAAAAATTCACCAAGAAAGTTAAATATTCCAAAATATTTCTGTGTGTAAATTGCTAAATATGTAAAAAACATGTATACAAAAAAGCAAAGTCCAATTCCAAACCCAAATATTTTTTTATGAGAAGAACATCAACATAATGCATGATTACGGCAGTCCATAGCTTCCCTGACAAAAATTCACCAAAAAAGTTAAATATTCCAAAAATATTTCTGTGTATATATTGCTAAATGTGTAAATAACATGTATATAAAAAAGCAAAGCTTTATTTTAAATTTCATTATCCTTTCCACAGGAAAAGCATCAAAATACTGCATAAGTGCGGCACTTTTGCAGCCGCATGATTACGGCAGTCCATAGCTTCCCTGACAAAAATTCACCAAGAAAGTTAAATATTCCAAAATTTTTCTGTGTGTAAATTGCTAAATATGTAAAAAACATGTATACAAAAAAGCAAAGCCCAATTCCAAACCCAAATATTTTTTTTATGAGAAGAACATCAACATAATGCATGATTACGGCAGTCCATAGCTTCCCTGACAAAAATTCACCAAAAAAGTTAAATATTCCAAAAATATTTCTGTGTATATATTGCTAAATCTGTAAATAACATGTATATAAAAAAGCAAAGCTTAATTTTAAATTTCATTATCCTTTCCACAGGAAAAGCATCAAAATACTGCATAAGTGCGGCACTTTTGCAGCCGCATGATTACGGCAGTCCATAGCTTCCCTGACAAAAATTCACCAAGAAAGTTAAATATTCCAAAATTTTTCTGTGTGTAAATTGCTAAATATGTAAAAAACATGTATACAAAAAAGCAAAGCCCAATTCCAAACCCAAATATTTTTTTTATGAGAAGAACATCAACATAATGCATGATTACGGCAGTCCATAGCTTCCCTGACAAAAATTCACCAAAAAAGTTAAATATTCCAAAAATATTTCTGTGTATATATTGCTAAATGTGTAAATAACATGTATATAAAAAAGCAAAGCTTAATTTTAAATTTCATTATCCTTTCCACAGGAAAAGCATCAAAATACTGCATAAGTGCGGCACTTTTGCAGCCGCATGATTACGGCAGTCCATAGCTTCCCTGACAAAAATTCACCAAGAAAGTTAAATATTCCAAAATTTTTCTGTGTGTAAATTGCTAAATATGTAAAAAACATGTATACAAAAAAGCAAAGCCCAATTCCAAACCCAAATATTTTTTTTATGAGAAGAACATCAACATAATGCATGATTATGGCAGTCCATAGCTTCCCTGACAAAAATTCACCAAAAAAGTTAAATATTCCAAAAATATTTCTGTGTATATATTGCTAAATGTGTAAATAACATGTATATAAAAAAGCAAAGCTTAATTTTAAATTTCATTATCCTTTTCACAGGAAAAGCATCAAAATACTGCATAAGTATGGCACTTTTGCAGCCCCCCTGACAAAAATTCACTAAAAGAGGTAAGTATTCAAAAAAATATTTTGGTATATATATTGCTAAATGTGTTACAAACATGTAAATAAAAAAGCAAAGCTTAATTCTAAGTTCTAGTATTTTTTTTTATAAGAAAAGCTACAAAAGCAAATAGGGAGAAGTGAAGCCATTTAGCCATTTTCAAAATCTGATTGTGAAAGAGTAAAAAAATGAGTAAATAAGAGCAAATATAAAGAAAAAGTATTGCTAAATGTGTAATAAACATGTATATAAAAAAGCAAAGCTTAATTCTAAGTTTTAATATAAAGAAGAAATAAGACACAAAAATGGAGCTAAATTCAAATGAAAAACTATAACAAATTAATAAAAAAAAATAAGACCTAATCCAAATGCCACCATCATCAGACAAAAGAAAAAATGAGATTTTATTCTTTAGTTCATTTATTCTTCTGTCTGATGCTGTTGCTGAAACGTCACACACTATTAAATTATTTGGATTAGGTCTTATTAATGAGAAAAAAAAAAGATGCCAAAGAGAGATGAAAAGATGCCAAAAAAGATAACCAGATACAAAAATTGTGCTAAATTCAAATGAAAAACTAAAACAAACACTTATAAAAGATAATTATTATAGAATAAAAGTAATAATTCAATTTACAATTCGAAAAATTTATATATTTAAATGAAAAACTATAACAAAGTACTTACATAATCAAATGAATCAGAAATATATATTATTTCAAAACACATTTTTACGCATTTCAAAACAAATGAATTGATGATGATAAATGCAAAAAATCTACGATTGTAAAATAGATTAAATTAAAAAATAAAAATAACTGTTAACATTAGGAAAATAAAAACAGGCCTATCATACGAAGAAAAAAATAACGAAAATTTTGGTATATAGATTGTTATGTGTAGTTCAGAATCTTCGGAGGAGATAGCTCAGGACTTTACAATGGAAAACTCTGTTACGGTATTATCTATATAGACAATAAGGACAGCAGAAAGTTTTTGTTTTGTTGGTAAAAGAAACATTCGTGTTTAGAGTTTATATTTATCATTTATAGATGGCGTGTTAATGCTTCATAATAGAGACATTTCTTCATAAATTTATTCAAAATATTTTCTTAATTTCAAAAAATCGGGGCTTTATACTTTATAAAATAGAATTCCAAAAATCTATTGATCTCACTAATATCTTCAACAATGGGCAAACAAATAGCTTTCTCATATAAAACTATTTTACATTTTGTAATGGAAAAATCTTTTTGTGTTTGTTTTGTCCCCTGATTTATGTTTAATTCTTAATGAGGAGATATATATATATATTTTTTAGTGTATCTTCAAAATCTTCAAAAATAAGAATTTCAAATTTCACATGATTTCTAATATAAATATCTATAAACAAGACATTGAAAAAATGAATTCCTTCCATACGTTTTTTCAAGAAAATATTGCCCATCAAATCTAATTCAATATGTGATGAAACAGCAATCTTTATACAGCCAAGACTAAAACAAAATAATCTTTGAATATATTATATCTAAAAGGATTATTAATGAGTATAAATTTTCTCTCTCAAAACTATGGAATATGTTTTATTGCTAAGCATCAAGGTGTGTGTTTATCAAAATATATATGACCAAATTTTTTTCTTTACAGATCCAGGTTTTATATAAACTTATTTGATGGATCGCCTTTTGACTCAAAATCGATACGATCGAGTTCTGCTGAATTTCTGCTGTTGTTAAAATATGCTTATGTTATCAAGCCATCAACGAACTTTTCTTTTTCTCCGATATTCTCAACTCTCAATAACTTATCAACACAAATATTTTAATCGCAGATGACGCCGATATTCTTTATCTTTTAAATAACGTAACAAAACGTATTCTTGGTATGAATTCAAGAAACTCAAAACTTTTCAAAATTTAATCTTTATATGAAATTAACAACCTCAAAAGATGGAAATTTTTGCCGGGAGGAAATTGATCTAAAGAGACAAAGGTCGCCTCTCTCGTCAAAATAGACGTCAAAACTAGACGCCATCTATTGACCGTCGCCGCAAACTAGCGGCTTCAGGTCGGTGACAAAGCCACAACACCAGCTTTGGCAAACTGAAAAGCGTCCACCTAGAGACAATGGTTCTTTAGCAGACTGTCAAGATTTCATTAGATCCCGTCTGGATCTCATGGAATAAAGTCCGCTTTAGGCTGACGAGGGCCATTAGCCCGAAACCATGGTTTCTAGGTGGACGCTTTTCAGTTTGCCAAAGCTGGTGTTGTGGTTTTGTCGCCGACCTGAGGCCGCTAGTTTAGGGCGACGGTCAATAGATGACGTCAGGTTTTGACTTCTATTTGACGGGAGAGGCGACCTTTGTGTTTTTAGAACCTCAAAAGAGTTATCAAATTTTATTTTTGATAGGAATTCGAGAAACCTAAAAGTGATCTAAATTTATTCTTAATATGAGAAATCAACAAACTCAAAAGTTATCATATTTTATTCTTGATATGAAAATTCGAGAAACTTAAAAGGGATCAAAATTTATTCTGGATATAAATTCAAGAAATTCAAGAGTGATCAATCGCAAATCGACGCAATTATCCCTAGTCGAGATATCGCGTTTTGTGTGTTGAAATAAATTGAGAGTGATCAAAATTTATTCTAGATATGAATTCAAGAAAATCAAAAGTGATCAAAATTTATTCTAGATATGAATTCAAGAAAATCAAGAGTGATCATAATTTATTTAGATATGAATTCAAGAAACTCAAGAGTGATCAAAATGTATTCTAGATATGAATTCAAGAAACTCAAAAGTGATCAAAATTTATTCTAGATATGAATTCAAGAAACTCAAAAGTGATCAACACATATTCTAGATATGAATTCAAGAATCTCAAGAGTGATCAAAATTTATTCTTAATATGAGAAATCAAACTCAAAAATTATCATATTTTATTCTTGATATGAAAATTCGAGAAACTTAAAAGGGATCAAAATTTATTCTGGATATAAATTCAAGAAATTCAAGAGTGATCAATCGCAAATCGACCCAATTATCCCTAGTCGAGATATCGCGTTTTGTGTGTTGAAATAAAATAAAAGAAGAGTGATCAAAATGTATTCTAGATATGAATTCAAGAAACTCAAGAGTGATCAAAATGTATTCTAGATATGAATTCAAGAAACTCAAAGGTGATCAAAATTTATTCTAGATATGAATTCAAGAAACTCAAGAGCGATCAAAATTTATTCTAGATATGAATTCAAGAAACTCAAGAGTGATCTAAAAATTTATTCTAGATATGAAATCAAGAAACTCAAGAGTGATCAAAATGTATTCTAGATATGAATTCAAGAAACTCAAGAGTGATCAAAATGTATTCTAGATATGAATTCAAGAAACTCAAGAGTGATCAAAATTTATTCTAGATATGAATTCAAGAAACTCAAGAGTGATCAAAATGTATTCTAGATATGAATTCAAGAAACTCAAGAGTGATCAAAATTTTAATCTAGATATGAATTCAAGAAACTCGAGAGTGATCAAAATGTATTCTAGATATGAATTCAAGAAACTCGAGAGCGATCAAAATGTATTCTAGATATGAATTCAAGAAACTCAAGAGTGATCAAAATTTATTCTAGATATGAATTCAAGAAACTCAAGAGTGATCAAAATGTATTCTAGATATGAATTCAAGAAAATCAAGAGTGATCAAAATATATTCTAGATATGAATTCAAGAAAATCAAAAGTGTTGAAACCTATCCATAGTATTTATATATCAGGATAATTGTTCCTAGAGTACATTCAAGATATCAAATTGATTTTATTGAAATAAGCATATCGAACATCTAGAAATTATATATTGCTATGACTACAATAACTTGATACAAACAATTAAATAATTAGCAAATATTTAATACCCCAATTTAAATGTGTATCAAACGAGAATTTTAAAACGTTTTCATAAATACTTTCACCTATAAAAAATAAAATTAATTTTTTAATAAATAAAAAATAAGACGAATCATACGAATACTATCTGCAACAATGGATATATCGGTATAATGTCATAATTTGATTACTGGCTCTAAGATAGGAATATTTAATAGAATCCTGATACAATTCAAATAGAAGCAGCCAGATCTTATCTGAATGTATTGAACGAAGATGATGTCATACAAGATGAAGATATTACATTATTGGAGCATCGTCAAAAAATACGCTTTGGCATTCTCCCCATCATGACAATTGGTCTTAAAGATGGACAAGAAGAATTTACCGTCTGAAAGGTAAGGTCATGCTACCAAATGTTCTTTTTTTTTTTCGTTTCAGATGATTATTTAAGTATTTATTTTTTTACTTGTCCCAAGAGTAAACGTGGAACAGGTTATGAAAATTCATTATGAGTTTGCAACGACCGACTTTAAGTACACCACATGTATATATATATATTTTTAAATACGGCTTATTTTGGATTTAATAAGAGTTTTTATTTATCCAAAATTTCGATGGACCAATCGTCCATCTTTTACGAGGTTTTTGTTTTGAAGCACACAGCAGGTCGTGCGCTTCAGGTGAGCCACGGACGTCTTACAAGCTTATTGGGCGAAATATTCATCTATGATATGCATTCTAAACAAAAGTATACTTTGAGATTCTCATTACTAAAAGGCTATTATGAATAGACAATCTAATGCTTCCAGACACAACTGGTTGTGTAAAGAATAGTTTTTAAAATTCTAATTCCTTATAAATTGCAAGGCTCTTTAAACCGCGCGAGCCATGATATCATAATTTAGAAAATATAAGACCTTTATTCAAATATATGTTTCCTCTTCCCACAAAAAGGCACTACCCTGCTCTCGAACCGTATTTGGTTTTGTAGCTATTTGTGAATATAGTGTAAATTTCAGATATTTCAGGGGAGGTGTTCTTAGATATATCGTAAGAGTTTTACATCTACAGGATATCATTGGGATTTTACTATCAATACATGTTGTTCAAGTGTATAGGAATGGTTGTAACTCAGTTATGTGCTAGGTTCAAGCTCCATACTCAGAACGCACTTTAAAGCCATACGCCCAGAAAGGACTAATGCTTAATCAGTGTGTTAAGTGTGACAATTGACAATTAAAACAACTTTTATTGACATCTTGTCAATATTTACACTCAAAGAGAGTTATAATAGTAAAATAATATAATAATAAATAGAGAAATTAAAATATGTACAAAAAGTTATATAATAGAGGATGAGGGGGGGCATCCTCGGCGCGCGAATGTTCTCCTCCAGGCGATGAGCGGGTCCTCCACTCCACCGAGCCCAACCTGACAGTGTGTTAAGTGTGTAGTAATCTCTGCATGTTGCCAAGGAAATTCTTAATATTTCACTGAAAACAATAATATTTTCTTGAAGATAGAGGTTGTCTGGTGGCATTCATTGTTCTTCAAATAACAGACACTTTGGCCAGATGAGTTTTTATTTTCTTGACGTTTTGGCTAAAATATTTTGTCCACGTCAGGAAAAAATAAAAATAAACTTTATAGAAAGTCGTTAAAAGTTTATTTTTTGCCATAATTAAATGCATTTCCATAAAGTTTATTTTCAATTTTTGTCGAAATGTCGAAAATTAAAAACTCTTCTGGCCAAAGTGTCCTGTTAGTTCAAGAACAATCTTCTTTTCATCGCTCCATCAATATTCTACTTCGTATGTCCAGATTATCTCGAATCCCACTTTGTAAATGCTTTTGAAAATTATTATAGTTTTAAGCCTCAGTTTGATGAAGGCATTCTCCTTATTTCTTTGCCCTTGTTATGGACCCTGTTTCTAAGTTATTTGGCGGTATTCATATATTCAATTCTTTATTCTCTAACATTATACCTAGAATTTCAATTTCGATTGAAAACTAATCTTGATTTTTAACTTTAAGAATAATTTCTCACTCTATCTCTGCTTGTACTCTTACTTTTTTCGAAACCGCTGGGAGAGTTCATCATTGATAAGCCAGGACCTCCCATTATTCTATCATTACAGTAAGGGGGCAGTAGAAAATCGTTTTAATATTAAAAAAGAATCACATGCGTCAAAATTAGTTTATATTTCTTATAACAGATGGCGTGCTAATGCATCATTAATATATATAGTCACGACCGTCTGTCGTGGCCTCTGTCACGGATAATATACAGTTATCATCGTCATGCGTTCTTAATTCTGTCACCGTTTGCTTTTGGTTCAGTGGTAGAATGCTCGCCTGCCACGCTGGCGCCCCGGGTTCGATTCCCGGCCGATGCATTTTTTTTTTTTTTTTACAATTTTTAAAACTCATTTATATATTATACAAGAATGACATCCACGGCGCCAATTTATAATTGTAACGAATAGTATTTGAATAAAAGCATTTAATCGGGTAAACCCCGGGCGTTGCCCGGGTCATTCGGCTAGTATTAATAATGTATATGACCTAGCCTTTAAAAAAACTATTCTCTATTCTCAGAGAGTGGGATAGTATCCAATGGTAAATATTTTAAAGTGTTACGTTGGTTAATTTTTCAACTTTTGGCATACTTAATATCTTCGAATAAATAAGCTTGAGGGATGAGTCTCTTTTAATTACATTTATTTCAAGCTTTCGGGCTCAACCGCCCTTCGACAGGACAAATTATATTCGCTACTAAAGTTATCTGTGTAGATGATGATTAGGTCGTCTACATAGGCTGATAAGTAGGCACTAATCCCCAAGGTAACATCGAAGTGAGGGCCCATGCGGATGATCCAGAAAAATGGACCGCTGTTGCTGACTTGAAGGCAGCCTTTGTTTATGAACAAAGGTCCCTGGGTACTCTTGCGACAGAGTTAAAAGAAAATCTTCCTTTCATCGGGGTAGCTAATCTTTATATGTAGTTAGTGGTCGTTTAATGATACCCTACTAAGCATTGTCAAGAACTCCCTCAATATCGACAGATACAGTAAATCGACCTGTGGTCCTCAATTCCTTGATTATAACCGCAACTTTATTTGTGATGTTCCATCAGATATACTCCACATTAAATTCGAATTGATTACCGTTCACTACTCCCCTATTCCGAAGATGGAATGTATTTCTGTTGACGATGATTTTATTTAGAATTTAGCATATTTCCATATGATTTAAATGTTTTGTTGCCCTAAAAAGTTTGTTGCTTTGCATATTATCCTCTTTTCTAAGATAATGTTATATGAGATTCTTAACCCCTCCGAAGGAAAGTAACCTTTGTTTATACAAGCGCTATATATAGGCGTCTCTTCTAGCACTTCTGGAAACTCTGTGTGTAAGTAGTGGATAGGTTTCTCATTCCATTTCTCCTTCAAGACTTATAATTGTAGAGTCATTGGTATTCCCTATAGTAATTTATGGATGTGAGAGTAGGACTCGAAGAGAAAAGAAAAAACAAATCGAACTCTTTGAAAGGTGGACAAAGGGAAAGCTACTTAGAGTGCCATAGACACAGATATAAATTAATAAATATTTAATTCTTAAATAAAAATAATAATCCATGTAGATCCCCAGAATCCAAAATATATAAACAAAGACTGATCTAGAAAGAGGGAATCATATATCGCCGCAACTTTTTATTAACGCGATTAAGGAAGCTTTCGGGCAAGCCCTTCTTCAGCTAACTATAGTAAGAAGGGCTTGCCCGAAAGCTTCCTTAATCGCGTTAATAAAAAGAGTTGCGGCGATATATGATTCCCTCTTTCTAAATTGTCGAAATCCGCAATCCGTTTACCATGAAAGACTGATCTACTACGGACATATAATGAGAGCAAATGGTTTAGAAAAGATGTTGGTAAAATTAAAGGAAGAGTGGTACCTGCGATGATCTGGCTGGAAGGGGTTAAGAAATCTGCCGGAAGGTGACTAGATGAGCTGCGAGTGATATCACTAAAGATCAAGTTGGAGAATATTTGTCCATATAGTCAATAAAAGTCGAAATAGACTTGATAGACACTAATGAAAATTCTAAACGCGTATAATTCTTTTAAAAATTAAACAATTTTAAACAACTAACAAAATTAATGGATCATGAATAATAACAATAGGGATTTCAATTAAGCTGTCTGGACGTGAAGCTTTTTTATGCGGCACATACTTTTAATGGCGCTACCCTTTTTTCCATCTTCATATCGGCGTGAGTTTGTCCCTTGTGTTGGAAAATATCCGATAAGCAATTCTCTACAATACTATTTGGGTGTAATATGCTCTGTAGCTACTAGTGACTTAGAATTCATAACTCTTTATGTATATTAGGCGAAGCTATCTTCAAGTTTGTTTGTTTTTAATCAGTGAAAATATAAAGCAATAACGCGCAATCTATACATTGCAAATGAAAGAATTAAAAAACGAATGTTTATTTTACACATAAAGCAAAATTCCTAAGAGTTCGATTTCGATTAAGATTATTTCTTGAAATCGAACTGCACCAGGGTTAAATTTCCTGGGCTGAAGCTAACCACGAATTACCACGCTAAGGCCTTCCTTTAGTTGTCCAATAGACAAACTTGAAATCGAGCTCTTAAGTTTGCCTATTGGACAATTGAAGGAAGGCCTTAGCGTGGTGATTCATGGTTAGCTTCAGCCCAGGAATTTTAACCCTGGTGCTGTTAATCCATTTGGTTTCATTCGTGCTGTCCTTGAATACGTGAGCTTTACAACCGCAGTTCGCGCAGAACTTAGACTCTTCTTTATAGAATCTAGTGCTATAGAAACTTATGTTTTGTGCTTACAAGGTGCCAGAACTCCGTTTGGTTAATTGTACTCAATGATAAGGTTAGACTTATATACTTTTAACATGGTTATATTGAATCCATTTATCATTTTTAGAAACTGAGATCAATGATATGTGTTTTAAACATTGGGCTTGAACCAATTGTTCCCAGAACATTATCTCCAAAGTGTGATTTTCAAGTTCAAGATCTGAAGACAAACTAATAGATTCACTAATCCATTTTCATTTTAGTATTACACACAAAGAGATCGAGGCTAACATGATATCGCTTGATGTGCTAGAACCATTCTAAATATTTCACATAAGGGAGAAGATATGAAAGATATGTTCAGAAGCTGTATAGCCATCCAAGCTATACCATAACAGAGATCTACATTCATCTTTCACCTACTTGCTATTGGTGGTTATTTATAAAAGAATCGTCTGTTTCTTATCTGAAGCGTCGTGGCCAATCAGCGGTCGTATCAGAGCGGCCAATCGCCGCCAGGCCCGCTGGCACAGTCTAATTGTGTTGGCGTTCTTTGGTGGAAGCTTCTTCTGAAATGATAGTTTCTTGACAACGGCTGAAGTAGGTGAGTAAAGGATTCCTTCTCGAACTGACCAGGGCTGGAACTTCCTGCATTTTGGATGGTCGAGTTAGATATTTGTGTGACCTACTTCTAAAAACATTTCCATCAACACTTTTCTTGTCGGATTCAGACAACCTTCTAGTACAACTTATACATTATCTTACTTTTTATTCTCTCTTCCAAGTACACATAACTCAGGCCGTAATGTTGCTAATATGAACCATAATCGCAAGTAGAGATTTACGACTGCTTTCACACCGTGAGGTATATTTACAGTACAATGGTAAACTTCTGCCCACCTATGTGAAAACAGTCTAAAATTCCACATGCAAATTGTCCACATTGTAATCTACATTTGATTCACACTCATATTCAGTTTAAATACTGATTTTTATATTTTAAACATTTATATAATAAGTTAATTGGGCTTCTCACACAAGAGAAATGGAATATCAGAAATATTTATTTCAATATACAGATAGATTACACACACTAACATTATAAAATAATATGGGATATTCTCGCAATTTTCAGAAATAATTTTAAAACTCACGCATTTTTTCTATCCGTAAAATATATGACAAACCGCGGCTATATCTAAACATTTATTGAAAGTTTAAATTATAATAAAGTAGATTACCAACATCAGAGAAATATTTGAGTATCTAATTCCTATAATTTCATTTTCACTTATATTTTTACCACGCATATTATAAATATATTCCGTAAATACATTAGTAAGGTATAATGATATTTCTGTTTGTAAAAAATTACGAATTACTGTACATAAATATATCAGAAAATTCAATCATGAAGATAGAGATTAAACATCACATTCTGTTTATAGAAATGCATTGATTAACAGTCTTCAATACCATTGATGTTATTATTTTGTACAGAAAAAAAAACACAAAGACCATATAAAATGATAGAACTTTAAAAGGAGCGCTTAAAAACGGTATCTATTGACTCGAAGATTCTAGAAATGTTTAAAGAAATGAGGATCATTAAACTCTTTTTGTTAACAGAATTTATCCACCCATTCCTGTCGCCGTCTTCTTTCTTATCACTTCCACTCAATCATATTAGGGTATCAAGCTTGTTGAACTTGTTGATGGTATCTGCTGGGGATGAGTAGAGCTCATCAATGGATGAGTCAATACAGTCAATAATACGGTTTGGGGTTGCAGGTTGAGAATTGTACTTAGTACATAGTGGGAAAACCTTGCAACTATTCTGGAAAGTCATTGTCCGTAGATGACCAACCTGTCGCCATAATATAACTTGTAATGTCCTACAATTGACCCTCACAATCCACAGAAGAATCTTCTGTATTTAATTGGTAGTTATTTTAATGAATGTTTCGTTCTTTCTTTTTGAAGATGTCATATTTTCTTTTTAACCTCTAAAGCATAAAAATGTGAATTCAGAATTTTTATTCATCAGAACTTGGAATAACAATTAGTATTTTATTTATTTATTCACGTATTTAAATCTAAACTATACAGTGTAACATTTGAGCGTAAAGTTCACGAGTCACCTTGTCGTGAATGTTAGACGATGTTTTAAAGAATGCTTCTTCTTCAAAACAGACTGGAAGGCTGGTTACACAGTTCAGTGAAGTCCAGGTCTTTTATGTCTTGGATTGAGATCACTATCAATTTGTAATAATTAAAACTTTACCCAATGATACACTTTAATTCATGTAGCTAGAAAGGCAGGCACCTCTCCCTTCAATTATGCATCAGGACAACACATTATGTTCATCATTCACATTGTAAAAAACTTTAAGAGTGTTGATGAAGAATGAGCCACAACACCATATTTTGGCTAATTCGGATGAATTCAAGGTGAGAAACATAAAGCATCGTTTTGATGCATAATTAAAGGGAAAGATGTCTCTATAGATACGAGTACATGAATCTCATCCTGCCGCAACTTTATTCTGTAATCTAATCCATTTTATAGAGTTCTAAACCTTTATTAAGAATATATCAATTCTAAATTTTCACGCACTCTTTTATAAAGTGAAACCTTTTCAACAATCCCACAGAAAATAATGGAAACCAAGTCTTTTCCAGTAGTGAAAACCAGAGTTTTAGTCACTTAGATCTACCATTGTAGTACTTTTTATACTCAAGTTAAGTTTGAGTGATAAGTTTTCGATGATAAGTTTTAGTGAAGTATTGAAATTAAATCCTTGCGAACGTATAAATTCAATAAACTAGTGTAAAATATAAAATGTTGCACCCAAAAATAAACTAGACAAATATCATGAAATTTGATATGAAAACGTACAGGCTATTATATATAGTCCAAATGAATAGAAAATTGAAAACTTGTCCACATTTAAATATTTTTAAATATCTTTTTGCATACAAAATTCAATCATTCATTGCATTCTACAAGTTATTTTGAGTCAAAAAACAAGTTTTTTTTTCAACTTTTCCACTAGTGTATTTATTTTTATTTTTATTTCAACACACAAAACGCGATATTGCGTTGATTTACATTTTTTTAAACAGAAACAGTTATAAGAATATTATACAAGAAAAAGTAATCAAAAATAAAAAGATAAACAATAATATACATTAGGAACCTGAACCTTTCAGGTTTGAAAGATAATCACAAATATATTTACAAAAATAGGTAAACCTATGATAATTCTCTCTGCTATTTACAAATTGATATAGATCTACAACATTATTTATTGTCTATTGTCTAGCGGTGAAGAAGAGTGGGCATTCCAGCAGTAAGTGTCTCGAGTCCTGGAATTCGTTACCACAATGACAGCTAGAGTCTTCAACCGCTCCAATTTTTGATTTAAAAAATCCCTTAAATTTTCCATGGTTCGTTATAAACTGGGTATTATTTTTAATTAAAAAGGCATATATTGGATCAAAATATCATTTATTTTACCAATATTTTTGTTGGCTGAACTGGGTATTATAAAAATTATATACATTATATAGCGTTTTGTATGTGAACTTGAAGGATTATTGAATAATCCTTTCCTTAATAGCCTACAGTACATTTAGGATGGTTCAAGTTATTATCATCATTTATCTCACAAATATGTGTGAGCTGTCAGAATATGCCTATTTTATTTTAAATATCACCACCTGACCATCTCTTTTTATTTTCTTACTTTTTTCACTTGATTAGCATATTTAAACAAATATGGTCTAAATACCTATTTCTTGGTTTCTCGGGAAACCTCTTGGAACAAATTTTGGTTGTTGAGGCACAGTCTGCACCATGCTGATGAGGGCTAACAGTCCGTAATGCGTTCGTCATAAATTTTTCTTGATTTATAAAGAAATGGGTTGGCCAAATATTATGGAATAACCTAAATCAACGTATAGTTGATTTGCTATTCTACTAGATGGTACCCATGTGAGCGTAGTCAGGAGAGAGATATGTTTATTCCATATATAAATATGTGCAAAGTATGTGTGTATGAAACCTATATGTAATTCTACAAATCTATGGATACCTGTGTTTGACATGAATGATGTTGCCCAAACAGATACTAACCCTGTATATTGCCAACACTAGTTCCACTTCAGCTGTTGCTCTAATCTGTCCCACTACATCATTTTATCTCAACGCTCTCCAAAGATAAAACTGCCTTACCTTATTGCTTGTAATAACAATATCGATTAGGAACAAACTTTCAATTGTGTTGATATATATTCTCTCTATTAAAATTACAAAAACACCTCTGCAAATATCCCTCTTTTTTCTAAAATAGGATGACTAATATCTTCAATATAAACTAATATGACACATGTGTATTTATTTATTATTCTTTATTCGGGTTATTTTTCTGACGCCTAATGACATGTATATTGTCTAAACGAATTTATTTGACTATATAAGAAATTCTATTTCATACACGCTTTCCTATGAAAATCCTTAGAAAATTGCCATATTTATCAAATATATATATTAATACAAAGCAATAACGCACCATCTATATATAACAAATGAAAACATTAAGACGCGAATGTTTCTTTTCAAAAATAAAATAAACATCTACTGTCCTTACTGCGATGAAAAAATATTGGGAGAGCTTGGCTTATTAGTAATGAACCCTCCCAGCGTTTTCGCCAATTTAATCTACTAGACCGCCTCTTTTGAGCTCTAATACTGTATTGGATCATTCTGTTTATATAGGCTACATTGAATGGTGGAATTTTAGAAATGTAAACTACGAAATTCGTGGTGACGCTTGCGATTCTCCACCAAACTCTGCAGTGCCATGTACATATTCATTGTATATCGTTTTGAAAATAGAGCAATCCATATTTAATTCATTAGATAATAAAAAGGCATATATTGGATTTAATAAAATATTTATTTTGCCAATATTTCGGCTGGCTGAACGCCAACCTTTATCGAGGCATTACATTTTTGTATACACAAACTCAGCGCCGCATAGTGTTATAATATCACAGATGAAATCAATTAAAATACAGAGTAGGTGGGAAAAATTTGTGAATGAAAAAATTATTATAAAAATTGCAATCAAATATGTAAAATATATTAAAATATTAAAGGAAAAAAATGAGTTCTATCTTTATATTTTAAAAAATTTGTAATAAGTACATAAAAATAATTCAAAAATAATTCAATAAGAGATAAATGTAAAAATATATGTATCTATTAAAAACATTTGAAATTAAATTTAAAATGATTTAAACAATAAACTGTATGAACTTTTTTAAAACGTTTAACAAAAAAATGTGGGTATTTAAAAAATTCATTTCAAAATTTAAGGAGATCGATTTATATGTAAGTAAAAAAGAAATTATAAAAATGCATTGAAATGGAAGTTAAAACAATTTAGGATGAATAAATGAGAAAAAATAAATTAAAAAGTGGAAACTAAAAAAGTTTAAAGTATTGATACATTAAATATATAACATATTACATGCAATACTTTAAACTTTTTTAGTTTCCACTTTTTAATTTATTTTTTCTCATTTATTCATCCTAAATTGTTTTAACTTCCATTTCAATGCATTTTTATAATTTCTTTTTTACTTACATATAAATCGATCTCCTTAAATTTTGAAATGAATTTTTTAAATACCCACATTTTTTTGTTAAACGTTTTTAAAAAGTTCATACAGTTTATTGTTTAAATCATTTTAAATTTAATTTCAAATGTTTTTAATAGATACATATATTTTTACATTTATCTCTTATTGAATTATTTTTGAATTATTTTTATGTACTTATTACAAATTTTTTAAAATATAAAGATAGAACTCATTTTTTTCCTTTAATATTTTAATATATTTTACATATTTGATTGCAATTTTTATAATAATTTTTTCATTCACAAATTTTTCCCACCTACTCTGTATTTTAATTGATTTCAACTGTGATATTATAACACTATGCGGCGCTGAGTTTGTGTATACAAAAATGTAATGCCTCGATAAAGGTTGGCGTTCAGCCAGCCGAAATATTGGCAAAATAAATATTTTATTAAATCCAATATATGCCTTTTTATTATCTAATTCATTGTATATGTTGACAATAGACCAACCACATCTCAAAGGGCGAGCATCTATGATTATACAAAGTACTGCGGCTAACAGTACTTACAAGTCTCTTATTTTCATTAAAGCAGACAAAGGAAGCCACACTGTCGTACTGGATCGCTCAGATTATCAATCTAAGATGATAGACATTCTCCAGGACGACACTACGTTTTCTTCCATTTCACCCCAGGAAAATCGTGCTTTAACCAAATCGTTCAGAAAGTCGCTCCACGACATGAAGAAGTCCAGCATCATCACGCCTGATCAATTTGTTCAATTTACATCTTGCCTTGATAAAGATGCTTATATTTATGGCTTGCCCAAAGTACACAAGCCGGGGGTCCCACTCAGACCCATAATAGCTTATCACCTTTCTCCAGCATATTCTGTAGCCAAGTTTTTGGTGAGTTTTTGTCCCCTCTCATGAAAGACAATCCTAACACATATAGCATCACGCATCCCCCCAGTTTCATAGAAGACCTCCTTGTTTTACAACCACCACCCCTACACAGTATGGTGTCTTTTGACATCACATCATTATACCTCTCACTTCCACACTCCCTCATTGCTGACAAGTTGCAATCTTTCCTTATTACCAATAACATTGACACACAAACGGCCTCCCATATTTTACAACTAGCTTCCCTCTGCCTCTCGGTTTGCACTTTCACCTTCAACGGGCAGTTTTACAAACAGACCAGAGGAACCCCTATGGGTAGCCCCCTCTCTTCAATTATCTCTGAAATAGTCATGAGTTCTTTGGACACATGGATCAATCAAGCCCTCCCTTCCGATATATACTATTGGAGGAGATATGTAGACGATATCTTTTGCATTATTAAAACAGACAGCCTTCAACTAACATACAGTACCTTGCATAATTTCAACCCCCACATTAGGTTTACATATGAAACAGAAATAGACTTTGTGTTACCTTTCCTGGACATTCTTATTATTCGTACCCCTCAGTCTTTTCACACCTCTGTTTTACATAAGAAGCACATCCCTCCCCAATATACGCATTTCTCCTCCAATAGTCCCATCGCATTTAAAATTAATACAGTCAGGACCTTAACTAAAAGAATTTTCACCCATTGCTCCTTACCCATTTTTAAAACAATAGAAAGATCCAGAATCCATTCCTTATTAACAACCGCAGGTTATCCCATAGATTTTATAGAAAAACATGCTTTTGATCCATGTGTCCATAGAACCACTACAGTTCATAGGGCCACTTGTTGGCTTCCGTTCTCCCCTGCCGCAGTATCCATTTCCAGAGTCCTACGCCCATACGGCATAAAAGTTCTCTACAATAGTCCCCCCAACTTAGCCACCATCCTTAGACATCACATCACCAAATCTGACAAACCCACCCTACCCATAAACTCTACCGGCGCAGTTTATTCCATACAGTGCCTGAATTGCCCAACTTCTTATGTTGGGGAAACAGGCAGAACCACCGGCATCCGAATCTCAGAACACAGACGCAACATCCGCAATAAAGATCCAAAATCCTTAATATTCACACATATATCTCAAACTGGCCATAGTTTTGATCTCGACCACCCTCAAGTTAAATACCGACACATACATAACAAACATCATAGACTCTGCCTAGAATCGATTATCTCCACCCAAAACAATAGCTGTAACCGCAGAATTGACCTCCCAGACATTTACCAGATACTCTATGAATAGCCTTTCTCCCCCCCGTTTTTATATCTCAAAGATAATGGTAGCACTGGGTGTGGCCCCCCTGCCTTTGTCTTTTTGGGTTTTAGCCTCCATTTGCCGTTGCATTCTATGTTCTTTTAATGTAGGGATTTCGCCGTTTTAATAATTTTTACCTTAGTTTTTAGTCTCATGCAAAGTTTATTGTATATTTTCTTTGTCACGTTTGTAACATATAAATTTCAGTTTAAATAGCTATGCTTTATTCTCATTTACGCTATTTTCTCTTAAGTATGTAAATTTGTTGGTGTACATATTAGCTTTTTTCCTCTAATAATATGTTAGTACTGTTTACTATCCTCGCCCGTCGAAGAACGTTGTGTTCGAAAGCTTGCGGTATTAAAGAATTTTACACAAGAAGCTCCTCTTAACGTTTATTATTGTTTTTAAGGTCTCCAGAGATGTGTAAAAAAATATATAAACTTTTTCTATTCTACACACAATCATTCAAATCTCGCTGTAGCGAGCTCCAATGCAACTAAACATTTGTTTCACTGCTGTTATTTTAATTAGCAATTATTGATTTTGAGATTCAAAATTATATTCATAATAGGAATAGTTCATTATAATCCCTAGTGTTGAATTGGGGATTATTTTTGGTTTATTATATGAAAAGCTTCGCTAAAGCCAGGGTTCGTTTTATTGAGGTTTTACTGTATCAGTGAAATAGATGATGGTGAAAGTATTCGACATTCCTAGAGTGACCTCTTGACTTGATATATAAGGCGGTCGCCTTAGTAGATTGACCTATTGTGAAGAACAAATTAATTGTTATTTTTTTTAATTGTTTGATAAAACATACCAATCTATTCTAGGACCTCTTATTGGGTTATCATACATGTATCACGCACGTTGGTTTATTTATAATAATCTTCATTATATATAAGGATATCTTATACCATCTCCTACATGATTCATTAGCGCGCGATCTGTAATAAAGAAACTTCAACTATTTTTGACGCGTATGTTTCTTTCCGAAATAAAACAATTTTATACTGACCTTATTGCAATTATAAAATAATGGATGAGCCTGCCTCATCAGTGGTGAACCCTCCCAGCGGTTTCGCCAGTTGAATCTATCATACCGCTGTATATATTATTGCATTTTGCTGTTTTACTTTTATACCGACGCTTAATATTTTCCAAGAGTTTAGATTCGCTAACGGTGTAAAAGTAAAACAGAAAAATACAATATTACAGCGTTATGGTAGATTAAACTGGCGAAACCGCTGGGAGGATTCAACACTGATGAGCCAGTCCCTCCCATTATTTTATCATTGCAGTATGGGCAGTAGAATTTTTTTAAAATTTCGAAATGAAACATACACGTCCAAATTAGTTCATATTTCTTATAACTATCTCCATATATTTGCTAAGTCATCAATAAACATGTTTATTATTTCATAAATTCTCTACGAACCACCTTATTATATATTTTTCAATTTATTTTTTTACATCACGGTGTCTATTAGATAAAGTCACCAAAATTTGTCGCTTCAACTACCAACGGTATTCTCTATCAAGGCACACAACACGGCTGACTCTGAGATAGGGAACTGCCCGTAGGACATAAGACTCTATGCTCCACGGACGTCCCTCTCGATAAGAAATCCAACCAACGTATGTATCAGTATTTGAATGGAATATCTTATCACTCGGTGAAGTTTTGTTTGAACGGTGTGAGCAGACACAACTCGGCAGGATGGCCACGATCAACAAGACTCTCTTTCCTCTCAAGGTGGTTCTCTTCTGCTGGTACGGAGGTAGGTACCTCTTTTTAGTCGGTGTTGTTCTTATGGATCAATGCCTATATTATCCTTGGTAGCATGGCTAAATATTTATTCTGTGTACTTGTTCCTATGGAATGTAAGGACATCAATGCCTATATTATCCTTGACAACATGGCCAAATACACTAATGGACCAAACTTAAGGTTGTTGTAGCTTTACACTAATGGACAAAACTTACGGTTGTTGTAGCTTTATTGCATGTACCTTTTAGCATGTATATCGGTATTCAGACAATAATTCTGAAAGACATTTGATACACAGTGACCTTTATTGAAGACACACGAGATAACCAAGTGTGAACAATATTACCTCTGTCCCCTTCAAAACAAAACAACAAAAAGACAGACTATAGGAGCAACATTAAAATATGAAACTTCCTCAAGTTTTGTCCATGAGAGTGTAGCATTTATTCTATACTTATTCCTATAAATCAATCCTGCAACATTAAAATATGAAACTTTCTCAAGTTTTGTCCATGAGAGTGTAGCATTTATTCTATACTTGTTCCTATAAATCAATCCTGCAACATTAAAATATGAAACTTTCTCAAGTTTTGTCCATGAGAGTGTAGCATTTATTCTATACTTGTTCCTATAAATCAATCCTGCAACATTAAAATATGAAACTTTCTCAAGTTTTGTCCATGAGAGTGTAGCATTTATTCTATACTTGTTCCTATAAATCAATCCTGGTCTTTTCATAGGACTTTGCCGACTTTATTTTCTCTATGCTTGCTCAATGTCCAAAAGACTTGGGTAGCAATAAACTTACAGGATGTAATATGAATTCTTTATTAACTCTCTTTGCGCCTAAAAGAAGCCTCTCCTGTTTAAAAAAGCGCATTAAAACAATGCATTTTTTCGATAATCTCTTGGCAAAATGGACTGTTTCATATCTTCATTTGAGGCAATACCAACTTCAGAGTATCTGGAAAAAGCCAACAAGGTGTATACCATGGTTTAAGACTATAACCTATATCAGTATAGAAATGGAATAATATTGTGATATCCTACGGAAGGAGTCATGAAATGAGAAATTATGCTAAAAAATTGTTTTAATTAGTAAAGTTTTTGGACCTGTTTTGGGTCAGATTATATTGAAATCTTGCGTATAGAGATAATTAGTTTAATTAAATTATTTATAATATTTAGATTTTAAAAAGGCATATATTGAATTGAATAGAATATTGGCAAATGAATATTTTTATTCAATTCAATATATGTCTTTTTATAATCTTTAAAAAATTAAATATGAATTGCTCTATTTTCAGAATTATTTAAAAAGTAAATATATTTTCTCATGGATTTTATAATAAATTGTTGCCATTTTTTACCATTTACTCCACTTATCGCGATTTATAAATGTGATAATAAAGTCTTTGTTCTTGATTCACGTTGTCTAAAAGGAAAAGCTTGAAGAGTTAGTAGTGGCATCCAGTTTCTGACAGGGAAGGTTCACCACTGATGAGCCAAGCCCTCCTAATATATTTTTTCATCGCAGTAAGGGCAGTAGAAGTTTTATTATTTATACATAAGAAACATTCGTACTTTTAAATCCTTTCATTTTATATGTATAGATGGCGCGTTATTGCTTTGTGTTAATTATTCCATGTCTTATGTTAAACTAACACACGACTTTTTCTACTGTATTTGTGACTGTTAAATCCATATACTTGTATTGAAAATAGAGCAATCCATAGATAAATCTTTAATTAAAAAGGCATATATTGGATCAAAACATGCCTTTTTAATTAAATATACTTGTATGTGCAACTTAGAGTAATTACGGAAAAGGCATTTAAAGAAACACTTGAAACAAAAGATTCTGGAACCATTGAAATACATTTTTACAGATAGGAGGAAAATATATATTGGATTTAAATAATATTTTAATTTATAGAAAATAAATAATATATATTTCTAAAAAAAAATCGTTTTACCAAGAGTATTTTGGAAATAGGAAGCGCGTTTACCTCGTGCTGCTAAAGTAAACATTAGATGCAGCTGATATATTAATTTAAAAACTATTTTTGATAAAGAAAGGCCATTTTTCTCCTTTTTGAACTGTTATTTATTTTATCCCCCCCCCCCTTTTTTTAAATAAATAGTATTTAAAAATTAAACGCTATCTATTGACCGCGTCTAGTTTTGACGTCTATTTTGACGGGAGAAGTAACCTTTATTTTTATATATCAATATCCTACTGGCAAAACTTCCAGTTATATATATATATTATGGCTATAGATTTGGCCTAGCAACTTTGCCAGCTAAACATCTCTTTGGCAGATTGTAAAGATTTCATTTGATTCCTTGTGTATCTCATGAATAAAGTTCATCCTGGACTTTTGAAGGCCATTAACTTGAAACCATGGTATCCAGGTGAACGCTTTTCAGTTTGCCAAAGGTATTGTGGCTTTGTCCACGACTAGAGGCCGCTAGTTTGCGGCGACGGTCAATAGATAGCGTCTAGTTTTGACGTCTATTTAGACGGGAGACTTATTTTTATATAAAAATAAGTTAATTCGAGCGCGTACTTTGCGTGTGCGAGATACTATAATGGACTTAGCTAGAATAGGTACCTCCTAGATAGGTAGAACTGTTCCCTCATCACCTCAGTGCCCTACATTCATTAAACGATCTCTTTGTCCGATTTCAGACATTTTAAACCAAAACCAATTGAGTGATAGAAGGATAAGATATTTAGAAGTGTCTGAGCAATATTCTCTTATTTATGTCAGCTTATCACAGACGCCATTTTGTATAGAATTGGGATCACTCGTCTGTGTTTATCAGACAGCGCTAGACATCGTCTGGAATAAATTATTTATTTGCCTGCATCTGATTGGAGAGTTATCTGCGCAATGAGGCGATGTCTCGGCCAATTGGCTGATAAAGCCTATCACAAGTTGTCACCAAGCTGTCTACATCTCTATCTTCAGACCGCCCGTTTGGAACTGCGACATCCAACTTCTTTGTGTTGACCCTTGTGACATAGAAACCGGTTTCTTTGTATTGAGCCTTGTGACATAGAAACCGGTTTCTTTGTGTTGAGCCTTGTAACATAGAAACCGGTTTCTTTGTGTTGAGCCTTGTGACATAGAAACCGGTTCCTTTTTGTTGAGTCTTGTGACATAGAAACCGGTTTCTTTGTGTTGAGCCTTGTGACATAGAAACCGGTTTCTTTGTATTGAGCCTTGTGACATAGAAACCGGTTTCTTTGTGTTGAGCCTTGTGACATAGAAACCGGTTTCTTTGTGTTGAGCCTTGTAACATAGAAACCGGTTCCTTTTTGTTGAGCCTTGTGACATAGAAACCGGTTTCTTTGTGTTGAGCCTTGTGACATAGAAACCGGTTTCTTTGTGTTGAGCCTTGTAACATAGAAACTGATTCCTTTTTGTTGAGCCTTGTGACATAGAAACCGGTTTCTTTATGTTGAGCCTTGTGACATAGAAACCGGTTTCTTTGTGTTGAGCCTTGTGACATAGAAACCGGTTTCTTTGTGTTGAGCCTTGTAACATAGAAACCGGTTCCTTTTTGTTGAGCCTTGTGACATAGAAACCGGTTTCTTTGTGTTGAGCCTTGTGACATAGAAACCGGTTTCTTTGTGTTGAGCCTTGTAACATAGAAACTGGTTCCTTTTTGTTGAGCCTTGTGACATAGAAACCGGTTTCTTTGTGTTGAGCCTTGTGACATAGAAACCAGTTTCATCGTATTGAGCCTTGTGACATAGAAACCGGTTCCGTCGTATTGAGCCTTGTGACATAGAAACCGGTTTCGTCATGTTTAGCCTTATGACACAGAAGCAGGTATCTTTTATGTTGAGCCTTGTGACATAGAAACCGGTTTCGTCGTGTTGAGGCTTGTAACAAAGAAACCGGTTTTGTCGTGTTGAACCTTGTGACATAGAAGCCGGCTAGGTCTTTTTTAATTTTAGGACATTCAAATAAGTTCTGTCATACACCCCGGCATTATAAATAGTTTAGTCAAGTTACATCCTACGAACTAAAAAATCGGTTTCCTCTCGTAAACATCTCGATTCGTCTAGAAACATAAAAACAATTTTGTTGTTTGGGAACATACGAGAGGTTTGATTGTTTTGTTTGTCACAACTTTAATGTTCGGATCTAAATCACACGAATTGAGTATATTATTGGTTTCATACACATCTTTATTATTCTCAGAAATTCCTAAAAACCTTTTAGCACATATCATAATATATCCTGCGCTACACTCGACGATGTGAAAAATTCGGAAACAATCTTGGATAGCAATTAACGATTCATTTAATGACTTGAGTTCAGTAGAGGTGAACCTGTATTCCTCTATACTTCTTTCTCTACGAGGTTGAAGATTCAAATAGGAAAGTTAATCACAACAGGTGCCGTCTTCTATTGACGATGTTTACATGCTTTTTTGGCATTCCCACACATGATGGCTTAGGATAGAATATGCTCCAAAATAGCTGTGTTTCCTTAAATATATAACTTAGTATATTATAAATATATACTTATTGTTAAATTCTTATTGTAATTTTTATAAAAACTATAAAAATTCAAAATAACCTTAGATATTATAGAATAACTTAAGAACTAAAAATTAACTATAGATTACGCTTCACACACGGAAAGAACAAACACACAAAAAAGGATCCATCAAATTTTGTACCTACAAGCAAATAATTCAGGTCAGTAAATAAGTCGCTGCACACTAGCTTTGGCTCTCATCTTTATTGAAAGGTGTAAGTAGAATAAATTGTACTTGTCGTTTTCAAATTCAAAGCTCACTGATTGAGACAAACAGTTTGAAACAAGATGACTTTGTATAGAATAGTGTTGGATTCTAAATTCTCTACGCTGTTTGAAAGGTTCCTTCAGGACAATGAGGTCACAACAGCCAGAGCAGTAAATATTGACCGCTGATTTATCAACAAGGAAGTGAAGGGAGAGAGCTCTCAAGTTCACTTGGCCACACAACTCGCAGCCTTTTTAAAACTCTTTTTCACAAACAAACTTCATCCCTAACATCGTACTTTTGTACGTACTTCTTCTTACTTGACACAAGTGATCATTCTTCCATTAATACTTCTTCATAATTAACTATTTGGTTCTTTTTCTTCTGTCTATATCGTTATTTCCTTTGTCTCACTGATTTGTTCTTATATGCATACCTCTGGTGAATCCTGTATAGGGTCAGTGACCCTGAATAAAGGCTTTTTGTTGTTGTTATTAACTATTTGGTATATTTCTTAATTTACCATTTTGTATCCTAAAGCTGATTTGGTAAATGATCACCGTTCGTTGATATATCCTGAAGATAGAGGTTGCCTGGCCGGCATTCATATTTCTATGAAAAATAGACACTTCGGCCAGTTGGAGTTTTTTTTTTTTTTTCTCAACGTTTCGACAAAAATATTTTGTCTTCGTCAGGAGAAGTAAATAAAAATAAATCATTTGGCAAGGCGTTAAAAATTGTTCTATATAAACAAATAAACGGTCCCGAGTACTTTTTATAAATTATCTAGACTTACACATGCAACGTTCTCTTTGAAAATGATCAGTGAAGATACCTTCACAAACAAACCGTTTCTTATTTCGTAATCTATGTGGGAACTATCTGAACCTTCAATTTCTCCCTCGTACAGTGGGCATCTTTCCATGAGAACACTTCTTTAATGTAAACTACTTCTTATTTCGTATTTTACCTATGACCCCATAAGTTCACTTGGTAAGTGATCACCTTTCGTTGATATATCTTGATAAATAAACGGCTTCGTGTACTTTACACGTGTACTTTCGATAAATTATCTAGACTCACACATACAACGTTCTCTTGGCAAATGACCCGTGAAGATATCTTCACAAACAAACTGCTTCTAATTCCGTACTCTATATGGGGACTAGCTAAACGTACTATCTCTCCCTCGGGCAGTTGTCATTTTCCCATGGAAACACCATTTCAAAGTAAACTGCTTCTTATTTCGTACTTTAGCTACGAATCATCTCTTTGCCCACGTTTATTTGACTATCTGGTTGTCTTGATATCTTGGTCTTTACAAAATCTGCTTCCTCTTATTTCGTACTTTATGTACGAATATTCGACTAAAGAGTCAATCATCTCCCATGTATATATATACTCGTGGACAAAACGTAAGGATCTAAAGAGACAAAGGTCGCCTCTCCCGTCAAAATAGACGTCAAAACTAGACGCCATCTATTGACCGTCGCCGCAACTAGCGGCCCCGGTCGGTGACAAAGCCACAACACCAGCTTTGGCAAACTGAAAAGCGTCCACCTAGAGACCATGGTTTCGGGCTAATGGCCCCCGTCAGTCTAGGGCGGACTTTATTCGTAAGGAAGTAGAAAGACTGACAATTTAAAACAACTTTACTGACTCCTAGCCAATAGTTACAAAACACAGCAATATTTACATCTTTATTGATCGATGTAGGCTCCCACACCTTGAAAGTGTCCTCTTGAAAGTATTTCATGTCGCCGTATTTTTTTAAGGAGAGACAGAGGCAAGTTTGTTCACACTGTGTTATCTCGATTGTCTTCAATAAAGGTCACTGTGTATCAAATATCTTTCAGAGTTATTGTCTGAATCCCGATATACATGCTAAAAGGTACAACTTCCTTAAATTTTGTCCAATAGTGTATATATGTTTAAAAACTACTCTTCGCCATATTTAGTGCTTTATTTATATAGCATCTCTAGTGATTTACGTTCTCATTGCCAAGTAGTCACCTTCCACACGCCCGAGCCCACAAGCTATTTGCTCGTATTTTTTATTTCAACTACAGGCTATCTAGATTTTTTTCAGTGTTCATTTTAGCTCTAAATTCTCAAATGTTTACATTGGCCCCAATTCATTCTTTGGATTTTCTTGAGTAGCTTGACATCTGTGAATCATTAGTCCTATGAAAAATAAAGTCATAAGCGGTTTATTATATTGTTAGAGAGATTTTTATTACAATATCTTCAAAAGGTGAACTTTAAGTTAAAGAAAAAAATAAGGAAACATTAAAACTAGCTTGTTAAAACGATTTCTTTCCAAATTCCATACTAGCAGTCAATAATTTGTAATTCTTAAATAGAAGAGGTATTTCTCGGTGTATTTCTGTTGTAATGTAACGTCTTCATGACTCATTGTATAATGATACACATGGGATATAATAATAATAATATCATTTTTTAAATGGTATGCATTTTATCCTCTTTGTGAACTAGCTTTTTTCTTAATAAGAGTAAACGTTAAGTAACCCTAAGGGGTATGCCGTTATACATCTTTAAGCATAAATTTGAGCTCTTCTCTACATGGCTTTAACAAATACACTTATCCAATGAGTCATCTGTTGAATATCGTTGAATTTCAGTGAAATTTCCACAGGCTCAACTTTGGCAGCTTCGGAAAGTCTATCCGAGAATCTTGATTTTGTCCATGACAGGTGGCTCCGATATCTTGAGAAATCCAACAATAACTCATGAAATCTTTCGTGTTTTTCTAGAAAAGTACTGAGCCAAATATATGGATCAACATCTAAATATTAGCTGAAATTTTATGAAATTATATTAAGATTTTATTTTCCTTATGGCTAAATTTCCACTAGCAATGTATACATATGGTATAGATATACGGTACAATCAGTAGTCCGCATGACTTGGTTCAACACACATAAGAGACTTCAAGACGTATAATCCAAAAGATTACGGTGATAAGAAGTCCTATTGACATGTAAGACGAGGGCAGTTCAACGCCGTTAGAAGTGGCAGAAGGCGCAGTTTGCTTGCCAGCGCGCGGAGTCTTATCTCAGATAAGAGCCGATCTTTATATCATTGACCTATTATCCGATAGGCAACTCTTCAATCGAAACTTTTCCGTGACTTACGGTTATCTACCTCAGAATGTAATCAAAGCCTTTTCCTCGGTTTTTATAGCTTTTTGTTATTGTTGTTGTTGTTGTGTGTGCTCTGTGTGTATGTGAGTGTGTGTGTGAGTGGGTGTATGTGCGTGCGAGTCAGTGTGTGTGTTAGTGAGTAAGAGTGTATTTAGGTGTGTGCGTGAGGGTGTGTGGGTGGGCGTGTCTGTGTGTATATGGTGCGTGCGTGTGTGTGCGTGAGTATGTGTTAGTAAGTGTGTGTATTTAGGTGTGTTCGTGCGTATGTGTCAGTGTATGTGTTAGTAAGTGAGTGTGTATTTAGGTGTGATCGTGCGTGTGTGTAATACAAGTATATAAAATTCTGTGTGAGCGTGTCAATTACTTTATTATAAACGAGCACAAAACAATCTGAGCATTTGGAGGATCGCTTCTATCTAAGAAACCTAATCTAAGAAAGATTATGTGCAATGCAATTTTGTGTTCTTTATAAGAATCGGTGCTCACAGAATTGTATGTCTTAAACCGTTACTTATCCCAACTATATAAATGATGATACATCAGGGTCCGAGGGTTTGGAAGTCACAGAGTTCCATCCTCACCAATACCAAGCCATTCTAGCAGCATGTGGTTCACTCGGTCCTTCGTGGCATCGAGTCATCAATAAAACTGCAGGTTTCTATAATAACAAAAGAGCAGAAGCTAACGCCGTAACTTTCTCTTATTAAAAGGAATTGTTTAAGGAATCTGTATGAAAATTTCACTCATGTCCTTATTCATCTTAATAAGAACGTGAACAAAAGAAGTTGCGACGTCACCTTTTACTCTACCTTGTATATGTAAATATATACAAACATACATCAACCATCAAACTTTATTACCCGACGTTTCGCCTGCTCTCTGTCGCCCTTTTCAAGGCGCAGAAAGCTCAACACAAGTAAACTTCGTAATTCTATTGTCTTTGAAGCTTATGCTCATAGTTTTTCTTAAATACTGTAACCGATATTTCCTCGAGTGTGTCAGTTTACTCTAAATAATCCAATGCAATATTAGAGTTGTAAGAGTGGTATGGTTGGTTAAACTGGTGAAACCGCCTGGAAGGGTTCGCCAGGATGAGCCAGGCCCTCCCAATATTTCTCATCGCAGTAAGGATAGTAGGAAGTGTTCGTTTTATTTGAAAAAGAAAAATACGTGCTTAATAATATCATTTCTTCTACAGTAGAACCTCTCTGTAAAGGACATCTAGTTGCAGAGCCAAGGTTTCCTTTAGAGAGAGGTGTCCTCTTACCAGAGAGTTGTTAAATAGTAAAAATAACTATTTCGGCTGTGTAAACTTTCCTTTGTAGAGAGGTGTCCTCTAGCGTGGGTGTCCTCTCATTATATATTTATAATTGTATGTATTTCTATATAACTGTCCTCAAAGCTTATGTCCATATTTAATCCAAAATACCATTTCCAATAGGTCAGAGTCAGTATCGATATGAAAGGAAAACCGAAAAAATGCAAAATAACAGCGGTATCGTAGATTAAACTGGCGAAACCGCTGGGAGGGTTCACCACTAATGAGCCAGGACCTCCCATTAATTTTTCATTGCAGTAGGGGCAGTAGAGAGAAAAAATTGTTAATTTGTAAAATAATCATACGCGTCTATAATAGTTTCGAATTATCATAACAGATGGCGCACTAATGTATCATAAGTTTCTACTGTATACAAGTAGGAATACAGAAGTACTGTGTGATGAAGTACGGTTGTCTGTGCAGCGACGGCATGTCTCCTGCCCTACATGACCATCCACATGAAGGACTTGGGCATCACTGTGGCCGAGACTTCCATCATCTACACCATCCTTCCCTTCACTCAGATGATCGGCTCCCCGCTAGCTGGGGTGGCGGCGGACAAAATGGGACGCTACAAGCCTGTGCTCATCCTCACCCTGGGGATGACCGCAGCTTTCGGCACGGCCATTCTCTTCGTACCCAGCATCAACCCGCCAACCATGCATTTAGCTCGACACTCCCTGTCCTGTTCTGGGGACAACCCTCTAACTTACACTATCGCCAAGTGTAACTCAGAACAGACATGTCCCGAGTTAGGGTTTGATAGGACGCTGCACGCTGAAACTCTTGAATGCTCCTTTGTCTGTAAAGATAATGTACCTGAAACTGAGGAGTATGGACATTGTGCAAATATGTCTTATATAGGACTGCCATTGTGCGAGACTTTTGGTCCAACAGGCAATATTTCCTTCAACAATGCCACGATCACCTATCAGTTCCTTCAAAATGCTCATATGGCAAGTATGTGCAATTACGAAGTTCGTACAATAGCGTGGGATTTCAAAATTCTAGATTCTCGAATCTGTTCCATCACATCCCTATCCTCGCCAAGTTCCAACTGCAGTCTGTATTGCGAGGCAAAACTACCGGAGGAGGTTGAAAATCATTATCGTTGCGTAACAACTGATGATAGCCGTTATGTAACTTTTTGGATCTATTTCTTTTTGAGAGTATTCTTCAGTGCTTGTCAATCCACGTGCTTCACCCTCTTGGATGCCACGACTTTGGCGATGGTCGACAACCACGAGGGATTGTATGGACGCCAGAGATTCTGGGCCATCCTTGCCACAGCCATCTTCTCTCCTGTGACAGGATTTCTGATCGATCATATCAGCGAACGGAATGGATATCCAGATTACTCTCCAGCATTTTACTTCTTCAACGCTCTTGTTATCATAACAGGCATCATGGTGTACATGCTTGATGTCCAAGTTGTACCACCTGCCGAACAGATTATAAAAAATGTTACAAAACTTCTTCGTCTTCCTAACGTCATCATGCTTCTAATTGTCATTTTCTGGCTAGGAACTGTTTGGGGCTTTATAGAATCTTTCTTGTTCTGGTACCTACTGGACTTGGGAAGTCCGAACTATCTTCTAGGACTTACTCTGACGACAGGGGCAATAGTTGGACTACCGTTCTTGTACGAATCCGAATGGTTTGTGAAGAAAGCTGGGCAGGTTAACCTCCTGATTCTTGCTCTCTTCGTCTACTTCCTGCGATGTTTCGGCTATTCCTACATCCGCAGTCCCTGGTGGTGCATCCCATTCGAAGGTCTTGAAGCCTTCACGTACCATCTGATGTGGGTCGCCGCGGCTACCTACAGCGCCAACCTCGCCCCCCAGAACTTGCTGGCCACCATCCAGGGCTGTGTAGGAGGGCTCCACTTCGGCGTGGGTAAGTCCCCATCACTCTTGCCTGCTTTAAAATACACAAAATTGGTACAGTATAACCTTCCTATACGCATTTATAAACGTACATTTTGCTGAGAGGAAATTGATCTATGAATGCAAAGGCCGCCTCTCCCGTCAAAATGAGCATAAAATCTAGACACCATCTATTTACTGTCGTCACAAACTAGAGGCCTCGGGTCGGTGACAAAGCCACTACACCAGCTCCAGATGGACACTTTTCAGTTTACCAAAGCTAGTGCTGTAAATTTGTCACCAACCTGTGACCGCTAGTTTGCAGCGACGGTCAATATGTGGAGTTTAGTTTTGACATTTATTTTGACGGGAGAGGTGAACTTTATTTTTATACACATTTATAAATTATATGTAAATCTTTGATATATATATATTATTTTTCATATACTGTTAACAAATTGTGGACATAAACACTAGAAAAGCTAATAAAACAAAGATTTAAAATTTTTATTTTAATCATTGTTTTAAACAACAACAAGATAAAAAAGGAGAGAAATCTTAACACTAATATATAAGTGATATACTGCATATTTCATTTATTAGCTAATACAGTGGTACCTCGACATACGAGCGCCCCAACATACGAGTTTTTCGAGATACGAGCCGACGAGCAAGTGATTTTTTGCTTTTAGTTACGAGCGAAATTCGAGATACGAGTTCGGTTCGGTAGTAACACGCAGTCGCGCCATCACGATCAGTTAGCAGCGTGCTTCCGCTGTGATAAGTTGTGTGTTTGTTTTCGCGTTTTGTGTTGCGTTTACATTTACAGTTTTAGTTCATTTATTTTTATAACCATGGATCGGAAGAAAGTTTGTAAAAAGTCAAGTACTAAGAAAAAGATGATGAGTATTGAATTAAAACGTGAAATGTCTACAAGTGAGATAAAGGAAATCTTAGGAATGTGGGAGAGAGTTTCACAGTTCATGGAAAAAAAACACCCAGAAAAAGTTGCAACAGGTCGTGCATCTGACCTTTTTAATGACACTTGCCTAACTCATTTCCGGAACATTCTGAGAGGGAGGAAGAAACAAAGCTCCTTGGACATGTTTTTTTCTAAACGGCCTACAGGTGAAAGCGAGAAAAATGTAGCGAAAAAGACAAAGACCAGTGAGGATATCTAATTTATTTCTTTACATTCTCTTTTTTGTTTTTGTGCAATAAATATTTGATATTTATAAATACGTTTTTATTATTTAAACCACGTAACAAAAATAACTGGGGTGACATTTTGGAGGTTGGAACGGATTAATGGTAGTTCAATTGTTTTGTATGGGGAAATTTGCTTCGAGATACGAGTAATTCAAGATACGAGCAAGGTTGCGGAACGAATTAAACTCGTATGTCGAGGTACCACTGTATATAAATTAGAAATATTTCATTGTAAAATCTCGAATTTCTTCCCTTTGTTCAAAAATATAATTTAAAAACAAGTTTATATTAAAAATGTAAACCATGTAGGGGAATGAGTTTCTTTTAATGAGTCTTTAATATCTCGAGCTTTCGGACTTAACGGAGGCCCTTCTACAGAAGATGATTCGCCATTGGTTTCGTACTTTGATCTTCATCAGTACAGGGGCGGTTTTGATTTCTTATCATCCTACGAGAAGGGTTATGAAAATCGATTGAATTCACCAAACAGGTGGTTAAGCTGGTGAAGTGGCAAGGACAGATTTCCAAGCTAGAATACAACATAGAGTTGCGGGAGGATGATATTTATGTACCAAAAGAAGCACCTCTTTAACTATACATCAGAGCGATGCATTGTTCATCACACCCTAGTAAAAAAACAAGTAATTTTACTAGATTTTTGTTAGAGTAATGAACAGTGCCTGGTTCTGATTTATAATTAAAGAGATATGTGCCTTTTCTGGTACACACATGTATATATATTATAAATAGAAAATTAATGAGATTTTCGGTTGTTTTTAGATCATGTTGAGGATTATGGTGATGTAATGCAGTCGTGGTTAAATCTTGAAAGAATGATAATAATGGTTTCGATCAGAGGTTGCTTTAATTAATTTAAAGGAATATATAAAAAAGACATAATATGATAAAAGTAATGCCTGGCTTAAGGCGAGTAGAATAAGGAAAACAAAAGAATATTTACATAATGTACAAAGGTTTTAGCCGGCCAACGGGGAAGAACAACAACGATATTTTATATGCAAAGCGTGACATCTGGCGGTCGATTTAGCAGAGTATTTGATTCTATGAAATTATATAATTTAAAATAAAATAATATTTTTATATAACATTTTTAATAAAATATTTTAATATAACATATATATATAAGGTTGTCCCAAAAGTTCACTTACAAAAATTGAATTTATATATTTATATTATATATATTTAATATTTGAAAGATATTTAACTTATTCTGTGATTGTAATTTTTGAATATTTTTTCATGCACAAATTTCCCCCACCTACTTTGCATTTTAAATGATTTCAACTGTGATATTATAACACTATGTGGCGCTGAGTTTGTGTATACAAAGATGTAATGCCTCGATAAAGGTTGGCGTTCAGCCAGCCGAAATATTGGCAAAATAAATATTTTATTAAATCCAATATATGCCTTTTTATTATCTAATATATATATATATATTATATGGATATATATTTGGAGTTTGTTGCAGGTGTTTACTAACTTTTGGGACAACTTTATATATACATACTATACCTATGTATATATGTAAATAGAAATATCACAGTCTCTTTTACAGAATCGTTCGTTATTATGTGGCCTGTTGAAGGGCACTTAATACAGAAACTAACCGCCTTAACTAGCAGTAAACCGTGGGTATTTTTTTTACCTTCTACCTACTGGAATTGTGATTTTTCAAATTAAGAGTATAAAGAAGATATCTCAAGAGAGGACGGTTGTGTAAGTGACCCGAGCTATGTTTATACAACACAAGCATTGTAATCGCCCCTCTATATAAACACTTGAAAGATACAATAGAGGCTGTGTTACCATATTCAGTTGAGATTCATTTTTAGGAAAAAATCTTATTGAAAGATGTTTGAATCGAAACCTGTAGTAATATTAATTGAAGATGGACGTTTCTCCGCCTATTAAGATTAAATTATTAAGACACAATTCTGGAGAATAAAATTAATAAAAAGAGAATGGTAGAAATAATTGGACTGATGTACTGAATGGGAAGTGTTATTTAGTTGACAAATATAGCTATTCGATTGTTATAACTATATTTGAATCTTATCGTGCTTTCAACCTAAATTAACTAAAATCTCAGACACCGTAAAAGATAATTTTTTTTTTACAAAATCAGCTCTCTTTAATCATTAACACCATATATATCTCTCCTTTTATATTTATATATATTTTTTCTTTTCTCTCATGCAATATTAACATATTTACTACATTTTTATTCTAAAAAGAAGAAGAAGAAGAACAAATCATCATATGGAACTTCTATAAATCTCAAGTATTAAAAATTATAAACGATACTCGCAGAAAATCTTTTTTCATATTGCGTATATCTAATTATGAAAAAGGCATCTCCTTATCGTGCAACTTTCAGTTGCACGATAAGGAGATCCCTTTTTCTTAATTTATGTACCTTATCCCAGTACAATATTACATTTGTACTATTTTTTCATATCTAATTATGTTTTAGTATTCGTGTGTATCACCATGGTAGACAAATTAATTCGGAAATCAATATATTTACTTTATCTTTGATTATTTAATTGTTTTATAAACAACACAATAATCCTCTTACGTAAGTTTCTTTTTTTCAAGAATTAGCCACTTCAACCGTTTTTTAGTTATTTACATATTTCCCGAGGTTACGGCGACTCTCTTACTGCCACCTTCTTCAGGGGAATGAGTTCTTGAATTCTAGTTGCTACATGGACAACACTTAAGGAAGTTGTACCTTTCAGCATGTATATCGGGATTCAGACAATAACTCTGAAAGATATTTAATACACAGTGACCTTTATTGAAGACACACGAGATAACCAATTGTAAACAAAATTACTTCTGTCTCCAAAAAAAAAGATGACTGACGATATCAAAATCTTTCCACTTCCTTAAGTTTTTTCCATGAGTTTATATATATAATTTCATAATTATATATCTTTTTTTATGACTTAAAATTTTGAGAAATTATTTGAAACACACAAATTGCTTATTTTGTTCAGATTTAGATATATAAACTAGCTTATAACGTTATTCATAGTCATTGATTTAACATGCGAGATTTAAAATATGTTTATTTAGCAAAAAGCTTTATTTTCTATATTTAATAGTCATATACTTTTATAGAACTGCGAATAAATGTAATGGGTCGTATTTAACAAAAAATATAAAATTTGAAATTATGTTTTATTAGAGGCCTCAGAAAAATACATTTTTAATATCCACTATGAAATTCCATATAAAGGCTATCACCCTACACAATTAAGCTTTGCGCAGAGGCGATATCATAGCCCATGAGGATCTTCCGAGGCGTGATTATTGCTAGTTGAAAACTTTACCCAATACACATTTAATAAGAAGAAACTAGAAAGACTTTTTGCAAATAATTATTACAAGTTATTGAAAATTCGCGATAAATTCAAACTTTTAAACACAAAATAAATTTATTTGATAAGAAGTTTCGTTATTTAAAATTTTTATACCATTTCACAGACTAACAAAGATTTTTCATGAGAATTCGAAACTATTATAGACGCTTATGATTCTTTTAAAAATTAAACAATTTTCTACTGTTTTTACTTCAATGAAAAATTAATAGGAGGGCCTGGCTCATCAATGGTGAATCAAAATAATATCCCTCTAAAATAGTTTCGATTTCTTATAACAGATGGCGCGCTAATGCATCGTATTATACAAGATGGCGGCACATGTTGACACTACGTACATCAAGACATCACACATGTCGATAACCTAAGAAAGAGCTAGAATAGGAACACTTGTTATGCCATTATGTAATTCCAGGTCAATGTTATGAAATGCAGAGTCTCGGAGGAGTAGTTGATAAACACGCTGAGATACCGGCTTCTGTGATAATGGGCCCGAACTTTGGTCTTTGCATGTCCTTCTGGAGGGGCAAAGTGGCTTCTTGTGGCTCAACTTGTAGTTCGGGGATGATTTATCAGTCAATGCTACAGCATCATCCAGAATTACAAAAAAGCATAGTCGCCGCTGCTCTTTTTATTTGCATGGGTAAAAAATCGTTTAGGCAAGCCCTTCTTCAGCTAAATAAAACGTCTTAGTTGAAGAAGGGCTTGTCTGAAAGCTTTTCAGCCAAGCAAATAAAAAAAGTTGAGGTGTCTTATTCTTTTTTGTAATTTGTCGAAAACTGCAATCTTATGAATAATCCAGAATCTCAAATTTGAATGTGTTGACACCCATCTGTACTTTAGTCTTTGGATGTTAACTTGAAGGGAGTAGAATGTTTTCAGGCTCAAACCTGCGGTTTTAAAAATATTCAGTAGTGAAGCATTCTCCAGAATATCAAAAGCAAATAATTAATAGCACCATTATGTACGTTGATATTTGGATGTAATTCTGAAAAAGGTAGAATGCTCTATATTTTTCACATACAGTGTATGGCCTCATCCTATTGTTCAGTAATAATGTTATCAATCAGTATTACAACATTGTCCAGAATCTTAATATAAAATGGATATTGATGCCAATCTGTACTTTGATCTTTACGTGTCAATCAGAAAGGGGTGGAAAAGCCTCTTCACACATATTCTATGACCTCAACCTGCTGTTCAACAATAATTTAACAATTGGTAGTAGAACATTGTGTCTAAATATAATCTTAATGTTTGATGGATGTTATTATCAATCTGTAATTTTCTCTATGAATGTCAGTCTAAAAGGAGCGGAATGTGTCCTCTGCTGTTATGACCTCAACTCGCTGTTCATCAATAACAGTCTATCATACCGCAAGGCTCAGAAAATAAAAGTCCGTGGTTACTGGGTATCATAACGCGGTGTCTTGTAACTATGGCCTCAACTTGCTTGTATTCAATAATATAGTAGTCAGAAACGTCCAGAATTTGGAAGTCATTCGTTCCTAGATATCATAACCCGAGATTTGTTCCCGCTACGTTTTTATTAAGAATACAGTCCGGGTTCTTCAAACTCTTGCCTCAGAGCTTGCTGTTATTAAATAATTCATCAATCAATGATAAAGCAATCTTGAAATTACTAGCTACTAATTCTCTAACCTGGGCTTAGTTCCTTATGCGTCATTCTGAAGGAAAAGATGAGTTCTTCTATTGCTTCATCTTGGTGTTCTTCAATGATGTAGTAGTTGAAGTTACTGGTTCCTATGTGATCTTGAAACCTTGAACGTCCTTTTAATAGGAACTGTATGTTTTTAGCGTTCAATTCAGGAATCTTTCGGCAATATTACTGGCTCTCGCAAGCAGCTATCTTGGAATTCTACCATTGTTGAAAAGTTCTAAGTATACTCCAACAAAAAAATAAATTAAGAAAAAGGCATCTCCTTTTTTCTTATTTTATTCACTTTCTACCAGTACAATTTCACATCTGCACTATTTTTTCACAATATAATAAATCGCCACGCTGTAATATTCAAAGGAAAAACAGGGTAACGTGGTAAGATTCTTTTAATAGAACACGACGAGCTTTCAGGCAGCAACTGCCCTTCTTCAGGTCTAATACAAGTGTAGACAAAGAAGTGCCATATTTATAAGCGAAAATATTTACATATATACGCGCAAAGAATAAGGAATTTTACATACTGGAGATTGGAAAGGGGGAATTTGCATATTTACAAATAAAAATAAAAATAAAACAAACTCTGTGTGAGAAATAGAGGCAAAAACGGAGATAAAAATTAAATCTGAAGGCAAAACACGGAGATAAAAATTGAACCGTAAATAACAATAAAACCCAGAAACATATCAGCGAGTGAGGCCGTAAAATATTGTATATTGCGGTGGGAGATCAATCTTCCGGTTAAAACTGGGAGTACAGTTGGACACCAGTGCTTCCAGAACCAAGCGTTGGTACTTGTTTCCAATATCCCTGTATACAGAAATCGTATCGTCTAAATTAAAGGAATGGTCGAAATCTGCCATGTGTTGAAAGATGAGAGATTTTCGATCTTTGGAACGTATATTACGGTTGTGTTCGCGGATTCTAGTGGCGATGGTTCGACCAGTTTCACCTATGTAGCATTGCTCACAATCGTTGCATGATATTTTATAGATGCCGTTATTGAGGGATAGAGGGTTAAGTTTGATGGAGCTTTTTGTTATGGGGTGCCGTAAGGATGCCTCTAGGGAAGGCGAATTTTTGAAAAACGTGCGAATACCGAATTTTCGTAAAAATAACGCAATATCAGAGTTCGTGGTCGAAAAAGGAAGGACACAGACGTTTTTATACAGCGGAGGTGTAACTTTTTTGTGGTTCGGAACGTAAAAATGGCGGTCAATAAAATTATGAGGGTAACCGGCGGATAAAAGATGGGTGTAAACGGTACGCTTCTCGATCGTTCTAAATAAGGCAAGGGAACAATGAGTATATACCCGTTTGGAGAGAGTTTTTACCGTGGTGATTTTGTGGGAAACCGGGGCATGTGATAAAAAGTGTAAATAGGAGGGAGTGAAGTTAGGCTTGCGAAATACGGTGGTCTGAAAAGTGCCATTAGTGTTGATGACTAAAACGTCTAAAAACGGGATGCAATTAAAACATGATGGGTTGTGAGTAAAACGGAGATCATGATGGTATGAGTTTAAAACCGTGAGTATGGGGAGATGGTCGGTATCACGATGGAGGCAAAAAATGTCGCCAACGTACCTCGACCACATCTCGATCCCCAAATGATTATGGGAAACTAACCACCGGTCCAGATTAGACATAACAATCTCAGCTGCTATTGTGGAAAGAGGGCTGCCCATAGGGGAGCCTCTCATCTGTACAAAGAAACAGCCATTGAATTCTAAAGCATTCATGTCAAGGCAGATGGTGAATAAATCCAAGATGGTTTTTTGATTATTACTAGGAAGGGTGGAAGAAGAAAGAAGTTGCTCTAGGCCATCTATGATCAGAGAATGCGGGAGGCACAGAAAGAGTGATGTCACGTCAAAAGTCGACATTGTGAGACCACGAGGTTGGGAGACATTCTTTAATCTTGTAAAAAATTCAGATGGATCTTGTACTGAGTAAAGATTATGAGTTTTGACCAGGGGTTTTAGAAGGCTAGAAAGGTATTTGGCTAGTGGTAAGGCGGGTGACAGATGGTAAGCAACTATGGGTCTAAGGGGGACACTGGGCTTATGGGTTTTTGGTAGGCCATATATATATGGAACCCTAGAAAGATTGGAGGTAAACCGCTGGAACTGATCGGGAGTAATGCATTCGTTTCTTCTGAGCAATCTGAGTGATGATTTGTAGGCATCAGAAATAGCACAAACACGTTCAGGTGAAATCTCTTGGAAGGTATCGGAGTCTGAAAGGATATCAGACATTTTCTTCTTGTAATCATCAACTTTTAACACAACTACTTGTGAGCCCTTATCTGATTTAGTGATGAGGATATCATGATGGCTCTTGAGGGCTTTCAAGGAGGCAAGATCGCTCTTGACGGAACTGGAGCGAGATGAAGAACTCTTGTAAGCAGCAAGAAGTTTGTTGGCTATGGTAGAACGGATGTGATGTTTGTCTGTGTGGGACTGGTGCTGAAGGGAAGATTCAATACAGCTAATCGTGTATAAAAGATCAGGTTCATTGGGCAACCGAAAACTAAGGCCTTTCTCTAGTAGGGATATCTGCTTGTCTGAAAATACGATGTCGGTTAGGTTAACAATGGTATCCTCAGAGGGGGAGCGGGTACGCAAGGGAAAACCATATTTCACGTGCCAGAATTCCAGCTTCCTCTGGTGCCGGAGTTCAATCTCAGAGTTCTGAAGTTTAACTCGGGCGGTTATGCCTTGTACAAGAGAGCCGAGATCATTGGAAGGGATTCTGGGAGAGAGCAGGCAAAGCAGACCTCTGATGGTTTTTTTGTAAAAAACGGATCATAGCACGGGAGCCTCTAATTCTCGAGTTAAGAAGCTGTTCTTCGGTTCTGTGTATAATTATGGCACATTTCACATGGCAGATTTCGACCATTCCTTTAATTTAGACGATACGATTTCTGTATACAGGGATATTGGAAACAAGTACCAACGCTTGGTTCTGGAAGCACTGGTGTCCAACTGTACTCCCAGTTTTAACCGGAAGATTGATCTCCCACCGCAATATACAATATTTTACGGCCTCACTCGCTGATATGTTTCTGGGTTTTATTGTTATTTACGGTTCAATTTTTATCTCCGTGTTTTGCCTTCAGATTTAATTTTTATCTCCGTTTTTGCCTCTATTTCTCACACAGAGTTTGTTTTATTTTTATTTTTATTTGTAAATATGCAAATTCCCCCTTTCCAATCTCCAGTATGTAAAATTCCTTATTCTTTGCGCGTATATATGTAAATATTTTCGCTTATAAATATGGCACTTCTTTGTCTACACTTGTATTAGACCTGAAGAAGGGCAGTTGCTGCCTGAAAGCTCGTCGTGTTCTATTAAAAGAATCTTACCACGTTACCCTGTTTTTCCTTTGAATATAATAAATGTAAAAAAAAATCCTTTTTTTTTTTTTTTTTAATTTTCGGCAAAAGTTTTAGAATTAAAGTTTACATTATATAGACACTTGCTTTTAAATTTGAGCAATTTTTTTATACCAATGATCTTTGAGATGAACTTTAAATGAAGGAAAACTTAGAAAATAAAATTTATCATCGAACGTAATCTCTGATTTCGCTTATTTTTCAAGACAGCTTACTTAGTTATGATAATGGCTCTCTACAAGCTTTAACTCTATAAAACAATCATCATTTATTATTCTGTAAAATACATTATTTTATTTAAAAAAAAAAACAATTAAAAAGGTGAGGTGTTGATATTGAAAATAAATTAAGCATATCCTGATCACTAACATGAGCGTTTTTTAGATGGCAGAGCGCCATCTAGTGAAACAGAAATCAACTAAATGTTTATTTAACTTATTTCTTGATATTTGGCCAGCCCTTTTTTTTTTTTTTTGATAAATCAAGAAAAGCCAACCACGAATTGATTTATCAATAAAATGGGTTGGCCAAATATAAATAAATAAGTTAAATAAACATTTAGTTGATTTCTGTTCCACTAGATGGCGCTCTGCCATCTAAAAAAACGCTCATGTTAGTGGTCAGGATATGCCTAATTTATTTTACATTATTTTATGTAAATTTTCTTAAGGTGTTTGGCAACTGCGTGTTTTTACCCAACACAACACATACTGATCACTCGGGTGATCTTTCAAACTAGGATCTATTTCTGTAAGGACAAAGATAGGCATTAGCACTAAGGGCTTTCGACTTGCGGCTTGGGCGGTATTCTGACGAGAGTAAATAGTCCGAAACGTGTACATGGTTTGATTTCCTTGTTGAAATAACCACATTTACATATTTCCTTTTCCTATCATATATGTGGTCTTAAAGAGGAGTTCACGGAATTGACCTGGAGTTTTATTGGCCCTTCTCTTCTTCCAAGAACTTCTGGCCCGTTTTGGACTCGAGATTTATGCATATCTTTTGGTTTCACTTCTTACACAAACACAACTCTAGGAGTGCATGAAATACACTCACGGACAAAACTTAAGGAAGTTGTACTTTTAGAATGTATATCGGGATGAAGACAATAACCCTGAAATATATTTGATACACAGTGGCCTTTATTGAAGACACACAAGATAACCAAGTTAAAACAAAATTGCCTCTGTCTCTTTAAAATAAAACAGACGACCGGCGAGATTAAGGGTTTTCCGCAACACCTTAAGTTTGACCCATGAGTATAGTTAAATTGAAATATGATCCCTCATAAGTGTAAGGTCGAACATCGTCAACATGTGTAAGCATACGGTATGCGTGAAGTATAGGCATTCAGAATTCAACATAATCAATATTTATAATGGAGAGTACATCATATCAAGAAAATATAAAAAATTAAGAAGTATACAAATATAAACAATAACGGTAACAATAACACCATTGGATAGTGGGCTACCTAGACCGGAGTCTGTACGCCTGCGGTAACAATAACACCATTGGATAGTGGGCTACCTAGACCGAATTCTGTACGCCTGCGGTAACAATAACACCATTGGATAGTGGGCTACCTAGACCGAAGTCTGTGCGCCTGCGGTAACAATAACACCATTGGATAGTGGGCTACCTAGACCGAAGTCTGTACGCCTGCGGTAACAATAACACCATTGGATAGTGGGCTACCTAGACCGAAGTCTGTACGCCTGCGGTAACAATAACACCATTGGATAGTGGGCTACCTAGACCGAAGTCTGTACGCCTGCGGTAACAATAACACCATTGGATAGTGGGCTACCTAGACCGAAGTCTGTACGCCTGCGGTAACAATAACACCATTGGATAGTGGGCTACCTAGACCGAAGTCTGTACGCCTGCGGTAACAATAACACCATTGGATAGTGGGCTACCTAGACCGAAGTCTGTACGCCTGCGGTAACAATAACACCATTGGATAGTGGGCTACCTAGACCGAAGTCTGTACGCCTGCGGTAACAATAACACCATTGGATAGTGGGCTACCTAGACCGAAGTCTGTACGCCTGCGGTAACAATAACACCATTGGATAGTGGGCTACCTAGACCGAAGTCTGTACGCCTGCGGTAACAATAACACCATTGGATAGTGGGCTACCTAGACCGAAGTCTGTACGCCTGCGGTAACAATAACACCATTGGATAGTGGGCTACCTAGACCGAAGTCTGTACGCCTGCGGTAACAATAACACCATTGGATAGTGAGCTACCTAGACCGAAGTCTGTACGCCTGCGGTAACAATAACACCATTGGATAGTGAGCTACCTAGACCGAAGTCTGTACGCCTGCGGTAACAATAACACCATTGGATAGTGAGCTACCTAGACCGAAGTCTGTACGCCTGCGGCAACAATAACACCATTGGATAGTGAGCTACCTAGACCGAAGTCTGTACGCCTGCGGTAACAATAACACCATTGGATAGTGGGCTACCTAGACCGAAGTCTGTACGCCTGCGGCAACAATAACACCATTGGATAGTGGGCTACCTAGACCGAAGTCTGTACGCCTGCGGCAACAATAACACCATTGGATAGTGGGCTACCTAGACCGAAGTCTGTACGCCTGCGGTAACAATAACAGTATAAACAGAAGACAGGAACGTAGTACGAAGTACTTGAACCTAAGCCAAAGATAATCCCTTCCGAAACTCCGCCGTAAAACAAGAGCCACTCTCACTATAAAAGAAACATGTCAAATAACTAGAAAGGCAAAAAACTTTAAAATTTTTGTGCTAAAAAGCAAGTTATACCGCGGAAGTCAACGAAGAATTTCACTTGAAACAAAGTAAAAGAGTTTTTTGTGCTTTTCATATTATCCGATAGAAAGGTTTTTTAAGCCAGGACACTAGATAGTATTAATAAAATCTCAGAAGAGACTCATAGTTAAACGGCTTATATATTTTCGATTTAAATAATCAATATATGACCTCGGTATTACTTGAAATAATAAGGTCAATGAAAGGTTTGACTTACGAAGGGTTCCAGGGGCCCATGTTTATCCACGCCCCCTATCACAGCCCGGCTATCTCTCTCCATTTGACAGATGCGCGAGGCCGCATCGCTCTGATGCCCTTCAATCTTGCCGTTCACACACACACCAGCCACTGAGATTACACCAGAGAATTTTCCACTCGATATCTAGTGACCCACGTGATGGTTATTTGAAGCTTCTGAAATTGGAACGATACAGAGATTAGTAATATGGAACCTCAGATGCTTGCTAGATGGCACAACTGCTTGATTTTTAACAATATAGTGAATACTAGCATGGCCCCCCTCAGATACCTGTTCGGTAGCACAACTGCCTGATTTGGAAAAATACTGGCCATTATAGAGAACTATCCGAATGACCCGGGCAACGCCCGGGTTTTACCCGAATAAATGTTTTTATTCAAATACTATTCGTAACAATTATAAATTGGCGCCGTGGATGTCACTCTTGTGAAACGTCCCGCTCCAAACTTTGTGTCTGATAAGCGATATTTTTATAGAGAGATGATCTGACTTTGTGTCTTCTGCTTGAATGAATGTTTTTCTGTTAGAATTTTGTCCCTGCATACTAAAAATAAACTGACTTCACCCGTGGTCTTTGATTTTTGGAATTTTTCCCGATATGATTTTTTATCTGATAATCAAATATGATACAGAAATATTGTCATCATCATTTTTTAACTAAAAAAACAACTATTTATGCCCAGAACCTGTCAATTTCAATTTTTCTTGGCTAAAAATCCGATAAATATCTCTTCCAGATTTTTCTCTACGTCCTGTTAAAACACGTTTTACATGTACATTAGGTCAACTGATATTATCTCCCATCTTCACCGCTAGAGGCGCTGCTTGCAAGCGAAAGGGCAAATTTGCAACGCAATTTGCAAATAACTCGAAGAATATTCGGGATAGAGACCTGAAATTTTCACTATAAGTTTTTCCAGATTCTACTCTATATACTGTTAAAATTTCAGTCAGATTAGTTACGTATTGTGGACGTGTATAGCCGACATAGGAACAAACACACATACATACATACACTGACTTTTATATATATATAGGGATACTAGCATGGCCCCTCTGATACTTGTTCGGTAGCATAACTGCCTGATTTGGAACAATACAGAGAATACTAGCATAGTCCCTCAGATACTTGTTCTGTAGCATAACTGCCTGATTTGGAACAAGACAGAGAATACTAGCATAGTCCCTCAGATACTTGTTCTGTAGCATAACTGCCTGATTTGGAACAATACAGAGAATACTAGCATAGTCCCTCAGATACTTGTTCTGTAGCATAACTGCCTGATTTGGAACAAGACAGAGAATACTAGCATAGTCCCTCAGATACTTGTTCTGTAGCATAACTGCCTGATTTGGAACAATACAGAGAATACTAGCATAGTCCCTCAGATACTTGTTCTGTAGCATAACTGCCTGATTTGGAACAATACAGAGAATACTAGCATAGTCCCTCAGATACTTGTTCTGTAGCATAACTGCCTGATTTGGAACAAGACAGAGAATACTAGCATAGTCCCTCAGATACTTGTTCTGTAGCATAACTGCCTGATTTGGAACAATACAGAGAATACTAGCATAGTCCCTCAGATACTTGTTCGGTAGCATAACTGCCTGATTTGGAACAATACAGAGAATACTAGCATAGTCCCTCAGATACTTGTTCTGTAGCACAACTGCCTGATTTGGAACAAGACAGATAATAATAACATGACCCTTCTGATGCCTGTTTGGAAAAATACAGAGAAAAAAACATTGGTTTCGGGCTATGGCCCTCATCAGTACAGGGGCGGCTTCGATTTCATAACATCCTACGAGAGGACATATGAAATCGGTCGAATTTACCAAAAAGGTGGCAAGGGCCGATTTTCAGGCTGGAATACAATATAAAGTTGCGGTATTATGGTATTTACATATAATATCTTTGCATATATATCCTGCATATATTATTTATAAAAGAAAATGCATTGTGTTTATCACCAAATAAAATATTTTACTAATAGTGATGAGGAATGAGCCATTCAGATCAAAACAAACTTATATATAATGATTTCAGGTTGAGGCCCTCATCAGTATAGGTATAAATTGCCTAACTATTCACATATGAAAGATTTTTAACTTTTTTTGTTGTTGCATACATTCATTATCAAAACTTAAGGAAGTAATCTTTGATGGCACCGTCGTCTATTTTTTAATTTTTTTTTAAGGAGATAGAGAAAATTTTGTTCACACCTGGTTATCTTGTGTGTCTCCAATAAAGGTCACTGTGTATTAAATATCTTTCAGATTTATTGTCTGTATCCCGATATACAGCTAAAAAGTACAATTTACTTAAATTTTGTACATGAGTGTATATTGGATAGGATTGAACTGGGTAGAAAGTATTGATTCGTTGATATTTTAATCTTCGCGTCCGCTTGACAAAAACTAGAATTGTGATTTATATTGAGATAATATGAACGCGGTATAGTCAGTGGTATAGTTGTAGGCTTAACGTAGGTTCCGGGTTATGTTTGCAAGTATAGCTAGAGAGCTAGAGTTAGGGGTGTTTTAGAATAATTATATCTGTAAGTAGTACACAAGGGATTACTCCACAATACTTTACCTTCATCTATCTCTTGGTACTGTAACGTTACTAAAGAAATAAATATACATGCTTAACAAAATCTATAAGCAATCCAGGGCTAAGTTCTTTTGACTATTTTTTATTTATTCTTTCGGGCCAATATGCTCTTCAACAGGAAACCTAGAAGTATCACTTCCAGCCAATTATCACGTGTATAGCAAAATATAACGACGATTGAAGAGGAGTGTCTTATATGAATTTTATTCGCAAGCTTTCGGACGTCTTTCTACAGCCTTTACTTCTACAGGCCGTCATTGGAAAGCCTGTAGAAGGACGTCCGAAAACTTGCGAATAAAATTCATATAAGACACTCCTCTTCAATCGTCGTTATATTTTTCTATTTTTATTCGAAGAGTTTAATTTAGTCGATATCACGTGTATAATTGGCTGTAAGTCGTATTTCTAGGTTTTCTATTTAAGTGCATATTGGCTCGAAAGCTTGATAAATAAAAAATAGTCAAAATAACCTGGCCCTGGATTGCTTATAGATTTTGTTAAATTATAAAGGCAGGGATTAATATGTATTAAATTAGTAGGTACTTCTTGATAGTTAAGACATGGCCTAAAGTAACTGTGCCTAACCCCGACTCCTGGAGTCTACAGAAGTTGCCAACTATCCGAAAGGCCTAAAGAAGTAATACATGTAGTAACCTTCATATAGGATATCTCTTCAAATACCAGACAATTTCATTGTGGTTTCCACAAACGTCTTTTTCTCTATTTAATTACATGTCAGAATCATGACTAGTTGGGCCCACCCCAAACCACATCATTGACTGTGTTGACTCATCCATTGATGAGCTCAACTCATCCCCAGCGGAGACCATCAAAAGTCTAAAGCTCTACAAGCTTGATACCCTGATATGATTGAGTGGAGATAAGAAAAAAGAAGAAGAACATGTCAGAATATTATGTAGCAGAACGCCATCTATGAATTGAATGACTTTTTCTCAAGTTCTTGTTGTAAGACCAAAGAACATTTGTACATGGATCTCTGTAGTCCATATTTTCCCTAACCATCTCACAGTGTATCCCATAATATATTATAATGCATAACATTCTGATACAGTAGTAAAGCGCTCTGGATTAAATGGAGAATTGCTTCTTTAAGTACATGAACATCATCCTCCCGCAAATTTATGTTGTAAACTTGCCTGATAATCGGCCCCTACCACTTCACCAGCTTAAACGCCTTTTTGGTAAATTCGACCGATTTGATATATACATTGTTGCATCATGGCTAATGAACCTATTTTATTTTAAAATTTGTAATATTATTTTTAATATATTTTAAATTCAAATTTATATTTTATATTTATTTATTTTATTAAACAGAATGTATATTATCGAAAAGATAGCGGTTGCCTGGCCGGCATTCATATTTATATAAAAATAGACACTTCGGCCAGTTGGAGTTTTTTTTATTTTCTCAACGTTTCAACAAAAATCTTTTGTCTTCGTCAGGAGAAGCAAATAAAAATAAACATTTGGCAAGGCGTTAAAAATTGTTCTTAGGTTTGCAAGGGCGTTCTCACGTGATTCTTCGAATTTAGTACAACATCTAAAGCGCGAGTCAAAAACAAATATCAAACTCGTCAAAGACTATGATCTTGGAAATAAAAATATATAATAATAAAATTATAACAAATTAAGTAAAAATAAATAAATAAAGTAATATAATAATAATCACAAAGATTATTATATAGATTTATAACTATTATGTTCAATTTTTTATGTAGCTTATTAACTACTTTTTAAATTTAAAAATGAAGCATATTGTTGCGGAATATCTTCAAATAAAAGAAACTCCAACTGGCCGAAGTGTCTATTTTTATAAGAATATATATTATAAACAGAATATATGTATTATAGAATCATCATTTGTATTTAGGCACACTGTGTGACTTCACTGCTCTCTTTGATGTGAGAAATAAATTTATTATTCTGGAGGCTACTTAAAGTAGAGTTATCTCATTATTCCCTAATATAAATTTGTAGGATGGTTGAAACACGCTCTGGTAAGATGCAAGACCCGGCACAGGAGAGAATCAAGGTTGAAGAGTCTGCCAAGCCGCAAACTGGTGCAACAATATATATATTCGAGACTATTATAGACGCGTATGATTCTTTTAAAAATTAAACAATTTCTACTGTCCTTACTGCAATTGAAAAATTAATGGGAGGGCCTGGCTCATCAGTGGTCAACCCTCCCAGCGGTTTCGCCAGTTTATTGAATGGTAGATTAAACTGGCGAAAGCGTTGGGAGGGTTCACCACTGATGAGCCAGGCCCTCCCATTAATTTTTCCATCGCAGTGAGGGCAGTAGAAATTGTTTAATTTTTAAAAGAATCATACGTGTCTATAATAGTTTCGAATTTTAATAACAGATGGCGCGCTTATGCATGAAACTATCAAGCATAAGCTATTCGTCGCAATAAGGACAATATGAAGTTTGTTTTATTTGTAAAATAAAATTCCGTACTTAATAGTTATCAATGTGTCTCTAAGTGAGATCTTACACCATATAGCTGTCCTAATACCGGTGGTTTAGAAATATCGCAGAAGAACTCCTCTAGAAGCGCTAATCTAAGGTCAGCCCCACATAACGACAGAAAGGGGTAAAAAGCCTCCACAAGTAGCTTCCTATCTTATCTTGATTTTTTTTCAACTCCAAAGATAGGACACGAAGGGCCTCTTAAGAAAACATGTTTATTTGGAAGTCCTAATTTGATCTGTTACCTGTTCTACCTTGCTTCATCCTAGCGATAACTGCTCAGCTGGATTGAGAGATGTTTAGTGATGGAAGTGTATCAACACGCATCTGAACACATGCAGGTAAAAACTATGTCTAACAGACTTTCCTCTATAGAAATTTTTCTCTTGGTAAAGATGAGCTCTCTGTTCTCGTCGAAATATATGGATTCTGGATACGTCTTTTTCAATGACCCTTATTCTATAGATTTCTATATTTTTAGAAACATAATATACACGTATACATGGGCAAACGCGCTTAGATATTTACATTAAAACACCTATATATAATCCAACAAAAGAAAAAGAAAGGTCAACTATGCGACATGAACTCACAGAGAAGTATTAGGATGCATAGCGCGCCATCTGTTATGAATATTCGAAGACGCGTATGATTCTTTTGAAACTTAAACAATTTCTACTACCCTTAATTTTTCCATTGCAGTAAGGGCAGTAGAAGTTGTTTAATTTTCAAAAGAATCATATGTGTCTATTCGAATATTCATGACAGAGAAGTATCACAAAAACAATCACAAGACACAGAATGAAACATTATAAAGGAATGACAATACATCCAGATGGCACAAGAACCTACAGGACATGTAGCAATTGTCCTTATGTGGAACTAACACCTACCCACATATTCTCATGTCCGCAGCCTTACAGAAAATTGGCATGGACCCAGAACAGCAGCTTTACACACCCAAAATAGAGAACATTTCGACTGTTGTCATAGAGGTGCGCGCGGAGACATCTGAGGCTCTTCGTTGGACACAACAACAACGACATCTGTCTATATTTAAAAGCATGTATACAAAATAATGATCATGAAGCATTCAGGTAGATGAAATAATGCACAAATATAAATGTAATCACACAATCACTCTAAATCAATCTCACTCAAATTTACACAAACATCCATTAATACAAACAAACGCATACATACAGGGTCCATTATGAAAGTAATGAACATAATGTTATTGTGACTCGACGATAGATGGCAGCACGGTAAAACTGTGGGAAATGTGGTGGAGGGATATGCCCTTTCAATCCATCCGTTCGTCAGTTGAGCTCGAGCAGTGTGAGTGGAGATACATGCCTCCGCTTGAAGTGTGTTTTCAACTTTTGTAACATAGCGCGATGGAGCGTTCGCTTGAACAACGATACGCCATAAAGTTTTGCGTGAGGCTTGGAAAAAATGCAACCGAAACATTCCAGATGCTGCAAAAAGCCTTCAAGGACGATTGCATTTCAAGATCACAGTCTGGGAAGTGGCACAAGGCGTTCAAGGAGGGCCGGGAGGAGGTCGCCGACGAACCCCGTTCAGGACGCCCAACAACGGCCAGAACTGACGAGAACGTGGATCGTGTGCTCGAAGTTTTTCGTACCGACCGTCGATTAAGCATCCAACAAATTGCTGACACATTACACATGTCCACATTTGTGGTACATGGGATAGTGACCGAGGATCTGCAAATGCGTAAGGTCTGTGCAAAGCTTGTGCCGAAAGTGTTGACGCAAGACCAGAAAGAACTTAGAGTTTTGCGCTGTCAAGAATTGTTGGATTTGATTCAAAATGAACCGGACTTTCTGAACTCTGTAGTAACCGGAGACGAATTCTGAATGTTTGAATACGACCCAGAGTCGAAAAGGCAGAGCTGTGCATGGCACACAAAATCATCCCCACGCCCCAAGAAAGCGCGAATGGGCAAGTCGCGCATCAAAACGATGATCATTGTCTTTTTTGACATCCGAGGAATAGTCCATTGTGAGTTTGTACCGCAAGGACAAACTGTAAACTCAGCCTTTTACCTGGAGGTGCTCAGGAGATTGAAACGCCGGATCGCACGCGTGAGGACTGACATTAAAGACATGGTCAAGCTCCACCATGAAAATGCCACCAGCCACACAGCCTTCATCATTACCAACTTCCTGGCCCGGAGCAACACCTCGGTGATCCCTCACTCCCCTTACAGTCCCGACTTAGCTCCATGTGACTTCTTTTTGTTTCCGCGACTCAAGAGAGAGATGAAAGGAAAACATTGGGAAACCGTGGAAAATATCCAACACCATGTTACAACGTTCCTGAGAAGCATTCCTGACGAAGAGTTTCAGGGTGCCTTTCAGGCGTGCCAAACGCGTCTCCGCAAGTGTTTTGACGCAGGAGGAATGTATTTTGAAGAATATTGAACATTTGCACAAATTACGATCAATAAATGTATTTTGCCAGTAAATGCTCATTTCTTTCATAATGGACCCTGTATATACAAACAAAGAACCACAAACATACACATGTGTATATGCTCTTTTCCTTTATGGATAATAATTGGTTGTTTTTCTTTTGCACACAAACAAATGAAATAATGTTGCTATTTATTCTATAAAAATTCGAAACTATTATAGACGCGTATGATTCTTTTAAAAATTAAACAATTTTACTGCCCTTACTGCAATGGAAAAATTAATGGGAGGGCCTGGCTCATCAGGGGTGAATCCTCCCAGAGGTTTCGCCAGTTCAATCTACCATTCAATAAACTGGCGAAACCTCTGGGAGGGTTCACCCCTGATGAGCCAGGCCCTCCCATTAATTTTTCCATTGCAGTAAGCGCAGTATAAATTGTTTAATTTTTAAAAGAATCATACGCGTCTATAATAGTTTCGAATTTTCATAACAGATGGCGCGCTAATGCATCATAAATTTTATTATATAGTCACATATTTCATAATTCAAGCACCAAAATAATAAACTTTGAGAAAAACGTGTTGGCTAATTGGAAAATTTTTGAATGAGAGATCATCGCACATCAAATACAGTTTGTTATTTCAACTTTCAAAACGTTGATATCTCGGGCTTCTTGACAGCAAGTCACTAAAACTTGGAGAGTTTACTTACACAAGCGAATTTTTCGTTTACACAATGGTCTTTCATTAAAATTCGTGAAATATTCTATAAAAGTGTTTGCAAATATAAAATTCTATACCGCATCAAGAGCAGAATGAAACTAGCTATACTGTAAGTGCAAGAAGTGGCACATGAATGATTAGTCAAGCTTTTCCTTATAAGGTTACAGTTCCTCTATATGGCGCCAACGGATGAATTTGAACCTAAAATATATTAAGCCACTTATGCTTCATAATGAGACATTATACACTCATGGACAAAATTTAAGGAAGTTGTACCTTTCAGCATGTATATCGGGGTTCAGACAATAACTATGAAATATATTTGATATACAATAACATTTATTGAAGACACGCGAGATAACCAAGCGTGAACAAAATTGCCTCTGTCTTCTTAAAAAAATAGAAGGACGGCAACATCAAAATATGTAACTTCCTTAAGTTTTATCCATGAGTGTATTTTTGTCTATGATTATGTAACAAAAATACGATCCAGTAATGGTCTGATGTCCTTAAAACTCATATTCCCATCAATGATTACCGAAAACTCTGTTATAAGCCATATACAATCAATATATTAGATCCTATTCTATTTGAGTGCTCCAGTATATTGGCGAAGAAAGAGAGACGTTCTTCTTAGAAGTAAGACAGCCAACTTACCTCAGTGCAAAGTATTTTAACCAACGCCATATCAAGTCGAATGGCTGCTCTGTCCCTGTATAACTTTTATAGAGCAGTAATTTTTCCATTGCAATAAGGGCAGTAGAAATTGTTTAATTTCAAAAAGAATCTTACGCGTCTAAAATAGTTTCGAATTTTCATAACAGATGGCGCACTAGTGCATCATAATATAAATGTTCTAATAAAAGCAGTAAGTAGGAAAAAGAACTTAGAATCATCGTTTTCATCTCTACTACATGATGGTTATTGATCATTGTGAGGATATCGTTGTAAGTCGGCAATGAGAGAGGAGAATCTGTGTAAGACTGGTGTCTGAAATAGAGACTTTGCGTGTATTGGATTTCAAGCTTGTTGCGTTGTGTATTATGCATCAGTTAGTCTAATTTGTTCCTACGGAGGTTGTTCTGGCCAAATGCCAGTTGACCTATCTTGTCAGCCAGCCATCAGTTTATATCCTTGGACAGCAGATAACCTCTCGGAGACTTTAATATCACGACGGTGACAAATCTGGATGTCTCAGTTGTTGAGGACTTTTCTGTCAATAACTAGGTGTTTAACTCGGAAGAACGTACGCATATACAGGATGGCTCATAAGTCCCGAAAACTTTTATTTTTTTATTAAAAATAAAAGGGTTCGGAACTTATGAGCCTCCCTGTATATCAGTGTTGGGCAAATATTAATTAAAATGATTTATTAAAGATTAACAATTGATTAATTGTTAATTGTAATTTTCACAATTAACAATTAATCAATTGTTAATTACACTTTTCTAATTAACAATAAATTAATTGTTAATTGCACTTCAATTTAATTGAAAAATAATTTTTCAATGCCCAACACTGCATTTCAGTACCACTCTCTTCTCGAACATGCTGTCCGACAATTTGTGACTCTTTGGCAGATTTGTCATTGTCGCAAAAGAAAAAAGGCGTTCAACTGCAGCTGACGATGGTAAAGGTGTGTTGTATTTAATAAAAACACTTTTTATCTCAGGCAGTAAAACAATAATAAACAATAAGAGGAGCCTCTTGTGTAAATTTCTTTATTACCGCAAGCTTTCGAACAGAACGTTCTTCAACGGGCGTGGATAGTAAAAACGTACTAACGTTAGTACGTTTTTACTATCCACGCCCGTTGAAGAACGTTCTGTTCGAAAGCTTGCGGTAATAAAGAAATTTACACAAGAGGCTCCTCTTATTGTTTATTATTGTTTTAATGATCGTGATTTTAAGAGTTTAATTTCTACAATCTCAGGCAGTGTTGGGCAAATATTAATTAAAATGATTTATTAAAGATTAACAATTGATTAATTGTTAATTGCACTTTTCTAATTAACAATTAATTAATAAACAATCAATTAATTAATTAATTGTTAATTGCACTTCAATTTAATTGAAAAATAATTTTTTAATGCCCAACACTGCTGTATATAATAGGAAAATGGTCAGGTGTTGGTTAATATTAAAAAAGCATATTCTGATCGCTTACATGGGCAATGTCATAGCGCCATCTAGTGGAATAAATATTAATTAATTTGGTCAACCTCGTTTTCTTCAAGAAAATCCAACCACGAACGCGTTTCGGGCTGTTGGCACTCGTCGGCGTGGTGCAGACTGTAACTCAGCGATCAAAAAATTTGGTCCGAGAGACACACACACACACACACACACACTTCCTGATAAATTAAGAAATTTTAGAAATAAAGTTTTTTTTCTGGTTGTGTTTCTAATCTATAATCCAATTTGTATCTCACACACTATGTATTTATTTAGATGTGGTCTTCTTGTGTTTTTCTTATCTATGATCTAAATTGTACCTTATTATATTCTCACTGATTTATTTAAACATTTTGACTTTTTTTATTTCGATTGTTTATTGATAATCTTATGGACTTTTTTTCCTTAGGACGTGGCGCTGGTAGCTTTATCGGCGGGATGATCATGAGCGACTATGGAGCCCATATTGCCTTCCGTGTCATGGGCATTTCTTCAGGCATCCTCGCCGTCATGTACGCCCTGGCCCACTACACCTACCTACGGGACCTCAAGAACCTGACGGATGATGGTAAGTCCTTGGTTCTATGACAACTTACATTACAGTAAAACCCCTCTATAGCGAACCCCAATAGGTCTAAACCTGTGGTTTTCAACCGCTACGACCCATGATCGAATCCTGCATTTGGCACTTTTTTTTAATTAAAAAAAAAATCTCCAGTGCCCCCCGATTCTTTCAAAAGTCCAACCCCACTAGCGAGTGCAAGTAACCAAACGGGATTTTGGCATATTTGTAAGTGCAAAAGTCGAACTGCTTTTCACATGTGTAGACATGTGGTGCTACTTAGGGTAAAAGCATAACTACTAACTACCTACCATGATTGTCATGGCTTGTATCACATGTACTAGGGATAATAATTTTTAAAATGAATTTCCACGGCGGGCTGCCGACAGTTTATACATCTGCTTACGACTTCAAACATATCTTAAATATTAGAATGCCCTCGGACAAATGATATTTACACATTTGAATATCACTTATATTTCTTATTAATATCGCTTAGTTAATATCACTGGACACTTTATTTTTCCGTTCATCATTACTCTTCACAATTCATCCTTTCATACTTCATCCTTAAGGTTAGAAATAATCGTTATTTCTCCTTGAAATAAATTTCGATTTTTCGTTCAAAAGAAACACATGCGGGATAATTTTCAAATATCGTTCTACAATCATAAGCCGCATTATATTGTAATATAATCTCCATATAGCTCTAATGTTTTATTGTGTGCGTTGTATTATTATATAGATTTATAATGTATAAGAACTCAATATGATACAAGAGTAGAGTAGCTGGTCGGAACTTTTATTTAATTATCCCATTGTATACAAGGTCAACAACAACAAAAGGCTTTATTAAGACCTTTTAGTCTTATGCAGATTCTCCAAGTAGAAATGTAGTGGGTACATGGAGGAAAAACATTAATAGTACCATAATGGTAATATAATATTTATATACTAGCGGATGTGTACCCGGCTTCGCCCGGGTTTTATCCGAGTGAAAGTTTGCCTAACGAATATTATATATTATGAAGTATAATAAACAATGTTAAAGATTAGTTTTAATTATTAATCAAGATTGTGTGTGAATATGTGAGAAAGATGTAATATCGTTGTTGTTTTCTTGGCCGACTGTTTTACATATGGTGTTATCTTAAAATTGCTTGTTTTGAATATTTTTTTAGATTGAGATTATTAGCTAGTATGTAAAAAAGTTAACTCTGTTGAATTTTTTTTTGTATTTATATATAAATAAAATTAACTCTGTTGATTTTTTTGTATTTAATCGATAACACCGAAGTTACGCATGTTAATGTTAGGAAAAATATTTTGATGTTAAGCAAAACCTGCTCCATCTCGTTTTACATAAATGTTGAAAATTTGGTCGAAATTGATGCATTGTAACGAAAGTTTTTAGCGAACAACACTTATGAAATTTCCATTTTATTAATATAGATAGGAAAAATTATATAAAGACAATCAAGCTAAAAAATAGATTAGTCTGGGTAAATTGAAGGAAATGAAATTTATTATACATGGATTTACCACAGATTCACCGCAAATGAAGATAAAAAAGCAAAAGCTAACCGCAATCAATATTTAGATAATGGAATTTATACATTATAGCATACAAGGTCATAAAGACTGAATTCATGAATCAAAAAGTCCATTAGTGTCCATGATGGGGAGCTGATGTCGTTGGTTGGCTATCCAGGGGCACCACATGACAGTCAGACTTTGCCCCCATGGTTGAAGATTAATTTGGCGAAACCGCTGAGAGGGTTCGCCACTGATGTCCACTCATCTAATATTTATTTATAAAATAATGCAACAGGTTTCTGGAGATGAGTTTCTTTTCATTATCTATTTCATTTTCAAGTTTTTGGGAATTTCCACCTTTCTACAGGAGTACAAAACGAACAATAATGAAATGCCGTTAGATACTAACTAAATTTATATATATATATATATACTAGCCGAATGACCCAGGCAACGCCCGGGTTTTACCCGATTAAATGTTTTATTCAAATACTATTCGTTACAATTATAAATTAGCGCCGTGGATATCACTCTTGCGAAACGTCCCGCTCCAAACTTTACCTGTACATTAGGTCAGCTGATATTACCTCCCATCTTCACCACTAGAGGGGCTGCTCGCAAGCGAAAGGGAAAATTTGCAAATAACTCGACGAATATTCGGGATAGAGACCTGAAATTTTCACTATAAGTTTTTCCAGATTCTGCTCTATATACTGTTAAAATTTCAGTCAGAATAGTTACGTATTGTGAACGTCTATAGCCGACAAACATACATACATTCATACACTGACTTTTATATATATAGTGGCTATATTTTGCATATTACTTGTTATTTTCTATCATCACAGTGAGGTCTGTAAAGAAGTCGGTGGACGAGTGGTTAAAACCCTCAATTCCCAACAGCCATGAACCGGGATCTAATCCCGTATTAGACACTTTTTTTTTCTGTGAAGAACCTGTTCATATATTCTCATGTAAATAACATAAGCTAGGTTGCTCATTTTGAGTGGTACTTAATAAAGTTATTTTGGAACAGGCATATCTGTAGATGGGTAGCTATTATGATTTATATAATAAAAACATAAGAGTGCTAAAAAATATACTCCATTTTCTATTGTTCAGTTAAACTGATCCTGTTTGGCGTCCAGTCAAATCCAAGGACTACCAAGAGAAGAGCGATCCTGGGGAGTCCCTGGACCCCATGATCATCAAGCTGTCCCCGCTGGACAACCACAAAGAAGAGAAGGCAAACGGCGGTCTTCTAGCTGCGTCTACCAACTCCATAGATGCCGTAGCGTTAGACGAAAGGACCTGCCCTGTATGAGGGTTTTACACTATATCTTCATACATACCTATATATTATACACATATGTATAGCTCTATATAGATCTTATTATTCTATAGAATTATTATACCATTGTATCTATTTATTTATCTAGAAATTGTGTTTTTTAGATATTCTCTCCACACACATACTGAAGGTTTTCATTCTATCGAGCAATGTTCGCAGTTATACATCTTGTACAGGGATGCATTTATTGTTGGTGAAGTGCATTGGTGCGGTCCGGTGTAGAATGTACACACTTCCTGTTAGGAAAATTGAATAACTTCGAAAAAACGGTTTACAAGGATAGTTTGTTTGTGAACGCTCATATATTTGCCATTAGTTTTCATCTCCTTAATTTATACTTAATTGGAGCCTTCAAATATATTGAATCATTAATATGAAGAGAAATACTTTTAATGAGGTTTTTTAAAATGGATTCATATGTTCTATATACCCAATGTGTGTGCTATTTTCCAAATAACTTGGTGGAATATCTTGAATTCATAAATGTAAATACATATAGACAGTACTTTTGAGATGAAAGTATAAATACCCCCTACAGAGATGGAGTGCAGAATTGAAAAACGATATCGATGTCAAAAAAAAGGTTATTAAACAAGTATACCATCATTATATGTAATTGTGAATCTACAGTGATGGATCCATGAGGAGCTACTTGCTCACGCACTTTGTCATTATTTTCTTTGAAATTTGTACGAAAGTACATAATGATATTTAAACACTCAGATTTTTTGGAGTAATGTGTCTAATATGCAATGTTCGCTATGCAAATTAATTTCATATTTTGAAAAACTATCGAAATATTCGTCTGCGAACCCTATCTTGATGCTAATAGAGGATCTTCTATAGCGTACTGAGGTTAAGTGCTCGGCATACAGTTAGAGGGCCGATAGAGACGTTTGAAATAGTTGGATTTCAATTTTTAACTAAAATCCTATTTTTATACCTTGAAGATAGCGGTTGCCTGGCTGGCATTCATTGTTCTTGAAAATAACAGACACTTCGGCCATTCGCAACTACAATTTTCCTCTTATTCCAGCACCTCTTCTTATTCTCGAATGCCCATCCATAAAAATAATTTCTTCACCCAATGTTCTCTTCACAAATCCATTATTTCGAAAATAGATATGATTTCTAGAGAATTTGAAAGATAATAGGATATAGGAATGCTTTCTTTAAAAATGGTTTAATTCAAAATGGTTTAAAAGGAATATGTTGTGTGTATACGGTTTGACTTAATGTGATTTTTAAACCAAAGCATTCTTTATCTATCCAAAATAATTTTGCCACCCAATTTTCTCTTCACAAATCCCATTATTTCGTAAATAGATAATTGTTAGAGAATTTGAAAGATAATATAAGATGGGATTTTTTTTTTGTTTAATTCAGAATGGTATAAATGGAATATGTTGTGTGTATATGCTTTAACCTATGAGATTTGAAAACCAAAGTTTTCTTTATTCAACAGGCATGGAACAAACCTGAAAGATGTTTGTAGACGAGAAGTGAAGTTAATCAATTCAATTACTTTCAGCGTCCTTACACAAATATGTCAATTAAAAATGAAACATCGGTAAAACCATTTGTCCGCTTATTTTTTCTTGTACAAATCCGCATAGGATGTTTATGAAGAAAAATCCATTTCCAGCTGATTTATATTTAAACTAAAATGTTGTATCATTTATTATATGTTTAAAATTGAAACACACTCTATTGCCATTTTCTGCTTTAAATATTTAGCGAGGACCAATTTGTACAATGATAAAGGAGATATTGGAAAGTGTAGTTTATCAGTGGTGAACCATCTGAGCGGTTCATCAGATAGAAGTTGGGAACAAGCACACATGCCATACTGGTAAAGGTTTACCACTGCCAGGCTCTCCTATTTCTTCAGTTGGAATTATTTATAGATAAAAACCGGGTTCTACATGAGCGTATAATTATCCTAATATATAAATGAGAAAACTAAATAGTTTAAATTTATTATAACAAATGGTGCATCATGCGCTAATTGTTTCAAATTATTTCATTTTTAACAGATTCATCCACAGTACCATTAAAAACTTGTATCATTTACCTTATTGCACTTCTGTTACAAATGCCTTAGTTATTTCCTAATGTGTTTTGCATAGCGATGTTTTCATATATAGTTAAAATTATTCAATAGCTAGTAATTGTATCAACATCTTATGGATATTCTTTAAATATAATATAGAGATTTACTTCATTCTTTTATTTATATATATTCTCTATTTTGTTCCTTTTAAGCATTTGAATGAAGCATTTATATGTGCCAAATATTATTTGAAACCTTTGTGGCATTTACTATGAGGTAAATTGTAAATAGTACTGTACATGCCTTCTTCACTTGGTAAGTTACACTGGACACATTGAGATATAAAAAATACGAGGTGTTTTCTTTCGTTCTTTATTTCCACATGCACATACACCTGAACGCATGTCTCCTCTTCTCCCACATGTACATACATTTACACTCATGGACAAAACTTAAATGGAAAGTCGTTATTGTCGTAAGTTGTCTATTTGTTTAAGGAGACAGGCAATTTTGTTCACACTTGGTTATCACGTGTGTCTTCAATAAAGGTCACCATGTATTAAATATCTTTCAGAGTTATTGTCTGAATCCCGATATACATGCTAAAAGGTACAACTTCCTTAAGTTTTGTCCATGAGTACATACGCTATATATTTTAAATTTTATTTTGATAGAAGGAAGAATTTGTGGATTTTATTTCCTTTCTCTCTGCTCGGAGAGAAGAGTTAATCTGCCACAACATGGGACAAAAAGAACATTTTTCAGCAAGCTTCTCGTCCTCTATATAAAATTTAAAATAAATAGATATACACTTTTTTCATTAATGTTCCAGTTATAGAAGAAACATGATGATAGAGTTGTGTTGACAAAAGTTCTACTGTTCTATAGGCTGAGTATAATTACTACTGAAAGTAACTAGGAGACTGAAGGAAATGAAGTAGCATCAAAATAAATATGCTAACAAAAAGCAATAACGCGCCATCTATACATATAAAATGAAAGGATTTAAAAGCACGAATGTTTCTTTTATACATAATACAAACTTCATGCAAAATACATGCAAATATTTGAATGTAATTCTACTGTCCTATAAGCTTATGTCCATAGTTCTCTTGAAAACCATTTCTGAGATTCCATCCTTCAGTGCTGCGTATATAAGCAGAATCGTCCAATACAGTATTAGAGCTCTGAGAAGCGGTCTGGTGGATTAAATTGGCGAAACCGCTGGGAGGGTTCACCACTGATGAGCCAAGCCCTCCCAATATATTTTTTCATCGCAGTAAGGGCAGTAGAAGTTTGTATTATGTATAAAAGAAACATTCGTGCTTTTATATCCTTTCATTTTATAAAAATAAATATGATCGCATTGATTCAGGATATTACCAAACTTATTTAATCTTGATACTTTTAGAATTCAATCTATTAAATATATGGGACATGCTACACGTAAATAAAAATGAAAAAAAAATTAAATGGTATTTGTATTAAAAATAAAATATGTATATCCTGACCGCTTGCTCACCTGAGCGCATTTTAGGTGACGGAGCACCATCTAGTGAAACAAAAATCAACTAAAGGCTGATTTAGGCTTGTTCGTTAATATTTGGCCAACCACAATTTTCTTTATAAATCAAGAAAAGCTGACCATGAACGCGTTTCGAGCTGTTAGCCCTCACCAGCGTGGTGCAGGCTTTAATTTAAGCTATATGTATGTAATAGAAACTATTCAGAACAGTGCTTATTTGTGTGGGATCAATACACTTTATTTTCTTCCAATATTTTGTGTGGCCACTCGTCATAACTTCCTCGGGGAACAAAAATGTTTTTTAGAGGCTGGATGCTAATACTTGAATGTAATTCTACTCTCCTATAAGCTCATTTCCATAGTTTCCTTGAAAACCATTTCTGAGATTCCACCCTTCAGTGCTGCATATACAGGGTGCGGTAGATAAGTAATGAGACTGGCCGCCGCGCGGCGCCCCAGTCGCTCGCAGTGCGTTCTCCACCTGCAGGTCACGTGGTGTGTGTGGGGGATCTGAGCTAACAATAGAACCGGTTCGCAGTCGCGTCGTAGCTCTGGCGCAGTGAGGGTCGAGCTTCGCGTATTACGTTGTTTGTGTGCCCGTGACACTTGCGAGTGCTCACCGCCGAACAAAAGCAACGACGAGTGGACGTTTGCCGTGAGATGTTGAATGAATTGGAAAATAATCCAGACTTTTTAGACAACGTAGTAACAGGCGACGAATAGTGGACATTCCAATTCGACCTGGAGACGAAAGCCCAGAGCTCGGAGTGGCACACACCGGCATCCCCGCGGCCGAAGAAAGCAAGAATGCCAAAGTCCCGAGTCAAGACAATGCTGATTGTGTTTTTCGACAAGCGGGGTTAATTCACAAAGAGTTTGTCCCTCAGGGAAACACTGTTAATGCTGAATTCTACAAAGAAGTCCTTCGGCGATTGCAACAAAGCCGTCAAACGGAAGCGACAGGACCTTGCTCAACGCTGGCGTCTCCACCACGACAACGCTCCGGCGCACACAGCGTTCCTCATGACCTCCTATTTGACCCGAATTGGAGTTGAAGTATGAGTCCTCCTGATTTCTTCCTATTTCTGAAGGTAAAAAGATGCCTGAAGGGTCATCGTTTCGACGATATCCCGAACATCCAACGTGCTGTCATGAAGGCACTAACTGGGATAACTCAACGGACTACAGTGGGGCCTATGAAGCTTGGAAAACGCGCTGGCAACGTTGTGTCGACGCCCAAGGCGAGTTCTTTGAAGAATATTAACGTTTTGTACAAATCGGATCAATAAATTTGTTTTTCTAGACTGAGTCTCATTACTTATCTACCGCACCCTGTTTAAGCAGAATCGTTCAATACAGTATTAGAGCTCTGAGAAGCGGTCTGGTGGATTAAATTGGCGAAACCGCTGGGAGGGTTCACCATTGATGAGCCAAGCCCTCCCAATATATTTTTTCATCGCAGTAAGGACAGTAGAAGTTTGTATTATGTATAAAAGAACCATTCGCGCTTTTAAATCCTTTCATTTTATATGTATAGATGGCGCGTTATTGCTTTGTGTTAATATATAACTCTGCTAATTTAAAATCTTAATGTCAAGAATAAACAAAAGCAGTTTTGTGTTCCCCGAGTAAGTTTGCTGAGTTATATATTGGAAGAAAAATAAAATATATTGATCCAAAATACACATGTTCTGAATAAATGAAATATGGATTTCGCAATTTTTGAACAAATAAAGACTATATATAGCATTTTTTTTACAAATAAAACGACCATCTCCGGTATTTATTGAGATAGGAGAAAATTGGGACGGCCTTGCTGACCAGTAGTGAGCAATTTAATCTACCAGAACGTTCTAATAAACAACCAATACAATAGGAGAGCGGTAGATTTATCTGGCGAAACCAATGGGAAGGTTCGCCACTGAAAAGCCAGTCTCTACCAAAATCTTTCTATCTTAGCAATAAGGACAGTAAGGGAAGTTATTTTATTTGTTAATTTTCTTTTAAATCGTCAAAATACAGTATAACCTCTTTAATTTAACTGGCTGTAATTCAACACTTACTAGAATTAAAATAACAGGTTTCTGAAGATGAGTTTATTTAAGTAGTCTCAAGCTTTCCCTGCCCTTATACAGGAGCACATAATAAAACACCATCAGATACTAACTAATTATATACATATAGAGGTTTGGCTAGATTTTGCATATTGCTCTTGATGTTAGAATATTTTATTCAGTTAGTTTGTATTCACGTGTTGACTACTTTTTTTTTCGAAAATCCAATTCAAATCTACTTCAATTTAGCCGACTATAATTCAACACTGACTTTAATTCAACAGGAAGAACTTGTGCCTTGAATCATTGAACTAAAGAGGATTGATTATACGATAATAACAAGGCGAAGGAAGACGAGTATCTTTATTGGTGCATAAGAGTGAGCTTTCGGGCAAAAGCCCTTCGACTGGCAAGATATAACGACACTATGAACGACATCGATGGCTGTAGAGAATATATACACATATTAATTTACATAAATATAGAAAAAAGCATGCAAATGGGCAATTTAACTATTTGTAAAAATGAGAGGTAAAAAATAAAAATGGAAAAAATGAAATAGAAATCCTATAGGGTAATAGAAGAGATGCCAGAACATTAGCTGTAGGAAAGAAATATTAATGAGGCATAATATATGGCTGCAATGGGATATAAAGTATATAAAAGAGAAATTTATACATAAAGGCCAGGAGAGCTTGACATGTTTCAGGGAGGTCAATATTTTACAGTTAAATACAAGGGGGAGGTTTAAATAAAGGACAGGAGAGGATGATAGGCTTCTGGAAGTTCTATTTTTCTATTGATGCTATTTAGTTTGTGGGATACTATTGATTCTAAAATGAGTCTTTGGTGTAAGATATGTATGTGGCTGTAATGTATGGTGGGGTTGTTGATGTTGAACGTGTGGCCCGTGGTCTGCATATGTTGGTAAATGAGGGACTTGGTATCTTGACGGGAAATATTGCGGGAATGTTCAGTCATCCTGATGGATACAGATCTACCCGTCTCACCGACGTAAGTGGCAGGGCACTGTTCGCATGAGACGGAGTAGACTGCACCCACAGAACGAAGGGGGGCAGGAGGAGCTGAGGACTTAGTATGAGGGTGACGGAGGGATGAAAGAAGGTTCGGGGAGTTTTTATATATGGTACGGATGCCATAGGATTTGAGTTTTCTGGCTATATCAACAGAGGAGGGGGAGTAAGGGAGAAAACACAATGATCTGTATGTCATGGAAGGATTGGAGGATGCAGGTGTGTAAGTATATTTGTTAATGAACCAGAGTGGAAAAGAAGCCATGGAGAGCTGGGTTATAATGCGATTTCTTTCTATTATTTTAAAGATGTCTATGGAACAATGGGTGGATATTCTTTTTGTAAGAGTTCTAACAATATTGATTTTATGGGAGGTGGGGCAGTGAGAATTGTAATGAGTGTAGCAGGGGGGGCATTGTTTTTTATGATAAACTGTAGTGTGAAATGAGGATGGGGTGCGGATAATTAAGATGTCTAGGAATGGGAGAACATGGTTAGTTTCAGTTTCTAGAGTGAAGAAAATATCTTGGTTGTAATTATTAAGGGTTGATAGTATGAAGCTCTCCTGACCTTTTTTGCATACACAGAAGACATCATCAATGTACCTGCGCCAGAACTGGATATCTGTTGGGAGGGTATGAGTAATCCAATTATCTATTCTAGTCATGACAATTTCGGCAATAATGGTAGATAGAGGGCTGCCCATTGGGGAGCCCCTGAACTGTCTGTAATGGTGCTGTAGGAATGAGAATGTGTTCATGCTTAAGCATGTTTTGGTAAGTTGGACTATGGTTGAGGAAGTGTGGGAATCGACATTTTGAGATTGAAGGAAATGAGTCAAGCCATCTGTGATGAGCTGATGAGGAAGACAGAGGTAGAGGGAGGTGACGTCGAAGGAGCACATAGTGTAGGCGGGGTCTGGTTTAAGAGTTGTTAATTCATTAATGAAGTGTGGGGTGCTGTTAATAGAAAGGGTATTATTATAATTGGTTAATAGAGGGGAGAGGAAGCTGGAAAGATATTTAGCCAGAGGGTAAGCGGGGGATAAGTGATAGGCTATGATGGGGCGGAGGGGTACTTCAGGTTTATGTATTTTGGGGAGGCCGTAAGCACCATTACAGACAGTTCAGGGGCTCCCCAATGGGCAGCCCTCTATCTACCATTATTGCCGAAATTGTCATGACTAGAATAGATAATTGGATTACTCATACCCTCCCAACAGATATCCAGTTCTGGCGCAGGTACATTGATGATGTCTTCTGTGTATGCAAAAAAGGTCAGGAGAGCTTCATACTATCAACCCTTAATAATTACAACCAAGATATTTTCTTCACTCTAGAAACTGAAACTAACCATGTTCTCCCATTCCTAGACATCTTAATTATCCGCACCCCATCCTCATTTCACACTACAGTTTATCATAAAAAACAATGCCCCCCCTGCTACACTCATTACAATTCTCACTGCCCCACCTCCCATAAAATCAATATTGTTAGAACTCTTACAAAAAGAATATCCACCCATTGTTCCATAGACATCTTTAAAATAATAGAAAGAAATCGCATTATAACCCAGCTCTCCATGGCTTCTTTTCCACTCTGGTTCATTAACAAATATACTTACACACCTGCATCCTCCAATCCTTCCATGACATACAGATCATTGTGTTTTCTCCCTTACTCCCCCTCCTCTGTTGATATAGCCAGAAAACTCAAATCCTATGGCATCCGTACCATATATAAAAACTCCCCGAACCTTCTTTCATCCCTCCGTCACCCTCATACTAAGTCCTCAGCTCCTCCTGCCCCCCTTCGTTCTGTGGGTGCAGTCTACTCCGTCTCATGCGAACAGTGCCCTGCCACTTACGTCGGTGAGACGGGTAGATCTGTATCCATCAGGATGACTGAACATTCCCGCAATATTTCCCGTCAAGATACCAAGTCCCTCATTTACCAACATATGCAGACCACGGGCCACACGTTCAACATCAACAACCCCACCATACATTACAGCCACATACATATCTTACACCAAAGACTCATTTTAGAATCAATAGTATCCCACAAACTAAATAGCATCAATAGAAAAATAGAACTTCCAGAAGCCTATCATCCTCTCCTGTCCTTTATTTAAACCTCCCCCTTGTATTTAACTGTAAAATATTGACCTCCCTGAAACATGTCAAGCTCTCCTGGCCTTTATGTATAAATTTCTCTTTTATATACTTTATATCCCATTGCAGCCATATATTATGCCTCATTAATATTTCTTTCCTACAGCTAATGTTCTGGCATCTCTTCTATTACCCTATAGGATTTCTATTTCATTTTTTCCATTTTTATTTTTTACCTCTCATTTTTACAAATAGTTAAATTGCCCATTTGCATGCTTTTTTCTATATTTATGTAAATTAATATGTGTATATATTCTCTACAGCCATCGATGTCGTTCATAGTGTCGTTATATCTTGCCAGTCGAAGGGCTTTTGCCCGAAAGCTCGCTCTTATGCACCAATAAAGATACTCGTCTTCCTTCGCCTTGTTATTATCGTATAAGTTCATTCCAGGATTGATTATACAAGGTAGGATCAATAAATAAGGTGAATTATAATTTATTAAAAAAAAATAAGAACGATATTAAAAATTAGGACTTGATTTATTCAAAATAATCACCTTGGCTTTCTATACATCGTCTCCATCGTTCTGGCAACTTGTAAATACCCTCTTTATAGGCACTCTTAGGAAGCGTGTGAAAAAAATCTTGCACCACTTTCTAGACATCTTCATCCGAGTCAAATCGCTCTTTCCCTTTAACTCCTTCTTTAGTAGTCCAAAAAGGAAATAGTCAGAGGGGGCTAGGTCTGGACTATATGCAGGATGTTCTAAAACTTCAAAACCTAATTTAATGATTGTAGATACAGTTTAACATGATGTATGCGGCCTTGCATTATCATGAAGGAAGAGAACACCTTTACTAAGCTTCCCTCTTCTTTTGTTTCTTATACCGGGCTTTAGCTTATTTACAAGAATGTCACAATAAAGGTCGCTGTTCATACGTTGCCTTGAGGATAAAAAATCAAGACAGATTGGTCCATCAACATCCCAAAAAATTGTTAACAAAACTTTACCGGCCGAACGTTGAGACCTGAGGAACATGTAATTCGTCCATTTTTGAACTCGTTAACCCATTTATAAATGTTTTTCTGAGACAAACAAGACTCATCATAGATATTTTTCATTCTTTGGCATATTTGAGATGTTTGAATACCTTCTGCATTCAAGAAACGAATAACTGCACGTTGTTCAAGCGTGGTGCAATCCTTCAAGGGAGCTTCCATTTTAGTTTATTTATAAGTCTCGCGCCGCGCGTGGGAAAAAAGAACAGAACACCTTAAATAGTCTCTCGATGTAATATTTTAATATTCTGTGGTTTAAATTATTTTTGCTTTTTTAGTTTTTAAGAAATAAGATAATTCACCTTATTTATTGATCCCCCTTTGTAGTTTCTATTCTCATATTTCCATCTATACAATTTTAAAAGAAAATTGTACCATTTCAATAAAAGAATAAATCACAGAAGTCCAAAAACCATTTAGAATGTTGGTTACAGTGTCACTTAAGTAGGTCAAACCAATATCCAAAAGGAAATCCTGACAAGATAGCTTTATGGACAAATAGAGCAAATAATTTGATAAAATAATCCCTTGTTTTTGTTGTTGTGTCCAATGAAGAGCCTCAGATATCTCCTTGCATCTCTATCACAGCAGTCATAATATCCTCTATCTTGGGTGTGTAAAGCTGTTGTTCTGGGTCCTTTCTGTTGTTGTTGTGTCCAATGAAGAGCCTCAGATGTCTCCATGCATCTCTATCACAGCAGTCATAATATCCTCTATCTTGGGTGTGTAAAGCTGTTGTTCTGGGTCCTTTCTGTTGTTGTTGTGTCCAATGAAGAGCCTCAGATGTCTCTGTGCATCTCTATCACAGCAGTCACAATATCCTCTATCTTGGGTGTGTAAAGCTGTTGTTCTGGGTCTTTTCTGTTGTTGTTGTGTCCAATGAAGAGCCTCAGATGTCTCCGTGCATCTCGATCACAGCAGTCATAATATCCTCTATCTTGGGTGTGTAAAGCTGTTGTTCTGGGTCCTTTCTGTTGTTGTTGTGTCCAATGAAGAGCCTCAGATGTCTCCGTGCATCTCTATCAGAGCAGTCACAATATATTTTATCTTGGGTGTGTAAAGCTGTTGTTCTGGGTCCTTTCTGTTGTTGTGTTGTGTCCAAAGAAGAGCCTCAGATGTCTACATGCATCTCTATTACAGCAGTCACAATATCCTCTATCTTGGGTGTGTAAAGCTGTTATTCTGGGTACATGTCAATTTTCTGTTGTTGTTGTGTCCAATGAAGAGCCTCAGATGTCTACATGCATCTCTATTACAGTAGTCACAATATCCTCTATCCTGGATGTGTAAAGTTGTTATTCTGGGTACATGTCAATTTTCTGTTGTTGTTGTGTCCAATGAAGAGACTCAGATGTCTCCATGCATCTCTATCATAGCAATATCCTCTATCTTGGATGTGTGAAGTTGCTGTTCTGGATCCATGCCAATTTTCTGCGAGGCTGCAGCCATTGCTGGACATGAGAATATTTGAGTATGTTTTAGTTCCATACCAGAACAATTGTTAAATGTCCTGTAGGTTCTTGTGTCATCTGGATGTAATGAAATAATCCCTTGTATCAATATTAAAGCAAAAGGTGCTTCCAGGGGAAAGTTTCTTTAAAAAAAAAAAACTTATTTTTTAAGAAACTTTTCTCTGGAAGCCTGACATTTTCACCTGAATAGCAAATAATCACTACAAAGAAAAAAATTACAATTACTTTATTTTTTTCACATAGTAAATAACATCGTATATAAAAATCTATTTTTTTTTTTTTACAGTTCTGTTGGGTCGTAGTTGTGTGTGGGGGAAAAAGAAATATATGGTACAACTAGAAATATGAACATTTGTACATATACCGGTGAGATACACAGGGGGAAGAAAGACAAAAATATTATTCAAAAAATAGTATTCATTTCATTTGACATGTTATATAAGAGGAAGTGTGTGGAAAAAAAAACAAATTATATTAATTTCCTTATAAAAAGATGTCCTATAGAATATTTCATTGATTTTTTTGTTCTTATGACAACTCTCTCTTTTCCATTCTTGTAGCATTAGATTTATCCATCCTAGCATCCATCTCTTGATAGTTTCATCAACAGGGTACTATAAAAATTAAGACCAAATAAGTAAATAATCTGTGAAGTTCTTGAATTAGAGAACCACAATTATATTTATCGTAAAGATAGAGGCTGCCTGGCCGGCATTCATATTTCTTAAAATTTAAGATACTTCGGCCAGTATAAATCTTTTTATTAGCACTTCTACTAGGTATCTTGATAAAAACCAGGTATGCAACCAGTTGAAATACCATCAATAACTGTTTCAGATCCTAACAAAGCACTTTTTGAAAATAGAATCTACAGAAGTTCATCTAGTGCTACACCAGGAAAGAGAGCAGCCAAAGAATTTTTTTTAAATTAAATATAGGAGCAATCTTTAAATAGGGAAATAAAACTGTATATATAAATATTGCACAAAATGTATTTAAAAAAAAAAGCATGACTCTAACACACAGGTTATTCATCATTGAAAATATTTTATCAATCATCAATATATAAAAAAAGACGGTGCTCATTTATTCCTATGTACTCTTAAATGAAGACTACAGTGCACACAGGACAGTTAACAAGCATATGAACACAACAGCATTCTAAATCCCAAATACAAAGTAAATAAAACACATGTACAACAGATAATAGAAAGAATCTTTGAAAACCAAATAAAAGGAAGAAATGGGAAACAATGAGGGTTCCATGACCCAAACCTCAAAGTATATTCAGAGTAAAGCTTTTTTTTTATTTTCTGGCTGAAATTTTCCTTTTTTTTTTTTCTCAGGAAATATCAATGCCTGCCAGAGATAACCCTTATCTATAGGAACTACACTCCCCTCCAAAGAGTTAAGCACAATTTTTTTTGTAACTATATTTTTACCATAAAAAAAGTATGCAACTTTCAAATAATATGTAAATAAGAAAATAGAGAAGACCAATAAGCATGCAAGGTAACAATATGTATATATCAGCAACTAAGTTTTATTTTTTAAGTTTGTATAATCCACACCAGCTAAGTTTCTAAATATTGCTCTATGATTTGAACTCAAGTTTTATTTAAGGGGGGTTTGGTGTAGGAGTGGTAAAAACCATCAGTTTTTTAATAACCACTACCTGAGATTGAATCCCACATTGGGCATTTTTTCTGAAATTAAAAGATTTCTTCAATGGCCCCTCGATAGTTGAAGAAGTCCAACCAAACCAGTGAGAACAAGTAACCAAATGGATTCTGGCACAGTTGTATGTGCAAAAAAAGTCAGACTGCTTTCTACATGTATAGACATGTGGTGTACTAACAGTAAAATTAGTCGCTAACTACCCATCATGGTTATCATGGCCTGTACCATGTGTACTTGAGATAAGGGTGTGTAACACACATTTTTATTTTTAAATATTAAAACATTGTTTGTGCCTAACACTTTTGAAGGGGAGTGTGTAAATACAGTTCAGTTTCGATGAAGACATTGAGAGGGTGGAAGGATAATAAAGAATCTGTTTAAATATTAATGAAATAATCAAAAAGGTAAAAGAAGTATAGTCAACTTCTAAACAAACTGTAAACTGAGGCAAATAATTAACGATGAATTCATTCCAAGAGAGGATGCTAGGAGATAAAAATAGATTTAATAAGAATCCAAACTAAAAAAGAAAATGTTTGGCTCTGTATCCGAATAAAGAAGAATAAATGGGATCATTTCATTCGCTGCTACCAGATTGGCTATCTGATTGAACCAATCCTTACAAGGCAATAGCCTGATCCCAAGTGAACTATTATACAGAACTAAGACTGTAAAATGTGTCCATTATCATTTTTAAAAATATAAAAATGTGTAGAATCATTGCAGATTGACACATAATCCGAAAAATGACAAAATATTCAAGAAATATATTGAAGCAATGGAAGAACATTTTTTTGGTTTCTTAATTTTCTCTCAAAAAAAGACAAACATTTTATGGACAAAGCATCTGCAAAAAGAAAAAAAAAAACTACCAAACAGGTTTATCATCACAATAATGGAATCCAAACACATTTTTATTTCGATGAACAAATCAAAGAGAGAGAGTTGTACACATTAGAAAAAAAAAAGTCTTACATTCTTTCGTGCAAGTGCTGAAAAGTGTTTTAGAAGAAAGGAATTTGAAAAACGCAAGTGCTTTAGAATGGAAGTGCCAAAAAGTTGTCTAGGTGAGACTGTGGAATTTGATCATTGGCAGAGAGAGAGAAGGAGAGAAGAATAGGTTTTGGCCACACTGAAAAAACATTTATAACTTGGGTGTAGACAAGAGATACATATATATGTGCTATATTACATTCTATTTTGGATAAAGTGGAGATTATAGAGAAAGAAGAAGTACTTCTTATTAAAACAAACAGCTTATCTTGGCACTTTTAGAGAGTTTTTTAAATAATAATAAAATCTTCCATTTCTCTTAACAAACCAACATTAAATGTGTGGTTGGAAAAAAAGAGAAGATAATTTCATTGGTAACATGAAAAACGAAAGTTAAGTAAGTTGCCTTCAAAATGTTTGCTTCTCAACAATTATTGTCTGTAGGGATCAATTAGAATTGGTGTTTGGGGTATAGGAACAATCTTATTGGAATTCTTGCCATATATATCTACCTACATACATCAATTAGATAATACAGTTAAGCCTGTCAATAGAGCCCCCTCTTGGGACTCACCAATATAGGATGCTATAGACAGGTCACTTTTAATGTATATCGCATCGTACTACATATTTAAAATCTGGCGCTATAGAGAGGAAGGTGCTATTTAGAGGGGGCGCTATAGACAGGTTTAACTGTATATCAATTCTTTAAAAGAACCATTGCACATTGAACACTTGCACACTTTCCATTTATAAATAATATTGATGTTTGTTATGAGACATGATAACTCCAATAGCGGTCTCGATATATAACAGTTATAAAAATAATAATGGAGGAGGAACATATTTGTCTCTACAATAAACTGAATTTCAAATAATTAATAAAGACACAAAAAAAGGTATCACAAGACCAAATATAAAAAGGTAATCTATAAGAGAGAGAAAAGGGAAAGATTGCAACTCCTAGAAAATAATTTCAGGAATAGATATCTTCTTAAACTACTACAAATAGATGAACTCTCTAATAGAAATAGCCAATGATAGAACCCTCTGTAACTTTGTAACTCCCCTTATTTGATTAGTTTTCATTATTTAAACTCTTTCATCCACTTATACAGCAGACTTTTCTGCAAACAATATACAGTGGAACTTCTCTGTTATGGACAACACCTAGTTGCAGAGTCAAAGTGTCCTTTAGAGAGAGCTGTGAAATTGTGGAACTAATAGAAATTCCCATGAAAGATCACTTTGGAACTTTGTTAAGCCTCTCATTCAATTAGTTTCATTATGTTAACCCTTTCATCTACTTATGTACTTTTCTGTTTGTAAACAATATACAGTGGAACTTCTCTCTGTGAAGGACAACACCTAGAGTCAAAGTGTCTTTTAAAAAGATGTGAAATAGATGAATTAATAGAAATAGCCAATGATAGAGCCCTCTCTCTGTAACTTTGTTTTAATCTCCTTATTCAATTACCTTTTATTATGTTAACCCTTTCAACAACTTATACAGCAGACTTATCTCCTTAAATAAGAAAAACTTCTCTATGTAAAGGACAACAATTAGTTGCAGAGGCAAAGTGTTCTTTAGAGATAGGTGTCATCTTAGAGGGGCTAATTGGTAAAAATGTTCATTTTGATTATGAAAACTGTCCTTTGTAGAGAGGTGTCCCCCTCTAGCAGCAAGTGTGTCCTCTCTAGGTTTACTGTATTTGCATACTGTTAAAATTTATCTATACATCCTGTTTCTAACTCTTCATGTTTATTAATTTAGGCTTTTATGCAAATAAAATATAATAAAGCTATAAATGATATCATTTCTTTAGGTGGATTGTTATATCTTATAGGGATGGATTACCTTTTAAGATTTGGTCTTGATACCTTTTTATATAAAATCTAATTCATGATGAAATTATGAAAAACTTTTAAAATTACAAAATATTTTCTCACAATGAGTATCTTTATATTTCTATTTCTTGTAAGATATAGTCAATATTTTTATTAAGCCCGTTGAAGAGTGATTATCACTTGAAAGCTAGCAATTTAAAATAAAAGGAAACTCATTGTGAGAAAATATTTTGTATATAAAATTATATAATCCAAATATTATATACAATAGCACAATCAAACACATTATTAAACAATAATTTTCCATACAAAATTTTTGTTAAAAAAAAAAAGATATTTAAAAAAAACTATAAATATTCCACATTATCTAATAAATTTTTATATCTGATATTTAAATATATAAACTTTTACACACAAATATATAAATAAGTATTTATAAACGGAACATATATAGTTATCTTCAAAAATAAATTCAAGTAATATTATGTTTAGTTTGATAACATTGTCACAGTGTCACAACAAGTGTCAACACACAGTGTCAAAACCTCTTTAATTCATTATTTCCAAAGTATAGATGTTTCCTGATTGAATGAAAATACAATGTAAAATTATAGTAATTTTAAACACAAGGTAATAAGACTAAATACAAATAAATAAATAGTGTGCGACGTTTCGGTAACAGCGTTATTACCTTCAGACAAAAGTACTGAATCCGGGGATCTGAAGATGGTAACAACGCTGTTACCGAAACGTCACACACTATTTATTTGGATTTGGTCTTATTACCTTGTGTTTATAAACTATAATCCAAATTGTGAATTATTATAGTAATTTTACATTTTTTAAGATGGGAAATTTGTAAAAATAATCAATTTTCTTGTCAGTTGAATTAAAGAGGTTACCCTGTAAAGAGAGAGTAATTGGAAGTTGACCAAATTGGGAAAAAAAAGTTGATTATGGAAAGAAACAAACATTACAATGAAACAATATTTCATACAAAATACTCCAAAAAATATATATTTTTAACTCTTTAAGCAAGAATTGGATGTTCAATAACAGGTATTTTATGAATTTAATAGAACAAAAAGATGAAAAAAAAGAAGTATCTGGTATGAAGAGATGAAACAAATGTATTAATCAAGATACTAAATGGAGATTTTATCTTATAACCATGGATAGAATTAGGTTTTATAATGGTTCATGATCAAGGGGGCCATAGGACTGCTGAGGCATTCCATAGGAAATGTTTATCATAAAATGTTGCCATCTTTATAGCATTTTGTCTTAGAATCCTTTAGAAAAGAGATCAAGTTATCAATCCAGAGTAAAACCTGGATTGGTAGTTTTCCTGTCTTAAGTATCAATTTTTAATGTATTTTCCCCCCATTGATTCAATTTTCTTATACCCTGTCAACTAAATTCTTTCAATTCGTTCACTAATTTTTTCAAGCTTTCTAAAGGCTAAAAGAGTTGAATATCCTATATTAAAAGCCTTATTGAAAACATCTCAAAAGAAAGAATAGTTTTAAGATATATTGCAACCAATTTTATTCAACTTGGGAGAGTCAACTTGTGAGAAAATGCATTTGAACATGCATGGGAACTTCAAAGATAGGTTTTGCTGTTGTTTATTCCTGATCTTCCACATTATCCTAAGGTTAAACCCTGTCAACCCATAAAACACCTGGGCTCAGCTGGCCCAGCTGATAGTAGCTTGTAAGGGCTTCTGATCCAGAGATACAGGATGAAACTGTACTCCATGTTAGGAGCGGCTGCAGATGGTGGCTGATCCTCATGTCATAGGCGGCCATTTCTTTTGGAGCTAAGTCGGCCTGCTACTGAGTAGTGTTCCCAGTCTTAATACCCATGGTCTTGATACCCTAATATGATTGAGTGGAGATAAGAATGAAGAAGACACCATAGAGGAGGGTGTAAGAATGGCACTTTTTAGTATAATTATAAAGGATCTAATTCTATCCATAGTTGACAATAATAATAGAGCTGACGCTATTTTCTGCAAAGACAAAAAAAAAAAGATATTTGACATTAAATATTGATATATTATAACATTTTGAAAATAGAGCAATCCATATTTAATTCATTAGATAATAAAAAGGCATATATTGAATTTAATAAAAGATTTATTTTGCCAATATTTCGGTTGGCTGAACGCCAACCTTTATCGAGGCATTACATCTTTGTGTTACAAGCCAGCCAGCCGAAATATTGGCAAAATAAATCTTTTATTAAATCCAATATATGCCTTTTTATTATCTAATATATTATAACATGTTAAACAAATACATTTCTGTTTCTATAGTATCACTATAACAAAGGAAAAAAAAAAGAGGCAAAAAAATGATAAATTTATTTCTTATAAACTTAAAACAAGAAAAACATTTTAGTTTATATATTTTAGAGGAATCTGAGAATGGCATGTAACTCTCAAAACAATCAAACAATAAATAACAATTGTAAACACAACTTTTAGTTGAAGTTTTTTTTCAAAAAGTGCGACAACTATGTTAAGTGGTTAAGTAAAAATTTTTAAATAAAAACCTGAGATATATGTCATATTAAGAGATCAAGACACAAAATATATAAATATCAGAAAGTTTTTGATTTAAATAGATATACAGTAGAACTTCCATGAGAGGATACTCACGCTAAAGGGCACCTCTCTATAAAAGACAGTTTTCATTGCCAAAATTACCATTTTTACTATTTAGCAGCTCTCCAGTAAGAGGACACATCTCCCTAAAAGACACTTTGGCTCTGTAATTAGGTGTCCTTTACAGAAAAGTTCTACTGTATTTGAAAACATTTGAATCAATAAATAACATAATCAACAAAAGTTTATATTGGAGTATAGCTCATTTCTTAAATCATCTTAGGAAGAACTGTCAGCTTGCAAGATACAATATTAGGCAATGAAACAAACTAAATTTTTCAAAAAATTTTAAAATAATAATAAAGAATTCTCATAATATAATAAAAGGTTTTTTTTACATACTCATATATATATAGAGCCCAGGTACAAAAAAAAACTTTGCCAAAGTTGTCTTTTTATCAACAATTAACAAGAGAAACACAATTTTAAAAATCTCAAAATATATAAATGAGGTGTTATTTAAACCAAGAGTCTATATAAGGCAATAAAGAGAGATGTTGATGATGAGAAATGTTACGACAAAGAGTGCAATCTGTAGAGAAAGCTTAAACAATGTTTATAAGAAAATTTTGGAGTTGTGTTAACCATTTTTCTGTATACCTACAAATTCTGTAACATTTTTAAAAAACATATCCTTTTCACTAAAGGATGTGAATTCATGAAAAAAAAAAAAGATACAAATTAAAGTGGAAGATATTATTATATAATTTATGTTAATGATGAAAAAAAAGGTACAATTTGGATAATAGATTAGAAAAATAAAGATAACAAAAGACAAAATACAAATAAATAGTTAGTGTGTGACATTTCGGTAAGAGCATTGTTAACAAAAAGTCACACACTATTTATTTAGATTTGGTCATGTTACCTATGTTTCTAGTAAAAAAAAAAAGACATCCTTCAAAACTAAACGTAGGAACTCAATGTTTGAAATTGGAATGAAGAGTTATTTATCTATCCATCTAACCAGAGGGAAAAATCAATATTCGCACACAATTCCTAAAATATTTAAACATGATGAGAAAAAAAAAATTAGAATTTTAAAAAGAAAGAGAAAAAAAAGACAGATTTAGGAAGAAGAGAGGGGAAAAAGATCAACTAAAATGATCAGAACAAAGTAGGAGAGAGACTAGAAAAACTTTCGACTTTTCCATTAACCAAGTACCAAGCTGAAAGATAACAACAGCAGATAATAGAGAAAGAACAACAAAAATCATTCATTTACAAGTTCATATAAAAAAAAGGTTTTTCAATAACAATTTTTGCCTGTGAAATTTTGTAAAGAAACAAAAAAAAAAAAGTTGGACAAGAAGAAAAACAATAAATTCATTGGTGGGGGTAGACAGCAAAAATTCTACTACTTAAATTTGCTAGGAGAACAACAACAACAACAACAAAAGTTGGAAATATGATAAAGGTACAATTTGAATTATGGATTAAGAAACACAAGGTAATAAAAGACCAAAATCTCAATTTATAAATATGGTCACACTCTATTTATTAATTTGGATATGGTCTTATTACTTTGCATTTCTAAAGTTGGAAGTACTATTTTAGAAAATGAATCTTTGATTCGAAAAAAAAAAAAAAAGTTTGCAAACAACTTAAAAATACCTGCATGCACACAACCCAGAAATATGCAATTTGAACAAACAAATTTTGATTTGTTTACAAATGAGGGTAAAAATGGAATTAAAGCTTGTTGGGACTTTATGAAAAGAACAGAAATAGCTGGAATTTTGAATAGGACAGAAACAAGAAACTTACTGCAAACATAACAAAACATTAGTTTTAGGAATCATAACCATAACTAGGTCAAACATAACAGCTGAAATCGCACAATTTGTCGGAGCAGGGCATACCTGAGGTTGAGAGAACACCACAGAAGTGCTATCAGAAGGAAAGAAAAGTGCATATTCAATGAATGCATATTATAAAGGACCTCTGCAAATAGTATTTATTCAGGCTATCAAATAGATGCAAGAAATTTTGAGAAGGCCTAATAACACAACAAAAAGTAAGTCAACCATAATACATATCTCCTTCCATACCCTTTTTTTTTTACATTCTAGATTGGAACCATCACCTTCACCTTCACACCTTGTATACATAACAAAAAAAAACTGAAGCAGTTTGATTTGCATAACCTCATGTAATTTGCACCAATAATACAGAAACAGAAGGAAGAGGACACTATGCAACATGAACCCTGGTAGTATAGAGTTACAATGTGTTGGGACATAGAATATCAATTCTTACATAGAGCCAGGGATAACCTTGGTCTCTCCCCAGAGGTGGCCTCTCACTGGAGGTATAGCTATGTAAAGGTGGTGTCATCTCTCATCAAAATGCTCACTCAGGGATGGTTTACATTGTATATTGCACATTCTGGTAAAATTTAAAATAATAAAAACATTTTATTCTGATGGCGGAGAGTGAACTGTGCAAAACTATAATGCCCATGATAACAATAGATATAACAACGTGGTCCTCGAATCATTTAGAAATCCACATTCTAAGAGAGGACACAAAACAAGAGAAGATAAAAAGACAAGATAGAGGTGAATGGGGCTAAAGATGTGCATGCAGATAACTTTAAGTAGGTTTTTACCTATATGGGCTTGAAACCTTATTTATGTACTAGGAATTGAAAAAAAAAGAATAAGAAGAAACATTAAACACAAATAAAGAATTAAAATATAAAGTCAATTCTGAATTTTTGCAACTATCAGCATATACAGTAAAACCCCGCTAAAACAAACCAGGGATATAGAGAACCTTCCCTTATAACAAACCTGAAATAAAATTCCCATTTTTATTTTATAATACATTAAAATAACGCTATAACAAACCATGGCTATAGTGAACCACAAGTTCAGTCCCACTGAGATTAGAGGGGTTTTACTGTATATTATTTTTAAAAAACATCTTCTACTAAACTTTCTGCGATTAAAAAAAAAAAAATTTCTTGGGAAGTTTCACCACTGATAAAGTCAGGCCTTCCTACCATTTTTTATATCACAAAAAGAACAGTAAAAGAAATAATTTTGAAAAAAAAAAAATTAAAATATTTTGCACATTTTGCTAGTTTCCAAAAATTCATTAATAAATAATATTCGGTGAACTATTGATCCTTGTCAAAACACAAACTGTGAGGGGAGGAGGAAAAACACTTGATGTACGTACAAGCTATCAACAAGATTCAGCTAACAAACCAAAGTTTTCAGTACTCTTTTCCATACAAAAAAATGAAAAAATCTATAATCTGAAAGTTTTGTACTAAGGCCTATGAAAGGGAAGCGTTGAAAAAAACAAAGGGAACAATACTAAGATGGCCTATAGTTGAAAATGAAATCAATCCTTTCAAGTGTGTGTAATTAGCAAAGCCTGTTACAATTTTTTTAAATTTAAATTCTTTAACGATGGTGGCTCAAAGTCTTTCTTCCATCTTTAGATTAGAACATTTGAATATGCAATGTGTGTGAACATGAGAATTAACTTTATATATATAATGGTAATGTATAAGGTTTCTCACAATGGCTTTTATAATGATGGGGAATAAGAAGAAAAAAAAAAAAGCTCAAAATTTCATTTTTTTTAGAAAAAAACATAATACAGGGGGTGTAAGAAGAAGTGAATGCATGATGATGAAATGTAAGGCAAGAAATCAAAGAGGAAGGCAAGAGAAAAGTAACACAAATATCATGGTCCCAAAAAATAAAATTTTAAAAAAATTGAAAAAATTACAATTACGACACCATAATTCCAAAAGCTGAGATGGACAGATAGATAATTGTGGAGCGTTACAAATGGCTGTATATAAAAAGATAGGATCTTAGCAAGAGCAAAAAGCACAAAAGTTGAATAAATAATAAAGGGAGGGAGAGAGGTAAATGGGAAGAAGATGACAAGAGTTTCTCCACACAGTACAAGTCTCCAGTACAAAAATAGATCGTCAACTATCATCTTTTTGGGGGAAGGCACTTGGTGGTGGGGCGGGGAGTGTTAGCTTCCGGTGTCTATGGCGTTGCTGTGGCCCGGCTTGAGGTAGATCTAACAACACACAATTACCCCCAGATTTTCTTTTTGTGGTATGAAAGCACTTTTTAAAAAAAAGGTTGCTCCTTTATAATAAGACACAATTTGGATTAAAGATTATAATCACAAGGTAATAGGACCAAATCCAAATAAATAAATAGTGTGTGACGTTTCAGTAACAGTGTTGTTACCATCTTCAGACAAAAGTACTGAATGAGAAATTTTACCAGAGCACGTTTTAAATAGTTACTGTTATCAAGTGTGTAAACAAGATTCTTCTTATCTGCTATCTTTTTTTTACACACTTGATATAACAGTAACTATTTAAACCATGCTGTGGTAAAATTTCTCATTCAGTACTTTTGTCTGAAGATGGTAACACTGATTTTACTGAAACGTCACACACTATTTATTTAAAATGTTATAACACCTTGATAAAGGTTGGCATTCAGCCAACTGAAATATTGGTAAAATAAATGATATTTTGATCCAATATATGCCTTTTTATTTAAAGATTTATTTATGGATTTCTCTATTTTCAAAACACTATTTATTTGGATTACCTTGTGTTGCTCCTTTATATGATGTTACCACTCTAAAAGCCCAATTCCTTAAAAATAATCGTAAGTAGCTTTCCTATATAGATAGAACATAGAGACAAAACACTAGGAACTTTTATCCTGAAAAGATACAAGAATTGTTTTAAATAATAAGCCCCCTTTGGGGGTCGGTGGATGAATGGTCTAAACCGTTGGTTTTCGACCGCTACGACCCAGGTTCGATTCCCGCATTGAACACTTTTTGTCTCCAGGGTAGCCTAGTGGACATGGCATCTGCCCGGTAAGCGGAACACTGTAGGTTCGATTCCCTTCCCTTCCCTTTGCATTCAAGAGAAATGTTCTGTAAATTAAAGAAGGGGGGGGGACAAATATTTATATACAATCTTGTTGAAAGAGCCTCCTTAATAACAGCACACAACTAGGTTATGATATCATAATCCTAAGGTCCCAAGTTTCAAGTCTCAATTGTCTTAACCCTGGTTAAATCTTGGCCCCAACTGATGGCTCAATTACAGAAGAATTTAACTGTATATTAAGTCTGTATTTTTTTTAGATCCTTTTTTACACAATTTTGTCATTCAGAGAGATATTTTGAGATTTTAGAATATATTCATTGACAAACTCAAGCAAGTTGTACCCCTTTTAGGTAGGTTGTACCTTAAATCAAAATTCAGACAATAACTCTAAAAGATATTTGATACACAGTAACCTTTATTGAAAACATGAGATAACCAAGTGTGAACAAAATTGCCTCTGTCTCTTTAAAAAAAAAAACATGATCGGCGACATCAAACACTTTCCACTTCCTTAAGTTAGTCCATGAGTGTAAACTATCTTAGGTAAGAGTGAAAATATATTTAAGTTATTATAAGGAGATTGAGTTTAGTGTTCACAAACTTCAATTTTTTCATTCCTAAGGGCTGTTGAACCATGACTGTAGGGCCTTACTTCACTAATGATGGCCCAGTGGTCAGCGTCAGCCTCCACACAGAGCCGCAGAGACTGCAGGGGCCCCAGGTCGGGGGGCACTGTGCCCTCAGCAAGGCCAGTCTGGTCGTTGAACCTGCCCACTGGCAGGTAGCCATCTTCCTTGCGGGGGCCAAAGTCGGAGCGGAAGCTCTGGACAGGCAGCACCTCCACTGAGGTGTTGTAGAACCTGTCTTTGGGGTGCTCCGCGTTCCCACTGCGGATGAAATACCTGTCCACCCACAGCACTTTCAGCTCTCCACAATTATGACATTAATGAACCACATGAACAAGAATGAAAATTACAAGAAATCATTTTTTTAAACAATTGTAAATGGTCAGAAGTGATTATTCCCGTAAGAATATACACAATTTAGAGATTCAGTAACTGCATTGTCACCATCACCAGACAAAAGTACAGAATTAAAAAAATATATCACAGAATTCTTTTACATTTTTAAAATCTATTTCCATTGCTCTCTCTCTCAACAAGAGTGTTCATATTAGCAGAGGACTATTCCATGGTTTCAATTTTCTCCTGTAAAATTTTCGATGAACATACAAAATGGTAATGATAAGGCACAATTTGGATTATAAACACAAGGTAATAAGACAAAATCCAAATAAATAAATAGTGTGTGACGTTTCGGTAACAGCATTGTTACCATCTTCAGACAAATTGAGAACCCTCATTCAGTACTTTTGTCTGAAGATGGTAACAAAGCTGTAACCGAAACGTCACACACTATTTATTTGGATTTGGTCTTATTACCTTGTGTATAACTCCGCCTTTGCCGGTCCCAAGCCCGGATGAAAAAAGAGGAGGGGGAGCAGTAACAAGCTCGCTAAAAAACCTGGGCTCAGCTGGCCCGGCTGATAGTACCCTGTAAGGGCTCCTGATCCAGGGATACAGGATGAGCAGCGTTTGTACTCCATGTTAGGAGCGGCTGCACATGGCGTCTGTTCCTCATGTCAGAGGCGGCCATTTCTTTTGGAGCTAAGTCGGCCTGCCACTGAGTAGTGCTCCCAGTCTTAATGACAAAGGCAGACGCTTTTTACTTTACCCAATCATGATGGTTGTCAAATCTCCCCACTATGCTGCATCGGCCGTCGCGCAGAATAATCAGGGCCGTGTCTGGAGTTTAGGCAGAGGGCTTCATTCGAAAAATTCCCTACAGTCTCCCAATGCCAAATTGAATATTCTTCAATGTAACATCAATGGCATATCTACTAGTAAGAGCAAGGTTAAACTGGATGAGATATTATCACTGGCGGACTCCAAAGGCGCTAATATCATTTGTCTGCAAGAAACCAAGCTTAAGCCCAACCACCTTTTTAAGGTAAAGGGCTTCAAAATACTGAGAAAAGACAGGCCTTCAGCAGATGGAGGAGGAGGGCTCCTGACCTCATCAAAGACCTTTCCTTTGAAGAAATTGACACTCCTTCAACAACCCATACTGAACTACAGGCCTTCAAAATACACCTACCCAATCAGAGACCCCTAACAATTGTGAATACTTATCACCCACCCCAAAAACCAGGCCCAGAACTAGACTTAGTTGCACACCTACTTGATCCCAATATACTCATCCTTGGAGACTTCAACAGCAAGCATCAATCTTGGGGCTGTTCCCTCAACAACACTGAGGGCTCTATCCTCAGCACCTTCATTGATGACAAGAACCTCACAATTGTGTCCCATGGTCCTACCTACATCTCTCACTCCTATGGAACTCCGCAAACACTAGATCTCACCATCACCTCCCCATCTATGCAACAGTTCATAAAAAACAGCACCCTGAAAAGCATCAGAAGTGACCATCTCCCTCTGCTAACAGAAATCTCCACCTCCACTTCCCTCCCAAAATCTTCACAAAGACTTTTCTGGAACTATAAGAAAGCCTCCTGGAATTCATTTAAAACATTGTTAGATAGTCTTCTCAGCAAAATCCCACCAAATTCCTCTTTGGAAGACAGGTGGAAGAACTGGAAGTCTGCAGTCCTAATTTCTGCCAAACAAAATATCCCCAGAGGAAACAGAAAATTCTACATTCCTGGATATAGAGAGGTACTAGATCTTTTGAAAGATGAAATAGAAGATAGGAACCAAGTTTACCAAGACCTCATTGAGAACAACAACACCCTCCTCATCAGAGATTACAATCACCTTGCTGCAAAAATTAAGCTTAAGTCCGACCAAATCAAACAGAATAAGTGGATTGAACTCTGCTCTTCAATTGACCCAAAAACCAGCGACACGAAACTATGGAGACTACTACATGCCCTCAATCAAGACACTCCATCTCACAGCAGCTCAAATACCTTCAAGGATAATTCTGGAAATCCCCTCACAGACAAATACAGCATAGCAAACCATTTTGCCCACCATTACAGCTCCACCGCAAAACTTAATTTTAATTTACAGGATAAAATAATAGGTAGAAAATCTAGGCTCACCAGAAACCTTGCAAAATCCAAACCCAGCCACAACATTTTCAGTAAACCTTTTCAAGAGCATGAACTGGACGATGCTTTAAGTCATCTTGACCCTATAAAAGCTCCTGGTCCAGACAACATCACTGGACACATGTTGAAAAACCTCAGTTCCCATGCCAAACTAGAACTCTTAAGCATTTTCAATTACAGTTGGAGCTCGTCTACCCTCCCTAAAGAGTGGAAACATGCCACAATTATCCCCATCCACAAACCAGGCAAGCTTGAGAACCACCCAACCAACTACAGACCTATCTCTCTGACCTCTATTCCCTGCAAAATCATGGAACACATGATTCTAAATAGGTTAACTTTTTATCTTAACCTCAACAACCTACTAGACCCTCATCAAAGAGCTTTTAAAAATATCAAAGCACAGAAGATTCAATCTTTTACTTCGTTCAACAAATCCAGGACAGCTTCCATCAGAAACCTACAGAATCCACTATAGCAGCCTTCATCGACCTTTCCCAAGCCTTCGACAGAGTCTGGAAGGAAAAGCTAATTCTCAAACTTGATGAACTTGGAATAGAGGGAAGTATGCTGAGTTGGATCAGCAATTTTCTATCCAAGCGCACCATAGAGGTTAACTTCAACAACATCAAATCAAAAAACACTCGTATTTACCAAGGTCTACCCCAAGGATCAATCCTAAGCCCTATTCTCTTCAATATTTACCTAAATGATGTACACACTTTTATCAAACCACCAGCTAAAATTGCCCTTTACGCAGATGACATAATCATCTGGGTCTCCAAAAACAACCTCTCCGATGCAGAACAATCTCTGAATAAAGCCATGAAAAATCTACAAAAGGTAACTCAGAAACTAAAATTATCCATCAACATCAACAAATCTGAAATCGGCCTCTTCACCATCAACAACCACCTTCACCACTGGACCCCAAATATTTTCTTAAATAATTCAAAACTTCAATATTCAGATTCCCCAAGATATCTTGGTGTCACACTCGACCCTGCGCTCACTTTTAAAAAACATATTGACACCATGATAAGCAAAGCCAAAAATAGGCTCAAAATCCTGAAAAAAATATCAGGCTTAAACTAGGGTGCAAATGCCAATATCTTACGCACAACGTACCTTGCACTCGTAAGACCTATTTTGGAATATGCTACACCAGCCTGGATCAATGCAAGTAAAACTAACCTATCCAAAATAGACAGAATCCAAGCAAGCGCAGCTAAAATTATCAGCGGACTTCGAGGATCCTGCCCAAATCGCATTGCTGAACTCGAATCCAACCTTCTTCCCCTGCACCTAAGGAGAAAAATCTGCTTTTCAAAATTTATAACAAAAAAGATTAACTCTCCAAAAGAACATCTTACAGGAAAATTTATTAGAAATTGGGTCCCAAACCAAAGATTAAAACGCCCCACACCTCTCAACATGACTCACAACTCTAATCTTTTAGACATCCCAATTAATCCCAAACACAGAACCTCCTATCCCCCACACAAAACTCGCAACAAACTCATCTGTTTCCCTCATCTACCAGACAATCCCCACAAACATGAAACTCAGCCAGAATTACTTAAAGCTCTTGGCCTCCAAATCATTGAGGAAAATAGCTCCCTCTTCGACATCACAATTTACACTGACGGTAGCCAACTTGAAACTGGACTGTTTGGCAGTGGAATTGCTATCTACAAAGATAAGATCCTGGAAAAAATCTCCCTCTCCCAACCTAGACATCTTTCAGTTTATAAATCAGAACTCTCTGCTATAGATACGGCTCTAAAAGACATCAACATCAACTCGCCAAGCAAAATAATAATCTACTCCGACTCAAGAGCAGCCATTTATACCCTTCAAAGCTGCTTCTCCAGTCAAGAACCTCTCCTCAAGTGCATTGCTAAGTCTGTAAACCGACTCCCAGCCAACAGCTCAGTCACAGTGCAATGGCTTCCAGCTCACGTTGGAATTCCTGGTAATGAGCTGGCAGACTCTCTGGCAAAAGCTGGAGCTCTTGGCCTACCTGAAGCAAGAGAATCCACCACCCAACTAGACGAAAGAGACCTCCTCCGTACCATCAAAACCCAATGCCTGCAGGAATGGAAATCTGATGCTGCACATGACTGGTACAGAGCAGGAGGGACAGGCACCGGTTCTGTCCTCCCAAGAGAACAGCAGTCTTTGATTTCCAGACTTAAGTCTGGTCATCTACGGACAATGACTTTCCAGAATGGTTGCAAGGTTTTCCCACTATGTACTAAGTGCAATTCTCAGCCTGCAACCCCAAGACATATTATTGACTGTATTGACTCATCCATTGATGAGCTCTACTCTTCCCCGGCAGACACCATCAAAAATCTCAAGCTTTACAAGCTTGATACCTTAGTGTGATTGAGTGGAGATAAGAAAGAAGAAGACCTTGTGTATACAAATGGTATTTATTATAAGGCAAAATTTGGGTTATAGATTATAAACATGGGGTGTTATAAACATGACCAAATCTCCAAATAAATTAATAGTGTGTCCTAAATTCAAATAAATCCAAACACACTATTAATTTGAGAAAAAGTGGCATTTCCTGATTGGGAAACTAAAAGTTACTGATGGCTTTTACCATCAATCGGAAATTTCTGATAGATGGCACAAGCCATCAGCAACTATTAGTTGCATGATAAGGAAATGCCCCTTTTTCTCAATTTATCCACCTGATCCATGTACAAATTCACTTTTGTACTATTTTTCACACTCTTAATTTATTAGGAGATTTGGTTAGCTTGTGTTAAATATAAAAATGTATTGATCTCCTTCCTTACCTCTCCACCTCAGCGGGAGGGGTGAAGTTGAAGTAGAGGAAGTCCCCGGCCTGGGGCAGCACCCCCCAGAAGAAGGTTTCCCCTCGGTAGGCCCTGGGGAGGGTGTAGGACTTGTAGGCCTTCAGGTTGGTGCCTATCTCTGCCGGAGGGTTGTTGTGGGGCACGTGGAGGGGGACCTTCCCAAACTGTTTGTCCTGCACCCATTACTTCATGACAGCGTGTGAGAAAATGTAGATTATTAAATACAGTAGAACTTCCAGAGAGGACACTCACTCTAAAAACACCTCTCTACAAAGGACAGTTTTCATTTGCAAAATTACCAATTTTTACTATTTTGCAACTCTCAGGTAAGAAGACACCTCTCTCTAAAGAACACTTTGGCTCTGTAATTAGGTGTCCTTTACAAGGAGGTAGTTCTACTGTACCACCAAACCTCTTTAATTCAACACCCTGAGAGAAAGAGGTGCTTCCCATTGAATTAAAGAAGATGTTGAAATCAGTTAAAGTAGGTAACTTGGGATTTGAAAACTGCCCGAGCTATAGGAGGAGTATTGAATTACAGTCAGTTACATTAAAGAAGTTATATATTGTTGATCTTTTTTCTATTATGTATTTATTTTAGAGAGAGAGTTAAAAAAAAAGTAATTCTCCAAACATCTTAGATGTAAATTTGGTTAACTATGCAAATAGTGACTCAACAGTGTATATAAATAGTCAGAGTTAGAATCAAGTAGCTATGTAATAATTTAGATGTGACTTATCAGCCATTCCTGTTAGGTCTGCTATAAATGACATCAACAACAAGGTGAGCAGACTAAAGAGATAAAAAAAAATTCCAAGTTCATTCTTGCATAGGAATATCTAAACCAATATGCAAACTTTAAAGTCTCCCATTACCTATATACAATAGAACCTCCCTTTAGCAAACACCCCGCTAGAGGACACCTCTCTATAAAGGACAGTTTTCATATGCAAAATTACCATTTTTGCTATTTAGCAACTCTCCAGTAAGAGGACACCTCTTTCTAAAGGACACTTTGTCTCTGCAATTAGGTGACCTTTACAGGGAGGTTCTACGGTATATATTTTTAAATTGTTCAAATTAGAGCTGAAGTTGCGGAGCATCTATGATAAAGAGAGCAATGGGAATAAAATAGACAATATGTAAATAAAGCAACCAGAGGGGTTATATTATGGTGATGAGCTGTATGTGCCTATGTGTAAATAAGTATGTGCAATACACCACCCACCTTCAGCTTCTGTACCTTCCCCTTCAGAGAAGAGTGGGTCCCCACGTGCTGGAAGAGGGAGGGTTTGTAGTGGATCCATACGGCATCCTTGCGTTTCTTGCAGTCTTTCTGTCACAGAGCACTGAGGTTGGAGCCAGGATACCTACTTGTATGGTTGGAGCGGAGTGGAGAGAGATAGATTGACTTAGTATATAGCCTTTCTATAGGATTATAGAGGTTGTAAATACAAAAATATGAGGCTATAGTGAGGATATATAGAGTAGGTGAGAGAAAGAAAATATTTATTGACATCTCATCAATATGTAGCAGGTAACCACAACAACTTTCAGTACACCAAAATTATCAATACCTGTACTTTCTAGAGACAAAAGTATTGGGGGAAAGTAAAAAGTATCAAATGTACTCACAGAATCCTTGTCAAAGCGGCAGACCTTGGTCTGTACTAGGTGATCCAGGAGCCAGTCTACTGGCTTGTCCTTGTGGAACACCACGAAGAACACCACCAGTTGGCTCAGCTCTACTGACTTGAACATCTTGCCTGGAGAAAACACACCATCACATGAAGCTGGCAATCCATCATTTATGGTCCTCCTTAAATCCTTATACAGTCAAACCTTTCTCTAAAGGACAACATCTAGTAGCAGAGCCAAAGTGCCCTTTGGGGAGAGGTTTCCTCTTACTGGAAAGCAACAAAAAGGTCTTCTTCTTCTTTCTTATCTCACCGATGCAGCATAGCGGGGTGAAGTAGAATGCATCTGTCTTTTTCATTAAGACTGGGAGCACTACTCAGTGGCAGGCTGACTTAGCTTCAAAAGAAATGGCCACCTCTGACATGAAGAACAGATGCCATGTGCAGCTGCTCCTAACATGGAGTACAAACACTGCTCAAAAAGGTAAATATGATCAGTTTGACAATTAAAACTCTCCTTTATATAGAGGAGTCCACTAGCAAAAGAGAGTCTATTCATGAAGATTCCTACCCTACTGGAAACTTGGAGAGAGCTACAGTATAGTATCACCCTCAATTGATGATTTACTCAAAGTCTCTGTGGAAGACAAGAAAAGCAACATTGAAGAAAGCAGATACAACACGATGCAGATAGGAGTTTCACCACTGCAGAAATTATTTCAACCAGAGGTGGGGAAAAAAGCATAAGAAGTGAGGAGTTAGCAATGAGCCAGGGCTACAATACCAATGAAGCCGAGCTGACAGAAGTCCAGGATCATCCAGTCCCTCTTGAGTGACAGTTGCTTGTAGGCAAATGACATCATGGTGTCCAGATACCCGGGCTTAGTGAGGATGTCATCTTCCAGCTGGAACATCCTCTCTGGTAAACCTTCCGCAGTGAACTCAGTGGTCACACCACCATCATCACCATCCTTACTCCACATAGAGTTCACGTTTAAAACATTTTAGTCAGGCTATATACAGTTAAACCTGTCTATAGCGCCCCCTCTTGGGACTCACCAAAATAGACAGGTCACTTTTAATGTAAATCGCATCGTACTACGTATTTAAAATTGGGCGCTATAGAGAGGAAGGCACTATTTAGAGGGAGCACTAGAGACAGGTTTAACTGTATATCAATGTGTTGCCAAAATAAGTGAAGCCAGTTTGAAATTTATACATAGTATCAAACTTCTTCAATTCAATACCCCAAGGGATCAGAATTTTCGGTTGATTTAAAGTAAGTGTTGAATTATAGTTGATTTAATTAACAGATTCTACTGTTATGATAGAGCGCGCGCGCGCGCACAATTTGGATTCTAGATTGTAGCTACAAGAAAATAAGACAAATAATCCAAATAAATTAATAGTTAGATTAAATATTTGCATGCAAATATCCACATAGGACATAGCGTGTGTTTTGTAATAAATAAAATTGAAAAAAAAATAAATTAATAGTGTGTGACGTTTCGGTAACAACACAATTAATTTATTTGGATTAGGTCTTATTTTCTATCAAATACAATTAAACACTATCAAATATAATTACTTATTTTGTTAAATCCAAAAAATATATATAAATGTCACATTTATCAGGTTTATTTAGTCTTGTAACATAGTATGTGTGATGTACAATATCAGTATATTTACATAACCATGTGGGGAAGTGGTCACTTACCTACAGTTCACTTGTTACTCTTAAAGAACACAAAAAATTCCATAAACTTTCATAGAACCTGGACATTGTTTTTACATAGGCTCCGATATGTTTGTACCTTGTTATAACAACATCACTTGGGAATGTGAGTCTTTTGTTAGAACCGCAGTTAAGGCACAATGGGGCACTTAAAACTTGGCACTCTGTGATGTTATAACAAGGTTTCTCTGTTAAAAAGGAGACTGAATGACCAACTCCAGGAGAGACCAGGAGTTTAAGGCTCTAGTTTCTTATGGGAGGTTCTACTACATTCTAACATAGAGTTTTCATATTTGGAGATATAATCGAACTACTTTTCACATGGTAGACATGTGGTGCACTTACAGTAAAAGCAGTCGCCTACTTCTACCCACCATGATTATCATGGCCTGTACCACGTGTACTAGAGATAAGCAAAAATATATATATATTTGGAGATTATTCAATAAGCAACCACAGATGGTGCACCTATACATGTTATCAAAGATAGACAAATAGGTTTAGATCATGTCCAGGAGAAGCTCCCAGGTAAGGTGGCGGCAAACATGGCTATCTAAAATTCCCAGATAACACCTCTCTGGTATTGGTCCTTCTTCAACTGACAACTTTTACAGGTGTAACAGTTAAAGGTAAAGACTCTTCTAGTAAGGTATATCAATTAAGGAGGATCAGAAGATGAGTTTCTTTTATTGTATGAATGCTACGAGCTTTCGGGCAAAAGCCCTTCGACAGGCAAAAATATAACTATACAAAGAAAGATAAATAACGATTTATATATATGTTAATCTTAACTGAAAACCGATTTTGAATAAAGTAAATATTAAATCTGCTGTCTGAGACCACGAGACGGCGCATGGTTTGGGCTATTGAAATAAACATGTGGGAGGTTTAAATGTAGTTTGTGTAGGCTGCGGGGATGTCTATTTTTCTATTTATGCTGTGTAGCTTGGATGAAACTATGGATTCTAGAACCAATCTCTGGTGTAGGTTGGAGATATTTTTGTAGTGAATGGTTGGGTTAGCAGTGTCAAAGGAATGGCCAGAAGATGCAATGTGTTGGAAAATAAGGGAACGGGTATCTCGGTTGGTGATGTTGCGTGTGTGTTCGGTCATTCTGATGGCGATGGTTCTACCGGTCTCCCCCACATAGGTGGCAGGACACTGTTGGCACGAGACCGAGTAGACTGCTTAATTTTAAATTTTCTCAACAAAATCCATCTCTCTCTATTCACAATTCTAAAGTTAATCTAAAGGAATGGTAATCTAAAAGTTCATTATATGAGGAGAGCTGTGTTTGCATTTAATAGAAATACTTAATTGTATAAATGGCTGTCAATTCTTCCATAAACCCACCAATGAATGTGAAACTTATTAATGCAAAAGCCAGACTGCTTCTCATTGTGTAGACATGTGATATAATTACAGTAAAAGCTGTCGTAAACCCTTACTAACTAAGGTTATCATGGCACCATGTATGCCCTAGGACTAAGTTATGACAAGATTACACACAGATTTAGTGTGTACGATGACATGGATGATGGGTCACTCACCTGGACATAGAAGGTGCCCTTGGGCTGAGCGTACATCATGAGGTAGGAGTAATCCAGGTTTTGTTTGGTTCGCCATCTGCACACACAGTGACACATGTTTTTAAATAAGTAAACCCTCTCCTAACACTTCAAAATGTTTTTTATCAAATACACTCAGTGGATAAATGATGTTTCTTTATTCAGTTAAGTATAAGGTGAGCTTTTAAACTTGTTGTTGTTGTGTGTGTTGGGTCAGATATGGACTCAATAATAAAAACAACACTCCACAAGGTCAATGAGCTATGAGTGATGGTCACTAACAAAACAAATTGTAGAATTTTTGTCCAATATACTCACCAAAAGTCAAACTTGACTTGAAGGACAATAACACAAGGTCTGAATACAGAAAAAAAAATACTTCCATAAGAGATCACTTCATCACCAAAACTACCATTTTTACTATTGAGCTGCTCTCCAGTAAGAAGGGGAACATCTATCTCTTTTGTTTAAAAAAAAAAAACAGGTCACTGAGATAGAGGACCACACAGACTTTAAACTAGAGACAAAATTGGGTAAAAATTTTTAGAGAGAAAACATAATTTTAAAAATCTCACAAGTTAGATACATATAAGGTTAATGAAATAGAAAAAGATTCTGTTCATAGTTTGAGCAATTAGTAAAACTTTTGGACTGTGTTTTTGGCAAACACCAATCATTCTTATTTAAGTCAGAGAGACTCCTGAATTGTACAAAGTCATCGACAAACAACTTACACTCCATTTGTCTTGGCAGATACTCAGCAGTTCTTTTATAGCCTTAGAAACCAGGGTGGACTATTGTTTGAAACCTTGGGAGATGTGGTAGGAAATTGGAAACTTCTTTTTTTATGTAAAATACAATCAAATTCCATTATATCAGCATCAATTGAGACCAAAATATATTTTATGTTGTTATAATTACTATTAAAACCTTAGAATTATGATATTATAATAAAGTAGCTGTTAGTTTGCCTATAGTTTGTTATCTCTTGGTGCCAACAGGTTATTGGAAACTTGGAATACACAGTTGGGTTGATAGAAAAGACATTTTTGAAACGATTGAAATTTAGCCATCTTTATCCTTAGAGAATGCTGTGTAATTAAAGGATGGTTAAACTATGAAAAAGCCCGACATTTATTGATACTTTTTTTTTTTCATTAAGAAATTTTCTGAAAATTCCCAGAGATTTATAAAAAGTAAACTCTATTTAGAATAATTTTTTTAATTAGCATTCTATTTTCATTTGCCATCCAAAATGTTCCACAGTAAATGGCATTAAAGCCTGTTGTTATTTCTTATCCACCCCTTGTGCAAAGATTACACAAATTCCATTAGTTCATGCTCCTCAAGTTGTTTGATGAAGAGCAGCGGCATCTCCCAATGGTCCGGTTTAGTGCATCTAATGTAAAATATACTCTGGAGTTGCAGGTGCCAAGCTACATTTTGGGCAAGTGGGGTAGGTTTTGTTATTATTTTCTATCTTCAATGGCTTGAGATGGCCTGCTCTAAATCTTGCTAGTGTTGTTTGATGCTGTCTATTTCTGAGGTTCAGAGCTCCTCCTGGGTCCATTCCACTGTACCAGCTGTGCTAAGCTAAGTCCGAACGGGAGGGCTCGGTCAGCAACCTTGCCATGAACTCTCGGAGACGGCTGTGGGTTGATTGGTCATCCCCATGGAGCCAGACCATAATGGCGGGCGCGAGGGGCCAAACAATGGCCGCTCGGTGCATGGAGAATGCATCATTCCTTTTGGTATGGTGGCCATATTAGCAGCATAGGCGCATGCTTCGCATGCAGGCTTGTGGACCTTCGAGTCTGGATGGCCACTACTCCTAGGATGTACCAGCTGTGCCTGGCTTAAGGAAAAAAGGTCTGGGTAGCCCTATTTGCTCATAGGATGTACCAGCTGGTAGGATTGTCCAGTGTAATGGAATAGATGTTCATTATCATGTAGTGGCCCAATCTCTGATATGGGGGGTGTCAGCCATTGTGGAGGTCAATTCCCTTTTATGATATAGGTGTAAGATAACTTCCCCCACATGAGATGAAGAGATTAGAAACATAAGGTAAAAAATACCAAATAAATCAATTTGTACATTCAGTACTTTTTTTTTGTCCAAATATGGTTAACAATGCTATCACTGAAATGTCATGGATAGTTTATTGATTTGGTCTCGTCACCTCATGTTTCTAATCTAAAATCCAAATTGTACCTTATCATTATGATGTAGGGATGAGATAAGATTGTGGAAGATAAAAATGTGGAGAGACACAACTCCATTTCTGGTAAACCACTGTTTCTTGTGCTGATAAAATAGAATTCAATTGTCAAGGGAAATATTTATCTTGCTTGCTCCTGCTTGCCGAAGTTGATGGCCAAGATCTCTGACAACTACATTGCACATTTTGGATTAAATATAGAATAAAATCATTTCCTATTCACAATGAAATTGTGAAAAACATTTTAAAATTACAAAAAAAAATTCTCACAATGAGTTTCTTTTTATTTAAAAAAATCTAGCTCTCAAGTGATAATTGCTTGAAAGCTAGTGTTTTGAAATAAAAAATAAACTCATTGTGAGAAAATATTTTGTAATTTTAAAATCCTTTCCTATGCTGATCCTATTTTATTCCCCTTATTGGGCCATTTCTGCTTATGGTAGTGACCGACAGGGAATTCTGCCACAGCTGGAAACAAATGTACAAACTCACTGCTCAGAATGTCATAAAAGAACGTTCTAAAAAGAAAAATTAGAGACAACAAAGAACATATTTTATAACAACTTGGTATTGTAACATGATAGTTCTAAAATCTCTTGTTTTAAATCCCAATTGTTTTAACTATGGCGATAACACAGCCACATAAGAACATAAGGTCTTAAATTACGTTGTTATAGTGAAGGTGGAGAGTTGTAAGAGGAAGAGTATCTCTGAGAAGTATTTTCACACTTGACAACATTTTTAAAAAACTACAGCTGCATTCTAAAATATGCACTAAACTACACTAAAGTAGCCAGCCAACTTTCAACTTTAATGAAATAATCAAATTAGGAAAGGCTTACTAAGAACAATGGATAAATAGGAGAAATTAATGGTTGTTGATGGTGCTCATCAAGTCAACTTTCAGCAACTATGTAGACAAATATTTTTCAATTCGATCTGTGTGTATATTTGATATTTGGTTTTCTCAGTAGTGTTTGATAAAGAAGTGGTTTGCCAGTGCCTTCTTCCCTCTATGCCTTATGGCCAAATATATTTGGCTCTTCCGCCTTTGGAGATGATTTCTCCCCCCAAGAACGAGAGAGTGTCCTTCTCCATTACAAGAATGAATTCAAAAAGTCTGGCTTACATTTGGTTCCCTTTTGTGTTAGCCAATCGCTACATATCTTACTGAGAAGAATCTTTTATATCTAATCAAAAACTTAAGTCTGGCTTACATTTGGTTCCCTTTTATGTTAGCCATCCCATTGAGATGTTGCCTGCCCTCTACCGGAGTCTTGAAGAGCAGCATTGTTATACCATCTTCAGACATGAATTCAGACAATATTCAATAGCGGACCATCTGTTATAAGAAAATTTTGGGGTAACTTATAATTAATTCCCAATTGTAATCCAAACAGTTATATTTTGATGCATTAGCATGCCATCTGTTATGAAAATTCAAAGCTATTATAGACTCATATGATTCTTTTAAAAAATAAATAATTTCTACTACCCTTACTGCAAAGGAAAAATTATGGGAGAAACTGGGTCATCGATGGTGAACCCTCCCAGTGGTTTCGCCAATTTAATCTACCAGACCGATTCTTTAGAGCTCTTTAGAAACTATTGTCCTAAAAGCTTATGTCCATAGTTTGCTTAAATACCATGTCTAAGAATCCACCCTTCAGTGTAGCATATATAAGCAGAATGATCCAATACAGTATTAGAGCTCTAAAGAAGCAGTCTGGTAGATTAAAAATTGGCGAAACCACTGGAAGGGTTCACCACTGATGAGCCAGGCCCTCCCAATATATTCTTTCATCGCAGTAAGGGCAGTAGAAGTTTGATTTGTTTGTGAAAAGAAACATTCGCATTTTGGTATTTTCATTTGTATTATACTACTGTTATATTGCATTTTTTCAGTTTTCCATTTATAATGATACTGATGCTACTCTTGGAATGGGTTAGTGCCCAGATGCTTCCTTCAAAGAGGCAGCTTGTAAACAGGTCTCAAGATCCAGCTGCAGGTGTTACTCACTTGACTCTGTCAGGGGAGTCCCCCAGTGTCTGTGGGAGCTTGTCAAAGTCCGGGTAGTAACTGGCAGGAGGGGCGATGATTTCTAGTAGTCCGGATTCTATATGTTCTGGAAACCTGCCATCACACCACTCAATAGGCTGGGGAATATACCAATCTTTTACTTCTTGTTCTTATATAGCAATTAAAAGATTGAGTTTTTTTTGTTGTTGTTGTTAAAAAAACTTAGGGTAATAAGACCAAATCAACAATAAATAGTGTGTTATGTTTCGGCTAGCAGCATTGTTATGAAACATCACACATTATTTTAAACTTACTTTTAAAGAAATAGAAACAATAGCCAAAACAAAAATAAACAAGAACTGGAGGATCCCACCTAAGCACAGTTGGTACAGTGGAGTGAACCCAGGAGGAGCTCTGAACATCAGAAATAGACAGCATCAAACAACACTAACAAGATTTAGAACAGGCCATCTCAAGCCATTGAAGATAGAAAATAATAACAAAATTTATCCCACTTGCCCAAAATGTAGTTTGGTACCTGCAGCTCCGGAACACATTTTGGCTTGCATTAGATGCACTAAACAGGACCTTTGGGAGAGGCCGCTGCTCATCATAAAACAGCTCGAGGAGCATGAACTCATGGAATTCGTGTAATCTTTACACAAGGGGATAAGAAACAACAAAAACAACACATTATTTATTTATTTAAATTTGGTCTTATCTATTGTTTCTAATCTATAATCAGGATTGTGTAACTAATCACTGTTGTTGAAATTAGTGACAGGGTATCAGGATCAAGAAAAAAAACAAATTAAATAAAACTTGCAGTATTCTTCTTTCTTATCCCAAGTATGCCTAAATATTGGACAATTTCATAAAGACAATGAATGAGGGACTTCATGATGGGTACATTAGTTGTTCTTCTTCTTTCTTATCTCCACTCAATCATATTAGGGTATCAAACTTTGACAACCATCATGACTGGGTGAATGCCTTTGTCATTAAGACACTACTCAGTGGCAGGAGGCCGAAAATTTGTTGATTCAAAGAACCTGGAGTTTATACTCTTATATAATGTTTGATGTGCCAAGTATTTATTCAAAAGAATCTATGATATTTTAAATTTATTTTAAACAGATTATGTACTATAAGTATCATTCCTTTTTATAGTATTATTCCTTTTGTACCATTGTTATTGTTTATATCTTGATTATTTATTTTTGGAGAGGAGTTACAGACGTGAAGACAAAAGATCACCAACTATGAGGAAGTCAACAAATAAACATTGTAACTTTAAAATGTAATTTATTATTATTATTTTTAATTTATCTTGCTGCGGAAACCCGCTCGGGAAACATGTACGACACAAAGTAGGAGGGAATCAAGGTGGATGACTCTACAAAGTTGAAACACCATGAAACAATACTGTGGCTGCTAACTTAGCTATAGATAAGTTTGTTCCTAACATGGAATCACACACAGCTGTTTGTTGGTAGTGAAAGCTTCAAATGGTGGCGCATAATCTTGCCATGCATCCTGTAACATCATTTTGTGGCATTTGATAGGTCTAGCCCCACTAGGGGCTTGCTCATCACACTTCTAGTGTGGCATTCATGTGACCAGCAACAAAATATTACCTCATCATTTGGCTTTTATATGGGTTCCCTACAACTTACATGTAAAATAAAAATATTAAGATTTGATAAGGCACAATTTGGATTATAGATTATAAAAATAAGGTATTAAGACCAAATCCAAATAAATAAATAGTGTGTGACATTTTGGTAACAGTGTTGTTACCGAAACGTCACACACTATTTATTTATTTGAATTTGGTCTTATACCTTGTGTTTAGATTAAGATTAATTTTTATATTGAAATACAGTTAAACCTGTCTATAGCGCCCCCTCTTGGGACTCACCAAAATAGGGTGCTATAGAGAGGAGGTGCTATAGACAGGTCACTTTTAATGTAAAATGTTTACATTTTAATGTTTAAAATCGGGTGCTATAGAGAGGAAGGCACTAATTAGTGGGGGCGCTATAGACAGGTTTAACTGTATATATAAACAGTGGGTGTGAGCGTGTGTGTGTGTGCATGTGAGTTTGCATGTGTGTTTGTCAAAACAAAAAAAAAAACAGCAGTTCACTTGGATGAAAGTGACAGAAGCTTCATGTGGCACCAGTTAAGCCCAACCAACTCTGACCAGATTTCAGTCCAACGGCATGTTGTAAAGACCTGCTGCCAACAAAGCCCACAAAAGGAGAGTTATTTATACGACATGAGGGAGGGGGAAGCTAGACCAAAAAATAGCATCTGCTGAACAAAGAAGATCATTTCCCAAATATAACATTTTGACATTTACTGTTACAGGAGCTATTTTTGGATCTGTTGTGTCTCTTCATCCTGCCCGGCGCTGGCGTCAATGTCCTTTATACAATCCAACTTCTTTAATTCAACACTTCAAGGGATTGGAATTTTTGGTTGAATTAAAGCCAGCGTTGAATTAGAGTTGGTTGTATGAAAGAGATGTATTTGTCCAAACACATTGTCATTTCCTTATGTGGTACAATACAAAGGACAAAATAGTATTTACACAATGGTTAAAATACAAAACTTATATTTTGTTGTTGTTTTTTCTTATCCCCTTGTGTAAAGATTACACAAATTTCATGAGTTCATGCTCCTTGAGCTGTTTGATGATAAGCAGCGACCTTTCCCAAAGGTCCTGTTTAGTGCATCTAATGCAAGCCAAAATGGGATCTGCGGGTGCCAAGCTACATTTTGGGCAAGTGGGGTAGATATTGTTGTTATTTTCTATCTTCAATGGCTTGAGATGGCCTAAAAAAAAACTCATGTTTCAATGTATATATAACAAAATTGTAGGGGAGAATGGTATTCATGTATTAAAAGAGGTACCCTCTAAGAATGCATTGAAACATGCACGTTCTCCAAAAATAATAATCCCTTGTATCACTTGAAAGAAAAATATCATCCAGGGAAGAGTGTCTTGCACAAAAAAGATAATTTAATTAACTCAAGCTTTAAGGCCTTGGTGCCCTTCTACAGGAATAAGGTTATTTATTATCCCTAGTACACATGGTACAGGCCATGATAATCATTGTGGGTAGAAGTTGGCGACTGCTTTTACTGTACCTGTACCACATGTCTTCCCAGGTGAAAGCAGCTTGACTTTTGCACTTACAAGTATGCCAGAAAACCCTATTTGGTTACTTGTACTCGCTGGTGGGGTTGGACTTTTGCAAGAATCAGGGGCCATTGGAGAATTTTTTATTTTTTTTTATTATTAGAAAAAAAAGTGTCCAATGCGGTATTCAATCCTGGGTTGTAGCAGTCGAAAAACAACTGTTTAGATCACCCTTCCACTGACCCACAAGATGTAAAGTTAAATTTGACACTGCATTTTGGCTTATTACACCAGTACAAAACATAATGGTGGTAATAAAGAATGAGTCACAATACCAGATTTGGCAAATTCAGACAGGAGAAGCCAACAACCAGTATACCAAAGTTTTAGGCAATGTCCCTCATCAGTACAGAGGGGAAACTCCCACAACTTTATGTTGGATTCTGACTTGAAGGGCACTTGGCCCAGAACCTAGCAACACATAATTCAATCCAGGAACATACTGTATTTAATAATTCAAATGGCATTCTATCGATAAAAAATTTTAACAATTATTTTTGGCAAAATATGTGTTTCTTTTAACATTCGGTGGAAGGCTGGTTAAACCGTTTGGTTTTCGACCACTAGGACCCGGGTTTGATTCCCGCATTGGACACTTTTTTCTGTTTAAAGGAAAAAAAATGCTCCAATGGCCCCCGATTCTTGCAAAAGTCCAACCCCACCAGCGAGTGCAAGTAACCAAACGGGGCTCTAGCATTAGTAAGTGCAAAGTCGAACTGCTTTTCACATGTGTAGACATGTGGTGCACTTACAGTAAAAGCAGTCGCTAACTACCCACCATGATTATCATGGCCTGTACCACGTGTACTATAGGGATAAGCAAAAAAAAAAAAAACAGTAAGAGGACATGAGAGGACATGCATACTAGAGAACACCTCTCTACAAAGGACAGTTTTCCTCGTCAAAATTACCATTTTTACTATTTATCAACTCTCTGGTAAGAGGATACCTCTCCCTAAAGGACACTTTGGCTCTTCAATTAGGTATCCTTTATACTATCAAATATATGTCCGTTATATTATCAAATATTATCTCTACAGACCTTGCGGCAATGATAAAATTATTGAATAAGAGAGGGCTCCTTTTCATTCAATAATTTTATCATTGCAGTCAGGTCTGTAGAGAGAGATAATATTTGATAAGATATGTCATAAAAGAAACACATTGCCAAATACAATTGTTACAAATTCTAAAGAAACGTGTTGCTTTAAATAGTATGGATTCCTTCCTTCCTTCAATACCTTCCTCTACTGAGGGTGGGCCACATGGTCTCTCCATATCTCCCTCCTTCAATGCCTTCCTCTACTGAGGCTGGGCCACATGGTCTCTCCATACTGGTATGGATTCAATTATATTTTAATCTTCACCCACGTGATGAACATCCTAATGAAAAGTGTGTGCTTAGAGCAAAACTCCATTATAGGGCTCCTCATGTTTATGATGCTAATTTACTTATTATGCCATTTCTCTGTGACCTGCTCCCAAATTACCTCTATTGATTTCCCATAAAGAACTCTATCCCGGCTTATATAGTCTACTTTTGGTCAAGACCCCAGAAAAGTCTCTTGCTATGACAAAGTTTTTTTTTACCGTAGTTGTTTTAGCAGACACAACTCCCATACAAAATCTGTATTTTATTAATTAAAATATACATTGGGGATGTTTTTATTTTTTAACACCCACACACATAACATACATACGTTAATGCATACATATACACCAACACGTGACATATCTACAAGTAAGACTTTACCCAGACACAACTAATGAAATTTGAAAAAATGATAAAGCACAATTTGGATTATAGATTATAGCTACAAGAAAATAAGACCTAATCCAAATAAATTAATAGTGTGTGACATTTTAATAACAATGATGTTACCATAATAATTTATTATTTTGTCTGATTATGTTAACAATGCTGTTACCAAAACGTCACACACTTAATTTATTTGGGTCTTGTAAGAGAATTAAAAAAGAAAGTTTTACTCACTGCATTTTAATCTGTTCAGCTTGTTTGGTGACATACTCCAGATCTCCCTGCAACAGCCACATTCCATTGTTCCCTATATGTGATACCCCAATAATCTACGGTGCAACACATGAGACACCATGGCTACTCTCTCTCCTGGAGGTGGGGGTTGTTGGTCATCTTTGTGTTTGGTTTGTGCGGTCGTCTTTCTCTGAAAAAGCTCGCTAACTAGCTTACAGCGAAGGGTGTGTAATTTCTATGGTACAAAGGTTCATCAGATGGGTGGTTAGTGAAGATTCAAGTGTTCTTTATATCACAGTTATTTTCTTACTTATTCCAAAGTGGTACAAGCCATAATAATCATGGCGGTTAGTTAATGACTTCCTGTTTCCTGCATTTACACAAGGTGCAGCGTTTGGTTAGCTGCTGCACTTGTTTGTAAAGTTGAACTTGTACAAGAATTGAGGGGGGGAGGTGATTGAAGCAATTTTTATTTTGAAAAAAAAAGTGTAAAAATATTCAATTCCAGATCCTGGATGTCAAAAATAAACAATGTAAACTCCCTTTTTTTAAGGAGGGACATATCCCAATGAGAAAAATTAAGACATACCCGGGTTCCTGGAGTTAAAGACCAACTACTCGGTATGTATATACAATAGAACCTCCCTTTAGCGGACACCTCTCTATAAAGGACACTTTGGCTCTTCAATTAAGTGTCCTTTACAGGGAGGTTCTACTGTATATTGTAGCAAGACATTATTGTATGAAAAGATTTACAATTTTATTCCTTTTGCCACTCTTTAAACTTCCCTCTTTACCCCTCTCTGGTCTTTTATATAAGAAATAATTTTGTTTTACATTAAATATAAATTGCTGTGGGGTTTGTCTTTCCTCATTTTCTACATGACAATATCACAGTGAAACTTTTGAATCCAGACCACTTTAAACAATCCCATATTCTGTGAGTTAGTATTTTATATTGCGTCTAGGATTCTTCATCTTATTATTGGTTACATGCAACTAACTATATATGTTATATTAAAATATTATTTTATTTAAAATTATATTTCATAGATACAAATATTCTGTTAAATCGACCGCCAGAGGTCATGCTTCCCCTATAAAAACTTGTTCTTTCCCGATGGCCGGCTCAAAACTTTTGTACATTATGTAAATAATCTTTTGTTTTCCTTATTCTACTCGCCTTAAGCCAGGCATTACTTTTATCAAATTATGTTCTTTTATATATTCCTTTAGTTCAATTAAATTACTGATTAAAATTATTTTTATTATCATACTTTCAAGATTTAACCAAGACCGCATTTCCATACCATAATCCTCAAAATATCTAAATTCAAACAGAAAATTTCATTTTTATATATATAGATATATGTTAAGAAAAAGGCATCTTTAAGCGTGCAACTAAGAGTTTCTTATGGCATGCGCCATCTGCAGGTATAAATATCAACTAATCTTGATTTTTAATTATTCCAGATTTGGCTAAAAATTTCAGATGCCTTAAAAAAAATTTTTTTTTGGTTGTTGAGGTACAGCTTGCACCACGCTAATTAGGGCCAACAGCCTTAAAAAAAAAACAGACATGGTAATCAAGAATAGGTATTTGGCCAAATCTGGAATAATTGAAAATCAAAGATTAGTTTATATTTATTCTGACAGATGGTGCAAGCCATCAGCAAGTTTAAGTTGCACGATCAAGAGATGCCTTTTTCTTAATTTATCCACCTGATCCCAGTACAATTTCACCTTTCTGCCATTTTTTCACAACTAATTACAAGTGTAATTACATTTCCAATTTTAGTATATGTACCGCCGCATGTGGGCCAGGAGTTCACAAACCTACCTCTGCAATGAGGACAATGATGACACACTCTTCTTTGTCCTTGGGAGACATGTTGTTGATGAGGTTGTCCAATGTGGACTGCAGGTAGGTCTGGAACTCCCTCTTTACCGTGGGAATACCAAGGACCATCTTGGCTGCACCAGCATGCTCTCTTAGTACAGCAAAAATACTCAATCAAAAATTAACATAATTGCATTGAGATTATCAGTTCCCTCTCCATAAGTATTATACTTCTTTTGAAACAATTCCCAATTTCTGGGCCAATTTGATCCTTCCCAGGACAAAATTTACTAGCCTCTCTCCAATCACTATAATATATTGAGCCTTAGTCATATCTCAGAAATGTGCAAGGGCAAAAAGTTTCGTTTATTGATAAAGCACAATTTGTATTATAGCTAAAAGAAAATTATTATATGCAAATATATTAATAGTGTGTGATAAACACAAGGTAATAAGACCAAATCCAAATAAATAAATAGTGTGTGACGTTTCGGTAACAGCGTTGTTACCATCTTCAGACAAAAGTACTGAATGAGAGAATTTTACCACAGCATGCTTTTAAATAGTTCCTGTTATCAAGTGTAAAAGCATTCTGTGGTAAAATTCTCTCATTCAGTACTTTTGTCTGAAGATGGTAACAACGCTGTTACCGAAACGTCACACACTATTTATTTATTTGGATTTGGTCTTATTACCTTGTGTTTATAATCTACAATCCAAATTGTGCCTCATCAATAGTGTGTGATGTTTCGGTAACAGTGTTGCCCATCATCACACCGAAGAATAAATGACTTGATAGTCACTTTGCAATTCATTTTTTTCAGCTCATAGGAAGAATAACTTCTTAGGTCCATTGACGTCTATCAAAAATGATAAAGCACAATTTGGATTATAGATTATAGCTACAATAAAATAAGACCTAACCCAAATAAATTGATAGTGTGTGACGTTTCGGTAACAGCATTGTTACTGAAACATCACACACTATTAATTTATTTGGCTTAGGTCTTTTTTTCTTGTACAGTAGAACCTCCCTGTAAAGGATACCTAATTGCAGAGCCAAAGTGTCCTTTAGGAAGAGGTGTCCTCTTACTGGAGAGTTGCTAAATTGTAAAAATGGTAATTTTGAAAATGAAAACTGTCCTTTGTGGAGAGGTGTCCGCTAGCGGGGTGTCTGGAGGTTCTACTGTAGCTATATTGATAGAAGACTTGAAGAGAACTTATTGGCAATACCTCAATACCTCATTTCAAAAATATGTTAGTGCCAATAAGCTTGTGAAATGTCCTAAATAGAGTCAGCAGAACAAATCTAATTAAAATCCCCACAGTGTCTCTCACACAACATCTGCCTCCTCAAGACAATTTTCTCTCTGTCCTCAATTACCTGAACTACACACATGCAGAGATGTATATAAATGTAAATTGTTCCACCTTGTATATAGATATAAATAAATCACTACGTGACATGGCTATAAATATATCTTTTGAAAGAGGTTTAAATGTTGATTTAAGTGTTTGTGTGTACATCCTTACAAGGGCAACAATTTATCTACCAATACACAGGGTAGGAATGCACCAGCAAACATCCATTTTGAAAGAAGTGTAAGAAGAGATAAAATTAAGATATTGCTGGTCATGGCTTTGTGAGTATTAATGGTGTATGCATTAAGTATGAGGTAGTGGAGTAACAAAAGGTAACAAGACAAAAAAGTCCATCCACAACCATTGGAATTTCAATTTCAACATCAACTTCCAAATGCTCAACTGCCCTTGCTATTACAGCATTAACAGTTAAGACACATTTTCCCACCCAGTTTTACCCATGTGTCCCAGAAACACACTTATGGTTGACATTGAATAGAGGAAAGCTATTTGACTAGCTTTTTGCATTGTTGGAAGGCTAGTAAAATAGCTTTCCTCTAATCAATGTCACCACTTGACCAGAAGTGTGTTTCTGGTACACCTGGGTAAAACTGTGTGGGAAAAAAATGGGTCTTAGCTGTTAATTCTGTAATAGCAAGGGCAGTTGAGCTTTTGGAAGTGGATGTTGAAATTGATATTTCAATGGTCACAGCTGAAATGTGCTTGACAACAAGACAAAATCCAAATTATTGAAATGTTTGTGACGTTTTGGTAACAATGCTGTTACCAAAATGTCATAATAATTTCAATAATTTGATTAGGTATACAATTTGGATTATAGATTATAAACACAAGGTAATAAGACCAAATCCAAATATATAAATAGTGTGTGACATTTCGGTAATTTATTTATTTGGATTTGGTCTTATTAGTATTCAGTACTTTTGTCTGATAATGGTAACAACTCTGCTATCGAAATGTCACACACCATTTATTTATTTGGATTTGGTCTTATTAACCTTGGATTTCAATAGTTTGGAGGGAATTGTTACCTTTTATCTCTAATCTATAATCCAACTTGTACCTAATCAGAGGTCCAGAGAATCCAAACTGACCACACTACGAGGACAAATGAGTAAACGTGCAAGTCAGCAGCAGCAGCAGTTATTGCAACATGGCCGACTGCCCGGTCCACTTAGTCCTAAGTACAATAAGGTCATACTGAGTCAAGTCCTCTGGGCCACTACCCCCTGACACAAGGAACCCACTGCTATTAGTCATCACTCTGTGGGTGATTTCTTAATTCTACTTACTCCAATCTGACACTCTCACTACTACAACATTGCTTGAGTGCGTGATTTTATGATAAAGCACAATTTGAATTATGGATTATAGCTACAAGAAAATAAGTCTTAATCAAAATAAATTAATAGCGTGTGACAATTCGGTAACAGTGTTATTACCATCATCAGACAAAACAATTTTTTTTTTTATATACAAAAAAAAAAATTCCAAAACATCACATACTATTAATTTATTTGGATTAGGTCTTATTTTCTTATAACCAAGATTTTATGTTGTTATAGCCACCATGTTGTTGTTATAGCCACGGTTAAAATTATTGGATCTTAAAACTTGGGGCACCTTAGAATTATGATGTTATAACCAAGTTGCTGCTATAAAGGAAGGAGGCTGTCATAAGGAGGTTCCACTTGTATGGGCAATGATCTTTTTTTATTATTATTATTATCCCACACAAGGCGCAAATATTTGAATATTACAGATTATGTAAATATTTAATCCAAGTTTCAGTTTGTTTGTTGTTTTGTTTCCTCTGTAATATATAGGCGCAATATTGAAGTATTTTTTTTTTTACAGAGGAAACAAAACAACAAACAAACTGAAACTAGGATTAAATATTTACAGATTTATATATATCAAGCGACAGAGTTCATAAAATGGGAATAAACAAAGTAGTTGATGTAAGAGAGTTAAATCATTTAGATCTGGTAACAATCAATGTCTCACTTCTGTAAAGTTCTGACAGTCATAGATAAAGTGAAGAGCAGTTTGTTCAGTTTCTTCATAGGAACAATAAGGGGTTTCTGATAAGACTTCTTTCATATAAGTATATCTGGAATTTTCCGTGTGATGTGACAAATTGAGTAACTATAAAATTTGGATTAAACTGCATAGGAATTCCGTTTGGTAAAAATGTGTGAATTGTATAGTTAGAATTATGAATGGGTTGATACAAATGTTCATAATAATAATTTTTTCTTGACCAATTATTGTTGTAAATATCAGAAAAATTTCTTCTTCTTATCTGCTATCTTGTGTACACACTTGATAACAATAACTATTTAAAGCATGCTTTGGTAAAATTTCTCCTTCAGTACTTTTGTCTGAAGATGGTAACAACGCTATTACCGAAACATGACACATATTTATTTATTTGGATTTGGTCTTATTACCTTGTGTTTATAATCTATAATCCAAATTGGGCCTTATCATTTTCTTAGTAAGTTTTGTTTTTCAGTTGATACAGTAAAACCCCGCTATAACGAACCCTGGATATAACGAACCTTCCCTTATAACGAACCCACGCCGATTCCCAATTCCATTCCATTGAAAATACCATCGTTATAACGAACTTTGCGATTTTTAGAATAACGAACTACCCCTATAACGAACCTATTTCGGGTCCCAAAATGATAAAATCTATTAAAAATACTATGCTTATAACGAACTTAGAATTGTAATTTAAAAAAAAAAAAATTTTGAGCATGTTTAAAGCTCGCGGATCGCGATTTCAAAACAATAAATTTAGCGGCATTGTTTGTTTGATTTTTGCACTTTATTTTTGCTGTATGTTGTATAAATTTTTACGCATTATACTTTTTATTAATTAGAATATCTTTGCATCCATTAAATTTGAAATATAAAAAATGCAAATGGCTTCCAAAATGAAGAAAACAAAGGCATTTTAAAAACAAAAGCATTATTTCTGTTGGAAAAGAAGACGTCCGAAGCAGCCAATGGGAGGCCGGCGGAGGCAGCTACGAGGATGCAGCGGCAAAAATGAGGAAACAATACAGGAAGAACTTGTAAACAACTTTTTCGAACGCTAGAATTTGCCCTGATCTCCGATTCTTTTAGTGTAAATGTTTAAATAATACTTTACTTATTTTCTTAAATTGTAATAAATATAATTTTCCCTCCTGTTTTCGTCGTATATTTTAAAAGTGTTATAAACAACGACGCCTTAACTTTGAACCTTCAACCCCGCCGACCAAGAATAGAGGTGAGTGACTACCTCTATAGAATTTAGATCGTCGTCACAACACAGAGTGGCGGTGAAATCGCAATATTTTTGGCATCCCAGCCGGGACTGTTGAAGGTAAATTCCTGAAAAAAGAATCATTTTAAGCTGACCATTTTGGAACTCGCTTGCTAACCCTACTTGCCGCTTTGTTTACAAGATGGCGGAAGAAATAATTCTACGTTTAAAAAAGAAGCGTGCTGTTAACAGATCATATTTAACGAAAACATGCAATAAGATTGAAAGTGGACTTGACACGCTAATGAGAATTGAACTTGAAGAATTATTAGAACAATTGAATGAATCATTTAACGAACTTAAATTAGTGGATCACGAAATAGAAACGCTTCTTGAAACTGACGATTTAGAGAAGGAATTACAGGGCGTAGAGGAATATCGAGAGAAATATATTACTTGGAGATTTAGGGCAAATAAAAAGATTCGCCAATCAGATTTTCATGGCGAAAATATACCGAATTCGAACTCACGAATAGATGAAAATGAAATGAGACATTATGTACCTTCCTGCACGACTGTGAAACTTCCGAAATTGATGATATCGAAATTTTATGGAAATTTTAGTGAATGGCTGACGTTCTGGAATTCTTTTGATGCAGCTATACATCAGAACAACTCACTGAACCCGATCGATAAATTTAACTATCTGAAGTCACATCTCGGCGGAACTGCACTAAACACAGTCGAAGGTTTCGCTTTATCTGCGGACAATTATGAGAAAGCTATAAAATTGCTTAAAGACAGATTTGGGCGAGAAGACATTTTGATTAGCCGACATATGAACAATTTGTTGTCAATGAGACCACTCAAAACATCAAGCGATGTAAGAACCTTCCGCGAACTTTTTGACAACCTTTCTGTTCATATAAGAAGTCTCGAGTCACTAAACGTGTCCATTGATGTTTACGGACAACTGTTGTGCCCGATAATAATAAAGCTTCTACCTGCAGACCTTAATTTGGAATTGAACAAAGAACTCCCGACAGGTTATGTAATTAATGACTTGATTACCTTTCTGGAAAGACAATTAACTGCACGGGAGAAGAGTTTTAGAAATGAAATCGGTACCGGGAATGAATAAACTTCTAAACCTAATTTGGTAAACAAACATCCAAAGACAAGATTCTACAATGAAAAACCAATTGCGACAGCTTCAGAACTTTTGAATTCAGTTCACAAATCGAATGAATGTGTATTTTGTGGTAAAGACAACCATGGAAGCCCTAAGTGTGACTTTGCAGCTAATATTAGTTTAAACGAAAAGAGATCACTCATGAAGAAAAAAGGCGTTTGTTATAAATGTCTTCGGCCTTCTCATTTAAGTAAATTTTGCAGAAATGTAGTCCGTTGTTCGATCTGCAACATGTCTTCCCACCTGGATGTCATGTGCACAAAACTGATTTTAGATAGAGGTGGATCTTCCAAGTCTCCAACGGTGCAAGATGAAACTCTCGCCAACTTATCAACCTCCCCAGACGTCTTGTTACCTACTTTGAGAGTGACCCTCAAAGGGAACAGAACGGAGAAGACGGCACGGGCTATAATAGACACCGGATCCCAAAGATCGTATATTTTACATAGCACAGCAATGGAAATGGAATACGAACAATCTAGGAGAGAGTTCTTCCGGCATTCCTTGTTTGGAGGATCGAGTACCGACGTAGTTGAACATGAGGTCTATACCATTCATTTATCTGACATCAATAATTCCTATCGCTGTGAGTTTGAAGCACTAGGTCAACCCCTTATCTGTGGAAGCATACCTCCGGTGTGTCCAAGATCATTGTTAGAAGGGAGTGAAGAACTCGACGTGTCTGATTTGATGAGAGACCGTATAGAAGTCCTTATAGGCGCGGACATCGCCGGGAGATTGCTAACTGATGATCAGAGAAGGATCTCATCTGGACTGGTGGCAATCCGTACCAAACTAGGATGGACTGTGATGGGAAAGATTCCTCCAACGGAGGTGAGAGATGACATCAGCTCCCTTTGCGTGACCACACTTCTATCTTTGGATCTAGAAAACTTGTGGAAATTAGATGCAATTGGAGTCTCTGACGCGGAGGTTGAGAAGAAGACTCAGTCATTACAAGCTGAAATGGAGGAACATTTCGCCCACACCACGACGCGAGATATCGAGGGGCGCTATGAGGTAGCTCTACCCTGGGTGCAAGACAAGGAAAGGATTCCTTCGAATAAAGATCTAGCCGAAAACCAACTAAGGTCTGTAAGAAGAAAACTTGAAGAAGTTGGAGACATGAAAGAGTATGGACAAATCTTTGAAGAATGGATGAAACAGGGGATAATCGAGTATGCCAGAGAGGATAAACTAGATGGTGTACACTACCTGCCACATCGACCAGTGTATAAAAGGAACAGTCAAACTTCTAGAATACGGCCAGTATTCAATGCGTCGGCCCGGAAGAGAGGTAAACTTTCCCTGAATGACTGTCTGGATAAGGGACCCAATTTGATAGAAATTATACCAAGACTTTTAAATAAATTCCGGAAATATGAAGTTGGTGTCTCTTCCGATATTGAGAAAGCATTTTTACAAATTGGAATAAAAGAAGAAGACCGAGATTATTTACGATTCCTGTGGCACACAGAAGACGGAAGATTAATCACGTATCGACATAAAAGGGTTGTTTTTGGAATTACCACTAGTCCGTATCTTTTAAAGGCTACCTTATCTCTCCACTTAGATAAGGCTCCTGAACATTTAAAAATCACAGCTGAACAGTTGAAATCATCCTTTTATGTTGACAATTGTTTATCCAGTTTTCAGAATGTTGAAGAAACGGAGATATTCGTGAAAGAATCTACTGAACTGCTCTCTACAGCTTGTTTCAATCTCCGAGATTGGGTGAGTAACGTTACAGACTTTTCTCTTATGAACCAACTGAATAAGGAAGTGAACATTTTAGGAATAACATGGAATACTGATAGAGACACACTGACAATTGGTTTGGAAGATTTTGAATTAATTGGACCAACCACCAAGAGAAAAGTACTTTCAATAGCGAGCAAGATATTTGATCCATTAGGAGTTGCTTGTCCTGTGACTTTAATTCCCAAGCTGATATTACAGGAAACTTGGATACAGAAGTTGACATGGGACGAAGTCCTACCTGGATGTTTAGTACAAAGATTTTGGAAGTGGTTTAGCAAACTGAAACACTTGCCTAACATAGAAATTCCTAGATGGCTTTGTTTTAAGGACTCCTATGTAGAGAAAACCACTCTCCACATCTTTTGCGACGCCAGTCAGTTTGCCTATGCAACCTGTATTTTCCTCCGCATTGAAAAGGAAGATAGAGTGGACATCCAATTGATACAGGCTCGAACACGAGTAGCTCCACTGAAGAAACTCACCATCCCAAGATTGGAGCTTTTGGCTTGTCTGATTGGAGCTCGTTTGGCAGCTAACGTCATACAAGATCTAGAATTTGAGGAAATTCCAAGATTTTATTGGACCGATTCGACCAATGCTCTCTGTTGGATCCAAAGGGAAGACAACTGGGCAGCCTTTGTGATGAACCGTGTTAAGGAAATTCATAATCTTAGCTCCCCCGAATCTTGGCGCCACATACCAGGCCGATTAAACCCGGCAGACCTCCCATCTCGGGGATGTTCAGCAGAATCACTTAAGGAGACAAGATGGTGGGAGGGACCTGCATGGTTAAAGGTATCCCAAGAAGAGTGGCCCAAATCAACCATTATCCCTAATTTGGAGATTGTTTATTCTGAAAGGCGCAAGACCATCCTGAACACCTTGTGTACGACAAGAGAAAATGAAAATTTATTTGGACGTTATTCCCATTTTTTGAGAATAGTACGAATCACCGCCTGGATATACAGATTCTTCAACAACGCCAAGATTGATAGAAGAAAGATAATTTCAGAAGATCTCAGTACAGAGGAAATCACTAAGTCAGAAATAATACTGACAAGACTTATCCAGAGAGAATCGTTTTCAGGGCATGAAGATAAGAAACTACAAGGCTTTAAGTTGCTAGTAGACTCTTCAGGGATTTTGAGAATAAAAACTAAAATTTTCAGAAGAGAAGATTTCGCTAATTTTAGAATGCCCATTTTATTACCCTCAGATCACTTTTTGGGGTCTTTGCTCATCAGGTGGAACCATGAAACCCACGGGCACGCCGGTCTACAAACTCTCCTCGGTATTCTGAGAGAAAACTATTGGATACTAAGATCCAGGAAAACCGTCAAGAAGATCATCAATCAATGCATTCGCTGTAAACGATTCACCGTGACACCAGCTACCGTCGAGTCAACATCATTACCAGAAGACAGAGTACGAGATGCTGCAGTTTTCGAAATAGTAGGAGTTGATCTAACTGGACATCTTATCTTAAAGAATAAGAAGAAAGCATGGATTGTCATCTTCACAGGTGCAGTGTATAGAGGAGTTCATCTGGAACTTGTGACATCTTTGTCTATGGAAGCCTTCCTCCAAGCTTTCCGCCGATTTATTGCTCGAAGAGGCCGACCATTGATTGTGTATTCGGATAATGGGACTAATTTCAAAGGTATAGTTAATGCTTTAAAGAAGATTGATTTTTCGAGATTAAAATGTGATCCCACATTGAAAAACATCACCTGGAAATTCATACCGCCTGGTGCTCCTTGGTGGGGTGGATGGTGGGAGCGTTTGATTGGAATGATGAAACAATTGCTCTTTAGGATTCTCGGTCAAACCTCCTTGGGATATGAAGAACTTTCCACGGTAATGTGTGACGTCGAAAGCTTGATGAACACACGCCCACTGACCTACCTAACTGAAGAAAGTGAGGATCTCGCTCCATTGACACCTTCGTTGTTCTTACATGAGGTCAGAGAGGTTGGCGTTCCAGACCTGGACTTGATTGATAACCAGACCCTCTCCCGCAAATATCAATATATCAAACGTGTACGAGAAGATCTTAGAGAACGATTTCGTATCGAATATTTTGGATTCCTGAGACAAGAAACGAGACGCCTGAAGACTACCATACCACTCAAGGTGGGAGACATGGTACTCATTGGACAAGAGAGTTTAAAGAGACTACACTGGCCGTTAGCCAGAATAATCCAACTCTATCCAGGAAAAGACGGACTTGTGAGGGTTGCGAAAGTGAAAACTTCATCAGGTGATAAAATACGACCTATTCAAAAACTCTACAATTTAGAGATAACGCCCGAGATAAGATGTCGAGACCCTCTAACGGAGCGATCTCCCACACAAGAAGTTCGATTGACAACTGAAGAGGACCCTTTGACTTCACAACAAGAGCAACATCACATTGATACCCCGAATGTTGTGTCAAGTTACGGACGGCCCATCAAGAGACCCAACCGATTGGATCTACTGAACTTTTCCTTCCCATGTTTGAGTCGTCGAGACGCCAACTCAAAGGTGGGAGAAATGTTGGAAAAGAAGACGTCCGAAGCAGCCAATGGGAGGCCGGCGGAGGCAGCTACGAGGATGCAGCGGCAAAAATGAGGAAACAATACAGGAAGAACTTGTAAACAACTTTTTCGAACGCTATAATTTGCCCTGATCTCCGATTCTTTTAGTGTAAATGTTTAAATAATACTTTACTTATTTTCTTAAATTGTAATAAATATAATTTTCCCTCCTGTTTTCGTCGTATATTTTAAAAGTGTTATAAACAACGACGCCTTAACTTTGAACCTTCAACCCCGCCGACCAAGAATAGAGGTGAGTGACTACCTCTATAGAATTTAGATCGTCGTCACAACACAGAGTGGCGGTGAAATCGCAATAATTTCATTTTAAAAAAAAAGGCCATTTTCAGAACTTTTCAAAGTGAAACAACATAGGCAAAATGTTAAGAACATATTAAAATAAGAGAATATAACTTTTCTATTATAAAAGATAAAATATAAAGTTATTAAAAATTGTTACAAAGAGGAATCAACTTCAACTTTTGCCGCGATCGTACGTTTTAGGGCTAAAAAAAAAAAAAAAGTCCAAATAAACGGTCCCGTGATGAAACAAAAATTATTTTTATGCCATTAACTATGGTGATTTTAAAGTCAGCAATGTTTTGCATGGCAGGTTAAAAAAAAAAACGAAATATAGACCTAGAAGAATATGGGGAAACATGAAATGGAAGAAAAACACTAACTTTATTTGAATGGTGCAATGCTTGGAAGAATGCTTTGAAACAACAAGGTATTAGAGCCATTTTTTCAAGTAAAAATTGTATTATATAAAATCTGATAATGATGTTTTAAAATCATTTCATATCTTTGAATATATATTTAATAAAACTTTGCCTAGGATTTGTCTTGATTTTTAACTTAGACATAGAGGTACATGTATGTTAATCATAAGAAGAACCTATTATCTATTGATTTCTATTATTATTCAGTATTAATATAAGGAAATTAGTCAATTAAGGGAATTAAAATAAAGTGACCACTATTAAGAGGCAGCCTCTTCTTGTGTGTATGGCTGTTTTTTAATTATACGGTCTAAAATTTTTGAAAAGTAAAAAAAAATAGCCAAACCATGGCTATAGTGAACCGTGGCTATAGTGAACCAAAAGCTCTGTCCCATTGGGGTTCACTATAGAGGGGTTTTACTGTATTTTGTTGATTTATGTTTGAGAAAGTAGTTTATGAAAGGTGAATGTGAAAGGAGGTATGGTTCCATGTACCACTGAGACAAGAATATTATGTTGCACACAGTGAATGAAGTTTCTGTAGAGAACATATATAAATATATGGATACAATATCTTGCTAGCATAAGTGGCTTTCGACCATATGAGTGATTTATACATTTCGCTTCTTTTCTTATATTCAAACCCCCAAGATTTTTTGCAAATTGAGGAAAAAATGTTCCTTATTTTGTTTCATAGAGCTACAAAATCCTCTATGTGACTTAAAAAAGTTTAGATTGTTATTGTTTCTTTTGTTATCGGAGAAAAAGACTATGGGTATCTTGATAAAATTGGTAATTTTCAGGCTTACTCCTTTTTGTGTTCTATTGTTAAATGGTGTTGATTGTGGAAATAAGCTTAAGTTATTTTTTTGGTTGATAAAGAGTTTTGTTTCATCACACCAATTTGATATTACACGAAGAACTGTTTGGATTAAATTTCTCAAGTCTATTAAATTTGTGGCCCAGAGAAAGATGTTCACATCCTCGGCATATGCTACAGGATGAATGTTTGATATTTGAGTAAGGCGAATGAGGAGGCCGTTAAGGATGACGTTCCAAAGTAACGGAGACAGTGTCTCCCTGTGAGAATCCTTTGTTTAGTTGTTTTGACACAAGAAATCCAGCGTATTCAAAGAAGACATTGAAAGTATAATCCTGTTATTCTTGTTTGATCAAATGTAGTGTTCAACTGAGATCAAGGGATTTATTTATACTTAGATGCCAGGAGTTGTCAAATGGTGCCGCAGTAATAATCATAAAGAAAAAAAGCACATCCTGATCACGCAACCGAGAGTTGCTGATGACTTGTGCAATCTACCATAATTTATCAACCTGTGTCATCCCTTTTGCACCATTTTTTTAAACATGATTATCATGGGAGGTAGAGGGGTATGTGAATGTTGTTAAGTACACCGCATGTGTTTACACATCTAGAGACAATTCAACTCATACACTTATACAAGAAGGGGGGGTGGTTGAAGTCCCATTTGGTTACTAGCAATCTATTGGTGGGGGTTGGATCTCTGTAAGAACCAGGAGATATAAGAAAAAAATAGTCTGTGGACAAGCAGTATAAATCATCGATTTCCAACAGCCATGAACCAGGATCAAATCCTGCTTTGAACACTTTTTTTTTGTGAAGAACCTGCACATATTATTTATTGTAAATAACATAAGCTAGGTTTTTGAGCGGTACCTAGTAAAGTTATTTTGAAAAAACAGGAGGAGGACACTGAAGCAATTTATACCTGTTACCTCTGACTTATGCAGACAGTCACTCAAGGAACCAGGAAAAAAGACAATGACATTGGCTGTTGCTTAACACACACAGATTCAGGCACACAGACACTAGATAACCCTAGTGGTTCTGATCACATACAACACCTTGTCACCTAAGAGCCGATCCAAGGAAAGCTCTTATTTTATGTCTAAAATGTGGTGATGGAAATATCTCTAGTCTCTGTGATCTTTCTCTTTTTTTGATTAATATATTTTTTCCAGGCAAAACTTCGATCTATATTTTTAAAGTAGATAATTGGTCTAGCTACTTTGCCAGCTAAACACCTCTTTGGAAAATTCTGAGGATTTCATGACACACACTCCCTTGAGAATCTTATGAAACCAAAGCCTGCTCTGGACTGACGAAGACCATGGTCTCCAGGTGGGCAGTCTGAATTTGCCATAGTTGGCATTGGGTGTTTGTCATTGTGTTTACTCTAGTTTGCTAGATTGAACCAAACACCATATACAGTAGAACCTTCCTGTAAAGGACACCTAATTGCAGAGCCAAAGTGTCCTTTAGGGAAAGATATCCTCTTACCAGAGAGCTGCTAAATAGTAAAAATGGTAATTTTGCAAATGAAAACTGTCCTTTGTAAAGATGTGTCCTTTAGCGCGAATGTCCTCTTATGGAGGTTCTACTGTATACCTATAGACAATAGCCTCCCATGAAAGACCAGCTGAAACATAGATGAACTTGTCTCTCCTAGTGGTGGTCAGAGACTTCTCTAGCAAGACCATCTCCTGGAAGACCCTGGTTTAGCCATATTTTTAGACAGTCTTTCATGTGTTGGAGACTGTAAATATATATACTGTATAATCCAATTAAGGTCTAGTATACACTAGTAGATAGTTGTTAATGAAGACACTAATAAAAACGGGAACAAATTTTGTTTTTTTGCTATATTAATGACATTACTTTTAAAAGATATTGTCAGTGGGTGTTCTGCAATGTGTCTATTTATTTAGAGAATGTTTTTTTCCGGCCAGAGAGGGTGTGTAGAAAAGAGTGCTATCTTAAATCATATTTTATTTGCATGCACATCAAAAGCACATGTAGAATATTTTATTTGCATGCACTCAAAAGCACATGTAGAATATTTTATTTGCATGCACTCAAAAGCACATGTAGAATATTTTATTTACATGCACTCAAAAGCACATGTATAATATTTTATTTGCATGCACTCAAAAGCACATGTAGAATATTTTATTTACATGCACTCAAAAGCACATGTAGAATATTTTATTTGCATGCACTCAAAAGCACACATGGAAAGATATCCTTTTGAAAATATTGCAATCTCTAGGCAATACAGTTCTATCTCACATTGTGGATCTAAAGCAATTCTTTGTTGCCTTCGATAGCGGTGGCACATCTTTTCTCAAGGAGGGGTATTTTGTGATAAAGATGTAGCTTGATAAAGCTGTAGGTGTGCCTGATATTGAAGGCTCAAGAAAGAAATGTCTCAAGATATAAAATGCACCTTGTGAAATAGAAATGGAGAGAGCTATGTACATTATTATATATATAATCTATTAGGTTCTCTACAAAATCGGGTATAATCTACATACAATAGTGCTGTAACAACAGCAACATGGTAAAACACAATTTGGATTATAGATTTGGTCTTATTACCTTGTGTTTATAACAGCAACATGGGTTATAACAACCATAAAATTTTGGTCCCAAAGGTGATGTTATTATAGCAAGCTTTAAATGTAATTACAAAAAATCTTATACAGTAAAACCTTCCTGTAAAGGACAACACCTAATTACAGAGCCAAAGTGTCCTTTAGGGAGAGGTGTCCTCTTACTGGAGAGTTACTAAATAGTAAAAATGGTAATTTTGCAAATGAAAACTGTCCTTTGTAGAGAGGTGTCCACTAAAGGGAGGTTCTACTGTATAATGTTGCAACTCTCTTTTATTATTTTAAATGTATTGGATGTTATGTCCCCCCCTAAACTTCACACCAAGACAACTGTTGGCTTCATCTCATGGGTGAGAGTTGAAATAACTGTGTAGTAGAACAAGGATGTCTGATACAAGAAAATAAGACCTAATCCAAATAATTTAATAGTGTGATGTTTCTGCAACAGCATTGTCACCATCATCAGACAAATTAATAGTGTGTGACGCTTCGGTAACAATGCTATTACCGAAATGTCACACACTTTTAATTTATTTGGATAAGGTCTTATTATCTTGTAGCTATAATTATCACGATGTGTTTCTTCTAAAATATATAAATACTTTTATATTCTGTAAAAGAATAAATGTCTGATGATGGTGACAATGCTGTTGCTGAAACGTCACACACTATTAAATTATTTGGATTAGGTCTTATTTTCTTGTATTATAATCTATAATCCAAATTGTGCTTTATCAAGGATGTCTGACAAAATAGCCAGAAGGTTCTAGGACTTGAGAGATTATCAACCCCCTGATTCCTTCTTAATCTGATAAGGTACAATTTGGATTGATTATAGATTAGAATCAAAAGGTAATTAAGACCAAAACCAAATTTAAAAAAAATAGTATGTGACGTTTCTGTAACAGCGTTGTTACCATCATCAGCCAAAGAATGAATGAGAAAAAAATATCGCAGCATGCCTTTTTTTTTGTCTAATGATGATAACAACGCAAGGCTGTTACTGAAAGGTCATACACTATTTATTTATTTAGATTTGGTCTTATTTATCTAATCTATAATACAAATTGTACCTAAATAGAATCAAAAGGTAATAAGCGAGTGCAAGTAACACCAAACGGGGCTCTGGCATATTTATTTGTAAGTGCAAAGTCGAACTGCTTTTCATGTGTGTAGACATGTGGTGTACTTACAGTAAAAGCAGTCGCCTTCTTCTACCCACCATGATTACCATGGCCTGTACCACATGTACTAGAGATAAGCCAAAAAAATAAATAATAATAATAAAAAGACTAAATCCAAATTATTGACATGTTTGTTATGTTTAGGTAACAACATAATTTTCATCATTAGATTTAGCACTTGGTCTGATCACAATGTTGTTACTGAGACATCACAAACATTTCAATAATGTGGATGTGGTCTCTTGTTACCTATTGAGCCTTTCTTAGTTTCTCTCTCTGCAATGTCAGAGATGTAAGACCAGTCCCTTTGGTGTTTTAAAATACGCTGTTGAATCTTGCTATAACAAGACCAAATCCAAATAAATAAATTGTGTGTGACATTTCGGTGACAGCATTGTTACCATCATCAGACAAAAGTGATAAAAGTTTTGTCTGATGGTAACAATTCTGTTACTGAAAGGTGACACACTATTTATTTATTTGGATTTGGTCTTATTACCTAATGTTTTAATCTATAATTAATACAAAGCAATAACGTGCCATCTATATATAACAATTGAAAACATTAAGACGCGAATGTTTCTTTTCACAAATATATCAAACTTCTACTGTCCTTAATGCGATGAAAAATATATTGGGAGGGCTTGGCTCATCAGTGGTGAACCCTCCCAGTGGTTTTGCCAATTTAATCTATCAAACTGTTTTTTTGGAGCTCTAATGCTGTATTGGATCATTCTGCTTTTATATGCTAACTGAAGGGTGGAATCTTAGAAATGGTATTTAAGAAAACTTTGGACATAGCTTTGGGTCTTAATGTTTTCATAATCTATAATCCAAATTGTGCCTTATCAGTTTTCTTGAATACAATATCACATTTGTTGCAGCTTGATTGTTCAATAAATAATAGAAATAATAGAAATTGGCCACTTGAATTGATTTTAGTTTGAATTAAGTTTCAAATCCCCATTGTTATATAACCGTGGTTATAACAATTAAAGATCTAGGTTCCACATGTGATATTGTAGTGAGGTTTGACTTTATAGAGAGATATTTTGATTAATATTGAAGTAGAAAATCACACAACAAAGGTCACCTGACCATAATTATAGAATACAGGTATTTATATATTTTAGAAGAAACATCCTGATAAAGTACAAAATTTGGATTATAGATTACAAGATAATAAGACCTAATCCAAATAAATTAATAGCATGTGACGTTTTGGTAACAGCATTGCTACCGAAATGTCACACACTATTAATTTATTTGGATTAGGCCATATTATCTTGTAGAAGAAACAGCCCTATATACATATAGCTTCATTAACACAAAGCAATAACGCGCCATCTATACATATAAAATGAAAGGATTTAAAAGCACGATTGTTTCTTTTATACATAATACAAACTTCTACTGCCCTTACTGCGATGAAAAAATATATTGGGAGGGCTTGGCTCATCAGTGGTGAACCCTCCCAGTGGTTTCGCCAATTTAATCCACCAGACCGCTTCTCAGAGCTCTAATACTGTATTGGACGATTCTGCTTATATATGCAGCACTGAAGGATGGAATCTCAGAAAAGGTTTTCAAGAAAACTATGAACATAAGCTTATAGGACAGTAGAATTACATTCAAATATTTGCATCGAGCTATGCTCTTCCGCAAACAATAAAGACAAGGCCAGTTAGGCATATATTTTTTCATCGCAGTAAGGGCAGTAGAAGTTTGTATTATGTATAAAAGAAACAATCGTGCTTTTAAATACTTTAATTTTATATGTAGAGCTTCATCAAATCAGAACAATTTCTGGAAATATCTCCTTTTGGGATATTTTATCTTTTTTGATTTCAATATGACAGAGGAAAAAAATTACCTTCCTTGATTAAGATGATAAGGCATAATTTGGATTATAGATTATAAACACAAGGTAATAAGACCAAATCTAAATAAATAAATAGTGTGTGATGTTTCGGCAACAGCATTGTTACCATCTTCTGACAAAAGTTCTGAATGAGGAAAAATATCACAGCATGTTATTTGAAACCATTTTGGAAACTTCACAGACACCCGTTCTTTCAAATCTTGCTATAACAATTCCACTTGGAACCAAGATTTTACATTGTTATATAGCTATGGTTAAGACAACACAAACTTTAGAATTATGATTTATAGCCTACGTTGCTGTTATAACATGTTTTCATAATACTAAGGTCCCAAGTTTTAAATCCCTATTATTTTAACCATGGTTACAAGAAAATAAGACCTAATTCAAATAAATTAATAGTGCATGATGTTTCGGTAACAACGCTGCTACCGAAACATCACACATTATTAATTTATTTGGATTAGGTCTTATTTTCTTGTATCTATAATCCAAATTGTGCTTTATCATTTAACCATGGTTATAAAAACAACATGGTTATAAACACAAGGTAATAAGACCAAATCCAAATAAATAAATAGTGTATGACATTTCAGTAACAGCGTTGTTACCATCTTCAGACAAAAGCACAGTAACAATGCTGTTACCGAAATGTCACACACTATTTATTTATTTGGGTTTTGGTCTTATTACCTTGTGTCTATAATCTATAATCCAAATTGTGCCTTAACATGGTTATAGCAACAACATCAAAGCTTTGTCCCAGGTAATGTTGCTATAGTTCGGATATATTTATATTCTTATCACTCCCATTGATATTTTTGATGATTAATTTGTTGGCTGGAAGTTTGTTTGGATAAATATATGGCTACATTAACTCATTTTTTTCTTGAAAATACTTCGGCCAGTAAATCTTTTTATTACCTCAACGTTTCGGCAAAAATGCCGGCCAGGCAACCTCTATCTTTACCATAACCTATTTTTTGTTTAGTTGTTTCAGTGATCTGCTGGCACTTTCCTCAGGGGAATGATTATTTATTGTTCACAAGTTCAGCGTATTTACACAAGTTTGATCTTAAATACCCATTTCTTGATTTCTCAGGAAGCCTCTGGGACCATTTGTTGGTAGAGGTACAGTCTGTAACACTCTGACGAGGGTCAACAGCCCGAAACCTGTTCATAGTTAGCTTTTCTTGATTTATCAAGAAAATGGGTTGGACTAATATCAGGGAATAGGTTAAATTAATCTTTAGTTGATTTCTGTTCCACTAGATGGCGTTCTGCCATCTAAAAAGCTCATGTGAGAGGTGTGGATAGTTGTTTTTTAATATATAAATAGATATACATATATGTAGGATTTGATTAGGAAGAAGCTGGCAACATGGAATTAAGGAAGAGCAGAAGACGTGTTTACGATGACAACCAAAGACTAAGACTTTTTTACTTTCTCTTTGAATTTTGTTTTAAAATTGTAAACTTTAAAATAAATCCATTTATATCAATTCCAATTCCTACATATATAAGTAGAAAATAGGATTAAAAAATAAACATTCCACTGAGGATAGAGTGACAGTAAGTCACTGAAACTAAAAATTGGTTTATGTAGCACCATATATTTTTCAAACACCTATTAATATGTAATACAATATAATGCAAAACTATTTTAAAGGCGTAAGATTCTTTTTGATATTAAACAATTTCTACTGCCCTTACTGCAATGGAAAAATGAATGAGAGGGCCTGGCTCATCAGTGGTGAACCCTCTCAGAGGTTTCGCCAGTTTAATCTACCATACCGCTGTTATATTGCATTTGTGGAACTTCCTTTTATAGTGATACTGTTGATAGACTCTTTGAATGGGTATTTTAGAAGAACTATGGACATAAGCTTAGAGGACAGTAGAATTACATTTTTAATTGTTTAATATCAAAAAGAATCTTACGCCTTTAAAATAGTTTTGAATTTTGATAACAGATGGCGCACTAGTGTATCATACAATATAATGCGGCTTGTGATTGTAAAACGACATTTGAAAATTATCCCGCATGTGTTTCTTTTAAAAGAAAAATCGAAATTTATTTTTAAGGAGAAATAACGATTATTTCTAACCTTAGAGATGAGGTATGAAAGGATGAATTGTGAAGAGTAATGATAAACGGAAAAATAAAAGTGTCCAGGGATGGGAAACGAACCCACAGTGTTCCGCTTACCGGGCAGATGCCATGTCCACTAGGCTACCCTGGACATATTTTTCCGTTCGTAAATATTAAATGAGGTGATTTATAATACAATATAATGCGGCTTATGATTGTAAAAACAACATTTGAAAATTATCCCGCAAGTGTTCTCTCTAAGGTTAAAAATAATCGTTATTTCTCCTTAAAAATAAATTTTGATTTTTCTTTTAAAAGAAACACATGTGGGATAATTTTCAAATGTCGTTTTACCTATTAATATGTGTTTAGTGAATGCCATATAGACAGTATCTAAAAATTGGAAACATGCCACAGGTGGTTGAAACCAAACAGATGTCAATTATTAGCTCAGTTATTACTTCGTATTTGAGTTAAGTAACAACATATGTTACCTAGCCTCCCTGACTTGTCTCAGAACTGTTTCTATTTAATCTCCATGACCTTGTATAATAACTATACAATGGAATTATACATTTTTTAAACTATTTTTTCTTATAATACACTTTACACATATACACGCATGGATAAAACTTAGAAAGTGAGAAAAGTCTTTGATGTCGCTAGTCATCTATTTTTTTAAGGAGACAGGGGTGATTTTGTTCACATTTTATTATCTCATGTGTCTTCAATAAAGGTCACTGTGTGATCTTTCAGAGTTATTGTCTGAATCCCAATATACATGATAAAAGGTATGAATTCTTTAATTTTTGTCCATGAGTGTCTTCTTCTTTCTTATCTCCACTCAATCATATTAGGGTATCAAGTTGTGACCCTTGATGGTGTCTGTTTGACAACCATCATGACTGGGTGAAGTAGAATGCCTTTGTCATTAAGACTGGGAGCACTACTCAGTGGCAGGCCGACTTAGTGTAATAGACTCCATGAGTGTAATAAGTTGGAATGACAAAATGATTAAAAGATGATGATTTTTCCTAATTTCGCAGGCCACCTGCTGTAATACTCAGCTTAACTGGCCTGTGATGATGAGAAAGGTAGAATCGGACCAGATTCAAGGATGCTAACTTATGTGAGACAGTTCCAATACAGTGGAACCTCCTTACAACAGACTACATTATAACATCATAATTCTAAAGTCCTAATATTTTAAACTGTGGTCATAACAACAACACGGTTAAAAGAACCATAAAATGTGGGATCTCCCGAGTGATGTTGTTAAAACCAGGTTTCACTGTACATTAGAACAACCCCCATGAGAGGACTCTCTTTGCTAGAGTACACCTCTCTCTACAAAGGACAATTTTCATCGCCAAATTTATGATCTTTACTAATTAGCAACTCTCAGGTAAGAGGACAACTCTCCCTAAAAGACACTTTGGCTCTGCAACTAGGTGTTGTCCTTTATATTGAGATTCAACTGTATTTTGAAAGGTAAAAAATAATGCAATTGCAAATGTTTTTTTTTTTTTTTTTAATAAGAAAATAAAACATTGGAACACGAAAGTTTCTTTTATACATAAAACAAACTTCTACTGTCCTTACTGCAATGAAAAAATATTGGGAGGGTTTGGCTCATCAGTGGTGAACCCTCCCAGCGGTTTCGCCAATTTAATCCACCAGACCGCTTCTCAGAGCTCTAATACTGTATTGAATGATTCTGCTTATATACACTACACTGAAGGGTGGAATCATAGAAATGGTATTCAAGTAAACTATGGACATAAGCATTTATAATATGATGCACTAGCGCGCCATCTGTTATCAAAATTCAAAACTATTTTAAAGGCGTAAGATTCTTTTTGAAATTAATTGTATGTAATTCTACTGTCCTAAAAGCTTATGTCCATAGTTTACTTAAATACCATTTCTATGATTCCACCCTTCAGTGTAGCATATATAAGCAGAATCGTCCAATACAGTATTAGAGCTCTAAAAATGATGAGCCAAACCCTCCCAATATTTTTTCATTACAGTAAGGACAGTAGAAGTTTGTTTTATGTATAAAAGAAACTTTCATGCTTTAATCACAAGGTAATAAGACCAAATCCAAATAAATAAATAGTGTGTGACGTTTCGGTAACAGCGTTGTTGCCATCTTCAGACAAAAGTACTGAATGAGAAATTTTACCACAACATTCTTTAAAAAGTTACTGTTATCAGGTGTGTAACTATATAAAGAATGCTGTGGTAAAATTTCCCATTTAGTACTTTTGTCTGAAGATGGTAACAACACTGTTACCGAAAAGTTACACAATATTTATTTATTTGGATTTGGTCTTATTACCTTGTGTTTATAATCTACTAGCCGAATGACCCGGGCAACGCCCGTGTTTTACCCGATTGAATGTTTTGATTCAAATACTATTTGTTACAATTATAAATTGGCGCCTTAAATAATTATATATGTTAGTTAATAACTATAGCCTATGTGCTTTATCTGTCTATGTACTGTTGGCTTCCGTAGGCGTCTCTTACTGGGAAAAAGAAAGAGAGGATTCCATTTGGTTATTATCTAATATATGCATTTATTTAGGGAGTGACCCGCTCCAACACAATAGTTACAAAGACGAAATAGCGAGTGGGGGGGGCATGATGGGGGGGGGCAAAGGTGGCGTGACCATAGCCAACCAATAGGAGTGCGCCATTCCAAAAAAAAAAGCAAACGGTGACAGAGATGAAAATTGATGACTGATTGATTAGGAGATGAGGAATGATGCTCGTAACTGTATATAGAATAATCCAAATTGTGTCTTATCATTTCATGCTTTAATGTTTTCTTTTCTTATACATAGATGGCGTGGCCCTATAGATGTCACTCTGACGTAGGAAAGGATGAGAACAACTACAGCAAAGGTGTGTTAAACAATTACATTTTGCCAGCTGCGAGAACCTCTGTGTCAGTTTGAATTGGTTGCTGTTAAGAAATTCTGGTAAAGCAACAAGGGAACAAAAACATCTGGCAAAAATGTGGGAAGCCATAATGAAATAGAATTAACGGCAAACCACATGCTAGGCAGAATGCCAACATTGGCACGTAGCCTGTAAAACAAATTAGACTTGTTTTGAGGTTGGTTAATATCAACACAGGGTTGTTGATCTTTTATTTGAACAATGGAACTTCACTTATCATTCTATCATATTGTATTTTCTGTTTCAATTTTTTTTTTTTTATTAGAGTAAACACAGGGTAATAAGACCAAATCCAAATAAATAGTGTGTGACATTTCAGTACTTTTGTCTGATGATGGTAACAATGTTGTTGCCAAAACATTACACACTGTTTATTTGGATTTGGTCTTATTACCTTATGTATTATGTTAGGTTATGTACACCTCTTACAAATGGTTTTTAAAGTATTATTCATGGTAGGAAGACCTACAACAAGAGATGGGAGGAAGAAACATGATCAGACTCTTAATTTGCTGAACATGGGAATGGATGACCTTGACATTTTCACTTTTCCTTAGCTACGGCTCATAAATCAATTGTCCTTTGTTGGGTTTTCCAGACTTCTGCAATGAAGTAGAGAGAAGATGTTCATTCATTCATTACTTTTCAACTAAATTCTATTTTAAATATACCAATCTAGGAGGTTGCCATCGTATTTTGGAATTATATTTTTACTAAACACGAGATGAAACATATTGGAAAGGGTTGACCCATCAGTGGTGAACACTCCCCTTGGAATCTCCCCAGTTTAATCTATCAGCAGGTATATGGTACAACCTGCCATGAGAGATGTCCAAAAAAACATGATACTCCTATTGTCTCTTGGAGGTGGTATCTCATTGGAAATTGAATCAGTTCAAGTCTTTTCAACTTTACAAAGGTGATCTGCCCTCCTCAAGTCCTGGTAATTGTCTCAATCATGGCGGGAGCAGTACATCGCAAGAGCCTTGTACTTGTAGGGCCACCCCATTGTCCCCAGGTATATTATTTACAGGCAATGTTGAATTCCTACCATGCATGCCTCATATCAACAAGAGAAACGTGCCCTATCACGCCATTGTGAATTCTACTCTCCTCTATTTAAAGAAGAGTTATCATTTCAGACTGGTGAGTCTCTCCTCAATCAAGCTCCTCCAAAGTAGTCGATCCAGACTAAGATGTCAAAAATATCCCTGAAGATGATGATAGTTCAGCAGCAGCAAAGAACTTACCTCCAGTCCTGCCCTGAGAGATCTTGAGTGCGGGGAGCAGGCTGTCGTGGCTGTTGAGGAGGTGAGGCAGGAAGTTGTAGATGGAAGGAAGCTGCAGGTCAAAGAGGCCCTTGAAGTTGTTGAGGTAGAAGCGGGACTCCTGCCACAGGGCCTCGCGTCCGAAGCGGAAGGTGTCATTGGAAGACAGGTGGCTGAGATCGGGGGAGTTCTGGCGCAGGAAGAAGTTCAGCTGGTGCTTCAGCATGGCGATGTCCTGCCGCCTCTCATTGTTCAACATCTCGGCATGCTTCAGCCGTTCCTGCAGGTCCACCACGTGGCTCTGCAGCGACTGTTCCTGGGTCAGATCTGGGCACCACCAGTCTGTGTTATACCATGGCTCCACAGGAGTCACTCACTAATATATATAAAGTTTGCCTCTCCCGGCAAAGTAGCAAAATAAAACTAAGCGTCATCTATTGACAGTCTCTGCAGACAAGCGGGCCCATGTCAGTGACAAAGCCACAATACCAGCTTTGGCAAACTGAGAAGCGTCCACCTAGAGACCATGGTTTTGGGCTAATGGCCCTCGTCAGTCTAGGGCGGACTTTATTTCATGAGATCCACAAGGGATGAAATCTTCACAATCTGCCAAAGAGGTGTTTATCTGGTAGAGTGGCTAGGCCAAATCTATAGCCAAAATATAGCTTTAGCATCTATTTTACCAGGATTTTGATATTCTTAATAATAGGAAAACTAATAAATAACCTGTACTAGAGGGGTGTTACAGTACTGTATATAGTGGTATTGTACAATTTGGATTGTAGATAGAAACTACAAGGTGAAATAAGACCAAATCCAGATAAGTAGTCCATACTTGAAATTTCTCTAACAGCGTTGCAACCTTTCTCAGACAGGAGAACTAAAAAAATGTTAAAATTCACTAAAAGTAATTTTTACCTGGTGGAATATAAAGGTGGTTGCCTTAGGAATTTTTCATATTATTATTGATTTTATTTTTTTTATTACAATAGAATTTCTCACCTAGTTTCAGAACTAAAAGTGTCCTTTAGAGAAAGGTTTCATCTTACTAGGAAGTTGTTAATTAGCAAAAATGTTGATTTTATTGATGAAAACTGTCCTGTGCAGAGAGATGTCTTCTATCAGGAGTTTTCCCCTCAAAGAGGTTCTACCATATCTACAGTAGAGCATACTCCATGAGAGGATACTCACGCTAAAGGACACCTCTCTATAAAGGACAGTTTTCATTGACAAAATTACCCTATTTTATTTGAGAGAAAAAAAATTAACCCAGAGAAAAATACCTTACTATTTAGCTACTCTCCAGTAAGAGGACACCTCTCCCTAAAGGGCACTTTAGCTCTGCAACTAAGGTGTCATTTACAGGGAGGTTGTTCTACTGTATTTGTGAGCTATTCATCATCATCATTATATAGTGACAGCTTTAACATGGGAGGTCAGCCATCCTGGACTGTCATTTCACCCTGGTTTACTTACTATTTTGTGATTAAGTAAAACATTCAAGGCTTTTTAGGAACTTCTGGATGACTTGAAATAAACCAAAAAAAACTTTAACCTCATAAAACACTTTTAACAGGACTAAAAACCTAAATTTTTAAAGTCAAATATGAACTCTCTCAAATTGGATTGATATCACCATTGGAGCAATCCTTTTATTAATATTTACAGTATCACCACTGATGAGCCAAGCCCTCCCATTATTTGCTCATCACAAAAAGAACAGTAGAAGGTTATTTAAATTGCAATATCCCAAAAATTTATTTTATTCTTACATACAGATGGTGTGCCCTATATTTGCATACTGATGCATGCAATGCAATATTTACAGCAGAATTGATCTCAGTGGAATAAATGCAAGCTATTACAGAGGAATTCCCTGCACGGGTCACCCCACTAATGATGTGGGAGGTGGTGGCAACAAAGAGATTTTGGACAATATTGACGGACAAAGAGAGGAGGGCGGGAGAGAATATTTGCATGGCTGAGTAATTGGAACACATGGCTTAGTGGCTAGAGAAACAGCATCTGTCAGAAATTCAGTGAGAAAATAAATAAATACAAATTATTTTTACCATTGACCAACGCATGGCTTAGTAGCTTGAGATATAGAGAGACAGTATCTGTCAGAAATTCAGTGAGAAAATAAATAAATACAAATTATTTTGACCATTGACCAACACATGGCTTTGTGGCTAGAGATATAGAGAAACGGCATCTGTCAGAAAAATTCAGTGAAAATATAAATAAATACAAATTATTTTGACCAATTGACCAACTCCAAATTTGGTCATCAGGTATTATACAAGCTTGTTTCTGCTTGTTTCAGAAGAAGGCAAGAATTTTGCATACCAATTTAGGGCAGAACCTATCAGAAACAAGACAGAAGGTTCTGTATAAATATTCAAAGGCGGAAATAAAAGAGATTTGCATAGAGAGGATAAATAGTTGAATTCTTTGGTGACTCATCTGATGAGATGGAGGGGAATAAGTCTTTAATAAACTTCAATTGCTCGGACCTTTATATTTACTAGAATAAGCAAACCATAACAACAACAACAAATTTGAATTATTTATACCACCATCCATATTCAGCATACAAGATTATGCATAGCTAGGTACTGGAGGGGTACATCTTGAAGAATGAAGGGAGAGGTAGACCAAGTTTCACTGCCAGACATGCCCAGTGTTATAACCTGGTTGCTGTTACAATAGAACATACTCCATGAGAGGATACTCGTGCTAGAGAACATCTCTCTACAAAGGACAGTTTTCATTTAAAAGATTACCATTTTTACAATTTAGCAACTCTTCAGTAAGAGTACATCTCTCCCTAAAGAACACTTTGGCTCTGCAATTAGGTGTCCTTTACAGGGAGGTAGTTTTACTGTATATCATTTGAATCATTTTTCTAGCTTTGATTTAAAACCTAGATCAAATTGGGGAATATTTGTCCATATAGTCACTAAAAGTTGAACTCTACCTGAAGAATGCTAACAACAACAACAAATCTAAAACCTTGGTGGAGAATAAAATGGCATACGGGGCAGTTGTAAAAGGACTTGATAATTTTTTTTTTATAAATGAGAAGTAGAGACAAAAAAAAATGCAAACAAAGTAGATTTATTATGTTAAAAAAAAGGGGGGGGGGCATGGTCACATTGAATTTACAAACCATAAATAAATAAATAATTTTCATTGAAATTGAAAAAAAGACAAGATATATAAGATCCTACTCATCCATTGCCGATTCAAAGCTCCGATGAAAAAGGAGGAGGGAGAGCAGTAACAAACTTGCTAAAAAGAAACTGGGATCAGCTTCTCAGCTGATAACACCCTGCAAAGAATCCTTATCCAGGGATAAAGGATGAACCACAGTGTCTGTACTTAAGTTAGAGAAGTAGCTACACATGGCATGTGTCCCTTAGAGAGACAGCCATTTTAAATTTAACTGCCAATGAGGAGTGCTACCAGTCTTAAGGACTAAAGTAGTTTACTTTTCTCAATCATTAAAGATCCATAGACACTTTTTTATTGTTGAGAAATTCTATTTTTGCCCCCTCTCTCTCAAGGGCTGGATACAACGCCATCCTCGTGTCTGCCAAATCATCCATACACAGGTTCTTTCTGAGCCTTGAGATGAGGGGAGAACGTGACTTACTGTCTAAAGGAGAATTCTTTGTCATTGGGGGAGTCTCCTGAACTTTACCTAACTGTAAATTGTTTCCTCTTTTATTTTCCACTTTTTACCTTTTTGTAATTATTTTTGATAAGGCACAAGTGTCCTTTAGGGAGAGGTGTCCTCTTACCAGAGAGTTGCAAAATAGTAATTTTGCAAATGAACCTTTATAGAGAGGTGTCCTCTAGCGCGAGTGTCCTCTCATGGAGGTTCTACTGAATATAGTTTTTTTATATCTTTACTATCCTATTGACTTGTATGAGATGTCAATAAACAATTTTAAATATCTCTCTCTTAAAAAAAAGCCTCCTCTAAAATAACTTCTTATTTAAAAAAAAAGAACATAAAAGTGTAATAAAAATAATTCTGTGTCCTTTATGATTCTGTTTGATAATTATAGCACAAGAAAAAACAAATAGATTTACTGAATTGAGATTTGCCATTCCACACGAAGTAGTAAAATCTGCCTAATTAGGAAGGAACTAGGAAAATACCTGAATTAATGAGATATCTGAACTATGCATAGAACTGGTGCTGTGATTGGTATTGGCAAGGTGGGTGAAACTTGGAAATTTGGTCATCGAGTGTTATACAAACTTAATTAAGAAGAAGGCAAGAATTTTGCGTACTGATTTAGGGCAGAAAACCTACCTTGGAAATAATCTACATATTGGTCACATATCTAACTAGTTTTTTTTTTTTATTATTATTATTTCCAAGTACATATGGTACAGATCATGATAATCATGGTGGGTAGTTAGCGACTGCTTTTACTGTAAGTGCACCACATGTCTACACACATGTAGAAAGCAGTTCAACTTTTGCACTTACAAATGTGTCAGAGAGCCTCCTTTGCACTCACTGGTGAGGTTGGCCTTTTGCAAAAATCAGGAGCCTATTGAAGCTTTTTTTAGAAATGGCACAATTTGGATTATAGATTAGAAACACAAGGTAAGAAGACCAAGACCTTATGACTTTTTTTGTAATTTGTAGTTTCATACACTATGTATTTATTTAGATTGTCTTATTACCTTGTGTTTTTTTTTTTTTTTCAACAAAAGTGGCCGAGGCAGGATTCAATCCCAGGTTGGGAGTGTTTAAATCAATAAGTTATATCACTCCTCCACCAACCAACACCTATCTGAACTATGGGAAATAGTGTTTCACTGTATTCACAGATAGAAAGTATTAGTGCGGCATTTGTATTAATAATTGAAATTATTTTGATATTCTACTTTTAAGAAAGCTAATACAAGTAACCAAACTAGGCACTGACTCACATGTAAGTGCAAAAGTCAAACTGCTTTTCACATGTGTAGACATATGGTGCACTTACAGTAAAACAGTCGCTTACTTTACTCATCATGATTATCATGGCCTGTACCACATGTACTAGGGGGGGATGCTATTTTTTCTTAAATTTTCAAATAACTTCCTTCTGCCCCTACTATGATGAAATTAAAAAATATATATATATTTGTCATTGTTGGTGGCAGGGTAATGACTGATGCATATATTTATCTATACAGTAAAATGTCTCTATAGCTAACTTCAATGGGGCTGAACATCTGGTTCACTATAGCCATGGTTCATTATAGCCATAGTTCACTGTATTATAAAATAACAAAAATGGGAAATGATAAGTCACAATTTGGATTATAGATTATAAACACAAGGTAATAAGACCAAATGCAAATAAATAAATAGTGTATGAAGTTTCAGTAACAGCGTTGTTAACATCTTCAGACAATTATCTGTGTTTCCCAGAAATTATCTTTTTCTTATCTGCTATCTTGTTTACACACTTGATAACAGTAACTATTTAAACCATGCTGTGGCAAATTTTCTCATTCAGTACTTTTGTCTGAAGATGGTAACAACGCTGTTACCGAAACGTCACACACTATTTATTTATTTGGATTTGGTCTTATTACCTTGTGTTTATAAAAAATGGGGATTATTTCAGGTTTGTTATAAGGGAAGGTTTAGTATATCTCTGGTTCATTTTAGCGAGGTTTTACTGTAATCTACTATTCCCCAAACCTTAAATACTACATACCATTAACAAACACAATCCTCTAAATTTCAGGATGTCTGGTAGATTAAACTGGTGAAATAACAGAGTGGATTCACTGCTGATGAGCCAGGCTGTTCTCTCACTGCAGTAGAGACAGTGGGGAACTGAATTTAATCTAAAATATAAACATTTAGATAATTTCAATTCTTGACTACCAACATGAGACCATGCCTGAGAAAGCCACATCCATTAGATTCAGCTATAAAAGAACTAGCTACTTGACTCTCTAATATGAAATACTTATGAGTGTTAAGTTACTAAATATTATACAGTAAAACCTCCATGAGAGGACACTCCGGCTAGAGGACACCTCTCTATAAAGGACAGTTTCCATTTGTAAAATTACCATTTTTACTAGGTAACAACTCTCCGGTAAGAGGACATCTCCCCATAAAGGACACTTTTGCATGCAATTAGGTTTCCTTTACAGGGAGTTTCTACTGTATTATTACAAAGAGGTGTCATCTTACCAAAGAGTTGTTGCATAGTAAAAATAGTAATTTAGCCAATGAAAACTGTCCTTTGTAGAGAGGTGTCCTCTAGCTGGAGTGTCCTATCATAGAGTATGTTCTACTGTATTATTACAAAGAGGTGTCATCTTACCAAAGAGTTGTTGCATAGCAAAAATAGTAATTTATACAATGAAAACTGTGCTTTGTAGAGAGGTGTTCTCTAGCTGGAGTGTCCTCTCATAGAGTATGTTCTACTGTATTATTACAAAGAGGTGTCATCTTACCAAAGAGTTGTTGCATAGTAAAAATAGTAATTTAGCCAATGAAAACTGTCCTTTGTAGGGAGGTGTCCTCTAGCTGGAGTGTCCTCTCATAGAGTATGTTTTACTGTATTTCCAAAACTAATGGATGTAGGTTTTCAAAGGCACAGAGGAGGTCTCAGAACTGTGGTGAAGACTTATCCCACTTCTTACATCCAAGTTTCCTCCTCAACTTATTTTGGTATATCCTCTTTGGCGGCTAATGTCACCTTATTTTTGTAAATATTTTTTTCCTTTTTCTTTCATGGTTCGTTTATTTTCCCACACATACTCAATATCAAGGAATATATGTAAATAAGTTGGTGAGACATTCTAAAACATATCAGAGATATCAAAGAGTACAGAGTTTGGAATCGTATAGGTGAGCCATTCTTTGGCTATCTCTACAAAAACTAGAACATGTGACAGAGAGAAATAAAAAAGTACTCCAAGCCAAACTGGTCTTATGAGTTTCTAGACTCAACCTTTTCAAAACCAAAATAAACCATCTTGGGAAAACTGCCAAGAAAACAGCTGAGTTTGTGGGACAGGCTCCATAAACTGATTAAGGCATATACAGCCAAACCTTGTTATATCAACATCACTTGGGGGATTTTGTGTTGTTATAACCACCAATTGTGACTTAAATCTTGGGGCTATAAATATATGAGAAATTATAACTAAGTGGTCTGTTAGAGATTCCACTTTATTACACCGATACCAAACTCTGTACTCTCACAAACTGTGAAATGGCCTTGAAAGGGTTCTTTGGACTCTTCTTAGCTGCTTTGCTCATTTAGTTTTGGTCTTTGTTGATGATAGTGGAATGAATTTGTACTGTGAATAAATGGGGGAGGGAGGCAAATGCATGTTTTATTCCGCAAAAAGTTTATAAAATATTTCATTTTTTCAATGAATTATTCTTTCTTAAAACACAATTTCTTTCTTGATAGAAAAAAAGGAAATTACAGTCGAACCTCTTTAATTCAACACCCCAAGGGATCAGAGCTTTCGGTTGAATTAAAGGAAGTGTTGAATTAAGGTGAGATGATTAGGTAATCATCTAACTCGCTAAAATAATATTTTTTTAAAATAGCCTTGTAATATAAATTAATGATATTAATTGAAACCATTGTGTGTTTTTATTTTATTTTCATGATTAACTTTTAGTATCAGGGACAAAATGGCATTAATACATATTTTAGAAACAAAAATAATTGCAACAAATAAATTTACTGGCAATGTGTTTCTTTTCAGTAATATAATCAAATATTAACTCTACAGACATTAAAATATTAAATATAATATATTAAATAATATTTTATTCTAATTGAAAAATATAGCAGTTGAAAGGAAATAAATATGGTAAATAAAAAGAAAATTTAAAAATATTATTTAAAAATTATCATGAAGATCTTTTAAAAAAATCCTTTATAGATGTCTGTTTTTGCACTGAAATCCTATTCAGGATGTATTTCAGACGGTCATTTTGAAAAAACATGCATGTCTTTCTTCTTCTAAAATGTTTTTTTAATAAATAAATTTTAATGTATTAAAGTCATCCACTGCTGCTGCAGGTATTATTGATTTTGTGTTTAAATCTTTTATAATAACACAGAAATGAAATATTGAAATAAAATGTTATCATAATCATTGTGGCTACATTTTATAAAGATTTATTTATTTAAAAAGAAATTATTTATAAATTTAAAAATAGATAAAATATTTCAATGTTAAAAATAAAAAAATAAAAATTATTATTAGTTAGCGCATGATGCCAAAATTCCCGCGTAAAAAAAACAACAATAACATCCGCGAAATTGCGCAACGGCACTGCAAAGTGAAACTTAACTAACCAGAAACCAAAAGTGCGCAGGCGCGATCCGATCGGCGCCCGCCGTAATACCGTTTAGCGGTAAAGTTGCATGTAAAATAACATTCAACTGTCGAAATTCGAATTTTAAAATGGTCGAACTATCGGAACTGTCGTATTATCGATACTGTCGAATTACGGTTTGTTATTTGATAGGCCGGAGGTCGGGTCATCGGAACATGGTCGAATTATCGCCGAGTGTCGAATTGGGGTGTGTCGAATTAACGAGGTTATACTGTATATAAGTAACTTATTTAACAATGATTTTTTAAATCTAATATTTCATTGAGGTTTTTTTTAGGGTGTCACCCATTCTCACTCAACCTTTAGTTGCAACTAAAGGTTGAGAAAAAGGGCAAGAGCCAAAAGTTCTCAATAAAATATATATTTTTTAAAAAACCTTGCAGCAAGTCATTTATATCATTTTTTAATGGCAACACACATAGTATGTATATCTCTGCAATTGCCAAATGTTTCAAATTCTTTCTGGAGGCTTGGCAAACCATCAACTGGCTAATTAGCCTAGGCTGATGAGAATTTCAAAGATGTTTTGACAAAATGTCATTTCCTAATTTAGAGGGGAGAGAGAGTGGAGAAGATGGGAAGACCGGCCTAACACTCTCCAGGGGAATAAATCCTGACTGTGCAGGAACCACAGGAATAAAATCAACACCATATATTGAGGCAAATACAGTAGAACCTCCCTTTAGCAGACACCCCTCTAGTTGACACCTCTCCACAAAGGACAGTTTTCATTTGCAAAATTACTCTTTTTACAATTTAGTCACTTTCTGGTAAGAGGACACCTCTCCTTAAAGGACACTTTGGCTCTGCAATTAGGTGTCCTTTACAGGGAGGTTCTACTGTATTATGAATATAATATGTGCACCTTATTATTTTTATATGTATCTACTGTAATAAACCTAAATTATATATATATAGTAGAACCTCCCTGTTAAGGACACCTAATTGCAGAGCCAACGTGTCCTTTAGGGAGAGGTGTCATCCTCTCCTACTGGAGAGTTTCTAAATAGTAAAAATAGTTTTTTTGAAAATAAAAACTGTCCTTTATAGAGAGGTGTCCTATAGCACGGGTGTCCTCTCATGGAGGTTGTTCTACTGTCTATGTAACAACATGAAGTTGAGGAAGGAATATATTCATGTACCTAGATGGGCACCTCTCCTTTTAATCTTTTTCTTCTTTCTTATCTCCACTCAATCAAATAACATAAAGTTGAGGAAGGAATATATTCATGTACCTAGATGGGCACCTCTCCTTTTAATCTTTTTCTTCTTTCTTATCTCCACTCAATCAAATAACATAAAGTTGAGGAAGGAATATATTCATGTACCTAGATGGGCACCTCTCCTTTTAATCTTTTTCTTCTTTCTTATCTCCACTCAATCAAATAACATAAAGTTGTGGGAGGAATATATTCATGTACCTAGATGGGCACCTCTCCTTTTAATCTTTTTCTTCTTTCTTATCTCCACTCAATCAAATAACATAAAGTTGAGGAAGGAATATATTCATGTACCTAGATGGGCACCTCTCCTTTTAATCTTTTTCTTCTTTCTTATCTCCACTCAATCAAATAACATAAAGTTGTGGGAGGAATATATTCATGTACCTAGATGGGCACCTCTCCTTTTAATCTTTTTCTTCTTTCTTATCTCCACTCAATCAAATAACATAAAGTTGTGGGAGGAATATATTCATGTACCTAGATGGGCACCTCTCCTTTTAATCTTTTTCTTCTTTCTTATCTCCACTCAATCAAATAACATAAAGTTGTGGGAGGAATATATTCATGTACCTAGATGGGCACCTCTCCTTTTAATCTTTTTCTTCTTTCTTATCTCCACTCAATCAAATTAGGGCATCAAGCTTGTTGAGTTTGAGACTTTTGATGGTGTCTGCTGGGTATGAGTAGAGCTCTCCTTTTAATGATGCATCAGAATGATTCATAATTAAAGGGAGAGATGTCCAACTAGGTACATTTATATGTGTGTTGATTATATATATATATCTATATTATTCTTCAGCTGAATGGCCTTTTTCTGCCTCCTAGCACCCTCTAAGTGATTTATCCACAGATACCATTTGTGTAGTGTGCCGGCATTTAGTTCCCACAGACAAAAGCTTATGTAAAGAATGGAACAGCTGTTACAGATGATTGGGACTGTTGCACAAGCTTATTAGCCAAGTGTTGTGTGAATGTGCTACATGTTTATAATGTGCTGCATTATTTGAAAGAGAGAGTTTAAATAAATACAGTAGAACAACCTCTCTCTGTAAAGGATAATACCTAGTTTTGCAGAGGCAGTATTTCCTTTAGGGAGAGGTGTGTCCTCTTGCCAGAGAGTTTCTAAAATGGTCATTTTAGTGAAGAAAACTGTTCTTTATAGAGAGGTGTCCTCTAGTGGGAGTGTCTTCTCATGGAGTATGTTCTACTGTATTTAATCCAGCCTGAAGATAAGTATCATTAGTTAGGTTACTGTTAGGTTTTAAGTCTTCTTCTTTCTTATCTCCACTCACAATCATATTAGGGTATCAAGCCTGTAGAGCACTCTGCCTTCACCAGTCCCAAGCCCGGATGAAAAAATGAGAAGGGGGAGCAGAAAAAAGCTTGCTAAAAAACCTGGGCTCAGCTGGCCCAGCTGATAGTACCCTGTAAGGCCTCCTGATCCAGGGATACAGGATGAGCAGCGTCTGTACTCCATGTTAGGAGATGCTACACATAGTGTCTGTTCCTCATGTCAAAGGCGGCTATTTCATATTGGAGCTAAGTCAGTGGCCTGCTACTGAGTAGTGCTCCCTGTCTTAATGACATAGGCAGACACATTCTACTTCAGCCAGCAGACATGTTTTTAAGTGAAAGATATTAACAAATTTATAAATAGTGTTATCTTAGATATCAGTAGCTGCAATTATCACTGGTCCTAAATATTTTTTTCAAAGAAACTCTTCTAATATTACAATTTTTTGCATAAAGAAAACAAAACAATTCTAAACACAAGGTAATAAGACCAAATCCAAATAAATAAATGATTTGGTCTTATTACCTTGTGTTTATAATCTATAATCCAAATTGTGCCTTATCAAAACAATTCTATAATTGGGACTCGGCATTGAACAAATTTTTTGATGAATGCTATTAAAATATATATTACAATAATTTTTTTCTAAAAATATATATATTTTAATGGGAGTTAATATTTAGATGTCCTAGATAAAATAGCCACCAGCAGTTGTGAATGTTGTGTTGAATTGATAATCAACTGACACTATAATTCAACACCAACTTTAATTCTACTGAAATCTTTGATTCCTTTGGGTGTTTCATTTAAATAAGTTAAACTGTAAATGAAATAATAAAAGTCCAATGATATCAATTTATATTAATTAATACAGTAGAACCTCCCTATAAAGGACAACACCTAATTGAAGAGCCAAAGTGTCCCTCAGCGAGATGTGTTCTCTTGCTGGAGAGTTGCGAAATTGAAAAAAAATTGTAATTTTGCAAATGAAAATTGTCCTTTGTGGAGAGTTGTCCGTTAGCGGGGTGTCCACTAAAGGGGGGTTTCTACTGTATATTGCAAAACTATTTTTCTAAAGCTATCATCTAACCAACTATGATTCCACACAGACTTTGATTCAATGAAAAGCTCTGATCCCTTTGAGTGCTGAATAAAAGAAGTTAGACTGTATATCCCATGTTATTCCATGTCTAGCCACACAAATTGATGTACTATAAATAAAGGAGTAAATTTTTAATTAAAAAGGCATATATTGGATCAAAATATTATTTATTTTACCAATATTTCAGTTGGCTGAACGCCAACATTTATCAAGGTTTTATAACATATTTAATGTGTGTCAACAACATGTATGGTGCTGAGTTTGTTGTTGACACACATTAAATATGTTATAACACCTTAATAAAGGTTGGCGTTCAGCCAACTGAAATATTGGTAAAATAAATGATATTTTGATCCAATATATGCCTTTTTAATTAATGGATTTATTTATGGATTGCTCTATTTTCAAAAGGAGTTAGATGGTATATCCCATGTTATTCCATGTAGAGCTAAACAAATAGATGTACTATATATAGTGGGGCAAATATTTACATCAAAACCTCTCATATCCCCCTGGCTGACATCCTCAATATTTGTTTTTATTACACTGTCACCACTGGGCTGGGAAGATGATATTGAAATAGTTTTACATTAAAATTGAAATAAATAAAAGAAGACACTTGGAGACTTGTTGTTGATTATGATAGTTTGGCAATATTAATATAAATTGATATAATTGGACTTTTATTATTTCATTTACAGATAACTTATTTAAATTAAACACACAAAGGGATCAAAGATTTCAGAAGAATTGGTGTTGAATTATAGTGTCAGTTGATTATCAATTCAACATTTACAACTGCTGGTGGTTATTTTATCTAGGACATCTAAATATTAACTCCCATTAAGATCACAAGGTAATAAGACTAAAATCCAAATAAATAAATAGTGTGTGACATTTCAGTAACAGCGTTGTTACCATCTTCAGACAAAAGTACTGAATGAACTGAATTCAGTACTTTTGTCTGAAGATGGTAACAATGCTGTTACCGAAACGTCACCCACTATTTATTTATTTGGATTTGGTCTTATTACCTTGTGTTTATAATCTATAATCCAAATTGTGCCTTATTACTCCCATTAAGATATTTTTTTTAGAAAAAATTCTCCATTGTAATACAGTTAAACCTGTCTATAACGCCCCCTCTATATAGCGCCTTCCTCTCTATAGCGCCCGATTTTAAATACGTAGTACGATGCAATTTACATTAAAAGTGACCTGTCTATAGCACCCCCTCTCTATAGCACCCTATTTTGGTGAGTCCCAAGAGGGGGCGACAGGTTTAACTGTATATATATTTAAAATTATGAATTGATACCAATGGGTCTTTTTTTCATTTCATTTATTTGTATATATGCTCTTTTTATATAAGTAAACAATTGCAATGGAAAGAAAGTGAATAAATTTGTGAAATAAATAAACAGCTGAGATAAGGCACAATTTGGATTAAGGTTATAACTTCAAGAAAATAAGACCAAATCCGAATAAATTAATAGTGAGTGACGTTCCAATAACAACGCTGTTACCAAAATGTCACACACTATTAATTTATTTGGATTTGGTCTTATTTTATCCTGTAGTAAATAAAAAGCTAAAAATGTTAATTATAAAAATTATCGTTTAAATAAATCCTCTATGATTTGTTTGTTTTTAAGCTAGAAACCTATTCATTGTGCATTCTAACTGATCATCTCCAAGAGGCATGCATATCTTCCCTCTTTTTTTTATATTATTTTGAATAGCACAAGAAAATAAGACCAAATCCAGATAATTTATTAGTGTTTGACGTTTCGGCAACAGCATTGTCACCATCAGACAAAAGAATTTTTAAAAAAAATTTTTATTCTTTTGTCTGATGATGGTGACAATGTTGTTGCCGAAATGTCACACACTAATAAATTATTTGGATTAGGTCTTATTTTATTGTATTATAATCTATAATCCAAATTGTGCTTTATTATTTTGAATAGCATAATGTTACTTTCTAATACAAATCATTGTTTACAGCGGTGACTTGAGGCTGTTTAAGTTATCTAACCAAAGGTGCCTAAATCATCAATGAAAATAAGAAAATTGTGCGCAAATTGATGAGCAATGTCGACATCACTGCTTTGTAACATTTTTAAGCACGGTGCGCATGTACTAATTATGACTGTAGTGCCACTTCATACTGAAGTATTACATCCTAGTCCCCTCAAGTATGGTAGTTATACGACAATTATCTAATGTTGTTGTCAAAATTTTATTCAAGAAATGGTCAAATTATAGATGGTATTGAGAATTATCAGTCTGAATTAACAATGGTAGACTGTATTTCATGTTCTGCATAATCATTTGATATGTAATTTGATGCAATAAATTGTTAATACATATTTTGGAATGTAATTCTATAATCCCCCTATATATCTATCCATAATGCCCTTAAACCCCCACATATTCCCTGTATCATTATAAATGTAGACCACATATGAAAATCAGCCAGATTACAAAAGAAGATCGGTCTGGAGAAACTGATAGGAGGGTTCATCACTGATGAGCCATGACCTTCCTTTTTGCTGCAGTAGAATGTTATTATAGTATAGTTTTTAATTTTATAAACGGTCAAACTTCTTTAATTCAACACCCCAAGGGATCAGAATTTTCTTACAAATTAAAGTCAGTGTTCAAATAAAGCTGGTTTATCAATTCACCCACAACATTGTCTCTGCCAGTAAACATTTTTCTAGGCCATTTTGTTGTCTTAAAGGGGGCTCTACATTAAACTTTAAGAATTGGTTTAGGACCACCTAATGGAGAAAAAAGGTTGTATTGTATACTAACTTCGCAAAAGACAGAAATGGTGAATTCCAGGATATTTCAATAAGGAACAATTTGGATTATAAACACAAGGTAATAAGACCAGACCAGTAAATGTTCAGGATATTTCATACTCTAGTAGAACAATACCCCACTCATTGGTTAGGTCACTGATTGGGAATCAATGGTTCAATTTTGATAATATGTAAGCTGAGAAGATGTCTTCCAGAGCTTATCCCTCCTCCATGTAAAAATACTTATTTCTGATTGGCTTACAAGTAGTAACTAATGGAAGGGGTCCCTAAATGTATTATCAACCCAGGCTTTTACATATGGCTACTCTATATACAGTCAAAACTCTAGAGGAGAGAGAGGACAGTCTTGGCTTGAGGACACCTCTTTACAAAGGACTCTTTTTTTTTATATAGACAAGTTTAGTCATTCTCTGGTAAGAGGACACCTCTCTCTAAAGAACACTTTAGAAATGATAAGGTACAAATTGAATTATAGATTAGAAACACAAGGTAATAAGACTAAATCCAAATTTTAAATATATAAAACTGTGATATTTTTTCCTCATTCAGTACTTTTGTCTGATGATGGTAACAACACTAATATGGAAACATCACACACTATTTATTTATTTAGATTTGGTCTTATTACCTTGTGATATGGGGGTCTGTGGAAGGCTGGTTAAACCGTTTGGTTTTCGACCAGTATGACCCGGGTTTGATTCCTGCATTGGACACTTTTTTCTGTTAAAAAAAAAATGCTCCAATGGCCCCCGTTTCTTGCAAAAGTCCAACCTCACCAGCGAGTGCAAGTAACCAAACGGGGCTCTGGCACATTTGTAAGTGCAAAGTCGAACTGCTTTTCACATGTGTAGACATGTGGTGCGCTTACAGTAAAAGCAGTCGCTAACTACCCACCATGATTATAATGGCCTGTACCACGTGTACTAGGGATAAGAAAAAAAAACCTTGTGATATTTTAAAAAGTTTGCTCTATTTGGTTTGAAAAGAAACATTTGTGCCTTATGATTTTATGTTTAAAGGACACTTTGGCTCTGCAACTAGGTGTCTTTTACTGAGAAGTTCTACTGTATATATAAATGGATATAGCTTTTTCAACTGTCAAAAACTAGATCTACATGGCTAATTCAGATGTGGAATTCACAATATTGTAACACAACTTTATGAGAATCTTTATGTGTGTTATAAACACAAGGTTCTTCTATGTGTGTTAAAATCAAAACTTTGCATATACAGTAGAACCTTCATGAGAAGACACCGGCACTAGAGGAAACCTCTCTACAAAGGACAGTTTTCATTTGTAAAATTACCATTTTTACTATTTAGCAACTCTCCAGTAGAATGACACCTCTCCCTAAAGGACACTTTGGCTCTGCAATTAGGTGTCCTTTAAAGGGAGGGTCTACTATATTAAAAACTAATATATTTTCAAAATTTGAAGTTATAAAAATGATAATGATTTGTTATTGACTTTCTATAATCAGGATTGTTAATACTGATAATAACAATATTTGTTAGTCAAAATTCTACTTGGAAGAAACCTGGGTGAAGCTTGGTGTCATTCCACTAGTAAAGTATAAACTGGAAGATTGAAAATTTAGCTGATGTCATCCTAACTGATAAATGTGCTTCCACCTTCAGAAATATCATAATACGATTTTTAAATGGCAGGAAGAAGGGTGATAAAAACATCCATATTTTTTAAAAATCCTATCCCAAATCCAGCTGCCTCAATCAACAATTTTAAAAAAGTAAATGGGTAATGATATAATTATTATTTTCTAATATTAGCAAGTGTTTGCACACACACACGTAGTTCTTTCCGCAAGGCTTTGCATTTATTTTAGAATAACAAAATTAATATTGTTTTCAGATCAAAACCAATGCATAACTTCAAAGTTGAGTGTTTTAAAACTACAATTTTCAAGATAGTAAAGTGTGGTTAATCAACATTCGAATTTATATTATTAAAAGCAATAGTTAAATCAACAAATAAACCTACCTGGTTCATTTAATATCAAATACAAAGTAAAAATTGGAAGAGCAATAATTAAAGTTGCTATATAAAATAGTGGTGCAGGTCGTCTTCCAAACATGATATTTTAAAGGGCTTTAATAAATTTAAAAATAATACTATTCATAATTTAACTCAATTTCAATAATGTCTAAAGTTATGGGGAAATAATTTAGGGTAAATGAAGAAAATGCACCACTATCGCCTTAAGATCGAGAGTAGAAGACTGCCCCGCGAGTCCATCGAAAGATAAATATTGGACGAAAGCATATAGAATTTAGTGATCAATCATCACCATTAAGAGAGGGGCGTTCAAGAATTTTTAATTTTTATAATAGTTTTAACATATTTTTGTATCATAGTTTTTTTTACAGGTAATTTTGATTATTTTATTATGTTATTTTTGCTATATTCCTTATTATATTCCTCCTAAATTGAGGTTTAATATTTCGCGTGTCAAAATATGACTCCTTTGATTAAAAAAAAAAAACTTTAACATATATTAACGTCAAAATTATGATTAGTTTGTGTGTGTGATGAAAATATTTGAAAATTATATTATAAATAAAGGATCATGCACAAGTTGGCTCAAAACAATGAATTAAAAATGCATTGTTTGTGTCTCAGCCATTGTCAATTTTCAAATTATAGAAGCAACAATGAGCAAAGCTACCAAAGAACACAAACTATCAGAAATTGTCTAATGATCTGAATATTCCAAAATTGAATCTTTTTTATTTCAATCCTTCTATCTTCAATATCCCTATTATATACAAAATAAATAACCAAACTTGCCAGAGATTTTTCCAAGTTATTATTTTCTCATACAATATTGTTTTAAGAGAGAGAGAAATTTATACCCAAGTTCCCCTGGAGCGCAGAACCCCAACTACCCAAGCTGTACATCTCCTTAGTATGGACTAGTGCAAAGCGCTTTTAATCGCGTCCTGATTTGATTGCCAAGTTGAATCGTTTGACCAGGAAGTTTCATGCTGTATACACTGCGTGACATTGAAAATGGAACACCAAGAAATAGTGGCCAGAAAATTATGCAAATTTCAGGGTAGACGCGCCTAACCGAGTTATACAAATGATGTAAAATGCGCAGCTCTCGTGCGCACATGGAGTAAGATATAAGGGAAGGAACTTGCAGAAAGGACAGTATTTGTGTCGTTATTTCTTCAAGGAAAATCATTGTAGAAATTTTGTTCTTGTGTCAAAAGACACGTGTAATAACAAAGAATGCCAGGTCATCGTAAACGGAGGCAGTTCAAGCAGACAGACGCTTTTACGAGGGGCATGGTGATCGACTGAAAAGGGCAGGTTGGTCCATACGTCAAATCGCAGCGGATACACACCTTGGTGCGTCCACGGTGCACCGACTGTGGAGAAGATGGTTGGAACAAGGAAATGTGGCAATTTATAGGAATGTCGGTGCAACCAGAGTGACGTCAGCACGTGTGGATCGGCGTATCCTTCGACAAGCAGTGGCGGCCCCACAAGCCACTTGTACCGCCATCCTGCAACATGTGCAAGACACCCTAGATCATTCCATCTCGACCAGAACCATTTCCCGTCGATTGGTTGCTAATGGCTTGCACTCATGCCGTCCGCTAAGAAGATTGCCATTGACCCCACCGAATAGGCGCCAACGTTTGGAATGGTGCCGGGCTAGATCGACGTGGATGACGGAATGGCACAGGATCGTGTTCTCAGATGAGTGGCGTTTCTGCTTGTCCAGTGATAGTCGCTGTGGAATAATGGCGTCCAGACGGCTTGGGTGACAGTAAACATGCCGGCGGCGCCAGCCGCCGACAAAGGACTAACAGAACACGGCTTGGTCTGCTACCCACCAGTCGTAGTTTTCCACTGTCCTCTTAATATGTATTGAATAAAGTTAGTTAGAAGGAGATTTTTACCCCCTCCTTTCTGCTATTTAGTGATCTTATTTAAATCCTTGCAACAGCCCACAAAGAATCATCACAGCGAATTCTTCTACCGAATCTCGCTTCAGTGTTTTGTGAAACTATTACCCGACACTTCTTCACAAAGTGGCGTCCCCGCGGGTGGGCTTCTGACAAGGCAAGATCAAGTGGATTAACGGCGGAGTACAAGTTCAAGACTTAAGATAAGTACCTTTTGTTTTACCCTCTGTTTATAGTGTTTTTTGAAAAATGGAAATTTTAAAAAGACATAGAAATTTACTTAGAAAGCGACTAACTCGCAGCTTGAAGACGACAGAAGAGTTTCTGTCAGGTACTCCACCGATACCTGTAGAGGACATTGAATATAATAGAGAGATAATTGAAGAAACTCACAGTGAGCTTCTTGTGATCCAAGGCAAGATAAGTGACTTCATGCTAACTTCAGGCGTTAGCGAAGAGGAACTAGAGCAAGACGATGAGGAAGCCTTGCAATATACCCAGAGATATAAGAGGATATATAAAAAATGTCTCGCTCTTGTTGAACCCAGGATCACTGCATCCAGTCCCACGACCAGTGAAGTGAGCTTCGCTTCTAGCTCACACCATAGAACTGTAAAACTACCCAAGATAGAATTAAAGAAGTTTACAGGTGAAATAAAAGATTGGTTGGGATGGTGGGCACAGTTCAACAAGATACATGTCGATCCTACTTTAGAAGACAGCGACAAGTTTCAATATCTTGTGCAATCTATGTCGCCGGGAACCAGAGCTAGTAAACTGGTTGATAGTTACCCCCTGACTGCCGAAAATTACCCCAAAGTTATAGAAACTTTGACAGAAAGATTTGGAAGGCCTGAACTGTTGCAAAAAGTCTATGTCAGGGACCTTATACGCCTTATGATCGATTGCTCCTCCAAACAACAGTTGAAGGTGACTTCATTTTATGATGAGTTGGTGACTCATTTGAGAGCATTGGAATCCTTAAAGATTGAGGCCAGACAGATGTCTGTATTTATATTTCCAATGATTGAGGCATGTCTCTCAGAGGAACTCATGAAGGCTTGGCAAAGAAGCCCCCTCCATGATGTCAAGATTGATGCTAATGATTCGACTCAAACTAGAGTTGACCTAATTATGGAGTTTCTCCAAAAGGAAGCTGCAGCAGAACAAGACAGAGCCTTAGCTGGATCCAAGTTTGGACTTAGATCTCTGAAACAGGATAGAAACATGGGCAGACAATCACATCCTGCTAAGATACCTACGGCCTCTGGACTATTTGCTGGACGTGCCCAGAATTGCATCTTTTGTAATAAAGATCATAAAAACACAGAATGTCTTGCTGCGCGCAGAATAAGCATTAAAGAAAGAAGAGAGCGTATTAAAAACGCTAAATGTTGTTTCTCCTGCCTCCAACCAGGTCATATCTCTTCTAATTGTAGAAGGCGCATAACTGAATGTAATCGATGTAAGAAGAAGCACCTTGATATTTTATGCCCTCTTAATGCTCCTGGACGAGAGTCAGCGGATGAAGACAAGGAACAGGTGGAGGACTGTGACGTTTCTTCTACAGTTGAAAACGGAGTTTCATTCTCCAGTCTTAGCGCTTCGTCTCTGATTTTGCTACAGACTCTGAAGATTAAAGTCGAAGGTGCGACTTCGGCGAAAGTAGTGCGTGCCCTCCTTGACACAGGTTCCCAACGATCCTATATTTTGTCTAGAACTGCCCAGGATCTCGGACTATCTCCCATTGGCCAGGAATCACTTAAACATGTGGTGTTTGGAGGTCATACTAGTGAAAGTGTCCACCAAGAATACAGAGTCAAATTGGGTCATGCATCGGGGAATTTTAAGATGGTAGCGAAGCTTCTTGACCAACAAAAAATCTGTGGTAACCTACCAAGATTGAGCCGCGGGCCATGGTTGAAAGAACTCAAAGCCCGCAGAATCTGGGTTCCTGATATTGGAAAGGATGACATGGAAATTGAAATACTTCTAGGATGCGATGTATTGGGATCTATTTTCATAATGAAATCTTGTGTGTTGTCAAATGGCTTGACTGCGTCGCAGACGCGTTTCGGATGGACTTTAATGGGAGAATGTCAGCCAGGTAGTGACGTTTCACTCGCTCATCATGTTACAACGATGACAATTTCGGAGAGCAGTGTAACCAATCTGTGGAATCTCGATGTTCTTGGCATTATGGATCCTATTGAGGTTAAACAGAGAGATCAGAGAGACGCACTGGCGCGTCGACATTTTCTAAAAACAGTCCAACATTCTGTTTCTGGAAGATATGTGGTTTCCCTCCCGTGGACTGTAGAGAAAGCTAAAATCGCGGATAACAGGGAGGTTGCTATGAAGAGATTATAGAACAGACGACTAAGAAATTAATCTCTTTGAATCTTTATGAAGACTATGATGATATTTTCCGAGGCTGGTTGGGTGATGGGATAATTGAGAAAGTCCCAGCTGAACAACACGACGCTGAGGCCTTCTACCTGCCTCATCGTCCTGTGGTGAAACTCTCCAGTGGGACTACGCCTATCAGGCCTGTCTTTGATGCTTCTAGCAAGGTCTATAGATCCCCATCTTTAAATGACTGTCTTGAAAAGGGACCTAACCTCATAGAGATGATTCCCAACCTTATGCTAAGGTTTAGAAATGGCAAGTTTGGTGTCGTGGCAGACATTAAGAAAGCGTTTCTTCAGATTGAGGTGAATGAAAGGGACAGAGATTACCTGCGTTTTCTGTGGTATTCCCAAAATGGAGAAAAGACAGAAGTATTCCGACATAGACGTGTCGTTTTCGGTGTTAACTGTAGTCCTTTCATTTTGGGGGCAGTAATCGAATACCACCTGTCTAATGTTCGACCTGAACATAAACCGTTAGCTCAGAGGTTGCAGAAATCCTTTTATGTGGACAATTTAGTCACAAGCGTGAACTCTTTTGAAGAGTTACAGGATCTCAAATTGACCGCAACGTCCATCATGGATAATGCTAGGTTGGAGCTAAGCCGTTGGGAGCATAGCCTGAACGTGGCCTCCGATACTTACCCCTTTGAAAGAGCAGAGATATCTAAAGTGCTTGGTGTATGTTGGGATAAAAGGGAAGATTGTTTGTCATGTGAAATTCCCGTAGCCATACCCCCCAATATAACCAAAAGGAGTATCCTGTCCTGCTTAGCTCAGATATATGACCATATTGGATTTCTGAACCCAATATTAATAAAGCCTAAAATTTTATGGCAAAAAGTTTGGATAAAGCGCGATAACCAGTTGGGTACCTTTGTCGGGAATCGCGTGAAGGAGATATGCAGACTTAGTGATCCTGGAAATTGGAGATATGTTCCTAGCGAGTGCAATCCAGCTGATTTACCCTCCAGAGGATGCAGCCTTTCCCGACTGATGCAGTCTACATGGTGGGAGGGCCCTTCCTGGTTAAAACTCTCCGAAGAATTTTGGCCTTCCAGGTATAAAGACCTGAATGAAGAAGAAATCTGTGCGAAAAGAATGCTCGGAGCATCAACATTAGCATATCAACAATTGATGAGCCTGCTGTGTCATGCAGAGGCAGTGAAGAATGGAAGGCCCATGACTTATGTCAGCGACGATCCGAATGATCTTGTGACAATATCACCTTCCATGTTTCTACAAGAACAGACAGATGTCGAGTTTCCCGAGTGCCAGAATATGGGATCTAATCCAACGACACAGAAACTGCGCTATTTGAGCAAGCTGAGGGAGGAGTTAAAATCACGATTCAGGAAGGAATATTTGTCCCTCCTGGTCCAGAGAAACAGACGCATTTACAATCCAAAACTCCAGGCTGGGGATGTTGTCCTTGTTGGTATGGACAATAAAAAGCGTAACTTCTGGCCTTTAGCAGTGATCGAGGAGATATTATTTGGAAGAGATGGAGTGAATAGATTAGTGAAGGTGAAAACCGCAGTAGGAACCTTCCTAAGACCTATTCATAAAATATATCCCTTGGAAATATCATCAACAGCAGCTTCTTCGCGTTTGCTGAACGATAAAGAGAAAACTGCAAAAAATACAGACTAGATCGGGAAGAACCATTTGTATACCCAACCGATTGGACGATTATTATTGTTTTTCTGTGTGCCTAGATAAAAACAGGTGGGAGTATGTGGAATAATGGCGTCCAGACGGCTTGGGTGACAGTAAACATGCCGGCGGCGCCAGCCGCCGACAAAGGACTAACAGAACACGGCTTGGTCTGCTACCCACCAGTCGTAGTTTTCCACTGTCCTCTTAATATGTATTGAATAAAGTTAGTTAGAAGGAGATTTTTACCCCCTCCTTTCTGCTATTTAGTGATCTTATTTAAATCCTTGCAACAGCCCACAAAGAATCATCACAGCGAATTCTTCTACCGAATCTCGCTTCAGTGTTTTGTGAAACTATTACCCTACATTTCTACACAGTCGCCGTGTACGCGTGTGGCGTCGACGTGGAGAAAGGTCCAATCCGGCAGCAATTGTGGAACGCCCCACCGTGCGAAAACGTGGAATCATGGTTTGGGGCGCAATCGCGTATGATTCCAGGTCACCTTTACTTCGTATTCAGGGCACTATGACGGCCCAACGATACGTTGATGATGTGCTGCGACCGGTGACACTCCCCTACCTTCAGGGGGTACCCAATGCCCTTTATCAGCAGGATAACGCCCGACCGCACACTGCTCGCATTAGCCAACAAGCTCTGCAAGATGTACAGATGCTTCCCTGGCCACCATACTCTCCTGATCTCTCACAAATCGAGCACGTCTGGGACATCATTGGACGCCGTTTGCATGCCTTGCCACAGCCGCGTTCAGAAGATGAACTGTGGCAAATGGTTGAGAGGGAATGGAGAGCCATCCCTCAGGACGCCATCCATACTCTGATTGACTCTCTACCTAGACGTGTTGCTGCGTGCATCGCCGTCCGCGGTGGTCCTACTTGCTACTAAGCCGACGCCGTTCTCGCTCTGTATTATGACTATCATTTTGAAATAAAGATCACTTATTTTTCGTCCCTGTCTCTCTCTGTCTGCCGAGTTTCATCACTTTCTGGCCACTATTTCTTGGTGTTCCATTTTCAATGTCACGCAGTGTATATATTTTTTATTTTGTTTTGCATTATAAATAAATGTCATTTGGAGAGGTTTGTCTTTTCTAACTTTTACATGATATTGTGGCGGAGAGATGCTGGATAGCTTAGGGACGACAAATTCAAGAACAGACCTTTAGACTATGAGGGCTGTGGACGATATTTTTTTTCGCGATTTCAGGATTGCCAAAGCCAAGACTTCTTTCCAAGAAGACAATGTCCCTATAGATGAAACAAGACAAATCCGCTCTTCATATGCACGAAAAAACATACAAAACTACCAGGAACAATCTTCCAAAACTTCTAGAGAATCCTTGAAAGAAACATGTCAGTAGCAAAAATATTTGCAAGCTCTCTCTCTCTATCTCCTCGACTGTACATAACTGTATATATTTTACTCTTTTACTTTATGCCTCTTTTATTTTATCCCTCTTTTATTTTATCCCTCTTTTTAAAATTATTATATACTACTACCATTGACTTGTGTATGAGGTCAATAAAATATTTTTAAATCTCAAATCTCTCTCTCTCTCTCTTGATATAACCTGACCATCACTCAGTTCCCTAGAAGGTGAGAGAAACATATAAACCTGCCCATCAACATAAGCTGGTCGTCGCTCCAGCGCTGCGCCTTCTCCGGGAACAACGCAGACGTGGCAGTGAGGCTATCTCTGCACGCCTTTCCCCATCCAGCAAAGGTCCAACAGTCCTGCGTCGCTTGTGGGTCCAACGATTTGTCGCTGGCCCACCGATATTTGTCCTGTCGCTGCATCAGGCCTCTCATCTGGGAAGCATTCACCATCATCCAGCAGTCCCCTGACCTGGAGGACTGGATCTTCTGACATGGCCTGGATGATGACATCCTGGTCATTCTGGTGTCTGCATATCCTGCACATACTGGTGGTCAGTTAGTTTTAAATATATAACTGTATATATTTATATACATTTTATTTACCCATTTATTATATATTACCTCTTTATTTTATTATATATAATTACTAGCGGATGTACCCGGCTTCGCCCAGGTTTTTCTCGAGGGAATGTTTGTAGTCTAGTAATAAGAAAATATACTACACCTAAAAACTATCAGAGAAAAGAGAAACCACGGAAGGTGAACAGAAAAATGCTTACAATGGATGTTATGTTTACGATATCAAGTTAAATAAAAACAAAGATAAAATTTGCATATGTTGGTCACTATAAATTTGTATATTTGTTAGGCGAAATTAGAAACATGATAAAACAATTGGGTATTTAAAAACAAATGTAGAAATAAAAGTTGAAGTATAATAAACAATGTTAAAGATTAGTTTTAATTATTAATCAAGATTGTGTGTGAATATGTGAGAAAGATGTAATATCGTTGTTGTTTTCTTGGCCGACTGTTTTACATATGGTGTTATCTTAAAATTGCTTGTTTTGAATATTTTTTAGATTGAGATTATTAGCTAGTATGTAAAAAAATTAACTCTGTTGAAATTTAATTTTGTATTTATATATAAATAAAATTAACTCTGTTGATTTTTTTTTTGTATTTAATCGATAACAGCGAAGTTACGCATGTTAATGTTAGGAAATATATTTTGATGTTAAGCAAAACCTGCTCCATCTCGTTTTACATAAATGTTGAAAATTTGGTTGAAATTGATGCATTGTAACGAAAGTTTTTAGTGATGTCCACTTATGAAATTTCCATTTTATTAATATAGATTATCTGTAACAATTGATTAGAAGAGTAAATTATAATTGGTTGAATTGTCAATTGTCTTGATGTAACCTGGATTCCTGGAGCGTACTAGAGTGGCCAACTATCTAGGTTGGTCTTCACGTCTGATGGTGGCAGAAGACAGCCAATTTATCAGATGTCGCCAGGTTGATTTGTACTTGGTAATTTTCTGCAGGTCTTCAGGAATAAATATTCTTATTACAAGAAGGGTGGCGGTTTGGAACCTTTGATGATGATAGGTGGGGCATCTGTAAAGAAGGTGGTCGACAGTTTGAGCCTCTTGGGGGCAATGTGGGCAGGTGGGGCCGACTTTTGATATTTTTGCAGCATCGGCTTTAGCAAAGAGATAGCGAACTATCTCTCCTAGGAGTGAGGTTTTCGGGAGTTCTGGGTTACAAATGAGGGGAGGGCTACAAGGCAATCAGAAGCAATTTCTGTTAGTTGTCTTGGCATGAGCCAAATAGTTATGGTTATATCAATAGAATATGGCTAGAAATAATACCTGGAAGGAGGCACAGGGATCATGGAGCTTTAATTGTATTGGGGTATAGGGGAGGTGGCAGAATAACTGCGACGCCTAGACCGTTGGAAGACCGCAATCCATTATTGAATATTATGGTTGCATTTTCAGGATGCGACTTGGAGACTGAAGTAGCCTTCTATGGAGTGAATAAGGAACTGCACAAGACACTGGGCGTGTCTCAAAAGGACCATCTTTTAATACTTCCTTGTACATCAGATATGTTTTGATTGAAATGTCAAATGGAAGGGGGCCGCCAGTAAGTGATATAATTGGAATTGTGGGGGTACAGGGGTTTCTTATTATAATAATTTTACCGAATTTGTAGTGCAGACTATGTAATTTGCGGGTGCCATTAGTGTCGAACACTCTCTTGCCCCAAACACCCGAGCTGCAGAACAGAGCAAGGAAAATTACCATCTTGATTATTTTCCGGGCTGAGCTGTGTAGGTGAGTCCTTATTGTTTCCTAATTGTGCTAATTAATCGAGGATATAGTCAGAAGTTTTGCCCAAAATTTTTTATATGGTTATCTATTGAAATGGGTAGTTAGCATTTTTTGTTTGTTTGTTTTAGTAACTGCGGCGTTTGTCTTTCCAATGGAAGATAGACAGGCCTGAGTGTTTTTAGGATTGAAGGTCAATATGAACTGTTTGAGAAATTTGTTAATCTCCTTTGTTGTGGTAGTCTAGGGAAAGAACTGAATAGCAAGGAGAAATTTTCTGCAAAACAAACGCTTTCGCAGTTTTAGGACTTTGGAACCAAAAGAGATTCTGTGGCTACAATGCTAAAGAAAAAGGACTTATCTCTGCCCCTTGTGCAACTCCTAGGACAGTGTGCGCGGCGATAGTGGTGTCTAAAGATCGGTAGATCACTTTCTTGTCTCGGAGAGGGCTTGCAGATAGTTGTATAAGCTCTCCTTCTTCTTCTTATCTCCACTCAATCATATTAAGGTATCAAGCTTGTAAAGCTTGAGACTTTTGATGATGTCTGCCTGGGAAGTATAGAGCTCATCAATGGATGAGTCAGACAACCATCATGATTGGGTGAAGTAAAATGCGTCTGCCTTTGTCATTAAAACTGGGAGCACTACTCAGTGGCAGGCCGACTTAGCTCCAAAAGAAATGGCCGCCTCTGACATGAGGAACAGACGCCATGTGCAGCCGCTCCTAACATGGAGTACAAACGCTGCTCATCCTGTATCCCTGTATCAGGAGCCCTTACAGGGTACTATCAGCCGGGCCAGCTGAGCCCAGGTTTTTTAGTGAGCTTGTTACTGCTCCCCCTCCTCCTTTTTCATCCGGGCTTGGGACCGGCATAAGCTCTCCTGAAGGCCTTGAATTATGGTATGTCTTTGAACAGTATCAAAGGCGTGGCTGATGCCAAAGCTTTCAACTACTATCTTCCTCCAGTGCTGCATGCCTTTGTTGATAGAGTCAAGGGGGATCCTTCCGCCAAACGCTCAGGGACGAAGCCAAATTTCAGGGACGAGAACCAGTTATGCCGATATACTAGCTATTGCAGCCTCGCTAGGATGCATCCCTCAAAGACTAACAAGAAATTGAATATAGCGATATGAAGAAACTTGCCCAGTGGGTTTGATGAGGTGCAGTTTTGTTTGGGAATGACAACGTTGTTCACGGGGTTAGGAAGTGTCCGAGGCGCAGGCATTTTTTGATGAGTTGCAATGGGAGTTCGTTCAGTGCTGGTCCATCAAAGAGAATACGCCTGACTTCAAGCCTGTCGGGACTCGGGGAATTTCTCCATCCACACCGTTGGATCGCGTAGAGGCCTTCAGTCGCTGTGAAGGTAGGTTCTTGGTTGAAGGCTGGGAACCAATCTACTGCTGGTCTTGGCGAAGTCCAATATGTTTGAAAAATACTGAAATACTTCTAGGCAGGTTTCCTCTGGGGTTGGTGGGGTACCGTCTTTGTGATTGAGCAGAGGTGGCCTCGGAGAATCTCTCCGGCCTCTGCAGAAATATCAGTGGATGGAGCTCCATGCGGCTGAGGAGACCTCTTGGCACAGTGATAGCCAGGATAGATGCTTTGCCCGCTTATAGCCGCTTTGAGTTTTTTGTGGAAGGCTCTGTATAGACGTTTGAAAAAGCTCCTAGTGTGAAAGAAGGTATTTGGGGAGCAACGTCGAAGAGTCACCACGATTTTGCGAATCTCAGAAAGTTCTTTGTTTCACCAAGGTTTTGATGGTCTTGGGGACTTGGATTTATTCTTCATGTATGCATTCCAGGCCTCTTGGAGACAGGTGGTGAGTAAAATAACTGCTTCGTCAATGTCGCTTGGATAAGCGCTATCTGATGGAATGATGTCAGCAAAATTGGTAAGAATTGGGAGATATGGTCTGAAAAGGCCATCTCCTGGAAGCATGTTCTAGTGGCATGGACAGGAGCTTGGTGATAGGGTGACGTCAATGTAAGAACGCAAGGATCCATTCGACCAGGTGCAAAATGTTGGAGCATCCACAAACTGTAGGCCCATCAGTGAAGTGGAGGCCTCCAAACTGGCTCCACGAGCGTCGCGGGTGGCTCCACAGCCCCAGATTGGAGAGTGGGCATTGGCGTACAAGCCAAAGATACACGGGAAGGGAGCTCTGTTCAGAATATGCTACAGTGTTATACCCAGTGTTACCTGGTGCACTGTTATGCCAGTATGCTGAGGCAATGACGACCGCCTAGCTACCTAATTGAATCAGAGCAGTGATAATGTGTTGGGGTCAAGAGAATTGAGTGGTATGGGGTTTAAGTCTGCCCGTCTCTTTAGTGATGAAGAAGATAAATATTGAGTTAGGCCATTTAAAATTATTTGGTAATTCTTGTAGTAGAATTATGTCTATTCTCTGTTCTGCTGCTATGCTGGAGAGTTAGAGGATTGCAGAAAGTGACTTTCTAAGATGGAGAACTTTGCAAGATATAGTCATTTCGAAAGAGTTGGGATAATTTAGCCTCTACCAGAGAGGGAAAGTCCGGGATTTGGCGTAATGATTTGGCTGATCAAACATCACCCCTGTTTTCTTGTAGCAGTTATAGCATTTTGAAGAAGAATAAGGACAAGAGTGACCCTCATGGTCAGTCGTACCACACTTGTAGCAGGTGTGTTGAGCGGCAGGGCAGGCTGTAGCGCGGTGGCCATAGCTGCAGCAGAGGTAGCATTATTTTAAAGAAACAATTCTTTCGTACTATAGAATGAGTTTTGAAATGGGCACATGCAATGGTCTAACATAGTCTGAGTGAACAATGGTGTTGAGAGTAAGCGTTCTCCACCTCTACCTCCAAACATACGAGTATCTCGTATCTGCCGCTTACCTGGTCGTAAATAAGATGGTCCTGAAAATAAATAGCTTCTGGACTTAGAAAAAAATACCTTTATATTTAACCAAAATATCCTTGCAAGGAAATACCAAATGATCATATCTCATTATAAAGAGCGTCGGAATATTAAGAGGAAAAGCGTTTTTATTATTTCTATCTGAATATAAAAAATATATTTTCACACCCTGAATGACAGAAACAGATGTGGTATGGAGAGAGAAATTACTGCATAATGTGGAATACTAGCCATATTTTAAGATGGTTTGCAAATGGAACTTCATCTTTTATTTAACTTGTTGAAGAGACAAATTAAAAAAAAGTTTTAATCTTGGACAGCAGCAATCTGTAGTTTGGCTAGAAAAACATAATTTATGAAACTAGAAGCACTATTTCCACGCTTACAAACAGCGATGGCGTGTGGTAATGCATTTCAATAACTCTTCTTAAGAATCTTGTATTAAGAATCAAAAATTATCCTGGTGTGCGTTTTTCTGTCACAAAAGAAATGTGCTTCGCAGCAATTATTTAATAATATTCTTTTAAATTCAAAATATTTTAAAATAAATGTTCTTCAGAATAAAATCATCAGGAAAGGTGCTTATTTCAGTTTAGGAGTTCCCAATAAACAATCCGAAAATAGCAGCCAGCAGATGTGAGTGGGGAAGATGTGACAAACAAGAAAATGGGAGGGGGGGGGGGGCGAGAAGACAGTCTGATTTGTGAAATAGCGGAAGAAGGGTCAAAAGGGCAGCGTCCCACCCCCCTTCCCTGAAGATGGCCTCAGCCGCCGTACATTGTACAAGAATCCTGCTGCTAGAGCTTCGTGTGGCAGACAAAAAAAAAAACATTTTGCAATCTGATAACTCTTAAGATGCGTTGAACGAGCTGATCTGTTGACTGGTGTTATTCAAGAATGGGCCTAGTAATCACGACAGGCGCCATTCGAGATTCTTCCAAGGTCCATATTTTTCGGAACAAGCCTAACGACACGAGTGGGAGACAAGAAGAAACGGCAAGGTGGCTGCCCAGGGGGAAGTCCGACAACTCCCGTAGCATTCGCATGACATCCGATGGCACAATGAAACATGTCTCTACAATAAGATCAAGCAAGCTGGATTTTCTCAAGAAGGGCTTGATGCCTTTAACCTAAACTATGGATTATCTGCATAGAATCTCCTCCCATCCACACTCTGCATGTCTATTCTCCTTACATAAGCATTTCAATTGGTGAGAAGGCTAGAATACTTTTTTAGCTCCTAATTATATAGCTTTCTCCCTTCTTTCAGCCCTCTCTACCTTCTTATACAAATGCATCTATATATGTATTTCCCTAATTTTATTTACCTTTTATTTATCAATTTATTATATATTACCCTCTCTCTTTCTTTTATTATACTTTTTTTTTCTGTAAAAAAATGTTTAGAAGAATCAATATAATTGTTTAGATTATCGAAAAAAATTGTCTACAACTTCATTAACGTTTGAATCACTTTCTTACTCTCTATATAAATGCTATTGAGAAATTTATTGACTCATAAATAATAGGGATTGTGTAAATATATATATATATTAAAAATAAAAAAGGCATATCCTGACCAGGAGCACATGTGCTTTACAGAAGGCAGAGCGCCATCTGGTGGAACAGAAATCAACTAAACATTGATTTAGCCTGTTCCCTGATATTTGGCCAACCCAAATTTTCTTTCATTTTATATATATATATATATATATATTGAGCAATATATTTTAGCAATTAAACTTGCCTTAACCATAGAATGAAGAGCGCCAGTTTTCGATAAAGGGGATACGAATTTATATATAAGCACACATTGCAGAAGCTCTAATAACGAATATAACAATGTAATGTGAAAATATATTTAATTGAAAATAAAAAGGATGACATAGAAATGTTTACATATATTATCGAATTTATTAATAAATTCAAAGATAAAGTATGAAAAATAGAAGGAAAGTATAGCACTTGCTGAACAGATGGGTAGAATTCGATAACACCAAAGGTGGCCAAGAAGAGACTAATATTTTATATAGCTTCTCTAAAAGTAAAACTCGGATAGTAGTAGAGCTAATAGGAAAGATGGGTGATATTGTAAAAATTAGACATCATCTCGTGTTGCAATATATTGAGAAGGTATCTTGTATCTCTTTCGTTCCTTTGAAAAATAAGGTTGAACACAACTGCTGGTTCGTTGAACTTGTTTTACTCATTTTGGGCAGAAGAGGCTTGCAGTTCTTCATGCCCAACCTACTCCTGGGCGCTGTGAAGTGTAAGAGGCGATTTTTCACGTACCACCCAACTTTATGCTAATCACTCTTCCCCAAAAGCAGACATTTATAGAAGCAAAGGAGTATGAGTTAAACCCATTCCAACGTTTACTCAAACTTTCTCATATCAACTATACTCTTTCCTTTAATTGGTCTCTGCTTATCCTTTTCTCCAGCCCTGTGAGCGCTAAATACAGGGCAATTAACCACTAGCCAGCTCTCATACAAATTATCTAGCGAAATTAAAGTTCCCAATATATTTTTATATTGTGTATATTTAATGTTTTTGTAAAGGCTAAATAAAAATACAAATATATTAAGCTGTGTGTTTGTGTGTGTTGTTGTGTGCACATTAAGTAAATTTCGGGAAAAAAAGCTGTTCATAATTTGTGATATCTGGGGAAACCTATGAACAATTGGATAGAATCTCCAGATCGCTAGGTTATTCATACGTGATGGTACATGGCAAGTTTATAATTTACCATGATCTGTCTCGAGGTAGCAATGTAGGACGGAATAAAATTACAAGAGGGACCCAACAATTATGAGATGGGTGCCGAGATTCTTACTACCCGAACAGAAGAAAGTATGAGTAAGAAATGTGTCCATAGTTTCAGCGACTGGTACTGGAACATGACCAGGCCTGCCTGAATTCCATTATCACTGGCTATATAAGAGTTGGCTATATCACTACGATCCTGAGAGCAAACAGGTTACTATAATATACATCTACTGTTCCAAAGAAAAATACCAAGTTTAGAGGCTAAGACGGCTAAGTGTCACCGTGGTCCTCCATGTGCCCAAAGTCCAATTGCGTCTGTGAACAATACCAATGGGCTCAGATTTCCCTCGGTGAATTAATGGTTTCATACATAACTGTAGTTATCCAATTTTGAGAGCTTCTACAAGAAGAATCGTGCAATTGTAGCCGAAACTTCCATATAGAGGTGTTTAGGGAGAGGTGTTCTTTTTTGCACATGATATCTTCCTCCTATAAAATCACAAAGTATTTATATCCAAAATGGCCGCTATTACTCCGCCAGCCAAAACATCTTTTCAACAGTTTAGAACGATTTCATAACGATTCGATCCATTCAATGATTCCAGTCACAATCTAATATTTGAAGGCGGAGTTGGGATCTTCCCAACATGTAACATTTGCAAAAAGGAGGAGGCAACAACCCCAGACCATCTACTCTCATGTATGGGAGTCACCAAGCATGACTTGTACCACAACCCTCAACTGATTCTAAACAAGATATATGTAAATAAGATCCATGACATTATATAATGACACACACGCAAGGAATAATAATAATAAATATCCTAATAGTTTGAAGAGACAGGTAATATATAGCGGGCAATATGTCTGGATCCCTATTTTGATATGGGCACACACTTTGTTTCTTAATACATTTAAAAGTCAACGTATTTTTTTAACGAAGAGTTTTCCCTAGGCGGGGGCCATTGAAAGAGCTCTCCAAGCTGCCTCATATCGCTAATTGTCTCTAATGCGTCAGTCGTCGCTATGAATATTCATGACAGGACTTTCAATCAGGCGACACTTCTGCGCTGTATTTAGCCGTCTGGATCGATTGCTTGACGTCCAGTACCTGGAGATGTCGCGAACCTTTACATTCAAGGTGATTGGATGGCATCAAACTGAATGACAGATGCAAGATGGCTATAGATGAAAAGACTTGAGATACATAGTAGTTGTTGGAAATAAAGGTTATTGTAATTCTGTTGGCTCTTTTGACGGTTATTGACCAATATTATTATACAAAAACAACAACAAAGCCTTTATTTAGGGCCTCTCGCCCTATACAGGATTCGCCAGTTCACAAGGAATGGGGAGAACACTGTGTGGCCTTTTTCCGGGATATAATCCTGTGGAATCCAAATATCGCCACCGCTATATACCTATTCTTTGATATTTCATTAATTAGTGCTGGAAATGAAGGACACAGTTGCGCCGTTTTATCATTTAGTTTTCGTCTTTCCTCAGACAGCGCAGCACAATCAAATACGAGGTGTGTTCAAAAAGTATCGTGACCTTTGAATTTTCGCGGGGGACGTATATTCGAATTTCGATCTTTTTGTGGATTTATGTTGGTACTCATGTCTCTTACTTATGCCGACAAGCTCGGCCATTTTGAATGTTTACTTAATTGTTGACAGCTGCTTTGCTTGCAGGTGTTTTGGATCGTCTTCGATTTTTACCTATTAAAAAAAATGGATCAAAGAACCTGTATCAAATTTTGTGTGAAAAACGAAATTAAGTGCGCGGATGCATTCCGAATGTTGACTGTGGCATACGGAGAAGCTACCTTGGACCGAAGCAACGTTTATCGGTGGTACAAAATGTTCTCAGAAGGCCGAGAAGATGTGAACGACGAAGAGCGTGCCGGACGCCCGAGCACTTCAACAACAGACGAAAAAATTAATGAAGTGGAGAAAATGATATTGGCCAATCGTCGAATCACCGTTAGAGAAGTTGCTGAGAACCTAAACATATCGATTGGCTCGTACCATTCGATTTTTATCAATGATTTGGGCATGAGACGGGTCGCCGCGAAATTCGTACCAAAATTGCTCAATTGCGACCAAAAACAGCATCGCATGAACATTGCTAATGAGATGTTGGACTCTGTCCGCGACGATCCAAATTTGCTCCAGAGTGTCATAACTGGTGACGAAGCGTGGGTTTATGGTTATGACGTGAAAACCAAAGCTCAATCATCTCAATGGAAGCTGCCGCACGAACCAAGACCGAAAAAAGCGCGCTAAGTTCGGTCGAATGTGAAAGTTTTGCTGACAGTTTTCTTCGATTGCAGGGGCGTGGTGCATCATGAGTTTTTGCCACAGGGTAGAACGGTCAATAAGGAATATTACCTGCAAGTTATGCGCAATTTGCGCGAAGCAATCCGCCAGAAACGCCCGGATTTGTGGAAGAACAAAAATTGGCTTTTGCACCACGATAACGCCCCTGCTCACACATCGTTGCTTGTGCGCGACTTTTTGGCCAAAACAACACACTAATGATACCGCAACCACCGTATTCCCCAGATCTGGCCCCCTGTGACCCTTTCTTGTTCCCTAAACTGAAGAGGCCCATGAAAGGACGACGTTACGCTACGCTTGACGAGATAAAGACGGCATCGAAGGAGGAGCTGAAAAAGATTTTTTAAAATGATTTTTTGAAGTGTTTCGAAGATTGGAAAAACCGTTGTCACAAGTGGATAATATCTCATGGGGATTACTTTGAAGGGGACAAAATAGGTATTCATAAATAAATAAATAATTTTTGAAAAAAAAACACAAAAGTCGCGATACTTTTTGAACACACCTCGTAAGTAGTGCAACATCTCCATTGTTATTCCTGATCCACAGAAAGTACATTTCAGGTCTGACTAATATTATTATAATTCAATCGCGGTAGAGAATGCTGTACAGCTTTGCTTCTAACAGAATTCATTGCGTTTATTCTATCGCCATGAAAATATTTAGACTCAGGGTAGATCATTACAACACAAGTAGATGTGGAAAGTTTTTTATAGCATAAAACAACATTCAACAACTTTCAGTCACACACACACACACACAAAAGCCTTTATTAAGACACACAGGTCTTACAGAGGATTCTCCTTGGGGTTACAAAACGGAGGAACCTATGAAAGTGGGAAATAAAAAATGGAGAAAGATTATATACATTTGGTAAATATATACAGATTATAAGAAAGAATAAAAAGTAAGAAGAATAAAAAAAAATCAAAAAAAGAGAAAAAAAAAAATTTTTTTGGAAATATGGATGGGAGAAGTGGAGAGCGAAAAGAGGAAAGAAAACAGGTATTTACATATGGAACAAGATGGAACAGCGCAGGTGGGCCATGTATTTTTTAAGAAATCTTTAAGAGATTTCCCAGGAAATCCTCGTGTTCAGGGTTGTAAGGTAAACACCGTTTTATCATTGTTAACTTATCGTATCTGCCTAAACAAATAATTGGATGTTGGTTCTGTCTTTCTTATCAAACAGAAATTTTTGGTATGTTTGAATGTTCGGTTAAGTCTTTCTTTTTTACAGCATTTTTATGGAAGTTATATAGATTTAGAGCTACTGAACTATTGTCTATAAAGTTGGATAATAAAGAATATAATGTGAAGTGTGTATGGCCTATCTTAGAGAAGAGTATTTTTCTTTCCGTGTCAAGAGGCATGCATTCAAATATATAATGTTCTAATTCATTTTCGGTTCTATTTTTGCATAGTTGGCAATACAAGTCTTCTGTCCTTAGATATTTTATATGGTCTTCTCGATATAAAACAAATAGAATTCTCAATTGCGCAATGAGGCGTTTAGCCGGCAGTGGGAGTTCACTTAGTAGATAGTTCTCTGCTGCGAATGTTTTATGTAAATATTTGTAGTGTGTGTGTAGCTTCGAATTGGTTATTCTTGATTGGTCGGTTTGGATAGACTGTTCTATAGTGATTCTGATAATTTGAGGTATAACAACTTTCAGTCTCACGCGACCAACTGAAAGTTTAACTTATATAAACTCTTCACAACAGTCTATCAGACAAATGCTTAGTTTTTTAAAATATTTCCAGTTCTAAAAGGATGTGCTTTAACGTTAAATAAAAAACGTTAATCAATAAGTTATTAATTAAAATCCCAAGACTCTTTTATCTTTTTTTATATGTAAATATATATGAATTATAGCAAAATATGTATTATTCTATGAACAGATTTAAAAGTTTACTCATTATATTTTTGTTACTCTTTAAACCTCTCCTCTTTTTTATCACCTTTCTGGCAGTTTCTAAAAACTAATTTTGTTTTTCGTTAAATAAATTACCACTTTTTTTTATGTTTGTCTTTCCTAATTTCTCTACGTTACAATATATTAATTTCATTTCATTATTTATATATAAATCAGGTTCAAAATCACATTAATAGGTACCGCTCAGCAAGAGCAACCTAATTCATGATAATTGAAACAGTGAATAATATATGTGAAGGTTATTTACATATTAAACAAAATGTTAACGCGGGATTCAATCCCGGTTCGTGACTGTCGGGAATCGAGGGTGTTACCCACTCGTCCACCGACTTTGTTATATATATAAATCACATCGAAATTTTATCTCCCAGAGGAATCTTATGTAAGAACTAAAATGTTTTTGTATATATAGATATATAATATTAATCTTGGTGGCCATTATCGACATTTTGTTTCTTAACCAATAATAATCCAAACTTCGGTTAGAGCTATTACTAATTAATAATTCCGAATATCTTTATGAAATTTATAAAAATAGGTATAGCAAACGAATATACATGTTACTTCCATAATCCAATTTAAGAATAATAATTTTCTAGATCCTTCTATGGCACGATATCATCGCTGTGAATTTTCTCATACTAATCTTTCTCTCACATCAACAATGGACAATCAATAATCAAGCAATATAAGGTCCAAAAGAAAAAAAAAGCAAGTCTTCTAAACATCTAACTTGTTATTGGAGCAAAACAATTTTTATATAACTAAATCAATAAGGAATTTAGTTAAAATTAGGGAAGAATATTTATTATAAAACATTTTTTGATAACTCTCAGTAAAGTGCAATAATTCTCGAATGATTAAAAGATGGACGACTCTACCATTTCTATCAGAATTAAATCAAACTATCGATGTATTTAGGCCGAAAAAAAATGAAGGAAAGATAATCATGCAAGTATCTTTTGGAACGACTGATGCTCAGCTCAGCATTGATCTCTGTACCTGGAACGAAATGGATATTTCAATTCCAATATTAGGAAAGTTCTATCAGACATGATAACCCCGCGTTCAACATTGAAATACAAGAAGAATTCTATCGATGGGGAATCGCTTTCTTTTATGTACTCTGGAGGTTTGAAATTTTCTTGTAAATTGATTTTTCAAAACCAGATTCGTTCTTCTAACTATAGCAAGTATCAAGTTCCTCATGTGTGTGTTCAAACACATAATTTATGTTATGAAAACAAGAAAATTACAAGAATCAATAATATAATTCTGCAAAGCTTCAATGATTTCTAAAAAAAAAAGACGTTTTCTTGATAATGCAAGTTTGATACAAATTTAGACCAAAATTCCTATTTGCGTCCAATTCTTATATATAATCGAAATGGAATTTAACTTTGAAGTGTAGAAAACTCGTGGTAAAAAAATTTTGAAACTATACTGGATTAGAAAAAAAGTTCTTATCTCTTAAAATTTCCGAAGTACTGCAAATCATTTCAAGACCTTTACTGATCAAATTAAACATCTCTTTCTCTATATTTTTTCATACAACAGGATAAAATGTCAAACGACTTGTACTCTTTAAAGAATATATTAATCAAATTTTCTTATTTTTTAACAGCTATGGAAAAATACTCTGATATTTTAATATAATTTAAATTAATTCGTTAATCTTATCAATGTAACAGACATCTTGCGACAGATGTCCTTCTAACAAGATTGGGGACACTTTCCCAAAGGCACCCCCATGTTGCAATAAAGGATAATAAAATGCCGCGAAAGAACTATCTCTCAGAATCTACCCCTTCAATTAGTCTCTGCTGAATTCAAAGTGATTTAAGAATTCTGTTGCGTATGAAACTTCAATGATAAAAGTTAAATCCATTATATAAGGAAATTGAAACCATTTCATTTATCAAATAAGAAGCGGGCGCAATTGATAATATCCTTTAACATCCTCGATTATTCAAAAAAGTAAAGTTTTTTTTTTGTTTGTAATATCATTATAGAATTTTAAATATATAATGAGGAGGCCTGGCTCATCAGTGCCGAACGCTCTCATCAGTTTAAATAATCAATGCCCCTGAAAGCCCCATTATTATATTGATCGGTTCATCTTTTATAACTGGCCCTTGAAAACAACTCTTATCGATGAAGAAAATTCATCAAATATAATGACATTAACTTTTGTCAAATCAAAAATTCGAAATCTTCCAACCCAAATATCCTTCTTTAAACAAGTGGCTTGATTTCTTAAAGAGGATTTCGATGCTCACTCAGTCTTGTACAACACTCTGCACATTTCCAGGTATTTGAATTTTCAGTACCTACATTCCCATTTGGTATATTTATTTTATACTTTATTCTCTCAGAGTTTTTATTTTGATGTCTTTTTAAATTTATAATTTAAGCATCTTTTTGAATTATTTAAAGACAGTTTTTTTTTTTACTTACAAATGATTTTTAAGAGAGAACATGCAAAATTACTTGAGATATTTATTTATAATTTAAAGATATTTTGTGTATAGCTTCATTTTACTGATTACACAAAAAAACTTTTAAAATATCGTAATTAACGATCTTTATTGGTAAAAATTGTGACGATTTTTTCAATGCAACCTTTCTATTGATATTTAAAAAGTATTCACGGTATAACATTGATGCATTTTTTTTTACTTGTAAATTTATATATTTTTCAGCTTTCTAAGTTTATGGCCATAGCTTCCTTGACAATAGCATTATCCTTTATCCTTAATAAATGTAGACTTTAAGACAACCAGCGTTATACATCAGTAAAGATAACTGGAGATTAAACGGATGAAACTTTCAGGAGAGGGTTCATCACTTATGAGACAAGTCCTACTATTAGAGAGTGAGATATATATATTTATAACCCAGGGAGCACAGAACGCCAACTACCCGGGGAATCCAGCTCACCAGTATGGACTAGTGTTCAGCGCTTTTACTCGCGTCCTGTTTTGTTTGCTGAGTTGAGCCAGTTGACCAGGAAGTTCCATGCTGAGGTTGAGTCTGGGAGGTTGACAATAGATCTAGGATTGAGGTGGGTCAGTCCAAGCAGGATAGCTGTTTGTATTCCTACTATTATCTATATTGTAGCGAACTATTTATTATTTTATGTACAGATTATTGATTTTGATACTTATATATTTTATTACTCTGCTGAAACTTCTCTTGTTGCTTCTCGTATATTTTATCAATTTCAGTTTATGCTTGTCCCTTAAATAAATTGCTGCGTCATCCTGAAGTTTGTCTTTCCTAATTTTCTACCTTACATTTGATGGAAATTCTGGATAGATTAGGGAAGACGTACTGAAGATCGCCGAGAAGACCTTGAGGCCATAGGTGCTGTGATCTTCATTTTCAGTGACTGGCTCCAGGATTCCACCGCCGTGTCAAAGCCAAGACTTCCTTCCGAGATAACGATGTCCCTATTGACGATATGACGACAAAGCCGCTCTTCACGCCGCAAAATGCGCAAAGCTACTAGGGACAGAGTTTCAAGACTCTGATGGAATCCTTGGCAGAAGCACGTCAGATCCATGGCAGTATCTTTAATATTTACAAGCTGTGGGTCACAGCTCCAATAGGGAAGGAGCTATGTAACGAAGTAATTTTTATTTCATGTACAGAATATTAATTTTGATGTTTATATATTTTATTACTCTGCTGAAACTTCCCTCATTGCTTCTCTTGTATTTTATCAATTTCCGTTTGTGCTTGTGCCTTAAATAAATCACTGCGTCATCCTGAAGTTTGTATTTCCTAATTTTCAACGTGGCAATATATCCTTTTTAGGCACGAATGTTTCTTTTACAGGTAAAATAAAATTTCGACAGTCCTTACTGCGATGAAAATATTGAGAGGGCTGGATTCATCAGTGCTGAACCCTCCCAGCAGTTTCGTCAATTTAACTCATCAGACCGCTTTTTAGAGCTATAATACTGTATTGAACGATTAGGATTATATATGCGACAATGAAGGATGGAATCTTAGTTTTGATATTTTAGCAAATTATGTGGACATAAGATTTTAGGACAGTAGTATTACATATAAATAGATGGAACGTTATTATCCTATAATTAATATTTTGTTCCCATTGCAGAAAGAACTATGTAAAGAAGTATTTAGTTGTTTTTTTAATTATATAAAAATATTAATGTTACAATTTTCAGAATTTTCCCAAGACTTTGAATATTTTACCATACTGATGTTCTAAGCTAATAGGAAATTTTCTCTTAAAATGATTCTATAGCTCCCATCAAATATAATATCCTGGCTACTTTGTGATAAACAATCGTCTTGTAATCTATTTTAGATTTTGGTTGATGATAATCCTCCCTTTTCTACAAACGTTAAAGCCAAGATATGTTTAAAGATTTATTATTGCAACAGCTAGTGAGTTTGATATTGCCCGAATTACCAAAGTAGGGGATTGACGGTGGAGGAGTGCTATAAGCAGTGGATTTTCTACAGCCACCACCTGGGTTCGAATCTTGCACTGTGCAATTTTTTTGAAGAAAAATTTGTTTCAATGGCCCCCGATTTTCACCGAAGTCTAACTCTACCCATGAGTGCGAGTAATAAAATTTATCGTACATATGTAAGTACAAATTACCTTTATACTTTTTTTAATTTTACTTAGGAACAAAATAACTCAAGCTGTTTTTAAAAAGAAATTTCCAAATTATTTTCTTTTTTACATATATGTTAATTATTTTCTTCCGCCTAAGCTTTAGGGAAAGAGAGAGAGAGAGAGAGTTCCCTTTCTCGGATATAGAAAACAAAAGAATAACTTTTACACAAAGCACTCTTGATAATTGATTTTTTTAATGCCTTTAGTAAAAAAGGTGCTTGAATGTGGAAGCTTCTCTTAGATTTAGTATATTTATGAAAAAATTACCAATAGATTAAAAAGCGTATTTACCAATTTGTACTTAAATACCTATTTCTTGATTTCTTAGGAAGCCTCTAGGTCAAATAGTTGGTCGTTGAGGAACAACATGAACCATGCGGACGAGGGCCAACAGCCCTAAACGCATTCGTGGGTGGCTTTTCTTTATTTATCAAGAAATTAGGTTGACCAAATATCATGGAACTAGCCTAAATCAACGTTTAGTTGATTTTTATTTCACTAGATGGCACTCTGCAATCTAAAATGTTCATGAGAGCGGTCAGGATATGCGCCTTTTTTTGTTATATTAATATCTGTATATAAATTATAAATCAACCTTTTCTGTTTCCTCCACTTTTAAAGCTCCCAGGATAATCTTGTGTAAGGCTAAAATGTCTCAACAAAGGTAGCTTTGTGTGGGTAAGTTTTAGGCCTGAAACATTGTCAAACTTTTGTTCTCGCTTGGTCTCTTTTGTTCAGAGTCTGCTGAAGTAAGAACCCCGTTGTTACGTGAGTAGTTGATGTCATTTCATTCACACATAAAATATGAAATATTAACAAAAACACACTGTAATAAAGTTTTAAAAAACAGCGCTAAAACATTTAACATTGTTTACCCCTTTTTCGGGAATTTTTCCCCCATATCAAAATATATATTTTTAAAAAGCATTTAGACATATAAGTGTTTTCCAAAAAGAGAAATATTGAAGCTGCTACGGTATTCTATGATTGATAAATGCGAAAAGTGACAACATCTTCACAAATAAATATATTTCTAAAAATAGAGCAATCCATATTTAAATCTCTAGATATCAAAAAGGCATATATTGGATTGAATAAAACGATTTATTTCCAATAATTCTATTCAATATATGCCTTTTTATATTATCTACATACACAATTAAATATAGTTTTAAATCAAAAGTAACTTGATTTTGTCTAATCAAACTTATCCAAAGAAAGACCATTTCAAAGAGAGGCCAGGTGTAACAAAAATATAGACATAATGAATAGACATCTCCTGATCGTGCCACTAAATGTTGCTACTGATGACTGTCTGTCATTTATTGAAAGATATATTAACTCTCTGTTTTATTTTTTCAGAGATTGCCTATACCCTTTTTTTTTTAAATATCAGGCTGATCCTTCTTTCTTCTCCATTTTCATTTTTTTTTTAAATAAAACAATTTTTTTAACAACAAAAGTGTAAGGCAATGTACATTCATGGAAAAAATCAAAAAAGTGTAAAATCGTCAAAACTCGCCAGTCGTCTATTTTTTTTTTTTTTTTTTTTGAAGGAGACAGAAGCAATTTTGTTCACATTTGGTTATCTCGTATGTCTTCAATAAAGATATATATGCTAAAAGGTGCAACTTCTTTTACGTTTTTTCTATGAGTGTTGGTTTGAATTATTATATTTGTTTTTAAGTTAGAGAACTATGACTTTTTTCATAAATGTTTTTTGTCATTATTATTAAATTAAAATATATTTTAATTAACTTAAAAAATAAAACTTAGTCTGAATTTTTAAAAAGTAGAATCCACGCAATTAATTTGTTTTCTATTTGTTGAAAACAGCAAACAAATTACTATTTTATTCGTTGATTCTTCTTTCTATTAATTCAGAAAGGAAGTCATTTTATATTTAATTTAATATATATTTTAAAATTAAATACAAGGTGGGATCAATAAATAAGGTGAATTATAATTTATTAAGAAAAATAAGAACGATATTAAAAATTAGGACTTGATTTACTAAAAATAATCACCTTGGCTTTCTAAACATCGTCTCCATCGTTCTGGCAACTTGTAAATACTCTCTTTATATGAAAAAAATCTTGCACCACTTTCTGGACATCTTCATCCGAGTCAAATCGCTTTCCCTTTAACTCCTTCTTTAGTAGTCCAAAAAGGAAATAGTCAGAGGGGGCTAGATCTGGACTATATGCAGGATGTTCTAAAACTTCAAAACCTAATTTAATGATTGTAGATACAGTTTTACATGATGTATGCGGCCTTGCATTATCTTGAAGGAAGAGAACACCTTTACTAAGCTTCCCTCTTCTTTTGTTTCTTATACCGGGCTTTAGCTTATTTACAAGAATGTCACAATGAAGGTCGCTGTTCATACGTTGCCTTGAGGATAAAAAATCAAGACAGATTGGTCCATCAACATCCCAAAAAATTGTTAACAAAACTTTACCGGCCGAACGTTGAGACCTGATTTTTTTTTTTTTTGGTCTTGGAGAGTCGCCTTGTTTCCATTCCATAGATGCACGTTTTGTCGAAGGATCATAATGATAACACCAACTCTCATCTCCAGTTACAATTTGGTCAAGGAAATGATCACCTTCCTCTTCATACCGCTTTAACAGAGCCTTTGAAACCCGAATACGGTTAAGTTTTTGGTCCAAATTAAGGAAATGTGGAATCCATCTTCAGCATATTTTTCTAAATTGCAATTGTTCATTAATAATGGTGTGCACAGTTCCATAGCTTATATTCAAATTGTCGGCTATGGTAAAAATGGATATTTTTCTATCCTCCAAAATTAAGTTTTCAACCGCATTTATCGTGCTTGGCGTCGCTGTAACACTTGGTCGTCCAGGTCGCTCAATATCGGAACATGTAATTCGTCCATTTTTGAACTCGTTAACCCATTTATAAATGTTTTTTTTTTTTTTTTTTTTTTTGAGACAAACAAGACTCACCATAGATATTTATCATTCTTTGGCATATTTGAGATGTTTGAATACCTTCTGCATTCAAGAAACGAATAACTGCACGTTGTTCAAGCGTGGTGCATTCCTTCGAGGGAGCTTCCATTTTAGTTTATTTATAAGTCTCGCGCCGCGCGTGCGAAAAAAGAACAGAACACCTTAAATAGTCTATCGATGTTATATTTTAATATTCTGTGGTTTAAATTATTTTTGCTTTTTTAATTTTAAAGAAATAAGATAATTCACCTTATTTATTGATTCCCCCTTGTATTAATCACAAATACAAAACATTCACAAAAAAGCATAGTTCTAAGTTTAAAACTAGTTAATAATAATTTAAGCATATACATTGATATATAATATAAGATATTCATCTTTGGGTCAAAACTATTATTTACATTGAGCTTTTATTTTTCTCCTTAACATTCTTAGGATAGATTCAAATGTATTAGCATGGAACATTTTCTAGAGATATGACTAACCATAAAAACTATAATTCATTATGTCACGAAAATATATCACCAAGCTATACTACTAAAATGTATCACACACGAAATTATGCCACGAAAATACGTTATGGTAGAAATTTCAAGATTTATTTAAAACGAGTCTACCAGGATTCAAACCTGCAACCATCCTATTCATAATCCGACGTGTTAACTGTTGTGCCACGTTAACAATATTGTCAAGAAGCCCAGCGGCTCCAATCACGAGAGGCCCCATGGGACGTTTGTCAATCATCGCTGGACACCGGGTGTGAGGGGTTCTGTGGAATCTGGCCGGCGGGGGGAGCTGAGGTCCCTCATTAGGATTAACTCTGTCTTGGGGTAAGTCGTATACTCTATCTCTCCCTTTTAATAAACTAATTATCCCCAAACTTCCCCTTGCTTTATTTATCTCCGCGACATATTTTGGCGGAGACGCTGGGTAGCGTGACGGAACTTCGAAGAAGTCGACGTCTACAGGGACGTGAACCAATTCTTCAACCTTTGCCACAACGAATAGAAATGGAAGACGACCACAGACCTACTGTTAGCGGATCCTACCTCCCTTGTCAGCGCCAACGAGATCCTTCTACCTTTTCTGGAGATGGAAATATAAACCCTGGACAGTGGTTGAAAGAGTACGAGAGAGTGTCGAAGTACAACAGATGGGACGAGACCATGAAGCTTGCCAACGTCGTATTTTACTTGAGCGGAACTGCTGGAAGGTGGTTTGATAATAACGAAGAATCACTCAACTCGTGGAGAAGCTTTGAAGACGCATTCCGCGGTGTGTTCGGACTGCAGGAGGATTCTGCTCGACGCGCCGAGGAAGTTCTGAAGTCAAGAGCACAGAAGGCCGAGGAATCCAGCGAGTCATACATCCAGGAGATTCTTAGTCTCTGCCACCAGGTGAACCCTCGCATGGAAGAAGGTGAGATAGTTGCTCACATTATAAAGGGAATTTCGGAGGACACATACCAGGTATTGGTGGCGAAAGACATACAGACGGTAGATGAGATCCTGAAGTTCTGCCGTCATCTGACAACCGTCAAGCAGCGCCGGATCGGCCGTACGAAATTCGCCAGGTTGTCAAACGTAATGCCCATTTCGTGTGTTGACGACTCAGACGACTTGGCCGGCTTAATTCGCCGCATCGTTAGAGAAGAGATACAAAAGGTTTTCTCAGCACCTGAAGTGATCAATCCTCTCCGAGAGGTGAACGCCCTGGAACAGACTGTGAGGGAAGAGGTCAGCCGTGCTCTACAACCTACCAGACCACAAGTCAACGTGGTGCAACAACAACCACGAACGCCCTATTATAATATCGACCGACCAACCCAACCCAGAAAGACGGAACATTGGAGAACCTACGACGACAAACCTATCTGCTTCCACTGCGGACGACCCGGACATGTCGTCCGTTATTGTAGGGAACGACGGCAGGTCTTTGCTGAAGCCAGGACAAGGAATGGCGGAGAAGGAAGAAATGTTGGATTTTCGAGTCGACCCCCGAGATATGACGCCGACGACGACTATGTAACGCCCCAAACCTCGACGTACTTCTACCGGAGCTCTTCCCCACATCCAAGCCGCGCAAGGTCGCCAGCCCGAAGACAATCCCAGTCGCCAGCCCGTCGTTTCAGCCGTTCTCCCATGCCTCAGAATGTGAAAAACTAAGTGGAGCGGCTTCTAACGGGGGTGAGGTCTACATTGAGGAAAATCCTCCAGGGTACATCGCCGCTAAATTAAAAGAAAATTTTGTTATGGTCGAAATAAATGGACGCAAAATTAAAGCATTGGTGGATTCAGGAGCCGACTTTTCTGTTATTTCAGACAAATTTCGACGCGAACTAAAGACACCTCTCTTCAAAGAACCAGGTCCCATTCTTAAAGCCGCAAACAAAAATTTAATAGAGACCCTAGGAAAATGTGTCCTGAACATAGAAGTTAATGGTCTGAATATCTCATTTGAATTCGTTGTTATGGTGGAATGCAGCCATGACATCATATTTGGATGGGACTTCTTCAAGGCCACCGAGGCCGTCATTGATTGTGGCAGAAATGAACTCCATCTCGGGGAAACCTCCGTCCTGGAATCTCGAGAGGAGGAAAACCAGAGATTGTTTGCTTCCGACGACTTTGTCATCCCGCCTAAATCAATAAAGAAGATCAGCGTGATAAACGAAGAAATATGTGGTGTTAGAGATGTTTTAGTCTCAACTTCTAAGGACTTATTATTAAGAAAGGAAGTTCTTATACCAAACTCATTGGTTACATTTCGACACGGCCGAGGTAGCATTTGGGTGGCGAATGGAGCGTCTTGGCCGCAACTGATTCCATCAGGAATGAATATGTGCACCATGGAAAGTTATGATAATGGGAATATCTGCAGTCTTATTGAATCCAGCGATAAGTTACAAGAAACGCAGCTAAAGTCACGTGAATGGTCACAGAAGATAAACCTTACTCTAGATCCAGGGCTGTCTGAAATTCAAAGGTTACAGCTTGTTTCATGCCTTGACGAGTTTATTGGCATATTTGACTTTGGGAGTACTCCTATTAAGCCCACCAGTACTGTGAAGCACAAGATAAACACAGGCGACCAGTCTCCTATCAAACAGCGGCCCTATAGAGTAGCACCAAGTGAACGACGACTAATTCAAGATGAAGTGAACAAGATGATTGAAAATCACATCGTGAAGCCCTCTGAAAGTCCTTGGTCATCTCCAGTTATTCTAGTTCGAAAGAAAGATGGGACCTGGAGATTCTGCGTTGATTACCGTCGATTAAATAAGACAACAAAAAAAGATGTTTACCCGCTGCCACGCATTGACGATGCCTTGGACAGTTTAGCTGGCTCTAGTTACTTCTCCACGATGGATCTTCGGTCCGGGTATTGGCAGATTGAAGTGGACGAAAAAGACAGGGAGAAAACTGCTTTCATCACTCCAGATGGGCTGTATGAATTCCAAGTAATGCCCTTCGGTCTTTGCAACGCTCCAGCAACGTTTGAAAGGATGATAGATAGTGTTCTGGGCAGTCTTAAATGGAACATGTGCCTTTGCTACCTGGACGACATCGTAGTTTACGCACCTACCTTTGAGGAACATCTACGTCGTCTACAACTTGTATTAAGCTGCATCCAGAAAGCTGGACTAAGCTTGAACCACAAAAAGTGTCTTTTTGGATCAAGGAGGATAAAGATTTTGGGACACCTTGTTGACGCCAATGGAATTCATCCAGATCCAGATAAAGTTGAAGCCGTCTCTAAATTTCCGAGGCCAAGGAATATCTCTGAACTGAAGAGCTTTCTTGGATTATGTTCCTATTACCGAAGATTTATTGAGAACTTTGCCGGCAAAGCTAGATCTTTGCATGACCTACTGAAGACTGAAAAACAATTTTATTGGGATGCAGCTCAAGAGAAAGCGTTTGAAGTCCTTAAAACAGCTCTAATTTCAGAGCCTGTCTTAGGACACTTTGATGAATCCGCTGATACCCATCTACACACGGATGCAAGCGGACATGGTATTGGAGCTGTTCTTCTACAAATACAAGGTGGAAAGGAGCGGCCTATAGCTTATGCATCTAGAAGCTTGACAAAGGCTGAAAATAACTATTCTACAACGGAAAAAGAATGCCTTGCTGTAGTCTGGTCTATTAGCAAATTCCGCCCATATTTGTTTGGTCGACCATTCACGGTTGTCACTGATCATCATTCTCTATGTTGGTTGGTAGGGCAGAAAGATCCTTCTGGCCGCTTGGCAAGATGGGCGCTGAAGTTGCAAGAATTTGACGTGACCGTTATCTACAAGAGCGGACGCAAACATAAGGATGCCGATTGTCTGTCAAGGAGCCCGCTTGAGAACGATCAATCAAGTGCTGTGATGTCACTAACCAACGCCGATATAGAGCAGACTAAAGACCCGGATTTAGCTAAAATAATCGATAATTTAAACTCGGGCTACACCAGAAAGGAATTCAGCATTATCGACGGCATCTTATACAAGAAAAACTATAGCACAACTGGAAGACCCTGGCTTATGATGATCCCTAAACACTTAAGATCGGAAGTTATGGCAGATTTACATGATGCTCCTACAGCTGGGCATTTGGGTTTCGCCCGAACGTATGACAAAGTCAAGAAGCGATTCTATTGGCCTGGCCTTTACAGAACTGTTCGCCAATATGTAAGCCATTGTCGGGAGTGTCAACGAAGGAAGAAATTGCCTCGACGTCCGGCTGGACAACTTGTATCCATACCGCCCGTAGAAAAACCATTCTATAAGATCGGGGTTGATCTCCTTGGAAGATTTCCAGTTTCTAAAGATGGAAACCGTTGGATCATTGTGTGCACCGATTATATGACAAGGTATGCCATAACGAAAGCGATCCCAGACGGAGGAGCAATCGAAACAGCTAAGTTCCTGGTTGAAGACGTCATCTTGAAGCATGGAGCTCCTAGAGAAATGATAACAGATCGCGGCAGAAATTTCATTTCTCAAGTAATATAAGAGATCAATGCTCTGTGCGGAATTGTGCACAGATTTACAACGGCCTACCATCCCCAGACCAACGGCCTGACTGAAAGGTTCAACAAAACTCTGGGAGACATGCTGTCCATGTACACAGGTGTTGAGCAGAAGGACTGGGACCAAGTTTTGCCCTATGTAACTTTTGCTTACAACACTGCTAAACAGGAGGCGACCGGCTACACCCCGTTCTTTCTTGTCCACGCCCGCGAGGCCGAGACCTACATCGATGCCGTACTACCCTACCTACCAGATGAGATCTCTAACGACTACGTTGGAGAACTTGTGACCAGAGCTGAGGAAGCGCGTCAACTCTCCCGATCACGCCTTCTACAATCACAGGCGAAAGACCGTAGACTATACGACCAGAAACATACTCCAGTCTATTACCAGAAGGATGATCTTGTGTGGGTTTTTACTCCCATCCGAAAAGTAGGACTATCAGAAAAGCTACTGAAGAGATACTTCGGTCCCTATAAGGTGACCAAGAAGCTTTCAGAAGTTACGTATGAAGTAGAGCCCGTGGACCCCTCTCCCCGATCACGGAAAGCCAAGGATATCGTCCATGTCATTCGGATGAAGCCCTACCTGGACCCTGAAGAACAACATTCTATTCTGCTAGGGAACACCAGCCGTGATAGATTTCCTTCCAGAACAAGGGCTGAGACAAGCTAATCAGCGGGTCGCTGTTTTTTTCTAAGGAGGGAATAATGTCAAGAAGCCCAGCGGCTCCAATCACGAGAGGCCCCATGGGACGTTTGTCAATCATCGCTGGACACCGGGTGTGAGGGGTTCTGTGGAATCTGGCCGGCGGGGGGAGCTGAGGTCCCTCATTAGGATTAACTCTGTCTTGGGGTAAGTCGTATACTCTATCTCTCCCTTTTAATAAACTAATTATCCCCAAACTTCCCCTTGCTTTATTTATCTCCGCGACAATATAAAATACTTCATGTAGCATATACATACTTATTTGTGTGAAATGGGAAAACCTGCGCTAAGTAGACAAAAACCATACCAATGTAGGCAATACCATGTAGGCAAGAAAAATTCAAGACAACAGTAAAGACGAATTCCAGGTGACACAGAACAAGCTCAAGGACCATGTTTTATACATTCAAAATGTAGTAGGTAAATAAACTTATAACCACGCTAACTTTGACGTAAGCACGAAGGAATGTATGGCAACTGGACATGCGTCGGACCTGTAGGCTGTTGTTGGGTGTTGCGTTGCCTGGAGTACAGGAGCTCCATCTATGCTTCCTTTCTTCCTGTGGTGAATCTGTATAAGACCGGTGGTCTTAATAAAGCTGTGTTGTTATATACTTATAACCCCCCTGTCATGGAGTGGGGGGTCCTTGTGAGGCGCGAAGTATTATTTTGTTCATTTTCAACTTAAAGAATGCGGAAATGCTATCTTGAAGCTTCTTTATCCTGTATTGTTAGGTTGAATGTTGGCCTCAGTCTTCAGCCAGCCTTCATCAGTGTTCTATGCTCATCACTGTTTTCAGCAGAGTTGAGATATCCGGATGGGTTCATAAGGAAGACTTGGGAACTTTGAAGAACAAGCTACCATTATTGTTGGCTAGCCTGAAACCGCCTTTCCTGTAACATTGCCAGAAGTCTCTACTCCTGTGGGCTTGCCTGAAATCATTGTTCCTGTAAAATTGTCAGAACATGCCGCTATTGTAGGCTTGCCTGAAGTCACTGATCATGTAGCTTTGCCTGAAGCCTCCGTTTCTTAAACATTGCCAGTACCGAGGAGGGCGGTGGAACAGCCTCGACCTTTTGATCAGAGAAGCCTCAAAAGCCGAAGAAGAACAAAAAATGACGTTGATTCTGAATAAACTAATGATATAATTCTAAAATATATTAGTGTTAATCAGTTTTCCATATTTCTGATAGATACGGCTCTATGTGCAGAAAGTAGCTTGATTTTTCAAGATTTATTTCACACAACTGGGGCAGAATTGCCATTGAGAAGAATGGATTTTTTTTTCAAAAACATTGTTATTCGATGGGGCATATAAGGCCGAGTCTCTGTACACGTGATACAGGCCATGATAATCATGGTGGGTAGTAGTAGTGACTACTTATGTGTAGAGACTGAATGCAAATGGTAGTAGCGTTTGTTCTGTGTGTGCTGAATTAATAAACGTGTAGATTAATTTATACGTGGTGTAGTGATTTTGAGAAAATTAAAAGTATATATTTTCCCTTTATGCAATTAACTTTTGACTGTTCATTAACTCATTATATTTAATGAGCTGCTATATAGTGGCGCGAAAAGCGCACTAATCCCGCTTTTTTTACCATTGGCTACCTTTGGTTTATTATTTTAATGATGAACGTCATCTTTCTGCTTACTTCTCTGTTCTTTTTTATAAATTTCAAATATAAGTATTTTGTTGTTTATTTTAGATTTTATCAAATATAATTTTTGCTTATCTTTTAAATGATATTTTTCTTTCTTTTCCATAATGATTTTAATATATAGCTACTATTTTTCTATGCTTTGTAGTGTTTATCCTAGTAGAGATGATACACAAATCCAGTTCCAGTTAAAAATAACTTTATTAGGTACCACTCAAAAAGAGAAACCTAGATTATATTGTACTCATGGACAAAACTTAAGGAAGTTTCGTATTTTGATGTCGCTGGTCGTGTTTTTTTTTTTTCAAATTTTGGTTATTTCATGTGTCTTCAATAAAGCTAATCAAACTCTGGCATATTTGTAAGTGCAAAGGCGAACTGCTTTTCAAATGTGTATACATGTGTCGCTCTTACAGTGAAAAAGTGGCCTACTTCTGCCCACTATGAATATCATGGCCTGTATCACGTGAACTAAATATAAGCAAAAAATAAATAAAAATAAAGCTCACCATGTACCAAAATCTTTCAGATTTATTGCTTGAATCCCGATATACATCCTAAAAGGTACAACTTCCTTAAGTTTTGTCCATGAGTGTATTTACAGCGAATAATATGTACAGGTTCTTCACATTTACAGTGTATTCACATATTTACATGGTTAGAGTCTTGTGGTACGGTATCTTGAATTTGGGATGTTTTTTTCTGAAATGGGCTGTTTTTCTCAATTATTTTGTTCTGATCATGTGTTTTTCTTTATTTTTTCCCCCATTTGTCTTAAATTTTTTTCTCATCTGATGGAGCAGTTGCCCTGGTTTGAGGTTCCTTTTCTTGTGTACATATGTACAATTTCACATTTTAATAAATGGGATTTACAGATACTACAGATATCTCTTGTACAATGAACATTTTTTAAGATTAAGACTTCTGTATCAATTTTCCTTTTTATATACATGAGGTTGTCTCTTAAAAGATTAATTAAATTCTATTTTCCTCCAATACAACTAGTTTTATAAATAGGTAATGAAGTTGTCATCAGATGAATGCACCACGTGTTACATTTCAAAAATAACATTGACATTTTTTCCAGGCATAAAAAAATATTGTAAAGTAAAAGGGGCTTTTGACCAAAGTCTGCAGATTAACAACATGAATTAACTAATCTAAGCAACTAATAGTACCAATTAAAGTAGATTTGAAGACAATTTTATTTTTAAATTGACATAGGAGCTAATGTTAATCCACTTCCCATACATCTCTACATCACACAATACTATCAAAGTGTCTCTCCAAGTAGTAAAATTGAGAGATTCTGATAAAAATATTGCAAGGTCGAAATGGAATTCTCTAGGAAATAGTAGGAATGAACATGTAAAACTTAAACAAAAGTCAACACTTTAACTCAAAATATATGTTACTGAAAAATTGAGACAACCACTCCTCTCTAGAGAGACAAGCGAAATATTAAACATTGTGTGAGAAGAAAACTAATTAATTATTTTCAAATTAGGTGAATCTAAAAATTTGAATTTCTCAAAAGGAAAGGATGATGTCTTCTTGTTTAAAATATTTAAAAGAGACAAACTGATATATAGCTAGCAATAAATATGTATATATATATGTTTCTATGAAAATGTTAATCTGCAAGACGCAGGTTATCATCATCCCTTTTTGATTTGTTTTTGTCACTTTTTGGCGTTCCGAAAATAAACAATAAAAGGCTGTATCAGACTTTACTAAGACAATAAAGATTTGCTAAAAATAAATGTGTACGAAGATGTTGCATTTGGCGACGAGGATATAAGAGTAAGTACCCTCGAATTTTGAAGTAAATATTTTTAGAAAATATCTTTGATTTTGCATATAATTGAAAGTAAATTTTAAAGGCACAAATTGCAAAGTTTTAGGATGCAAATTTAAGAAAGAGTGTAAAAAAAAATGGCTAGTTACCAATTTAAGGAATATAATGAGGAAACTGAAACTTTTGAAACGTTTTATGAACGATTGGAACAGTTTCTCATATTGGAGGAGGCAGGGGATGAGAAGAAAAAGGCTTATCTCCTAACCCTCATGGGAAGTAAAACATATAGTGTTTTGAAGAATTTGTGCAGTCCTATTCTACCTAAAGATAAAACTTTTGATAACCTAATAGATATCTTGAAAAGGCACTTCTCTCCAAAGCGCTCAATTGTAGTAGAGAGGTTCATTTTTTTTAAAAGAATGCAATTAAAGGAAGAAAGCATCTCGGATTACTTGGTGGAAATTAAGCGTTTGGCTTCCTCATGCAACTTTGGAAATTTTCTGGAGGATTCTTTACGTGATAAAATGGTTTGTGGATTATATAATGCCAAAATACAAAATAGAATTTTGTCGGAGGGCGACATTTCTTTAGCTAAAGTAATTGAGATAGCATTATCTATGGAAGCGGCCGAGAAAAATACAAAATTATTTCACTTGGAGCAGGGTGAAGATTGTGTAGATAAGTTGAGGATGGAACGCAAGGTTGAATCAAATTTCCAGAATGGCAAATGTAAACATTGTGGTAAACAGCATAAAGAACTATGTAGATTTAAGGAGGCGATATGCTTTAAGTGTAATAAAAAAGGACACATTGCCTCAATATGTTGGAGCAGTAGAAGAAATCTAAGGCAACATCAGAATCAGCCGGGAAATATACATCAGATAGGAGACCAAGAAGAGGAGGAAGAGTATGTCCAGAAAATTATAAGCGTGACGATACCTGAGTATAAAATTAATTTTGCCTCAAGTGACCCTCCCTATCTGATGGAGTTAAAAGTAGAAGGAAACTTTATTAAATTTGAAATGGATACGGGTAGTGGTCTAACACTGATATCAGAAAAGGATTTTAAAAATAGTCTTCAACACTTGAAATTGGAAAAAGCGAGTATTATTGTAAGAACTTATGATGGTACCGTGGTACCCATTCTAGGTAAAATCAATGTCAAAGTGGAGTGTCAAGATATTACTTACAAACTTAGAGCGTTGGTGGTGAAAGGAGAAAAGAGGGCTTTGATGGGAAGAGAATGGATAAATAGATTGAAATTGGGCTGTTTCGCGGTAAAACATATGCCTGTGGAAATTACCATTGAGGAAATTTTGAAGGAAAATCAAGCCCTATTTGTGGAGACAACTGAACCAATAAAAGGTTTCACATTTTCAGTAAACATGTGTGATGTGAATCCAATTTTCCATAAGGCTCGTCCGGTGCCTTTCGCCATTAGGCCAGCAGTTACTGAAGCATTAGACAAAATGGTGGCTAAGGGTTATCTATGTGAGGTGGCGAGCAGTAAATGGGCCACTCCAGTGGTTGTAGTGCCGAAGAAAAATAAAGAGATCAGAATTTGCTGCGACTTCAAGGTAACTCTAAATAAATATTTGGACACTGCGGCCTATCCCCTTCCCACACAGCAAGATTTATTCTCCACATTGGCCAAGGGAAAATACTTTTCTAAATTGGACTTGAGGAACGCTTATCTGCAATTAGAGGTGGACCCAGGCACCCGACCGTTACTAACGATAAATACTCATAAAGGGCTTTTCAGGTTTAAGAGAATGCCATTTGGATTGGCAAATGCGCCCAGTTATTTTCAATCTGTAATGGATAGGGTTTTGTCAGGTATAGGAGGCGTAATTTGTTATATTGATGATGTCCTTATAGCCACAGCATCAATTGAAGAACATCTGGCGTTGTTGAAGACTATATTTGCTCGCTTGGCGAAGTATAATATCAAACTAAAGAAAGAAAAATGCCTATTTTTGCAAAAAGAAATTGAATATTTAGGACATCTTGTCACGGAAGAGGGCATCAGACCTTTAGATCATAAGGTACAAGCAATACAGAAGGCCAAAACGCCTACGAATATCTCTGAATTAAGGTCATTTCTTGGTTTGGTAAACTTTTATGGGAAGTTCATACCCAATTTGCCAGAGCTTTTGAAGCCTCTTCATGAGCTTCTTCACAAAAAACGTCCTTGGGTTTGGACAAAGGAATGTGGAGAGGCCATTGACAAGTGCAAGAATAGCATTACCTCGGAGAGGGTGCTAGTCCCTTATGATGCGACTTTGCCATTGTGTTTGGCCACTGATGCATCGCAGATTGGAGTGGGCGCTGTGTTGTCACATATTATAGAAGGCCAGGAGAGACCGATTATGTTTGCCTCACGGACTTTATCGGTAGCAGAACAAAATTATTCTCAGATTGAGAAGGAGGCTCTAGCCATTATTTATGGAGTTACCAAATTTCATCAATTTATTTATGGAAGAAAATTTATTCTTATTACAGACCATAAGCCATTGGTGACCATTTTGGGCTCAAGATCAGGAATCCCCACCTTATCTACTTCAAGATTGCAGCGTTGGGCGCTTATTTTGTCAGCTTATACTTACGATATTAAATTTCGAAGAACTCAAGACCATGGGAATGCAGATCTTCTGTCACGTTTTCCTGTGGGCTGTGAAGAAATTCCAAGATTAAATAATGTCTATGCTTTATCCTATGTGGAAGAATTGCCGATCACGGCAGAGGAAATTGCCACGGAAACTGAAAAAGACGAAGTGCTCTCATTGGCCAAATTTTATACTCAGCAAGGCTGGCCTGAAAAGGTGGCTGATCACCTCAGACCTTATTTTCAAAGGAAACTTGAGCTAACTGTAGATGGGGAGTGTTTGGTTTGGGGAATGAGAGTTGTCATTCCACCATCTCTCAGAATAAAAATGTTGAACTGTCTTCATGAGACTCATTCCGGTATGAACAAAATGAAGGCTGTAGCAAGATCACATTTTTGGTGGCCAAATCTAGATACCCAAATCGAGTTTTTGGTAAATAAGTGCAGAAGCTGTCAGCAATCCCAGGATGGGCCAAATAAAGGAAAATGGCAACCCTGGAAATGGTCAACCAGACCTTGGCAAAGAATTCACATTGATTTTGCAAATAAGGAAAACATTAATTTATTAATAGTAGTAGATAGTCATTCAAAGTGGATCGAAGCCATCCCAATGAGAGAGACCACCACACGCAAAACCATTGAGCAACTACGGCGACTTTTTTCTTCCTATGGTCTACCGGAGGAACTTGTATCTGATAATGGACCTCAGTTTACTGGTAGTGAAATGAAAGGTTTTCTGGAAGGAAATGGAATTAAACAAACATTGATCCCGGCGTACCACCCGCAAAGTAATGGCTTGGCTGAAAGAGCGGTTAGAACAATTAAGACTGCCCTGGATAAAAATAAAAGGAAAATTGGGGATACCATTCAAGACACCTTATCAAAAGTTCTTCTGGCATATCGAAGCACCCCGCATGTGACAACGGGAAAGACTCCATCAGAGCTCTTTATTGGGCGTGCGCTTCGAACCAGAGTATCGTTGATACATCCCAGCTTGGCATCTAGAGTTAGGGACCAGCAAGCCAGGCAAATGAAGTATGATCGGCGAACCCATTTGGAAGAATTCCAGATAGATGATTTGGTGTGGTGTAAAAACTTTAGAGGTGGTGATAAATGGATCCCAGGAAAAATTGTGGGCAAGAAGGGAACTAGAGTCTACACCATTTTGATCCACGGACAGGTAAAGGCCTATCACAGGGATCAAATTAGAAAAAGGTGGAGGAATGGTGAGGAAGATGAGAGTGGAGATGGAGAGCATCAACCCGAGCACTCAAGAGGAGCAGGTCCCAGTGCCATAATCTCGGAGGTTGTACGAGACAGAGGTTATATGGAGTCGCTGTCGCCAGGACTAACTAGCCAGCGGTCGGATCAAGATTCAGAGGTTCAGAGTGATACAGACGATGGAAAGTCATTGGAGCCTCTTCGCTCGCTGGACCCCGAGGCCTTGAAAGAGGAGGGTCCTGTCCTGAGGCGGAACCCACCTCGAGCGAGGAGACCGCCTGTGAGATTTCGTGTTTGAAGAGAGAAGATGGTGATATATAGCTAGCAATAAATATGTATATATATATGTTTCTATGAAAATGTTAATCTGCAAGACGCAGGTTATCATCATCCCTTTTTGATTTGTTTTTGTCACTTTTTGGCGTTCCGAAAATAAACAATAAAAGGCTGTATCAGACTTTACTAAGACAATAAAGATTTGCTAAAAATAAATGTGTACGAAGATGTTGCACAAACCCTAAGCATAAGCCTCTGATGCCAAAAGATTTAGCTTTAAAGCCTTCACTCCCCTCCCTCCACCTACTTACTAGAACCAGGAGCTTAGGGAGAACCTCCTTTGAATGCCAGCTGTGTATACAAAATATGGAAGGGTAGAGAAGAGAAAAGTTTCATGTAAAATTTAAATAATATATATATATATATACATAGTAATGAGCTCTCTTATCACGTGCTGAAATAATCGTTTACCTTTTACAAACGATTATCAATATAGTCGTTTGCGGCATATTTATATATATAGTCACGACCGTCTGTCGTGGCCTCTGTCAGGATAATATACAGTTATCATCGTCATGCGTTCTTAATTCTGTCACCGTTTGCTTTTGGTTCAGTGGTAGAATGCTCGCCTGCCACGCGGGCGCCCCGGGTTCGATTCCCGGCCGATGCATTTTTTTTTTACAATTTTTAAAACTCATTTATATATTATACAAGAATGACATCCACGGCGCCAATTTATAATTGTAACGAATAGTATTTGAATAAAAGCATTTAATCGGGTAAACCCCGGGCGTTGCCCGGTCATTCGGCTAGTTTATAAATAAGCAAGGCTTAACTAATCTTGCCCGTGAATAAATAACAATAGAAAAGAACCAAAATAGAAATAAGTCATAGAAAACACTGTGCACTTAGTACTTGTTAAAATACAATAAAATTATAAATAATTTTTAAGCAAAAATGATTTTTTAGAAAATATTAAAATAGGGATATTCTAATATATATATTTCACGATTTTTATTTCCAATGAAACATATTTAAACGTAATTGACCAAAATTTTGTAAATCATCCTCTTGTTTATTTCCGAATCGTCTGTTTATATTTAGAGCTTTTTTATTAAATGGTTTTAGTTAACCATTAAGTAGTTTTAGTTTGGCTCATCTTGAAATTATCGGCATCAAATAAATAGATTTAATTTTCATTACCGAAAAAATATTTTCAATTTATGTGTTCACAATGAATGGCGAAAACGAAGATGTCAATGTTCAAGAAGAAGATGAAACCATGGTTACTGAGAGAGAAAGTGAAGCCACTGGAGGAAAAAATGAAAATATGTTTACTTTAAAAAAGTGGAATGCAGTTGCAATGTGGAGCTGGGACGTTGAATGCGATACTTGCGCCATTTGCCGAGTTCAAGTAATGGGTAAGATTCTGTGTATTGTTGCACCAGGTTGCGGCTTGGCAGACTCTTCAGCCTTGATTCTCTCCTGTGCTGGGTCTTGCATCTTACCAGAGCGTGTTTCAACCATCCTACAAATTTATAAAAGGGAATAATGAGATAAGTCTACTTTATGTAGCCACCAGAATCATTTATTTATTTTCTCACATCAAAGAGAGCAGTGAAGTCACAGTGTACCTAAATACAAATGATGATAATCTAAAAATAATCTGTTTTAAATAAATATCATAGAATATAAAAATAAATAAATATATAATTTAAATTTCAAATATATTAAAAATAATATAATAAATACGCCATTAATCATGATGTAACACTTCCCCCTCTCCAGAGGTCGTCACGTCCTCGTGAGTTACCTCATCAATTCTCTCAAAATAGGGTTTGAGTCTTGAGACATGGACAATCAATGGGTCTTGGCCAGGATTATCTTTCGGCTCAATTAAGTAATTTACGTTAGACAGCTTCTTTAATATTCGATATGGGCCAAAATATTTTCTCAATAGTTTTTCGCATTTTCCGATTTTCCTGACTGGTGTCCAAACTGCCACTAAATGTCCTGGTTCATAGATTTTCTCATTGTGTTTTTTGTCATAGTTTCTTTTCATTCTTTCCTGAGTCTTCTCTGTGTTGTTAATGACTACCTGTCTCGTCCTTGCTATTTTATCTAAGTAGTTTTCTATATATTCGTCGTAATCGTCCATGTTACTGTCCGTTGGGATATTCTCGTCGTCTAAGAGGGACATGGGTTCCCTTCCAAACAACAGGAAAAATGGAGAGTAGCCTGTGGTTTCTTGAATCGTGGTATTATACGCGTGGGTGATAAAAGGGAGGATTTCATCCCAGTTCTTTTGGTCTGTGTTCACATACATGCTGATCATATTGATTAAAGTTCTATTTAGCCGTTCCGTTAGTCCGTTAGTCTGGGGGTGGTAGCTCGTTGTGAAGCAGTGTTTCACTTTGCACATTTTCATTACCCCCTTCATCAAATTGCTAGTGAATTGTGAACCTCTATCGCTAATAAGAAATCTTGGGGCCCCGTGACGTAAAATAATATGTTCGATTAAAAATGTAGAGACTTCTTTCACGGTTGCTTCTGATACTGCCTTTGTTTCAGCATACTTGGTATAATAATCAGTCAACACAATTATCCACTTCCTTCTTCTTTTCGTTGATGGCAAGGGGCCAACAAAGTCAATTCCGATTCTTTCAAAAGGGTAGTTAGCTGGGGGAATAGGTTGTAGAAGTCCAGAAGGCAAGTGATTTGAACCTTTCCGACTTTGGCAAAGATGGCACGTCTTTACAAATTCTGAAACATCTTTCAACATGGAAGGCCAATAGTATTTATTCTTCAATCGGTAAGTGGTTCTGGCGACGCCCAGATGGCCATTCAGCATATGGTTGTGGTATTCACTCATGACTTCCTTCCTTCTCTTCTTTGGCACTACCAGCAACCATGCCCTACCTTCAGGATTTGGATTTTTCTTGTAGAGACACCCATTTTCTTCTTTGAAGTTCTGTGTAATTGAACGCTTGTTTCCACTAGGGTTCTCCTTAATATTCTCAATAAAATCATCCTTTTCGTCTATTATTTGATTCAGAAATAGTCTTTCATAATCTTCGTCCCATTCGTTTTCAGGTAAGGGTCCTCTAGATAGACCATCAGCGTCCAGATGTTTTTTACCCGATTTATGTATGATTTCGAAATTATATTCCTGAATCTTCAGTGCCCATCGTGCTAATCGGCCGGTCGGATCTTTCAGATTCTTAAGCCAGCATAGTGCGTGATGATCAGTTACGATTTTGAAGTGCCTTCCATATAGGTAGGGTCGTAACTTGGACATTGACCACACAACAGCTAGACATTCTTTTTCGGTAGTCGAATAATTTTGCTCAGGTTTGCTCAGTGTTCGACTTAAATATGAGATAACTTTTTCTTTATCGCCGAACTTTTGGACTAATGTTGCACCCAGGCCGATGTTAGATGCGTCAGTATGAATGTAAGTAATTGCATTCGGGTCAAAGTGCCCTAAGATTGGAGGATTTATCAATGCTACTTTAAGGGTTTGAAATGCTTTCTCTTGATTTTCTGTCCAGGTAAAAGGTACATTCTTTTTTATAAGACTGGTTAATGGATCGGCAATTTTTGAAAAACCTTTGATAAATTTTCTATAATATGAGCACATTCCTAAAAATGATTGAACTTCTTTTATCTTTTTGGGCCGAGGAAAATCTCTAATAGCCTTGATATTATGCTCCGCTGGTTTTATACCATGTTGATTAGTTATATGGCCAAGAATCTCCAGTTCTTCGAAAGCAAATTGGCATTTTTTGTTGTTCAATTTTAAATTGGCCTCGCGAAAACATTTTAAAACAGCTTCTATTCTTTTGAGATGTGTTGAAAAATCCGAGCTATAAATGATTACGTCATCTAGATAACATAAGCAAATTTGCCATCTAAGATTACCAAGCATATTTTCCATGTTCCTCTCAAATGTAGCAGGGGCATTGCATAGACCAAAGGGCATTACGTTGAACTCATATAGGCCATGTGCTGTAGTGAAGGCTGTCTTTTCTTTATCTTTCTCCTCAACCTCTACTTGCCAATATCCTGATTTAAGGTCAATTGCTGAAAAGTATTTGGATCCTTGAAGTGTATCCAATACTTCATCAATTCTGGGAATTGGGTAAACATCCTTCACTGTTACATCATTCAATTTTCTGTAGTCAACGCAAAATCTGTACTTACCATCTCGCTTCTTGACCAAGATTACAGGGAAGGACCATGGACTCGAGGATGGTCTAATTATGCCGTCTCTGAGCATTTCATCAATTTGTTCTTTTATGATTTCTCGCTCTTTCGCGCTCACCCTATACGGCTTGTGTTTGATCGGTTTCTCGCCTTCTGTATCGATCCGATGTTTCGCTAAGTTGGATCTTCCTAATCCCGACGAAAACAAATCCTCGTACCTTTCCAAAACTTGTTTCAATTGCTCCTTTTCCGTATATGCTAAATTTTCGTTTATCTGAAATTGGGGTTCTTCATGCTCTTTTTGTTCACTTTCTTCCATAAGATTCACTTCGGCTGGCTGGCTTCCAAAGCACAATGTTTGGTTTTTTAATATTTTTAATGGTCGAGGGTAAGGGTTTGTTATCCAGATATATGTTTCCTTATTCACAACATTTATTAAGCTTCTCGCTAGTCGAAGTCCATTTGTTTGAAACATTTTATGGTTCTCCTCGATGATGTATTCGCCATCCTCTGCTTCTACAAATGCATTAATCAATTTAATAGAAAGTTCTGGTATAATGGCATCCTTTGTACTTTTTATTTTCTTCTGTTGATATTTGATTACGTCACGATTTTCTGTCAAGTCATATTTGATTATTTCACGCTGACAATCAATTTTTGCGTTCATTTTCTTAAGAAAATCACGTCCAAGTATAAATATTCGCAAATGTGTTCTCATTATCACAAATTGATGTGTAATTGTTTTGTCATCAAATTTTATATTTAAAATAATATTTCCTACGATATCTAATTCTTTGCCATCGGGTCCGGAGCACATTTTATCAGGATTTATTATTTCAAGACCTGTGTTAAGAGCTGTACTAAGGTCGACCACTGAAAGATCGGCGCCTGTATCAATCAAAGCTTCGCAGATACCGATTCTATCCACGTTAATGTTCATTTTATATTTGGGGTCTAACTTTTTAATTCCATTTATGGTCGACTTGCTTTGATTGACGGACTCAGGCGCGATGTTTAGTTTAAATCTTCTAATGCAGCATATCTATTCCTTGTAGGGATACTCGAGTACGGGCTATTACTTACGTCAGAGTAGAGCAGAGGTCTCGACTTCTGAGTTCCATTATCCATTCGAATTTCTTCTTCGACCTTGTCTTGTGTAACTATGGGGTCCTCTTCCACAATTCTTACAAACCTGACTCTGCAATACCGCGCTACGTGTCCTGGCTTGTTACACTTGAAACATATTGGTCTCCCGTCTTCTGTCCTATTCCTATTTGAATTTGGATTCTTATTGTATGTTTTACTTGGGTAGGCCGGTTTTGGCTCAGGATTGGGAGTGTAAGATCGTCTAGGGGCAGATACCTGGGGCAGAGGCTTGTTCTGGTAATACCTCGGAGTGGGGGCCTGGGGCTTGGAGGTGTTCTGGTAGTACCTCGGAGCGGGGGCCTGGGGCTTGGAGGTGTTCTGATATGGTCTTCTGAACGACGTAGCATTCTTCCATTGCTCTTGATGATGGGGACGAGGAGAGCGTGGTCCATTATAAAGAGCTTTTGATTTTTCTGCACGTTCTTGGTAATTCTTTTCGAACAAATCCAGCTTTTTACAAATTTCTAGAAGTTCATTGGTATTTTTAGGAGGGTTTAGGTGAAGGGCAAAAGAGTATTCTTTCTTTAACCCTCCAATAACCCAGTTTATTTTAGTCTCTTCTTCCATTTGGGGGTCGACCTTGTTGCACAGTACAAGGATATCCTCTGCGAACCTGATTGCAGGTTCATTCCACTGTTGTATCCTGTTTAATCTCATCCTCATTTCTTCTTTGTTGGCGTCTGAGGCAAAATCCTCAATTAGGCGGCTCTTGAAATTTTCCCAGCTGGTGAAACTTACTTTGTGTAGGTTCAGCCAGGTTTTGGCGCTACCAATCATATTCATGGCAGCATAACGGGAGATAATGTAGTCTGCCCAATGGTACAGGAAGCCAATTTCTTCAAGAGATTCAATCCATGGGCGAGGGTCTTCTGTTCCATCATACTTGGGGATGTCGATGTTGGGATTCAGGACAACTGGGTCGGAACTAGCATCTCTACCAATTGTTGCACCAGGTTGCGGCTTGGCAGACTCTTCAGCCTTGATTCTCTCCTGTGCTGGGTCTTGCATCTTACCAGAGCGTGTTTCAACCATCCTACAAATTTATAAAAGGGAATAATGAGATAAGTCTACTTTATGTAGCCACCAGAATCATTTATTTATTTTCTCACATCAAAGAGAGCAGTGAAGTCACAGTGTACCTAAATACAAATGATGATAATCTAAAAATAATCTGTTTTAAATAAATATCATAGAATATAAAAATAAATAAATATATAATTTAAATTTCAAATATATTAAAAATAATATAATAAATACGCCATTAATCATGATGTAACAGTATGATTTGTTATTTTAAAATGATTTCCGTTTCATTTTGATACATGCTCATTTAATTGAGAATCATCAAATTAGGCATATTCAACGTTGAATATAGCATTCTCTACAAATTTGACAGTTTCTGCCATTATATATAAAATAATATAAACTTATATATTGAATTTAGAATAACATCTATTTTCCAAATATTTCGAGGGGAAAATCACTTCTTTTTATTTATTACAAAACACTATATACTAAACACTAAAACGCTATATCCTATGTGGATATTTGAATGTTAATGATTAAAATCTATTTTATGTACATAGTTTTTAAATATATATACAAATTATTTCTAGTTTAGAGAGAGAAAGGGGGAGAGAGAGATTGACACTGATTTATTAAAACGTTCATATAAGATTATATAAGGTTAAATACATAAATATAGATTATGTAATTATAAATATAGGAAAAATAGATATAAATAGATAAAAATAATTGATAAATATACATATATATATAAATATATACAAGGTCTTCATTGGTGGCGCCCACCGCGGGAAAGACCACCACCGGTGGACTGCAAGAGTTCTTTCCCACAGAGTGGGCAGGTCTAGGTGTTGGCTGGCGTTGCCCACCTCAAGACCAAGATGGTACTTGTAGATGGTAGCCTTCGCCACACTTGTTATTTTCACTGCCTCGGGATGGAGGCCAATGCTGAAAAGCCAGGCCTGCAGATCCAGGGGCACTTCGCAGAAAGCGAACACCTCCCGGAGCAGGAGTCTCACGGCTCGGCAGCTCCAATATCTGTGGGTCAGCGACCCGTCGCTGGACCCACAGGCGGCACAAGTGGCACGCCCCGAGAAGCAGTTGCGATGCAGGTCGGCCCAGGGGACAAAGCGGGGCACATCCACATTAGAGGTCCACCGCGCAGCAAGTTCGGCAGCGGGATGCTCCTTGAGTTGTGCCGAGTCCAATGCCCGGCGCGCCCTCTGGCTGGTATGATGGGTGATGGGAGTCGCTGACCCCCGCAGGACGATGGTCTTTGCCTCGTACTCCGCATGATAGCTAGAGCTGGCGTTTTCCCCGCATGAGACGTTGGCAGAAGGCCCCCAGATGCTGTGCATCCAGGAGCATGGCCCGCGTTGAGCGCACTAGGGCAGGGGCGCCATCGGAGAAGAGAGAGAGAGTGAAAGTTATTTAAATTTACATTTTAGAGCAATAATTATACAAGAAGTAAAGTTTATTTACAAACATATTATTAAACATTTAATATATTTTTATAATTATAACCACTAAATTAATGATATAATATAGAATATTCTAAAATAATAAAATTTATTTTTCAGAAAGGTTACAAGTTTTTCTCTAAAAAGTGTAGCGAATGGTCAGTCTATTTACATATTTTTATTTACAACTTCAATAAATGACAACAGTAAAAGTAAACAAAGATATTTACATTTGCTATCTTGACTCCTGGTCAGTGCTATGGCCCTCGCAGATATGGTCCCCTGATGTCCTGCAGCTCTCCAGCAGTCTTTCTATGGCCTCTCCTAGTGGCTCCTCGATAAGATGGTCCCCTGGCCTTGATCCATTCTTGTCTGTCAGGTCTCCTGTCATCTGCTCTAGGTCGTTCTCCTGGATCTCTTCTATGGTCGTCGTATCCCTGTGCTCCATGTCCGGTGTTCCACCTTCCTCGTCATCACATGCCAGCTCCCTACATCGTTCCAACAATCTATCCATGGCTTCCATTTCTTTATTTCTCTGTAACTTATCTTGAGGTTCATTCTTCTTTTCTGTTGAGATAATTTCCATCGTCTTTTTTAGCACCAGGGATTGAATATATGCAAAGTCCCTTTTTCTTATGTTTATTTCCTTCCTGTTCTAAAATAATAATAGTAATAAAAAAAACTATACTAATTAAAACTAGAAATTTCAATTCTTAATGTAATTCAGGTCCACAGCATTTGAGATAGTCTACAGAATTTGTTAAATTTTCTATATTCTTCTTTACTGGATACCATTTGGCTTAAACTAGAACTGTTCATTTGACATTGTACTCTGAAATCACTTGATCATCAACAACAAAAAGCTTAATTAAGACATTTTGGTCTTATACAGATTCTGAGTAGAAGAGGGTATAAACAGACAGTAATACTAACAATAATCAGCGCAATGTATCAAATAGATGGAAAGAAAGGGCTTGGCATAAACTTATATACAAGCAAACAAGCAGTTCCTTTTCTTTAAGAACAATAGATAGTAGTATTGACAGAATATTGATTAGTACAAGTGAAAAAGAAATATACAATATAATTTTCAGGCATCTATACAGTTTTATACATTGATACTGACCAGAGATGACATTCTGGGACACCTAACGGTGGGAAAACATGGCATGATACAACCTGATGTATCACTATAGACCTTTGGATATTTGGAATCAGATCAGCCTCATAAGAAATATAATATATATACATTGATGGATCAAAGGTAGAGGGTTGTCTATAGTCAGGGTATAAAATCTTAAGGGTTACTTAATTATTTCATCCACCCAGTTAAGGCACAATTGGGATTATAAACACAAGGTAATAAGACCAAATAAATAAATAGTGTGTGACACTTCTTCTTATCTGCTATCTTGTTTACACACTTGATAACAGTAACAATTTAAAACATGCTGTGATAAAATTTCTCATTCAGTACTTTTGTCTGAAGATGGTAACAATGCTGTTACTGAAACGTCACACACTATTTATTTATTTGGATTTGGTCTTATTACCTTGTGTTATTCACCCAATTGTTTATTAGAAGCCACCACCGGATTCATTAAGTTATCATTCGAAGCTTTATAAAATTTAAAGTATTTAAAGCTTAGGTCAGCCAACACAGAGTATTTAGCCAGTTGTACTTCTCTTTATCAAAGTTTTTGGAAGGGGGTCGGTGGAAGGATGGTCTAAACTGTTGGTTTTCGACCGCTACGACCCAGGTTCAATTCCCACATTGGGCACTTTTTCTGATTTAAAAAAAAAAAAAAAAATGCTCCAATGGCCCCCGATTCTTGCAAAAGTCCAACCCCACCAGCGAGTGCAAGTAACCAAATGGGGCTCTGGCACATTTGTAAGTGCAAAGTTGAACTGCTTTTCACATGTGTAGACATGTGGTGCACTTACAGTAAAAGCAGTCGCCTTCTTCTACCCACCATAATTATCATGGCCTGTACCATGTGTACTAGGGATAAGCAAAAAAAAAAGTTTTTGGTCATTTCAATGATGTGAGATACTCTTGCTATACAAGACCAAAGTAAGAAGTATGAAAATATCCCTGCACATTGAGTATATACAACCTATTATTTATAACAAGCAATAACGCCCCATCTATTATATATAACAAATGAAAACATTAAGACCCGAATGTTTCTTTCACACATCAATAAAACTTTTCTACTGTCCTTACTGCGATCAAAATATATTGGAAGGGCTTGGCTCATCAATGGTGAACCCTCTTAGCAGTTTTGCCAATTTATTCTACCAGACCGCTTTTTAGAGCTCTAATACTGTATTGGACGATTCTGCTTATATATGCTACACTGAAGGGTGGAATCTTAGAAATGGTATTCAAGCAAACTATGGACATAAGCTTTTAGGACAGTAGATTTACGTATAAATATTAGCATTGAGCAATGCTCTTCCAAAAAAATAATAAGTACAAGGACAGTTAAGCATTATTAATTATAAGGCCATGATAACGTGCCATCTAAATATAAGAAATGGAAGCATTAAAAAGCACAAATGTTTCTTTAAATAACAACCATCAACAATATAGTTTATCCCTTTCACATATATCTTAATAATAAAACTTTAACACCCAATTTTGCCATCTGCCATGATAGACATTTTAAAGAGAAGTCACCTAATCATTCTCCATGTTTTTGCTATTGTGTTGCATATAAGAGATTGCCATACATGACCCAAGATTATAAACACACAGTAATAAGACCAAATAAATAAATACAGTAAAACCCCTCCATAGTGAACCCCAATGGGACAGAGCTTTTGGTTCACTATAGCCATGGTTTGGCTATTTTTTTTTTTTTACTTTTCAAAATTTTTAGACCGTATAATTAAAGGACGGCCATACACACAGGAAGAGGCTGCCTCTTAATTGTGGTCACTTTATTTTAATTCCCTTAATTGACCAATTTCCTTATATTAATACTGAATAATAAGAGAAATTATTTGATGATAGGTTCTTCTTGTCATTAGCATACATGTACCTCTATGTCTAATTTAAAAATCAAGACAAATCCTAGGCAAAGTTTTATTAAATATATATTCAAAGATATAAAATGATTTTAAAACATCATTATCACATTATATAATACAATTTTTACTTGAAAAAATGGCTCTAACACCTTGTTGCTTCAAAGCATTCTTCAAGCATTACACCATTCAAATAAAGTTAGTAATAAAAGAAAATAAGACCTAATCCAAATAATTTATTAGGTCTTATTTTCTTTTATTATAATCTATAATCCAAATTGTGCTTTATCAAATAAAGTTAGTGTTTTTCTTCCATTTCATGTTTCCACATATTCTTCTAGGTCTAGATTTCGTTCTTTTTTTTTTTAACCTGTTTGCCAAACATTGCTAACTTTAAAATCACTATAGTTAATGGCATAAAAATAATTTTTGTTTCATCACGGGACCGTTTATTTGGACATTTTTTTTTTTATTAGCTCTAAAACATACGGTCGCGATCGTGGCAAAAGTTGAGGTTGATTCCTCTTTGTAACAATTTTTAATAGCTTTATATTGGGTCGTTATAAGGGAAGGTTCGTTATATCCAGGGTTCGTATTTGCGGGGTTTTACTGTAGTGTGTGATGTTTTTGTAACAGCATTATTACCATCTTCAGACAAAAGTGCTGAATGAATTGTCTGAATATGGTAACAACGCTGTTACCGAAACATCACACACTTTATTTATTTGGATTTGGTCTTATTACCTTGTGTTTATAATCTATAATCCAAATTGTACCTTATCATGACCCAATATTATATTCTCTACATTTCATGGCTAAGGTTAGGTGATAAAATGGATGTTTGGCGATTTCTAACCTTTTAGTGAAGACAAAGCAAAATAAAATTCGACTCATGTATTGCTGGAAAAAAATTGTTTGTATAAACAAGAATAGGCCAATTAGAAATCTAAGCTCTAAATTCATATACTAATGATATTTTTATGGATGGCTGCATTTTGTTTATTAATCAGGGAAGTAAACAAAAAAATTATGGATACGATTTGAACAATCTGTACTGAATTACTCTACAGAAGTGGATGACAACAAATCAATCAATTTTCTGAACATGAATCTAACATACAATGATAATGATAAAGTGTATCATTTTTCTTATACAATTGATCCTGTAGAAGGGCCACGCTGTGCCCGAAAGCTTGATGTCTTAATAAATCAATGAAGAAACTTATCTTCTGAGTATTTTATCCTTACCACGCAATGATAATACCTCTCTATTCAATAAACCAACATATTCAGGAACACAACCCCACATTTTAAGCAAGAAGTAGGATTAGTTAAAGCTCATATATATAGAACTTTTACCCTCATTAACAATATGGTTAAAAGAAACATGGAAATTGATAGCAGCAAAAAAAAAAAAAAAAAACTAATCAAAGATTTTCCTATCAAACTTATTGATAGCATAATAGAAGATATGAACCAAAATATAAGAATAACAATTCATTATAACAGCATCACTTGTGATCAAGCTTTTATGTTGTTATAACCATGTGGTTGTTATAAAGGAAGCTGGAGGTTCCACTGTTTATTGTTGATCATGAGTAACTAGTTCACCTAATTGCCATTGTTAAGCTTTTTTTTTTTAAATTATTCCATTGTTAAGCTTTAATAATGGTAATATCATTTTTTTGCATATACAGTATTTTATATATATATAGATAACCTCATTAATTCGACACACGCAAATTCGACACTCTACCTTAATTCGACCCTATTCTTATGTCCCGACCTTCGGCCTATCAAATAACAAACCGTAATTCGACAGTATCTGTAATACGACAGTTCCGATAGTTCGACCATTTTAAAATTCAAATTTCGACAGTTGAATGTTTTTTTACATACAACTTTAGCGCTAAAAAGGTATTACGGCGGTGGCGACGATCGGCGGGCGCCGATAGGATCGCGCCTGCGTACTTTTGGTTTCTGTTAGTTTAAGTTTCACTTTGCAGTCCCGTTGCGCAATCTCGCGAGTGTTATTGTTTTTTTTTTACGCGGGAATTTAGGCTTCGTGCTCTAATTAATAATATTATTTTCTTTTTAATTTTCAGCATTGAAATATTTTAGTTATTTTAAAATTTACAAATTATTTCCTTTTAAATAAATAAATCTTCATAAAATATGTAGCCACAATAATTATGATAACATTTCATTTCAATATTCCATTTCCATGTTATTATAAAAGATTTAAACAAAAATCAATAACACCTGCAGGAGCAGTGGATGCCTTTAATATAATCAAAACTCTTTGTTATCTAAAAGGCATTCCAGAGGAAGAAAGACATGCATGTCTTTTAAAAATAGACCATCTGGAAAACATCCTGATTAGGATTTCATTGCAAAACCAGACATCTATAAAGGAATTTATAAAAAGATCTTCATGATTCTTTTTAATTAATATTTTAAAATTTCTTTTTATTTTCCATATTTATTTACTTTCAACTGCTATATTCTTCAATTAGAATAAAATATTATTTGTAATTATTTATGTCTCAAAAATACAGTCGAACCTCTTTAATTCAACACCCCAAGGGATCAGAGCTTTCGGTTGAATTAAAGGAAGTGTTGAATTAAGGTTAGATGATTATTTAATCATATTATTTAAAAAATATATTTGTAATATAAATGAATTATATTAATTGAAACCATTGTATGTGTACTTTTTTCTATTTATTTTTTTATTTTCATGATTAACTTTAGTATCAGGGACAAAATGGCAATACTACATATTTTTGAAACATAAATAATTACAAATAATATTTTATTCTAATTGAAGAATATAGCAGTTGAAAGGAAATAAATATGCAAAAAAATATATATATATACAAGGTATGTCCCATAAGTTCCCGGACTGGGTCCATAAAAAAATAAATAAATGGAAAATGTAAATAAATTTGACTGTTTATTATAGAAAAAATATCTGGCAACACGGTAGTACCAATATCGAGTCGGTAGGTGCGCGCGCGCCAAGGTAATTCTAATTTATTTAAAGGTCACACCTAGCGCTGCTATATTCTTCAATTAGAATAAAATATTATTTGTAATTATTTATGTCTCAAAAATACAGTCGAACCTCTTTAATTCAACACCCCAAGGGATCAGAGCTTTCGGTTGAATTAAAGGAAGTGTTGAATTAAGGTTAGATGATTATTTAATCATATTATTTAAAAAATATATTTGTAATATAAATGAATTATATTAATTGAAACCATTGTATGTGTACTTTTTTCTATTTATTTTTTTATTTTCATGATTAACTTTAGTATCAGGGACAAAATGGCAATACTACATATTTTTGAAACATAAATAATTACAAATAATATTTTATTCTAATTGAAGAATATAGCAGTTGAAAGGAAATAAATATGCAAAAAAATATATATATATACAAGGTATGTCCCATAAGTTCCCGGACTGGGTCCATAAAAAAATAAATAAATGGAAAATGTAAATAAATTTGACTGTTTATTATAGAAAAAATATCTGGCAACACGGTGGTACCAATATCGAGTCGGTAGGTGCGCGCGCGCCAAGGTAATTCTAATTTATTTAAAGGTCACACCTAGCGCTGCGGCGATTTTACGATGGAAAAAAAATGAAGCAGAGGATTTGCATAGAATTTTGTGTGAAACTTCAAATATTAGCAACCGAAACTTTTGAAATGCTTAATAAAGCATTCCCCAATGACGCCCCAAAGAAAACAACTGTTTTTGAATGGCATTCTAGATTTAAAGCTGGCCGAATTTCCATTGAAGATGCTCCTCGTCAAGGACGCCCAAAATTTCAAAGTACTGATAAAATGTGCAAAAAATCACCGATTTGATAAAAGAAAATCCTCGAACCACTTTGCTGGAGCTAGAGCAAGACACAGGCATCTCTAAAACAACGATTCGAAAGATCGTAACCGAAGATTTGAAGCTCAAAAAGACTCCTGCAAAATGCATCCCAAGATTCCTCACTAATGAGCAAAATCTGTGTCTGCTTGCAACCTGTGAAGACATGTTTAAAATGACAAGAACGGATCCAGAATGGAAAGACAAGATAATCACAGGCGATGAGACATGGGTCTATGGCTATGACCCTGAAACCAAGCGTCAATCTGCCGAGTGGAGAGGTCAGGGTGAGCCTAGACCCAAAAAATCCAGGATATTGAAATCCAGAAACAAGGTGTTGCTGGTCGCTTTTTTGGATAACAAGGGCATTGTTCATCACGAGTATCTTCCTGCAGGCCAAACAGTTATTAAGGAAATGTATTTGAGCATTCTTCGCCGTCTAAGGGAAGCGATTCGAAAAAAAAAAGGCCAGAAAAATGGACTAATGGTGACTCGATCCTACACCATGACAATGCCCGCCCTCACACAGCGCACTTGGTGACGAGTTTTTTGGCGAAAAACGGGACAGAAATCCTACCTCAACCACCCTATTCCCCAGACATCGCACCAAATGACTTTTTCCTGTTCCCCAAACTCAAAGCAGTTCTAAAAGGAAGACATTTTGACACCAGGGAAGACATAATAGAAAAATCGCTGCTGGCATTGAAGAGCATTCCAAAAGAGGCCTATAAAAACTGTTTCGACAATTGGGAGAAACGATGGCGCTGGTGCGTTGAAGCAAGGGGGGATTACTTTGAAAAGTTTTAATAAAAAAATTTTTAAAAAATCTTACCTTTTTTTTTATGGACCCAGTCCGGGAACTTATGGGACATACCTTGTATATATATATTAAAAAATAATCATGTATATCTTTTTAAAAATTCCTTTATAGATGTCTGCTTTTCACTGAAATCCTATTCAAAATGTATTCCAGATAGTCTATTTAAAAAAAAACATGCATGTCTTTCTTCCTCTGGAATGTGTTTTAAATAACAAAGAGCTTTTATTGTATTAAAGGCATCCACTGCTGCTGCAGATGTTATTGATTTTGTGTTTAAATCGTTTATAATAACATGTAAATGGAATATTGAAATAAAATGTTATCATAATAATTGTGGCTACATTTTATGAAGATTTATTTATATCAAAAATAAATTATTTGTAAATTAAAAAAAAAATAAAATACTTCAATGCTGAAAATTAAAAGAAAATAATATTATTAATTAGCACACAAAGCCTAAATTCCAGCTTAAAAAAAAACAATAACACTCGCGACATTGCGCAATGGCACCGCAAAGTGAAACTTAAACTAACAGAAACCAAAAGTGCGCAGGCGTGATCCTATCGGCGCCTGCCGATGCCGATCGTCGCCGCCGTAATACCGGTTAGTGGTAAAGTTGCAAGTAAAAAAACATTCAACTGTCGAAATTCAAATTTTTAAATGGGCGAACTATCGGAACTGTCATATTATCGATACTGTCGAATTACGGTTTGTTATTTGATAGGCCGGAGGTCGGGACATCAGAATATGGATGAATTAAGGTAGAGTGTCGAATTTGCGTGTCGAATTAACGAGGTTATACTGTATGTATTATTGCCACTTTGTCCCTGATACTAAAAGTTAATCATGAAAATAAAAAAATAAATACAAAAAAGTACATACAATGGTTTCAATTAATATCATTAATTTATATTACAAAGTGACGTGTATTCATAGTATTTACTATTTATTCATTTGTGACTATTGACCGCAATGCAGAATTTGCATAGTTAATTATTATTATCATTATTAGAATGTAGCTTGTGCTGTAAACGACTATTAAAAATCTCTAATAGGTAAAACAAATGTGTGATCCTTAAATCTTAAATCTTAAATACACCACAGTTGGCGACGAGGATAAAAAGTAAGTTTAACTATGTCAAATATAGTTCCATTTCCTGCTTTTACGCCAGATCAAGACTTCGAAATTTTCGTGAAATGTTTACGTTTTGCGTTTGCTGCGAATGATACTTCGTTAGCTAAACAAGTACCAGTTTTACTGGCGGTGATAGGCCCAAAGTTATTTAAATTGGCCGAAGATTTGGCAGCGCCTGAAAAGCTGGAAACGAAGTCATTTGATGAAATAGTCGCACTTCTAAATAGACATCTCGCGCCTACACCTAGAGTCATACCTGCTAGATATAAATTTTTTAAATCAAATCAAGAAGATGAAACTATATCTCAATTTATGGCAACATTGAGGGGTCTAGCAGAGCCTTGTAAATTCGGAAGCATGTTAAACGAAATGCTACGAGATAAATTGGTGGTTGGCGTTAGATCCGAAAATCTACGAAACGCCTATTGCAAGAAGGCGATGATGCAACATTAGACAAAATTTACGAAATAGCATTATCATACGAAGCCGCAGAACGAGATTTACTATCAATGAAAAATGTAGATTATGCAGATGCAAATATTCATGATGTTAAAAAATTAAATAGTGCATGTTCTCATTGTGGTAGACAAAATCATCTATCAAATAAATGCTTTTTTAAAAATGCAAAATGTCATGAATGTGGAAAAATTGGACACATAAAGCCGGCTTGTAGAAATAGAAAAACTAAATATGCCAAAATACAGCACAGATCAAAAGCTACTGGAAAAATAAATGTGGTGGAAGCAGGTAATAACGGAAAATATTTTATTACTCTAAATGTGGACAACAAAAATATACAGTTTGAATTCGACACAGGTAGTTGTCACACGTTGATGCCAATAAATTTATATAAGAAATTGTGGAATAAGAAAATATTTCCTATAAATTTACATCTCAAATCTTATTCAAATACGAAGATTGATGTTATTGGCAAAAGAGAAGTGTTTGTAGCAGAGGCAAATAAAACTCTTCCATTAATTATAACTGAAGCAAATAGGTCTGTATTGCTTGGCACTGCTTGGATCAAGTGCTTGCCTGCTAAATTTTTAAAATTCTCGGACATAAATTTAGTCCAAGAAACAACATGTTCCTCTTTGGTAAATAAATTTACAGAAGTTTTTGACACTACAAATGTAGGTGTAATTAAGGATCATAAGGCGCATCTAATTCTTAGAAAAGATGCTAATCCTAGATTTTTCAGGGCGAGAAATGTTCCTTATGTAATGAGAAACGCCATTGAAAAATAATTGGAAAATCTTGAGGCCCAAGGAGTAATCACAAAAATAGAAAGAAGCGATTGGGCTACGCCTATAGTTCCTATAATGAAAAAGAATGGCCATGTCCGTATTTGCGGAGATTTTAAAATAACACTAAACCCTGTACTTAAAATTGATCAATATCCACTACCTAAAATAGAGGACATTTTTGCCATTCTCGGAAGAGGAATAAATTTTAGCAAAATAGATTTGTCCCAGGCATATTTGCAATTAGAATTGGACGAAAAATCAAAAGAAATGGCCGTAATAAATACACATAAAGGATTCTATAGATATAATAGACTTCCCTTTGGCATTGCTTCTGCACCAGCAATATGGCAGCGAATAATTGAACAAATACTGTCCGGCATACCAGGAACTCTTGTCTATCTAGATGATATACTAATTACCGGAGAGTCTGAGGCTGACCATCTTAGAAATTTGGAGGCAGTCTTAAATAGATTAAATGAATATGGCCTCAAGGCTAACAGAGACAAATGCAAATTTTTTCAAGAAAGTCTTGAATATTGCGGTCATGTGATCGATAAAATGGGTTTGCATAAAACAAATGATAAGATAAGGGCTGTTTTGGATGCTCCAAAACCACTAAATGTAACCCAGTTACGAGCGTTTTTGGGATTAGTTACCTATTATCACAAATTTATCAGAAACGCTGCAGATGTTTTATCGCCCTTATATGCTCTTCTAAAAAAGGGAACAAAATGGCATTGGTCAACAGAATGCCAAAAGGCTTTTAGGGAAATCAAAGAAATCATCTCTTCAGATCAAATATTGATAGCTTACGACCCTAAATTGCCAATCCGTCTGTCGTGTGACTCAAGCAGCTACGGACTCTGTGCTGTGTTGTCTCAAATTGATGTCGACGGAAATGAACGCCCCATATATTTTATCTCGAGGACCTTATCTCAGGCTGAAAAGAAATATTCACAGATTGATAAGGAATGTTTGAGTATAATTTGGGCTTTAAAGAAATTTAACAATTACCTTTTTGGAAGAAAATTTGAATTAATAACTGATAACAAACCCTTGCACCACATACTAAATCCCAAGCGGGAAATATCATCGAACATGTCTGCACGACTACAGCGATGGGCATTGATCTTGTCTTCATATAACTTCACAATTGAGTGCAGGAAAACTGGAGACCACGGCAATGCCGATGGACTTTCTAGATTGCCACTAAAACAATATGAAGAAATGGAAGAAGATGCTGTAAATACAGTTCACATGATTAAACAATGTGAAGAATTGCCGCACACATCAAGTCACATTAGGCGAGAATCTTGCAAGGACTCAATCTTAAAAATAGTATACCAGAACACATTGTATGGTTGGAAAGATAAGCCATCAAATACCGAATTGCTCTCGTATTATTTGCGAAGAGAAGAGTTAACTGTAGAGCAGGGAATCCTACTTTTGGGAACACGAGTAGTTATTCCAAGGAAATTCAGAGCGAAAATTAAAGCTGAGTTGCACCAAGGACATCTAGGTGTTGTAAAAATGAAAGCACTAGCACGAAATTTTATTTGGTGGCCTGGAATAGATCGTGAAATAGAGGAAATTGCTAGAGTCTGCAGAGAGTGTAAAATAAATAACCATACGTTAAAGCAAGAAAGTGTTCACAAGTGGGAATCTGCTCCTACACCTTGGTATCGAGTTCACTTGGATTTCGCGGGTCCATTCATGAACAAAATGTTCTTAATTGTCATTGACAGTTATTCGAAGTGGCCGGAAGTTATTATAATGAATTCCACGACCGCGGGAAATACTATCCGAGTTCTGAGAGACTTATTCTCGCGCTATGGTATTCCTGACCAAGTGGTCACGGATAACGGCCCTCAATTCGTTTCGGAAGAAATGAAATATTTTTTTAAATCAAATGGAGTTCATCATTTGAGGTCTGCTCCTTATTTTCCAGCTACCAATGGTTTGGCAGAACGCTTCGTACAAACTCTGAAAAGAGGCTTAAAGAATATGAGAAATGAAGAATTAAATAAGAGTTTGGCAAATTTTCTGTTCACATATAGAACAGTACCACATTCGAGCACTAGGGAAGCCCCAGCAGTACTTTTTTTAAAGCGGATGCTTAAATGTAAGTGGAACCTATTGAAGCCAAAATTGGAAGTCAAGCCAGGATTTAAAAAGGGATATTCCCCTGATTTTGAGGAGGACGAAAATATTTTGGTCAGAGACTTTCTGGGTCCAAATAAATGGAAGGAAGGAAAGGTTATAAAGAGACTGGGAAAGTGTTTTTATACAGTTAAATTAAATGACGGCAGACTGTGGAGACGGCACGTATGCCAATTGAGGAAGAATTACATCGTGCCTAGTCCGGCTCCCGAGATATTTCTGCCGGAGCAACTGATAAAGTGCCCAAGTAATGAGAGCCGTGCAGAGGATGGTTCTGTGGAGATCCCCAGTAAAGAGAACATTCCCTCCTCTCCAGGAATCCCTGCACCAGAGGAGCCCGGTCCCGCAGCTTCGGACCAGGATAGAACGCCTCAGCGAAGGTATCCTATGAGGGATAGGAGACCTCCTGAAAGATTTGGATTTTGAAGGAGGGGAAGGAGCTGACGTGTATTCATAGTATTTACTATTTAATCATTTGTGACTATTGACCGCAATGCAGAATTTGCATAGTTAATTATTATTATCATTATTAGAATGTAGCTTGTGCTGTAAACGACTATTAAAAATCTCTAATAGGTAAAACAAATGTGTGATCCTTAAATCTTAAATCTTAAATACACCACACAAAGCAATTTTTAAAAAATATTATTTTAGTGAGTTAGATGATTAGCAAATCATCTAACCTTAATTCAACACTTCCTTTAATTCAACCGAAAGCTCTGATACCTTGGAGTGTTGAATTAAAGAGGTTCAACTGTATATATACATATGTATATATACGAATAAAAGATTACACGAGGAGCTTCTTTTTCGTTTTATTGCTAGCTTTCGAACCTTTCGGTTCTTCAACAGGCGTGGCTAGTACAAAAATACTAACAAGATATAAGCGCGCTTGAGCCATTATATCAACATCCAAATTTACATACGAAGTGATATTTCAAATATAATTAAAATAGAAATAAGAATTATGACTATAAAATATAAAACTATGCTAATAAAACTTAAAAATTATTAAAATTAGATAAAATTTGGGAAATACATTTATATACGCTAAAAGTTGGAAATGAACAATAAGCAGAGGTCCCTCCGACCAGGTTACACTATGAGGGTTATTTAGGGCGGCGCGGAACATAATTATTGCATTAAAACATGGTAGGCTTCAGGGATATCTATTTTTCTGTTGATACTGTTGGTTTGAGTGGAGATGATGGATTCTAGATATAACCTAATCTGCTTATTACGTATATGTTGATAGAGGATCTTAGGGTGGTCCAGATTAAACTTATGGCCTGTGTGTAATATATGTTGGTATATAAGGGATTTAGGATCTCTATTATTAAGGTTGCGTTTATGTTCTGTCATCCTGATGTACGCGGTTCTCCCAGTCTCGCCCACATAGGAGGCTGGGCAATCATGGCAAGGTTCGAAAGCTAGCAATAAAACGAAAAAGAAGCTCCTCGTGTAATCTTTTATTCGTATATGTTTACCAAATCTACTGAGTTCATTTATTCGTAAAACATATGTATATGTTGAAAATATTTTTTTTTAAATAGAAAAAAAAATATATATATATGAAAAATAAGGGGGAAAAAATAGAAAAAAAGGTTAAATGTTGATATTAAAAATAAAAAAGACATCCTGATGGCTAACATTTTAGATGGCAGTGCACCATCTAGTAGAACAAAAGTAACTAAATGTTGATTAATGCCTGTTCCTTGATATGTATGTACTGTAAATCCTTGTTGACTCCCCAATACCAACAAGAGTGTGTGCAGATGCCTGCCTCCGGTGCCAGTCAGAAAGCAAACAAGATGATTGTGTAGGTGAGTGAGTACTGTAACTAATGCTCTGGTGTAATTCCTGTCTTCCAGTAAGTAAGTGTATGTTGAGGATAGACAGGAGCATTTGTTTGAAAACATTTAGTCTTGAATTAATGCCATTTTTTAATATTCAATGTATGGTAAAGCACAATTTGGATTATAGATTATAGATACAAGAAAATAATACCTAATCCAAATAATTTAATAGTGTGTGACGTTTCGGCAATAGCATTGTTACCATCATCAGACAAAAGAATAAAAATAATAATGCTGTTGCCGAAACGTCACACACTATTTGGAATAGGTATTATTTTCTTGTAAATATTGTGTGCATAGAATCAGGGAAATGTTTATTCTAATCATTTTATCATTTACTATGTATATAAATTGAAAGGATTTAAAAGCACGAATGTTTCTTTTATACATAATACAAACTTAAACATTCGTGCTTTTAAATCCTTTCATTTTATATGTATAGATGGCGCGTTATTGCTTTGTGTTTTTATTTATTATGTATTTGACATTTTGAGACATTCAGTAAGTAATTAAAGGATTTAAATGCATTCTGTAAAGAGATGGAACAAAGAGTGGATATATGCAAATAAGGCAAAGCCTCACTTTTTATTTACTTATTTTAAATAAGGTGTTTTTTTTATAAATGAAAATTAGATAATTTTTACTCTATCATCATAGCCTTAAGTGTCCTTTATCCCAATCATCAATAAAATGTTTCCAATGCAGCTTGAATTAGACAATGAACCTGCTACGTGTGCCTTGGGAAAAATGACAAAGCAAACAATGGAAGGCAACCATAAGATAGCTAAATTTAAATTGCAAAGATTAAGCGTTCAAAGGTCAATATTTTGTGAACTTTACTTTCGAGTTTAAAACCCATAGGTTGTATCCAATATGAATTCAGTTTATCACTTTTTTTTTTGTTATCACAGAATGTGTACATTTATGTGCCTGTGTTTATAAGCCTTTTTTTTCTTCTTTAAATCTTATTTTTAGATGTAGAACCATAGTTTGTTGATTCACATTCTGGTCATCCAGAACATATTTGTCTTCCTGTTACAAGCAATAGCATATGCTTGAATTTGAACAATGGAACAATCATATTGAATGGCCCCCCAAATGACATCTCATCCAAAATAAAATCTATATTCCACCAATATTTTGGTGAGTATTATCCCCATAGTAGATATTAATCCCGTGTGCTTATAATTGAATAAATCAAAGATCCATCCAGGAGATAAGTTTCCTTATCAGTTTCTATTTATTACATAAACTCTTGGGCTTATCAACCCTTCGACAGGAGTAACACAATATTTTAGTCATTGTGTTTCTCCCATTGAAGGGCTGATAAGCTCGAAAGCTTGAGAGTTATTGTAAAAATAGAAACTGATAAAGAAACTTATTGCTAGATGGATCTTTAATTTATTTAAATATTATTCATTTTCTGCATTAAATCTAAATCTAAATTAAAGACAGGGCAGTAATATCCATCACCAATCCTTTGTGGACCAGTTTTGGATGGTATTTGGGGCCGGCACCAACATCAGTGCCAGCCCACATTCCACTTCATCAATTTTTGTCAGGTTGACTGCTCTATTTATAACTTCTTCCTTTTCCCCTTCTTCACTTCTACTTTCTTCTACTCATTTCCTGCAGATTCTGCTCTCTAATAGTTGTGTGTCACAATGTCATGTTTCTTTACACTCATGGACAAAACTTAGGAAGTGGAAAGTCTTTGATATCGCCAACCATTGTTTTTTTTTTTTAAGGAGACAAGGACAATTTTGTTCACACTTGGTTATCTTGTGTGTCTTCAATAAAGGTCACTGTGTATCAAATATCTTTCAGAGTTATTGTCTGAATCCCGATATACATGCTAAAAGGTACAACTTTTTCTGAATGTATTTCATTTTTCTACCAATCAAAGTGATTTTGATGATGCTGAAAATAATGAATACTCTTGTGTGAAATAAATCTTGCAAATTGACTTAGAACAAATATAGCATACTTTTTTTTTCAAATAATCCATCATATCTTGATGGGCTTTATTTATTTTTATAAATGATAAGGCACAATTTGGATTATAGATTATAAACACAAGGTAATAAGACCAAATTTGGTCTAATTACCTTGTGTTTATTTATAAAAGTTTGTGTATATCACCAATAAATTGTCTACACCCACATTTATATTCTGAATAGCCTGTGTAATCCCTGTAGCCTGTGTAATCCCTGTAGCCTGTGTAATCCCTGTAACCTATGTAATCCCTGTAACCTGTGTAACCCCTATAGCCTGTGTAATCCCTGTAGCCTGTGTAATCCCTGTAGCCTGTGTAATCCCTGTAACCTGTGTAATCCCTGTAGCCTGTGTAATCCCTGTAACCTATGTAATCCCTGTAGCCTGTGTAATCCCTGTAGCCTGTGTAATCCCTGTAGCCTGTGTAATCCCTGTAGCCTGTGTAATCCCTGTAACCTGTGTAACCCCTATAGCCTGTGTAATCCCTGTAGCCTGTGTAATCCCTGTAGCCTGTGTAATCCCTGTAGCCTGTGTAATCCCTGTAACCTGTGTAATCCCTGTAGCCTGTGTAATCCCTGTAACCTGTGTAATCCCTGTAGCCTGTGTAATCCCTGTAGCCTGTGTAATCCCTGTAACCTGTGTAATCCCTGTAGCCTGTGTAATCCCTGTAACCTGTGTAATCCCTGTAACCCCTGTGTAATCCCTGTAACCTGTGTAATCCCTGTAGCCTGTGTAATCCCTGTAACCTGTGTAATCCCTGTAACCTGTGTAATCCCTGTAGCCTGTGTAATCCCTGTAGCCTGTGTAATCCCTGTAGCCTGTGTAATCCCTGTAACCCCTGTGTAATCCCTGTAACCTGTGTAATCCCTGTAACCTGTGTAATCCCTGTAGCCTGTGTAATCCCTGTAACCTGTGTAATCCCTGTAGCCTGTGTAATCCCTGTAACCTGTGTAATCCCTGTAACCTGTGTAATCCCTGTAGCCTGTGTAATCCCTGTAACCTGTGTAATCCCTGTAGCCTGTGTAATCCCTGTAACCTGTGTAATCCCTGTAACCCCTGTGTAATCCCTGTAACCTGTGTAATCCCTGTAGCCTGTGTAATCCCTGTAACCTGTGTAATCCCTGTAACCTGTGTAATCCCTGTAGCCTGTGTAATCCCTGTAGCCTGTGTAATCCCTGTAGCCTGTGTAATCCCTGTAACCCCTGTGTAATCCCTGTAACCTGTGTAATCCCTGTAACCTGTGTAATCCCTGTAACCTGTGTAATCCCTGTAACCTGTGTAATCCCTGTAACCTGTGTAATCCCTGTAGCCTGTGTAATCCCTGTAACCTGTGTAATCCCTGTAGCCTGTGTAATCCCTGTAACCTGTGTAATCCCTGTAGCCTATGTAATCCCTGTAGCCTGTGTAATCCCTGTAACCTGTGTAATCCCTGTAACCTGTGTAATCCCTGTAACCTGTGTAATCCCTGTAACCTGTGTAATCCCTGTAACCCCTGTGTAATCCCTGTAACCTGTGTAATCCCTGTAACCTGTGTAATCCCTGTAACCTGTGTAATCCCTGTAGCCTGTGTAATCCCTGTAACCTGTGTAATCCCTGTAGCCTGTGTAATCCCTGTAACCCCTGTGTAATCCCTGTAACCTGTGTAATCCCTGTAACCTGTGTAATCCCTGTAACCTGTGTAACCCCTGTAACCTGTGTAATCCCTGTAGCCTGTGTAATCCCTGTAACCTGTGTAATCCCTGTAGCCTGTGTAATCCCTGTAACCTGTGTAATCCCTGTAACCTGTGTAATCCCTGTAGCCTGTGTAATCCCTGTAACCTATGTAATCCCTGTAGCCTGTGTAATCCCTGTAGCCTGTGTAATCCCTGTAACCTGTGTAATCCCTGTAACCTGTGTAATCCCTGTAGCCTGTGTAATCCCTGTAGCCTGTGTAATCCCTGTAACCCCTGTGTAATCCCTGTAACCTGTGTAATCCCTGTAACCTGTGTAATCCCTGTAACCTGTGTAATCCCTGTAACCTGTGTAATCCCTGTAACCCCTGTGTAATCCCTGTAGCCTGTGTAATCCCTGTAGCCTGTGTAATCCCTGTAACCTATGTAATCCCTGTAACCTGTGTAATCCCTGTAGCCTGTGTAATCCCTGTAACCCCTGTGTAATCCCTGTAACCTGTGTAATCCCTGTAGCCTGTGTAATCCCTGTAACCTGTGTAATCCCTGTAGCCTGTGTAATCCCTGTAACCTATGTAATCCCTGTAGCCTGTGTAATCCCTGTAGCCTGTGTAATCCCTGTAACCTATGTAATCCCTGTAACCTGTGTAATCCCTGTAACCTGTGTAATCCCTGTAACCTGTGTAATCCCTGTAACCTGTGTAATCCCTGTAACCTGTGTAATCCCTGTAACCTGTGTAATCCCTGTAACCCCTGTGTAATCCCTGTAGCCTGTGTAATCCCTGTAACCTGTGTAACCCCTATAGCCTGTGTAATCCCTGTAACCTGTGTAATCCCTGTAACCTGTGTAATCCCTGTAGCCTGTGTAATCCCTGTAACCTGTGTAATCCCTGTAACCCCTGTGTAATCCCTGTAACCTGTGTAATCCCTGTAGCCTGTGTAATCCCTGTAACCTGTGTAATCCCTGTAACCTGTGTAATCCCTGTAGCCTGTGTAATCCCTGTAGCCTGTGTAATCCCTGTAACCTGTGTAATCCCTGTAACCTGTGTAATCCCTGTAACCTGTGTAATCCCTGTAACCTGTGTAATCCCTGTAACCTGTGTAATCCCTGTAACCTGTGTAATCCCTGTAGCCTGTGTAATCCCTGTAACCTGTGTAATCCCTGTAGCCTGTGTAATCCCTGTAACCTGTGTAATCCCTGTAACCTGTGTAATCCCTGTAACCTGTGTAATCCCTGTAGCCTGTGTAATCCCTGTAGCCTGTGTAATCCCTGTAACCTGTGTAATCCCTGTAGCCTGTGTAATCCCTGTAACCTGTGTAATCCCTGTAGCCTGTGTAATCCCTGTAACCTGTGTAATCCCTGTAACCCCTGTGTAATCCCTGTAACCTGTGTAATCCCTGTAGCCTGTGTAATCCCTGTAACCTGTGTAATCCCTGTAACCTGTGTAATCCCTGTAGCCTGTGTAATCCCTGTAACCTGTGTAATCCCTGTAACCTGTGTAATCCCTGTAGCCTGTGTAATCCCTGTAGCCTGTGTAATCCCTGTAGCCTGTGTAATCCCTGTAACCTGTGTAATCCCTGTAACCCCTGTGTAATCCCTGTAACCTGTGTAATCCCTGTAACCTGTGTAATCCCTGTAGCCTGTGTAATCCCTGTAACCTGTGTAATCCCTGTAACCTGTGTAATCCCTGTAGCCTGTGTAATCCCTGTAGCCTGTGTAATCCCTGTAGCCTGTGTAATCCCTGTAACCTGTGTAATCCCAGTAGCCTGTGTAATCCCTGTAGCCTGTGTAATCCCAGTAGCCTGTGTAATCCCTGTAGCCTGTGTAATCCCTGTAACCTGTGTAATCCCTGTAACCCCTGTGTAATCCCTGTAACCTGTGTAATCCCTGTAACCTGTGTAATCCCTGTAGCCTGTGTAATCCCTGTAACCTGTGTAATCCCTGTAACCCCTGTGTAATCCCTGTGTAATGTGAGACACCATGTGTGCAGTGGTGTGGGGAGAGTGCAACCATTCCTTCCACAACTGCTGCATGGCCCTGTGGGTCCAGCAGAACAACCGGTGCCCCCTCTGCCAGAAGGACTGGCAGGTGCAGAGAATTGGGAAATAAAAATACTTGCTATATTGTCTTGGTTGACTCTGAGTGTACAACTGGGGGTTGGAGCCATCTCTCTACTTGTCAATAAATGGGATCTCACTGTAATCTACACCTCAATATATGGATTAAATCCAAACACAATCCAACTACTTAAATTCAATATCTCAAGGGATGAGAATTTTTGGTTTGAAGTGCAATTGGTTAAATTAAAGTAAATAGGCTGATTAGTTTTTTGATGACTGTTGGTCTGGGATTGTTAATTAAATATTTGCAGCTAACCACCACCATATCTGATGGCCCTTCCTCTATCTGCCACCACCATCTGGTAGCCAACATCTCTCTCTTAAGTAGTTCTGTTATAAATGTGAACACAGAATTCAGCAACATTGATACAGTCCTAATAAAAAGAATGCAACAGGTTTCTGGAAATGAGTTATTTTATTAGTGCATTCTCAAGCTTTTGGGTATTTCCGCCCTTCTACATGAGTACAAAACATACAAAATAATGAATGATGTTAGATACTAAGTTTTTATTCATTTTGTACTCTTTTAGAAGGGAGGAAATACCCCCAAATGTTTGAGAATGCACTGATAAAATGAAAATAAACTCATCTCCAGAAACCTGTTGCATTTAAAAAATTAATATTGTCACAAAGTACATATTATTTTATTAACAGAGTATCATTTTTGATGTTTATACTTTGCTACTCTGTTCCCCCTTTCTTATCTTTTGTTTTATCACTCAATGTTTGTTCTTGCCTGAAATAAATTGTTGTCTCCTCCTGAAGTTTTTGTCTTCCCTAATTTTCCACGTGGCAATATCTAGGAGATTCACATCTATTGTATTGATACAGTCTAGTGATTCAATTTTACATTGCCTTTAAGTCTTCTTAAGCAATCTTTTAAATTGAATGGATCTCTTCTTCCTGTGGTGAATCTTTATAAGACCAGTGGTCTTAATAAAGATGTGTTGTTGTTAAATTGGATGGATATCATTCAGCCGCTGATGAATAACCCATCTCCTTGAAGACTTGGGAAGTATCACTTCTTTTTTTAACAATTCATGTGTGGGAAATGATAATGTTTTTTAAAAATTATTATTTAGAGAGAGGAAAAAGCTTTATAGGTTCATAACAGATTTATAAATTGGACTCCTGGTTTAGAAGTTCATGCCTAAAATCAAATAACAGAGAAATTTTCTGAGTGATTTTTTTCTGATCTTAAAAAAGGATTACCAATACCACATCAAAATTGATGAAAAAACTTTGCGATATCTAATAGCCATTTCTGCAATATAGTGACTTGGGTTGTTGACAACGGCAGCTTTGGCAAATTCTGAACACCATCTGGAGACTTTGTTTATTGCTCTCATTAGATCAGGACAGGCTTTGGAATTTGTCAAAGTTAGGAATGTGGCCACTGACCTGAGTCTGCTAGATTGCAATCAATAGTTGGTATAAATCTATTTTGACATGAGAGGTAGCATTTCATTTTTGAGGTTGCAATCTATATGATTTTTATGTTTATTCATTAAGAATACACAGTGAAACCTGTTGTTGTTGTTTCTTATCCCCTTGTGTAAAGATTACACGAATTCCATGAGTTCATGCTCCTCGAACTGTTTTATGATGAGCAGCGGCCTCTCCCAAAGGTCCTCAGTGAAACCTGACTTCACAGGGTACCTGGTTAAAGTTATTTGTGGTTATAAATACCTTCAAAAAAGAAATATAGATAACAGTAGAACCTCCCTTTAGCGGACACCCCGCTAGCCCCGGACACCTCTCTACAAAGGACAGTTTTCATTTGTAAAATTATCATTTTTACAATTTAGAAACTCTCTGGTAAGAAGACACCTCTCCCTAAAGGACACTTTGGCTCTGCAATTAGGTGTTGTCCTTTACAGGGATGTTCTACTGTATAACCCTTTCTTTTTACTGAAGGGAAGAACACTAACTACCCAGGCTGTCCAGCTCACTAGTACAAATATCGATATTTGACAAAATACGTACAGCACTACAAGATTATTAAGCATCACATAAAATGTAAGTTTTCAAGCACCAGCTATCAGATGTACTACTATACATAACATCTGATGAAGAGAGTCTAGTACTCTAAAGCTTCATATTATGAAGAAAAGCTTAATAAGGAATCTTGTTGATGTATATGTATAATGTCTGTTTTGCAGAGGTTGATATAAACCATAATAACCCAGGCAAATTGAAGGTAGCCTGCTGGGGTCCATTTTCAGTATTATAATCTAGAATTTTAAGGTTAATTTCTTCACCATGACATTGAGAGGATTTCTTCCTGTTTCTGCCCATAGTATATAACCAGGAGTATAGCTTGGAAGGTTTAAATATCGCCTAAGAAAGGTATCCTGAATTCTATTTAGCATTAAGCAATGTCGATATATATTTAAATACATATTTAGGATACCCAATTACCCCTTTTTTATTATCCCATTGGTATGATTACACCAGGTCATGAAAGTTGAAAGCAATACTTTTTTCTACTAGTTTTGGTGTTCTTGTATAGGTCTTAGCTCCAATACAGTCCAGGATATGTGCTGGAGTTGCAGTGGAGTTGGAGTATTTTGAGCAGACAGGAAAACCTTTTTCTCCATCAATGAACATAATGGGTCTAGTATGTCCGGTCTTTAATCTTGACATTTTTGTGGCTTCGTTTCTAGAAAGCTGTGATGATATTGAGTCTCCAGGTCTTGTTCCTTCATACCAGTGGTGGGCCATACTATTGATCCATTCTTTGGATATATCTCTATTCTGTTTTCTTTTGTATCCATCTATATTATCTATGTTTTCAGGGCCATTGTAGATATCCTTTTAAAATCCAAGATATATGCAAATATGAAATTGTTGGACTCTATGATACTAGCAGTTTTACTCGATGCCGCTACAATCTGGGCACATGAGAGATCAGACCTTAATGCTAAATAGAATTCAGGATACCTTTCTTAGGCGATATTTAAACCTTCCAAGCTATACTCCTGGTTATATACTATGGGCAGAAACAGGAAGAAATCCTCTCAATGTCATGGGGAAGAAATTAACCTTAAAATTCTAGATTATAATACTGAAAATGGACACCAGCAGGCTACCTTCAATTTGCCTGGGTTATTATGGTTTATATCAACCTCTGCAAAACAGAATATCGGTTTGGTAAAAAGCGTGACGAAGATATTAAATAGCGTAAAATTTGAAAGAAATCTATGGTCGCATTTTTAGCCGAGAAAAATTAAAATTGACCAAGTATTGGGCAAAAATTCTTTCGGGGGATATTGTCTAAAGCAGACTATTGGAGAAGCTCGAACATAATTTTTAGTAGGCAGAGACAAGAGAGAGATTCTAACAGCGAAACATTCACTTGAGCAGAAGAGAGACGGAGCCAGGTCATCTCTATATATAAAATATCGCTTCTCGGCCCTTTAGCTTAGATCATAGTGTAGTCTATCTCTCTCTATACAAAAGTCAATATATATTAATATATACAGTTATCAGCGTCATGCGTTCTTAATTCTGTCACCGTTTGCTTTTGGTTCAGTGGTAGAATGCTTGCCTGCCACGTGGGCGCCCCGGGTTCGATTCCCGGCCGATGCATTTTTTTTTTACAATTTTTAAAACTCATTTATATATTATACAAGAATGACATCTACGGCGCCAATTTATAATTGTAACGAATAGTATTTGAATAAAAGCATTTAATCGGGTAAACCCCGGGCGTTGCCCGGGTCATTCGGCTAGTTTATATATATGGCTGACGAGCGCCAAAAGCGCGAAACGTGTTCGTGGATGGCTTTTATTGATTTATCAAGAAATTGGGTTGGCCAAATATCAGGGAACAGGCTAAATCAATGTTTAGTTGATTTCTGTTCCACCAGATGGCGCTCTGCTTTCTGTAAAGTACATGTGCTCCTGGTCAGGATATGTCGTTTTTATTTTTGATTTCAACACCTGACCTTTTTTATCTTTTATTTTTTTCTTTCATTTTTTCATATATTTATATATATCTTTATAAAAATCGATTCTGTATACAGTGGATGTTTGCTTTAATTTTTTTTTATTATCAAATATTCGTGAGGCAAACTTCCACTCGGGTAAAACTCGGGTGTAACCGGGTACATCCGCTAGTTTTTTTTAATAAGGATGATATTTGATATAATTTATCCCTTGAATTAAATCTTGAATATTATTCCAAATGATTATGATTTGTATTGAAGTAAAATTAATTATTTCATTTTTTTTTAACTTTGATTATTCTCACTAGAGTTCTATATATTGAGGGTATATTGCTGAATAAAGCTAACTTATGTGATGTCAACAATGGAAAAAACAAATATGGTAACAATGACCAGAATCTCTAGACAGATTACCATGGGCGATCGAGAGGAGCAAAGATGCTAAAGTCTGGCGAGCAGCCATTTAACTATTGAGAACTTGCAGAGGTCTAATGGGCTGGAGACCATTGCCGACAACATCCAGCCTAGGAAGCCGTCCAAGCACTCCCCCAGAATATAATGCTTTAATAAACTAGCCGTAGGAGGGTTTGAAGGGGTCGAACCCCCCATCTCCACATCCACCACCATGCGGATGATGACGCCCAGGCCATCCTGGTGTCAGCCAAGACACGCATCTATAGGTACTTCCTCGGTGTGGAACTGTGGAGTGATCAAGAATACCTTGTCTGGAGGAGAACTCTCTCAAGGTGGGAAGCCTCCCTTACTGAAAAAAATTGTACACATATAATTATATATATTTCCCTACATTTTATTTACCCTTTACTTGCCCCTTTATTATATATTTTCCTTTATTTGATATTAATTTTATTTCTGTAAAAATTGATTAGAAGAATCAATAAAATTGTTTAAATTGTCAAATGTCCACCACCCTGCGGATGCCGGAGACTGTCATCTTCACCGCCGGTGTGGAGTACAATTTCCCCACCATCCCCTATAAATTAAATACACTTGTAGACAAAACATAAGGAAGTGGAAAGTCTTTGATGTCAATTTTTTTTTTTTAGGAGACAGGGGCAAGTTTGTTCATACTTGGTTATCTCACGTGTCTTCAATAAAGATCAAATATCTTTCAGAGTTATTGTCTGAATCTTGATATACAGTCTAAAAGGCACAACATACTCAAGTTTTGTCCATGAGTGTAATTATTTATTCAGACAGGTCTTAAATTTATAATTAGCTGTACAGTAAGGGTCACCAATGAGCGAGCCATCTGATTAACTGCCATGTTCTGGTCGAATATGAGAGAACATTTCCTGGAGAGACCAGATCTATTCTTGTTTTTATAGGAGGTCTCTCATGGGAGGTGTAATGTCAAAAAAGGCCACACAGCGATCATTCCAACGTGATTTCAATGGTCTGACAGTACACCAGGATGTCCTTGTGGAACACTTCTGTCTTGTAGAGGTAGCTTCCTTGAGGGGCCTTCAGGGTAGAGAGGGAGTAAGCCATGTCTTCAACGGAGATCTTCCCCTACCAAACACACCAGATCTTCAATGTCACCCTTGGATCTCTCGTACCCAGGCATAGACGGTTCATAGGTTGGAAAATACAATAAACAACCATATTTACTATACACCTATCCCCCGATTTACACGGTAGATACGTTCCTGAGAAAAACGTGCAAATCGTGGGATAGGTGTACACTGAAATAAAAATAAAATGCATTGACAGGTTAAAATATGCAGTCAGCACATAAGCTCGGGATTCCTCGTGAGATGTGTACACAACGCATGTGTTCAATCACAGTAGCATTTAGTATAGTGCGATAAAAAAAAAAACTTATTTGGAAAACCGTGTAAAAGCGAAAACGTGTAAAACAAGTACCGTGTAAATCGGGGGATAGGTGTATATGTCTTAATCGCGGAATATGTAAATATAGATAACTCTTAAAAACAACTTCTGGATATCTAGCAACCCACTGAAGACGCTGAGAACTATTTCAGAAAATAAAAATATAGCAATAGAACTCTATAATATCTACAGATCAATTGTAAATAGATTCATACACAAAAGAGGTAGTGAGGAAAGTTTTAGAACAGATGTGTAAATAAATCCCTTTTCAAACAAAGGCTCACGTGCACATGGGGAAAGGGAGGGAAAAAAAAACTGTATTGTTTTGTTGTTGTATGGCGAATCCATACAGGGCAATGGGCCCTAATAAAAGCCTTTTTGTTGTTGTTATATGCAAATATAGATGTGGAAAATAAAGGGGGGGAAAAGAGACGATAAAATAGTCAGGTATTGATATGAAAAGAAGGCATATCTTGACTGCTCAAATGAGAATTTTAGCCTGCAGAGCGCCATCTAGCGGAATCAATATCAACCTAACGCTGATTTAGGTTTATTATATAATAATATGTGTGAAATAAAACTAAATAAAAGTTTTAATAATATTTATTCCGATAGATGTCGCTCTTCCATCTAAAATGTTCGTTTGAGCAATCAGTATTTGCCTATTGTATATATATAAATAGGTATATACCGAGTAGGCTTTAGTATCCCGCAGATTGGTTCTCAATTGTCACATGATCTTAACGAGTCAATCAGCAAAGTTGTGGTTAGTACAAAGCGAACATGTTATTTTAGCACAACGACATTGTCTCCCACGTGGTCTAGTGGCTAGGATACCTGGCTTAGTTATATAACCCGTAAAACCATATTCTCTCTCAGTAACATCGAGGTGCTAAATCTCGTAATTTTATTCTTTTGTTAAAGAAAGCTTTCAGTTTTGGTAGATATTTTGCCAGGAGGATATTGATATAAAAAGAGAAAGGCTTCCATGAGAATATGCACTAAATCTACGCGATATCTACCAAGAATGCATCAAGGGGGACTAATATTATGTCAAGAAAGAAGGTTACCTTGGCAATGGGACACTCACAGATGAAGCCCAGAGGCGGGCAGGGATTGGGCGGATGGTTACATATGTCGGGAAAGGTGCAGGTCCCCACGTTGCCGTTGAAGCATCTGTCGACCTTGACGTGGAAGAAGAACAGTTTCCTATGTAGCGTCGTCACCACCTGCACTCATGTTGCGCAATGTTAGGAGCGGCTGCACATGGCGTCTGTTCCTCATGTCAGAGGCGGCCATTTATTTTGGAGCTAAGTCGGCCTGCCACTGAGTAGTGCTCCCAGTCTTAATGACAAAGGCAGACGCATTCTACTTCACCCAGTGTTGAGATAAGGAAGAAGAAGAGAAGATGTTACTCAATCCATGCAGTTAGTAACGCCACGATGCCCCATCCATTAGAGAAGATGCCTCAAGAAGGCCGCAAAGTGGCCAATAATCCCAACGTTAGCAAAGTAACACACACCATAATTATACGATCTGATAGTTTTAAAAGTTTAGTTGAAAAACGTGGAAGAGAAGAAGAAGTATGGAGTGAGGAAGCATACGTGGGATGGGGTCGAAGCAAGAACTTTTCTTCCAGAAGCTATATTACCCTCGACCTGGTGAGAATCTAGTATAACGACCCTAATAAATTATAGTCCATTTCTGGAAGCATAGATGGGTGTTACCAGACCTATAAATATATGTCGCATTTTATATTTTGTACATATACAATGTTGTATACATAGGAATGTTTTGTGTAGAAACAACAAGGCTGATGAATCGCCTTTTGACTTAAACCAAGCCTGAGATAACTTAAAAATGACGTCTAATAAAATGGACACCCGGAAAAGGAAAGGCGTCACCCAGAAAAGTGGCAAAACATCGTTAACGTTGTACAATAAATTAAAGCAGGATGTAAACATATTGGTTATTCCAGTCCTTGTAGGACACAATTGACTTGGACCGAGCTGCCCTGTTGGACAAAATTTACACCAAGCATAGATACACAATGACTTCATCTGCTACAAGCGAATGTACCTGGCTTCACCTGGTACCAGAAGGCCCGGCAGTCAAGAGTCAAATGTAGTTAGGTTGTCATGCTGTCCGATTGAACAGCGATCCCAGGATTACCCCCTAGTCCATCTCACCTTCCCGGGTGCTGTCCCTAAATCGAGCTAACCATGCTCCATGCGTTGATCTTCTTTTGTCTTCACGCTAGTGCGCTTCCACTTCCGACCTATGACTGCAAGTTTGATTAGGAGCCTAGTGCAATGATGCGTCGGCTCCACACATTACAACAGTGGAGTCGACAGGATGATCTGCCGAAGGCAATCCCACAAGACATGGAAATCAAGGAGAGGAATGGCCCCAAATGGTGACCCCTTCACCTCGACAAGAAGGCAATTCTTCCAGGCGACATACCGAAATAAACTATACCAAAGCTACAAACTTCTTACAAGCTCTACATCGAGCCTCTCCACTTCAGCAGGAAGACAAGCTAAGATCAAGTCACTGGACGGACTGAACTTTCATCAACTGTAAGTTCTTAAAAATTTCATATTTCCCCTCAAGCTCACAACTTAATTTGTAAATTTTGTTTCATTTCTAATTTTCCATATTTAATTCTCCTCACACAACTATCATAAGCCTCAATTTTTACTATTATTATTATTTTTTAAAATTCAATATATCTATCTTGATTCCCACATTGCATATTTAATTTCACCTTAAAAAACAAACTATTCGCCCATCTCGTATTTACATTTCACCTATAGTTACATTATCTAAAAAACATAACTAAAAAATCCTTAATCTTATTTACTCTCATCATATTGTAAATTCAAACTTATTTGTATTTTTCTTAAAATATTATAGCAAATAATTTATTATATTTTATATACTGATTATGATTTTTTTATTATTTATATTAACTACTCTGGAAACTTCCCTCATTGCCTATTTTGTATCTTATAAATGTTGGTTTGTTCTTGCCTTAAATAAATGGCCGTGTCATCCTGAAGTTTATCTTTCTACGTGACAATATTATCGTTATCAAAACACCCATTCCACACAATGCAATTATTTTATTTGCAAAAATACTTTATTAAATAAAAACAAACGATAGCAATGCGTCTCTTTATACATAAATTTTTTTTTTTAATATGCTAGCTTTCGGATCTTATCGATCCTTCAACAGGCCAAGCTGTAAATTGAGAGAAAGAATATATATATATAAATGTAAAATATTATTTATATACAACAACGAAGATAGAGAATAAAATATAAAATTTTATGTATAAAGAGACGCATTGCTATCGTTTGTTTTTATTTAATAATTTATAGCAATTCTTTTGTCTATTTAAAAATACTTTATTGTCCATCATTATATGTAAACGCCTCAAATTCTATTCGAATTCATCGTGCTATTTTCTTTCCAATGATCATTTTCGTCACCATAACAACGATCATTCTTTTAAATTCCCAGATCCAAACTTCCAACGTGCTTTACACAAACAACTGAGGCTACACATCGACATTTTACAAAAGAAGGAATCGCCAGACATCATCTTGAAGAAGGAATAAAAGTTTTCGGCGACGTGTTTCTTATATCTGTGCGGTATAATCGGCAAGCTTTCGGACTTTGACCTCCTTCAACAGGCTACTATCTAAGAATTTATTTATTTAATTCCCGACGTTTCCCGCTGTCACTCTCCTCAGGTGAATATTTCAAATCATATTTTCTACTTATGTACATATAGTTTTTATATTTTAAATGTTTCCATTTGGATGAGGAAAGTGAAGGCTAGAACGCGGCTGATTCAATACTAGTTTTTTCAGAGATACGCTAATCTTGACGAAGGAATGTGTTGCAACTGGAAACTGGACATGCGTCGGACCTGTAGGCTTTTGTTGGGTTTTGCGCTGCCTGGAGTACAGGAGCTCCATCTATGCTTTCTTTCTTCCTGTAGTGAATCTGTATAAGACCGGTGGTCTTAATAAAGCTGTGTGTTTATTTTTATTTTTTTTTTATTTGCAAAAAAAGGTAATTTATTTTTAAGCTCTTATTTATTTCTTGATATATGCAGATACGTGACGCTTTACATGTATTTAAGGAAATCATGTATATACGTAGAAAATAGAGGATAAAAAATAACCATTCCACTGAGGAGAAGCGAGTCACTGAAACGTCAGGAATTAAATAAATGGTTGATGTAAACATATCTTTTCCAAACAAACTTCCAACCAACAAATGGTCTTCTAGACAAACGACATTTATCAGACAGAGGTTGTGTTGGAGTCCATGGACTTACCTTGACGTGATCCCTGAACTCCAGGGAAATGTCGACGTTGGCGACCAGCTTGACCGTGGACCCGGCCTTGGCTGGAAGTGGTGAGATACTAAGGTGGACCAGCCGGATGGGCAGCGCGGCAGCCCCGCAGTCCGAGGCCGTGAACTGGGAGACTTGGACCGAGCTGCCCTGATGGACAGCAGTTACAGCAAGCATAGATAGGCTTTAAATTTATAAATTTAATTGCCATCTATCGTTTAAAATTTCCACAAATTAAATCCAGAAAAATTATTTTATAATTATATAATTTGGCTAAAACGGTGAGAGGATTCACTACTGATGAGCCAAGCCCTCTCATTCAATAACTCATATCATTGCAGTAAGGTCTGTAGAGATAATATTTGATGATATTTAAAAGAAACGCATTGCCAGTAAATTTATTTGTGGAAAATTTTAACGATAGATAGACTTTATCTGCTATAAGCGAATGTACTCGGATTCACCTGGTTTTTACCCGAGTGAAAGTTTGTCTAACGATAATTGTTTTAACAATGTTAGCAGTACTAATAAATTAATATATCATCATTGTTCTATCATAAAATATATGTGTTTAAACTAGTTATTGATTTAATTTGAATATCCTACAGATTTATCTATATACCTACTTGTAAAATTTATGATTTTTAAAAAAATTATTAGTTTTAATGGAAAGAGAGTGGCCTTTTTATCACTTCTCTCTTTCTCTGGCTTTGCCCGTGGGTAAATCTATATTTAAAAAAATGTATCACCCCCCCCCCCCCCCCCCAGTAAAAAAATGTATTAGTGGTGATAAAGAATGAACCACAACACCTGTTTTGGCCTTCATCAGTACAGGGTCGACTTCGATTCCATAGCATCCTACAAGAGGAGTTATGAAGTCAGTCAAATTTACCAAAAATGTGTTTTAACTGGTGAAGTGGCAGATTTTCAGGCTAGAATACAATACGTTTAAGGTTGAGGAAGGATGGATTCTTCAGTACCACCTTCAAGTTTTTTTCTGGGAAAATAAACAAAATGCACGCACCATTGTTTTATTTTAATGCATATTTAAAGGGAGAGGTGCCTCTTTTACGACAAATATTATTTTACCGCAACTTTATGTTGTTATATATACAGTTAAACTTGTCTATAGCGCCCCCTCTTGGGACTCACCAAAATATGGTGCTATAGAGAGGGGATGCTATAGACAGGTCACTTTTTAATGTAATTCGCATCGTACTACATATTTAAAATCGGGCGCTTTAGAGAGGGAGGCGCTATTTAGAGGGGGCGCTATAGACAGGTTTAACTCTCTCTCTCTATATAAATTACTTCTATTTGTGTGTGTGTGCTTTTAAACACTCTAAAATATTCTTAACAATATGAGTGGCTTCTCAGTTAAAGCGGCTAATTTTCAGAGACCAAAAATTTGAGAAAATCTAATGTTTTTAACATACATTAATTTTGTGTGTATGTGTTTGATCATTAATTTAATCAGAAAAGTTTATAAAGTACCAGCGAATGTACCCGTCTTCGCCCAGTTTTTACCCGGGTAAAAGTTTGCCTAACGAACATTTGTCAAAACGATTCTAGCAAACATCCAATCCCTACTGAATCTATACTTGTCAAGATAACTTTATGTTTGATACTCTGCTCCACATAGCTGTACCCGTTCACACATTGCTGTGTTTGAACAAAAAGGCAGTTTTCATATCTCAAAAATAATTTATTAGTGATCAAATGTATACAATACATCAATATGTGTGAAAGTTCACAATAAAATTATCCCTACATATATGTCATTGTCAAACATAAATATACATAGTTGATGGTAGAATAAACATGCTTCTTCACTTGTGATATTGAACAATATTGCAAATGAATTTCAATTGACAATGATTTTGTAATTATTAAATACTAGCCGAATGACCCGGGCAACGCCCGTGTTTTACCCGATTGAATGTTTTTATTCAAATACTATTTGTTACAATTATAAATTGGAGCCGTGGATGTCACTCTTGTGAAACGTCCCGCTCCAAACTTTACATGTTCATTAGGTCAGCTGGTATTACCCCTCATTTTCACCGCTAGAGGCGCGAGCGAATTGACTTTTTGTAAATATACATAATTATAAAGATAGAAGCTTCTATAGAAGATAATGATCATAATGATGATGCGCGCGCATCCGTGACAGCGATGAGGAATTGAGGAAAGACGGTCGTGACTATATATGTTGATAATAATAATAATATACTATTATATAATAATAATAATTATTATTATTATCATTAGATAATGATCATAATGATGATGCGCGCGCATCCGTGACAGCGATGAGGAATTGAGGAAAGACGGTCGTGACTATATATGTTGATAATAATAATAATATACTAATGATTATTATTATTATTATCATTAGATAATGATAATGATCATAATGATGATGCGCGCGCATCCGTGACAGCGATGAGGAATTGAGGAAAGACGGTCGTGACTATATATGTTGATCATTATGAAATGAATGATATTTGATGATTGATGGTGAACTTTATCTTAGTAGTGCTAGAACCTCAACTCTGATTTTTAAAAATATTTTTCAAAAATCTTCATATACACTGTCCTTTTTTGTGAGATACTTACCAATTAATAAATGATACGCTTTGTCAAACAATCATTTGTCCTTAAAAATATCGACAATGGGTTGACAAAGACCTGGTATATTGATAAATTATATAAAATAGTGGGGAATTCAATAAATTTATTTAGCAGAAGACATACCTCCAGGTTAGCAGAAGATACGGAGGCTAGGACAGCGGCGTATAAAGACAGCCACAACATCGTGTCTAAATATTGTGATGGGAACTTGTCGCAAATATTTGCTTCTTCCTCTCCCAGCTCTCTTCCCTTTGAGGACACATGCCCTGTGTCTGACATAACGTTTAATATGAATATTTTAGAACTGTTTTTATCAGTTATTTTTCTCATATATATATCATCTATATATAAGTAAGATATCTGTGATGTACAATTTCAACCTAGAAACTGTTAGGAGACTTGCTTTTTTTCAGCAATTTTTCATGTTCTAAAAGGAGGAAGAAATTCAGAATTTTTTTTTCAAACCTCCTTGGAATTACAAGAGAAACTGGCAAAAATCAAAATAAATATTCTGTTTTAATTAATTAACCTGCTCCTCAAATATTATCTCACATTTTCATATATCTATATATATCTCTATATATATAAAAGTCAATTTCTGTCTGTCTGTCTGTTTCGCGATAAACTCAAAAACTACTGAACCAATTGGTACCAAATTTTGCATGTCGCTTTTTATAAACCCGAGGAAAATTTTCGGCTGCATTTTGATTAGTATTTTTGGCTATTTATTTTTTTCATTTGAAGAACTTTTTTTTACGCGGACTAATCCGGAATGGAATGAATACCTAAATATGGCCATTTTTATAAAGCATCGGTGGTTCAGTGGTAGAATGCTCGCCTGCCACGCGGGCGGCCAGGGTTCGATTCCCGGCCGATGCATTTTTTTAAAACAATTTTTAAAACTCATTTATATTATATCTTCTATATATATAAAAATGAATGTTTGTATGTTTGTTTGTTGGTTTGTATGTCCGGTATACAAATTCGCAGTAGTTCACTAATTCAAACCAAAATTTCCATACATAGGTAAAAAAATACGGGGAAGACGATAGGCTATTTAAAAAAATATATAAATCAATTATTAAAACTATATATTATTAGTCAGAAAATGATGATGACGATATTGCTGTATCATGCAAGATTATCAGATACAAAATTATATTGGGAAAAATTCCAAAAAGCAGAGACCACGGGTGAAACCAGCTCATTATTTTGTACGCAGGAACAAAATTCTAACAGAAAAACATTCATTCGAGCAGAAAACAAAAGCCAGATCATCTTTCTATAAAAATATCGCTTCTAAGACACAAAGTTTGGAGCGGGACGTTTCACAAGAGTGACATCCACGCCGCCAATTTATAATTGTAACGAATAGTATTTAAATAAAAACATTTAATCGGATAAAACCCGGGCGTTGCCCGGGTCATTCGGCTAGTTCATTATATAAATTAAATATTTACAAATCTTCAAAATTTCAGTATTTTTTGTTTTAAAATATAAATTCTCTTATCCACATTAAATAATTATGCATTTTTAATCAAATAGGTCATGTGGTTCTATTATTTATAACATGAATCGATTTTTTAAAAAAATGTTCACAATAATTGCATTCTCATCGCGAGTGAGCAAGTTGTTAAATGCTGAAATAGTCAAATTTATATATAAAAACGGTTTTATAACACTTAAATAAAAATGAGGTTGTAGGATGGCTTGTGTCATCATATAGGTTGATAGAAGTACTATAGGAAACACTATATCGTGTGTGATCGTCAATAATTCTTATTTATTCACTCATTAAGTAGATTTAAATATCTATTGGTGTGAAACATATGTATACACTCACTTTATCTGTTCGTAGAACGGGCTAAATGTGTACGTGGTATACAATTGTAATAAGTGATATTATATCTACGAATTATTTTACATATACGGATATATTGTATATTAATAGACATAGTATTTAAAATTATTGTGAAAAAATAGTACAAATGTGATAATGTATAAGGTGCATAAATTATGAAGAAAAAAAAAGAAAGGAGCATCTCCTTATCGTGTAACTTGAAAGTTGCTGATGGCTTGCGCCATCTATCGGAATAAATATAAACTATTCGTTGATTTTTAATTATTCCAGAATTGACCAAATATTTATTTAGATAGATGGCGCAAGCCATCAGTAACTTTCAGTTGCACGATAAGATGACCCTTTCTTTTTTTCATAATTTAAAATTATTGTTCGGTAATAGCTTGCTATACGCGGACATCATATTATCAAATCAATTTACCCTAAGGCTTAATTTAATCAGTATAAATATACATATATATTGTATATACATGTATATTGTCAAGATTCCATTAGATCCTGTGGGGATCTCATGGAATAAAGTCCGCCCTAGACTGACGAGGGCCATTAGCCCGAAACCATGGTCTCTAGGTGGACGCTTCTCAATTTGCCAAAGCTGGTGTTGTGGCTTTGTCACCGACCCGAAGCCGCTAGTTTGCGGCGACGGTCAATAGATGGCGTCAGTTTTGGACGTTTATTTTGACGGGAGAAGCGCCCTATGCTTCTATGGATCAATTTCCTCCCGGCAATTTTTCCATCTATATATATGTGTGTGTGAAAAATAGTATAAAATTGAAATTGTACTGGGATCAGGTAGATAAATTGAGAAAAAAAAGGCATCTCCTGATCGTGCAACTAAAAGTTTCTGATGGCTTTCGCCATCTATCGGAATAAATATTAACTATTCGTTGATTTTTAAATATTCAAGAATTGACCAAATACCCATTCTGGAAAAATTAAAAATCAACGAATAGTAGTGGCGCACCCTAACAGCAACTTTTATTTGCACAATCAGGAGATGCCTTCTTTATTTTAAATATATATATATGTATGATACATTTTGAATGATAGAAAGTAAATTTCCAGTTTAGCTTTGTTCATAGTTTCTCTCTCCCTCTCATTTCCTTAAATTCAATTTTATGTATGCAAATAAAACCAAAATCTCTAAATTCAATTGTACAATATAAATCTTTTAATATGTAAATTTTAAAGCAGTTAACATGTATGTAAATTTTGTTTTTGTATAAAAGATTTGGAAAATAAAGAGAGAGAGATGATTGAGGTGGAGACAGCCACAAACGACTGCTAATTTTTCACACATCTATAGTAGAATTACATCATATATATATTAAAAAGGCGCCTCTCTCTTCCATTCAAAATCCAATAAAATAAATATTTTTTGCTCATCGTAGAACGTAGAGGTGGAGATTATTTAGTTATTTATTATCATCAAATCAGACGCGATATCTCCACAAGGGATGCTTACGTCAAACAACAACACTAAAATCAGAGAACTATTTCACAGAAACAATTGAAACCAAAACAAAGCAACAAAAAACCCTAATGAAATAAATACAAATATATACATAGTTAGCAATTAAGGTTTTATTTTTATACCAAGAGAGAAAATCATAGATATATTTACAGAATTTCCTAAATTTTAAATATAAGTCCTTACTGTTTATAAACATAAAAAGATCCTTGTATTCAATGTCTTCCCGATTTCTGTAGTTCTGGAAGATTGGACATTCAATAAGCAAGTGACTGGAATCCTGCCTTCTCTCTCCACATAAACCCTCTGGATCGTATATAGCTCCAGAAAGTCTCCAGTTTCCATGGTTTGTAACGAATTGCGCATTGTGAAAGTCAGGGAGGAAATATTTTTTTCTCAGGAAAAAAAAATCACATTTTGACACAAGCATTCACAAATTTATTTGATGATATATGGTCGCTCTTGCTCGATATCTTTCAAAAATCTTTTAATTTTTTTCCTTGTCGAGGATAAACTTTACGACAGAAGGAATCGCGGGATATCATTGTTAGAAGAGATCAAAGGTAGACTCGATGAATTTCTTTATTTAAAAGGCTGTGAGCTTTTGGACAATAACGTCCTTCAACAGGCTATTACGCGAATACAAGAAACTATAGAATATTAACATTTTTGTTGAAATGTCGAAAAATTAAAATTTTTCGGACCAAAGTGTCTCTTATTTTTGAGAACTATGAATGCAAAGCTCTAGGCAATCTCTTTCTTCAAGTTGAAAATATTGTAGAGGAATCAACAAGTAATAGAGAGAGAGATTGAAACTATTTTTAATATCATTTAAATAAGATTATACAAGGTAAAATACAAAATGAATTTATATATGAATAAAAAAGATGATATAATGATTAAAATATGAATAAATGAATATAAATATAAAATTTGTAACATATATATTTACTGCCAATGTGTTTATCTTCAATAATATCATCAAATATTATCTCTACAGACCTTACCTTGATGATATTATTGAAAAGAAACACATTGCCAGTAAATTCATTTGTTACAAATTTTATTGATAGATGGCAATATAATTAATATATTTAAATATATATGTTATGAATATTTTGTGTTGTTGTTAGATTAGGCTTGATAAGACAAAGGATCGATAAGATAAAGGGTTGAGGTGCAGTCGTGATAAAAAAAGATAAATATTTACCGTCAAGTAGCTTTTATTTTCAATTACTTGAGGAAAGATTACACATTTGTTAGTTTTCACATTATATAGAATTTATTATTTAATCCTATATTAGTGATTTAAAAGGATTGATTGGTTAACTACGCATATTTACAACAAAATTATACAACGAAACTAAACTACTAAACTAAAAGTCTTTCTAAAAACGATGATAATAAAAATAAAAATTATCAATGAATAAAATGAAATATATATTTTTAAAATATAGAAATATTTAGAGTTTTTAGATTATATAATATTTTTAGATTATATAATATTTCCCCCCTGTGAAAAGATTCTAAAAAAATAAAATTTTAAAATAAAATTGGTAATTAAAATAATTAATTAAACGAAATCAATAAATCTTTAGAAATAATTAAAATGAAACAATAAAAATCAATACGCACATTTTTTCAAAATAAACAAAAGAAAGTTTGTTTACAAAAATTTATATAATTATGAAATTATAATAAAAGTATATATAAGAAATATTAATGAGCGAAATATATCAAAAATGTATATGAAGCAAAAAAGGTATTTAAATTTGAGTAATTGTTACATTATGCTAGGTACACTTCAAAATATCAAAAGCGTAGAAAATGTTATTTTTACATGGTTGAGTAATGAAAACGCTAATAGATGTATGGAGTGACATTAAGTTATTTGTGAAGGCTTAAGAATTGGTGCTTTTATTTGTTCTTCATTGTCCATGTCCAAAATATGGCCTTCCTGTAAAAAACATGGTTTATCATCAATATCTATTAACTTTGTGTTTGAATTTTGGTTTACTATAAAGTCATTTTCTATGTTAGTGCTATAGTGAAGTAAAAAATCTGTTTCTGGATAAAATAATTTAAGCTTATTTGAGTGTATAATTTCTGTTTGTTTTCTTTGGGGTATATTAGGCTTATCTATTTCATATGTGACTGGAGAAAGTTGTTTTAAAATTGTAAATGGGCCTATATATCTTTGTGTTAATTTACCAGTGTTTGGATAAATAAAGGTTTTTACTAATACCTGATCTCCTTCTTTAAAAATGGGTTCTGGGTGTTTAATATCATAAAGTTGTTTGCTGTGTTCATGGGATTTTATGGTTCTTTCAATGGCTAATTTTCTTGCTTTTTCAATTGGTGTATGTGTTACTGTGTCATGTTCTATATACTGTGGTTGTATTCCATAGTATAAGAATTTAGGTGTAAAGCCTGTTGTGGTATGTACTGTTTCATTATAGCTTTCAGTAATTTTAGGAATATATTTTGTCCAAGGAATCTTTAAATTAGCATTATATTCACATCTTAACCTATTAATGATAGTGGAATTTAGTCTTTCTACTTTTGCATTTGTTTCTGGGTGATGGGAACTGGTGAGTAGATGCTTAACATTATTTCTATCTAAAAAGTGTTTAAATTTTCTGCTAAGAAAAGCTGCATTTCTGTCAGTTATTATTATTTCAGGTTTATTAATTTGGAATAAATTTCTCAAACAAGTTATATAAGAATCAGTTGATACAGATTTTGTTGGAAAAGCCCAAAGGAATCTACTATGGTGATCTACTATCATATGGATACTGTGTCTTGTTGTCCCATAATTATGTAACCCGCCCAATGTATCTAGAGAAAAAATGTGATTTGGGTGTGTAGCTATTGGCATCTGTTGTAGTGGTCCATAAACAATTCTGTTATCCCTAGACTTGTTAAACTGGCAAGTTTCACAATGTTTGGTGTAATTAGCAATATCCCTAGACATATGTGCCCAATAATAGTGTGGAGAAATTATTTTAGTCATTTGAGTTGTTCCAATATGTCCATGCTTTATATGTACTTTGCTTAATAATTTCTGTCTTAGTGTCTGTGGTACATAAGCTCTTTTAAAACCCTTTCTATTTATAATGTAGAGGCCATTTTGAATTTTAATTTTAGCACTACTAATTTGTTCTGTGGATTGGTGTTCTTTTAACTCATTATATGTTAGGTAAAATGAGACAGGTGCTCTTGATAGCATGTCTGCTTCTATATTATTTAATCCTTTAATATGTTTTATGTCAAAGCTATATTGAGATAAGATTAAGGACCATCTAAATAATCTACCTTGTGGGTTTTTTACATTTTTGATCCATTTTAAAGGTAAGTGATCTGTGTGCAAGGTAAAATGTATGTTGTGTAGGTATGTATGAAACCTTTGTACTGAATTAATGATAGCTAATGTTTCAATTTCTGAGGCAGTATAATTCTGTTCATATGGATGAAGTTTTCTTGAAAAATAACCTATGGGGTGTAAAATGCCTTGTTCATCTGGTTGTTTAAGAACTCCTGCTACTCCTAGACTTGACGCGTCTGTGAATAAATGACATGGTTTTGATGGGTCATAAATATATAGTACAGGTTGTGATATGAGTGAATTTTTAAGTGTTTGGAAGGCTTGTTCATGTTTCTCACTCCATAGCCAAGGAGCATTTTTTAACAAAAGTTCATTCAAAGGTGCCCTAATTTGCGCATAATGGGGAATAAATTTATTATAAATATTTATGGTGCCTAAAAATCTCTGTAAGGTTTTAATATTATATGGTCTATTTAATTTTAAAATTGCTTCAATATTTGTGTTATTTGGTGTATATTTTCCTGAGTTAATAGTGTATCCTAAGAATTGTATTTCTTTTTGTAAAAATTTGCATTTATTGAGATTCAGCTTTATATCCTCTTGTTCGAATATACCTAATATGTCATCTAAATGCTTAATGTGTTCTTCATAAGTTTTAGAGTGTATAATAATATCATCAAAATAATTTAAGGCATAGTGTATATTATGCTTAGTGAAAACTGACTTCATAATCCTTTCAAATTGTGAAGGTGCATTTTTTAGACCATATGGAAGTCTGTTCCATTCATAACATCCTAATTGTGTTACAAAGGAGGTTTTATGTCTATCTTTTTCATCTATAGGTATATGCCAGTATGCATTTTTGACATCTAGAATAGTGTATATATTTGACTGTGATAACCTATCTATAATTTGTTCTATAAGTGGAATTGGTGTATGTTCTGGAACTGTTTTTTGATTAAGTTTCCTATAATCTATACAGAGTCTTGTGGGGTGATTTGGGGCATCAGATTTTTTATTCACTAATAATGCAGGAGAACTATAGGGGCTAGATGAGGGTCTAATAATATCATATTTTAATAATTCAGTTATTTGTTTTTGTATTTCAGCATTATTGTAAAAAGATGTCCTATATGGCTTTTGTGCTATGGGAATATTATCTAAAAGAGATATGCAAATTGGGTTAGTCTTTATGTGTCCTATATCAAAATTGTGCTTAGAGAAAACATTCTTATATTTATGCAATATATCTGAAATTGTTTGATTTGAGAAATTTGGATTAATATCTACTTTACTAAAGTCTAAATATGAATTATAATTTATTATAGAGTCCGGTTGTCGCATACTGTGAAATGGGTTAGAATCAGTAATGGGATTTGAATTAGGATCTATTAGTTTAACATTTGTAGTTGGTATATCAAAAGAATTGAAATTACACAATGGGTTAATATTTAAAAGAGATGAATTTTTAACATAGTATGGGTCTGGAATACATAGGGTAGTGGCATATGACTTCTGATTATCAGATTTTGGATTAAAAGAATACAAGAATTTATAATTTTGGAAAAGAAGGTTTTTTGAGAAATCTATTTGTAACTTAAATAAATAAAATGTTGGTAAACCTAAAATAAGATATTCTATTGAACTATTGCAAACAAAGAATTCTTGATATTTAGTGATTTTTCCTAAAGTAAGCCTAACTAATATTTTGTATAATGGGTAACTAAATCCTTCTACCTGACCTATTCTTTCTTTTGGGGAATTATCTAAAATTTTATAATAAATATGGTTTAAGTATTTTAAAGGTATAATGGAAATAGATGATGCAGTGTCAAGTACACAAGGTAAGGATATTTGGTTTATAAATACAGAAAAAAGTAATAATGTTCTACCTGGATTGATGCGCTTCGGATGATTATTGTTCTTAAGTGGGCAGTCTCTATGGAAATGGATCTGGTTGGGTAGCTGGTGAGATGCACATATCTTGCAGGGGTATGGAGGTAGGTTTATGGATTTGTAGGGTTCTTGTTGGTGGTGAGTTGCTGCTGCTGTCCTGGGAAAAGGCTGGTACTGATGAGCTAGGGAGGAGTTGGAGTTAATTTTTTTTACTGGAGTGCTTGTACTGGTAGAGGGTTGTTGGGGTTCTTCTTCTTTATTTGTTGATAATTTTAATTGGGTTGTGATTTTATACCATTCTGAAGGTTCTTGTACTCTTGCAGCTATTAGATATTTTTTTAGGTGATCTGGCATTCCATCTGTAAGTGCTTCTAATAAAAGTGTTTTTTCAAGATTAAGTTTATTGGCTAAGGCAGATTTTTCTTTAAAATATTGTTCAAGATCATTATTATCATTATATTTTAAATTTAGAAACCTACTAAATAAATTTGAATCATTTATTGTAAAATATGATGTTAATTTTTGTTCTATTTCCCCCCAATTATATATATCTTGTAGTTCTTCTATGTAATAACTGAATGCTTCTCCCTCGAGATAATTTGATATATTATTTTGTTTAAAATCTTCATCAAGATATTTCTGTAAACATTTTTTGTTAAAGAATTTGAGCCAAGATATTATGTCTAAATTTTGACCATTAAATTTCGGTATTTCTATAGTACTTGGATTAGGCGTCATGGCGTGTTCTACATTCCTTTGTTTGCGAGACATTTTGTAAAAATAGTTTTATGAAATTTGAATAATTAATAGAGCAATTAGGTTGAAAATTCAGGTAATCCTGTCGACTTATTGTTATGAATATTTTGTGTTGTTGTTAGATTAGGCTTGATAAGACAAAGGATCGATAAGATAAAGGGTTGAGGTGCAGTCGTGATAAAAAAAGATAAATATTTACCGTCAAGTAGCTTTTATTTTCAATTACTTGAGGGAAGATTACACATTTGTTAGTTTTCACATTATATAGAATTTATTATTTAATCCTATATTAGTGATTTAAAAGGATTGATTGGTTAACTACGCATATTTACAACAAAATTATACAACGAAACTAAACTACTAAACTAAAAGTCTTTCTAAAAACGATGATAATAAAAATAAAAATTATCAATGAATAAAATGAAATATATATTTTTAAAATATAGAAATATTTAGAGTTTTTAGATTATATAATATTTTTAGATTATATAATATATATATATCTACTTATATAATTGCCTTATTCTGTCTGTGTGAAGTTTACTGTGGGAAGTTCACGGATAGATTTTGGTCAGAATGGATAAAATAAAAAAAGTGTCAAGGGATGGGAATCGAACCCACGACCTTCCGCTTACCGGGCAGATGCCATGACCACTAGGCTACCCTGGACATATTTTTCCGTTCATAAAGTTAATATATGATGCCAATATATATAATAATTGTATAAACGAATTCAAGACAAAATCACCGCGAATGTTTCTTTTTTTTTAAGGCAATTTCTTTTTAAGGCAATTATCGTTTTGCACAATTACTTAATCTTTTAAAATAAATAACAATACTTAAATGAAAATATGTTTCTTTAAATAAAATAAAATAAACTTTTAAATCGGTAACCTTTATGAGAACCTTTAAATATATATAAGTACCTTTAATCGATAATCTTTATGAGAATAAAATATGTAATTCATTATATAAATAGAAATTTAATCCACGGCGCCAATTTATAATTGTAACGAATAGTATTTTAATTAAAACAATTTAAAATCACACAGTTTGGAAGGGACGTTTCACAAGAGTGACATCCATGGCGCCAATTTATAATTGTAACGAATAGTATTTGAATTAAAACGTTTTAAAAATATATACGCACTCGGGTAAAACCCGGGCGCTGCCCGGGCCATTCGTCTAGTATATAATAATTGATAAATATATACATATCAGGAAACAGGTTAAATCAAAGTTTAGTTGATTTCTGTTTTACTAGATGGCGTTCTGTCATTTATGTGATCTTGATCAGTATATGCCTTTTCTATTTAAATATATAGGTATATAGAGTAACAAAATCTGAAAAAGAGAAGATTTTGTGAGTTGCGTTTGAAATCACTCAATGATATCAATGATTATTATAAAAAAAGTCACGAATCAATCGTCACTTTCTCACGTCCTGAGTGTGTTTTGGGCGATAATGAAAGTCTTGAGTATTTCCAAAATCAAATATATTACTAGGAAATACCTGTTGATCGATCTTGATTGTATAAGAGGACGTCACTTTAGAATGTTCACTCATCAACGATTCAATGCCAAGCAAATATCTGAATTCTTTCAAGAACCTCGTTCCTGAATGCATTGATCTCTTCAAATTAAATAATAAATGTTGATCATCAGCTTTTCTTTCTTCTCCATTTCCATGGTAAAATGGCATATAAAATGTAGTAGTAGTAACATAACCCAAGCTCCTAGAGCGTAGATGTAAAATGTTTCAAACATGTTGTCTTTAGCTTATAAGTAATAAATAAAAAGTTATCATTGTTGGAAATAGGAGTTTCTAGAATCTCTTAAGAAATCTTAGATAACTTTAAAATCTTCGACGAGTGTAATATTTGTTTTTGACTCGCGCTTTAGATGTTGTACTAAATTCGAAGAATCACGTGAGAACGCCCTTGCAAACCTCGGAACAATTTTTAACGCCTTGACAAATGCTTTATTTTTATTTACTTCTCCTGACGAAGACAAAATATTTTTGTCGAAACGTTGGGAAAATAAAAAAAAACTCCAACTGGCCGAGGTGTCTATTTTTTAAATATAAATATGAATGCCGGCCAGGCAGCCTCTATCTTTACGATAACTTTAAAAATGTTCTCTACATCACACTACACACGCATTCATTTTGGAGTTGATAATGAGAAAACCAAGTAAAATCTAACTGTATTTATTCTAAACATTCACCATCTTACTTTTATTTTAATAATATTAATTTCGGCGATACCTAAAATAAGAAGGAACGATACAGAGCATGGCTCCTGCTCAAGAATAACACGCAAAATCGTGAAGCCTTCTGTTTACTGATTTACTTCTACGAGTTCTTGTTCTAATATAACTTTATTGGGTACCGCTCAAAAAGATCAATCTAGCTTTTGTTATTTACAATGGAAAATATGAAAAGGTTCTTCATTTAAAAAAGTGTACAATGTGGGATTCGATCCCGGTTCATGGCTGTCGGAAACCGACGGTTTTTAGCGCCGGCCACCGAGGATTTTACTACCCTTCAATGAGTTTCCAAAATCACTTTATTAGGTAACTCTAAAAAAGAGCAACCTAGTTTATGATATTTGCAACAATAATATATGAAGGTTATTCACATATTAAACAAAATGTTAACGCGGGATTCGATCCCGGTTCATGGCTGTCGGAAACAGACGGTTTATACTGCCGGCCACTGACTTACTTATCCTCCTATGATTAAAACTTGTTCCAAAATCACTTTATTAGGTACCGCTCAAAAAGAACAACCTAGTTTATGATAATTGCAACAATGAATAATATGTGAAGGTTATTCACATATTAAACAAAATTTTAACGCGGGATTCAATCCCGGTTCATGGCTGTCGGAAACAGACGGTTTATACTGCCGGCCACTGACTTACTTATCCTCCTATGATTAAAACTTGTTCCAAAATCACTTTATTAGGTACCGCTCAAAAAGAACAACCTAGTTTATGATAATTGCAACAATGAATAATATGTGAAGGTTATTCACATATTAAACAAAATTTTAACACGGGATTCAATCCCGGTTCATGACTGTCGGGAATCGAGGGTGTTACCCACTCATCCACCGACTTTTAAAAATATTTTTTTAATGATTAAAATAGCTCGTGTATATATGTATGAAGAATAGTACAAAAGTAAAATTGTATTTTAAACAGATGGATAAATTAAAAGAAAAAAGGTATCTACTGATGGAATAAATATCAACTAATCGCTGATTTTTTATTATTCTTGATTTAGCTAAATACCTTTTATTGATTAATCAAGACAAGGTATATGGTTAATTCGTGGTCCATTTGGAAGAAGAAAGCGAAGATTAGAACGCGGCTGATTCCACACTAGCCTGTTCAGTGATGCGCTAACCTTGACGTATGCACGAAGGAACGTGTGCCCACTGGACATGCTTCGGACTTGGAGGTTGTTGTTGGGTGCTGCGCTGCCTGGAGTACAGGAGCTCCATCTATGCTTCCTTTCTTCCTGTGGTGAATCTGTATAAGACCGGTGGTCTTAATAAAGCTTTGTGTGTGTATGACTAATTCTGGATTAATTAAAAATCAATGATTAGTTGATATTTATTGCAGAAACTTTCATTTGCACGATAAAGAGATGACTTTTTTTCTCTTCATACATGTATGTAAATATTGTGGTCAATCTTTGACCCGACATGTCCATTAGTGTCTCCTCTATATGCAAATATAAGTGTTATTCGAAGTATACTATGCACATAAGTTGCGTGTATTGCTTGCGTGGGTTATGTGCATGGTTGCGCGCTCTTTATAATTGAAATACACGCGTGACGACAGAACTGCGGGCAACGGAGCATGCGCCGGCTTAATAGATTTCCAGTCGCTGGGCAGGACGGTTGTGCCATGTGATGGGCTGCACCACTTCCAACTTCCAGGTCTACTCCAAGAAGAGCGTGCGTCATGCTTCCCTGACACCGGCTGAACGACGTGAGTTGTCTCTTTAGTCTCTAATCCCCGTTAATACTGGTTTCGGGTTGGTTGGCTTGTAATAATATCCTCTACGAGAGAGGTTTGGCACTGAAGATACCTCAGCATGCGGACTGCACTGTAGATAGTTTAAAGAAAGTTTAAAACAAGCTATTCCAAGTTATTTTTAATTTGCTATTTCTTTTAATTTTAACATTTTTATGCTTGCAGGGGAAATTTCGTGAAACTTTAAAGTGCTAAAACAAAATGATTTAGCAATTTGAAGAAATTTGAATTGTTTAAGAAAAAAAGGCATCTCTTGATCATACAACTAAAAGTTACTGATTGCTTTCACCATCTATCGAAATATAAATATCAACTAATCATTGATTCTTTCCATTATTCCAGAATTGGCCGAATGCCCCATCTTGATTGAGGGCCAACAGCCCGAAACGCGTACGTGGTTAGCTTTATTAACCAAGATTGGATAATTAGCCAATTCTGGGATAAATTAAAATCAGCGATTAGTTGATATTTATTTCGACAGATTTATTCCATCAGCAAATTTTAGTTTCTCGATCAGGAGATACCTTTATCCACCTGATCCCAGTACAATATTTCACTTTTGTATTATTTTCCCCTTTGAATTGTTTGTTTTTAATAAGGTTTCATGAGAAGAGTCGGTGGACGAGTAGTTAAAAACTTCGATTCCCGACAGCCATGAACCGGGATTGAATCCCATATTGTACACTTTTTTTCTGTGAAGAACCTGTTCATATTTTTCATTGTAAATAACATAAGCTAGGTTTTTGAGCGGTACCTAGTAAAGTTATTTTGGAACAGGAATAAGTTTCATACGATAAGGAATCATTACTGAATGAGTTTAAATAATGCAAACATTTTACAAACAAATGTTGCAGCAATTATATCGCTAGGTACCTAGATGACATTTGAAGAAACTCTGGCCATGAAGTAATATCACTTTGCCACAAATATAAACTTTTATTTAATATATGCACTCATCTATATATTAAACCTAAGGCTATTTATTACGTGCTAGCTGTATACACTCATGGACAATACTTGAGGAAGTTGTACCTTTTAGCATGTATATCGGGATTCAGACAATAACTCTGAAAGATATTTGATACACAGTGATTTTATTGAATACACACGAGATATCCAAGTGTGAAAAAAATTGCCTCTGTCCCTTAAAAAAAAAAAAAACATTTGACCGGTTACATCAAAGACTTTCCACTTCCTTAAGTTTTGTCCATGAGTGTATATGTAATTAACTTATGTCCATATAGTTTGCTTTAATACCATAACCAAGATTGCACATTCGGTATATGCATAATTGAATATATTTTTAAGAGTCATAAATATATATTTGAAACAATTTCGCGGAAAGAAATTGATTTAAAAAAACGAAGGGGCAAATCTATCAAAACATAGCTATAAATCTATGAACCGTCACCATATTGTAGGCCAGAGAGTCAACTTATCTACCTTACAAGCTAAACACCTCTTTATTTGAGGATGAGGATTTGATGAATTCCCCACATGTGGATGTCATGGAATTAAAGTTTGTCCTCTACTGATGAAGGCCTTTGTACGAAACCATTGTCTCCAGGTTGGAGATCTGAATTTGATAAATTTGGTATTGTGGCTTTGTCATCGACAAGAGTTTCCTAGATTTCGGGGACGATCAATAGATGTCGCTTAGATTTAGCGTCTATTTTGACGGGAGAGATTTGCAATGTTAAAAATTGATATCAGTATTTATTTATAATACTTTATAGTAATAATTTATTTCAAAAAGAATCATGAAAAATAATTTAAACTTCTTATACCAGATGGCGAGTATCAGATAATGATATTCCATGTCCATACTCTCACACACAGAACTGTCTTTTATCTTATTTTTACAGATTAATATCCAAAAAAATGTTCACAATTAAAATTTTAGATGAATAGATCAAAAGTAACAGGACTAAATAACTAAGCTCGATGTGTGAATATAAAATTTAGATATTAATATAAACTCATGGACAAAACATAAGGATAGGAAAGGATAAGAAAAAAGAGCCGATGGATGAGTGGGTAACACCCTCGATTCCCGACAGCCATCAATCGGGATTGAATCCCGCGTTAAAATTTTGTTTAATATATGAATAACCTTCACATATTATTCATTGTTGCAATTATCATAAACTAGATTGCTCTTGTTGAGTGGTACCTAATAAAGTGATTTTGGAACAAGAACAAAACTTAAGGAAGTTTTATATTTTGATGCCGCCAGTCATCTATTATTATTATTTTTTTTTAAGGAGACAGAGTCAATACTGTTCACACTTAGTTATCTCGTGTGTTTTCAATAAAGTTCACTATGTATCAAATATCTTTCAGAGTCATTGTCTGAATCCGGATATATATGATAAAAGGTACAACTTACTTAAATTTTGTCCATTAGTATATTTCATGAATATATTCAATTGAAATTTTTTTTAAAGATTTCATTAAAATTTTAAGACAAGTTAGCAATAAATATCCTTTTGTTATTAAAATAAGCAGGCTTTCGAGAGAAAAGTCGCTCTTATTCTGACACTTATCAAAGATACTTTTTTATTAAAAGTTTTTATGTTTCATGCACATAGTTCACGCAAATCGTTTTGTTCTCGCTGTACATTGCGTATCTCAGGTTACTCTGTCATGCTGATTATGGAGAGTAGAGGGAATGACGTAACGACTTCATATGGGGTTGACAGACAAAACATTGACTACAATCTTAGGGAAGAAAGTAGAGAGCTATAAGACACATAAAACCCTTAATAGTACGAATTTTACTTTTTCAAATAAAACTAACTTTTTACTGTCCTTGCTGCTATGAAAAATATTGCCAGGGCTTGACTCATCAGTGTAGAACCCTCTCAGCAGTTTGGTCAATTCATTCCACCAGAGACAGCTTTAAGAGCTTTAATACTGTAGTGGACAAAAGAGATGTTACACAATATTACACTCTTGTACAAAACTTAAGGAAGTGGAAAATCTTTTATATCTCCGGTCGTCTATTTTTTTTAAGGAGACAGAGGCAATTTTGTCCACACTTCATTATATCGTGTCTTCAATAAAAGTCACTGTGTATCAAATATCTTTCAGAGTTATTGTCTGAATCCAGATATACATTCTGGAAGGTACAACTTCCTTAAGTGTATCTTCCGTTCACACACACCAAAGAAGGGATTTATTTACTCTCATTATACATAATACAGCTTATAATTCCAAAGCTCAAATGACCCGCGATGAGGGTTAACCCATCACAGTTTTCAACAGTCAAAAGCCATTTTTCCAAAAGTTTTATCTGGTTAGATAAAGACATTTCTGGTAAAGCGGTGACATCGATTAGAACAGAGCCGTTTTACTAGCCTTCCATCAACGCACATATACGCTAGGTTGTTGAGTGATGTACCTAATAAAGTTATCTTGGAACTTGGATACATAACACAGCGGTAGTGAAAACTATAAATAAACATGCGTCGATCGATGAGGCTTAAGACAAACTAAATTAAACCAGAAATAGCCGCTGAGGCCCAATAATGGTTCCACACGCACACAGTAAGCTTCATCAGGAAAAGGTCTTCGACCAGATGGGCCTCCAGTTCATCATACTTCCGGGGAGCATTGATCCAAAAAAAAAAGAGAAGAGAACGGAATTATCTTTAGAATTTAATTTCGTTCGTTTCCTAAAAAAAGAATATCGTAACCATTCTTCTAGCGATGTTACAAGATGGGTTGTTCGAATATTATATCTATAAGATATACTCATGTAGTAGGTATAAAGGTAAAGATCTTAAGCTTAAACGAATTTCATAATAAAATTATTTAATCCTTTAACCATTTTTGATGCATTCGGAGATTCATAGAAACATGAGTGAAATTCAAGGAATCATTTACACAGAGCTAGAAGTTTGCACTACGCTGACTAACAGCCCGAAACGTGTATGTGGTTAGCTTTTCTCAATTGATGGGTTGAAATGAAAAAGAAAATAGACTGTCTAAATATTATGAAGAAAGTCTAAATCAGCCATAAGTTTATTTTTGTTCCACTAGATGGCACTCTGCCATCTAAAATTCTCATGTGAGCGTCAGGATATGTTTTTTTTTAAATAGTCAAGTGTTATTGTGTCATTTACATGGTTACATAATTTCATATACGACAAGTACAATTCTATTTCTTCTAGTATGTAGCATACATTATAAACTACTGGAACACAATTTAAGCTTATCTTTGATTATAAATAATATGTATCGTCGCACACACCACCTAGAAAAATTTGAGAATACTGACGCTAGGATGACAAAGAGACCTTTTGTATTTCAGCAAAAAACTTAATAGATAATTTTCATAAATGAGATTCAACAAAGGAGAATTGATAATATGTTAGAACAGCGGTGTGAATTAATTATTCAGTAAATAGGTATTTTATGGGAGCTGTGGCCTTAATCTGGCAAGTATTGAAACCCCCATTATATATCCGAAGTGTTTTTGACAGGAATTCTATCGGAATATTGATAGTTTATCTCATTTGTATTTATTTTTGTGAACTGGCGTCGTGAAAGGTGGCTTCCTGACGTCAATTTGGACAGTCATCCTTTCGAGTTCTAGACAGTCCATTATTCATCTTGTCATTTTCTTGATATCTAGGAATTATATTATCTATTTTTGTAATCTTCTTGGGGCCTAGGTAGTCCATTATTTCCATCGTTGTCATCTTTAAGGGAAATCCTTAGCTTAGTCCTGGTGGTGGAATCCTGGAATCATTCGAAGCAAGTTTTGAAGTCCACAGAACCAATGGCCTTAAGGACTGACTACTCAGATTTACTCGGTTTGTACTCCCTTTTACAGAAATCCTTCTGAAAGGCAATTTTTGCAGAATCCAGGAAGGTTTTTTTTTTCCGGCGTTATCCAGTCTGGTAAGTTCGGGTATGTGAATTAAATGTTCAGCTTTCACAAGTTTTGTGATGTTAGCAGGAGCCCTTGTAGGTCTTTTAGTTCATGATAGTCTTCTGCTCCTAAGATGTCCTACCTATTATGCTCGGCATATTCATCAAAATGTCACGCAGAAAAAAATGAACCAAAGCGAAGGTCAAGATGACATGCCTTTTCATTTCAACACACTGAACAAACAAAATTTTATTTACACGAAAAAACAAACCAACAGATAGACCATTTTGAATCAAAACGACTTTCAATTTTCTTTATTAACTGATTTAAATCTCCTGGATATTAATTAAATAATACAACAGGTTTCTGGAGATGAGTTTATTTTGATTTTTATTATCGCAATCTCACGCACACAAGCTTTCGGGCATCTCTGCCTTTCTACTTTTATTCGGTTTCATGTACTCTGGTAGAAGAGCAGAGATTCCCGAAAGCTCGATATTGTGTTAATAAAAATGAAAGGAATCTCATCTCCAGAAACTTTTGTATTATTTAATTGTCTTGATTGGGATGAAAAAATGTTGGGCCTGGCTAAAAATGGTACAAAATGTTATATTTGTAATATACATACGTCTTAATCCAATATATCTAATTTAGAAAGAATTTATGAGACTATGGTCGAATCCAAACATTTAATTTTCAGAAAAGATATTTTGTTAAAATATTGTGACATATTGATACAAGAAAATAAGACCTAATCCAAATAATTTAATAGTGATGGTAACAACGCTGTTGCCGAAACGTCACCCACTATTAAATTATTTGGATTAGGTCTTATTTTCTTGTAGCTATATTTGTGACGTTTTATTAATATCGAGATCACTCTAAATCGCGGGGGTGGCGTATTCTGAACAATCCAACTGTTTATAAAAAATGAAATTTTTAAATAGTTGATTATCTATAACGAGGGTTTGTTATATAATTTACTAATTAATAATTTATTATTTTTTAAAAATATATATTTCCCAAGGTCAATCTAGCTTTTAAAATCAATTGTATATATTACGTATCTATGGATACCTTTTTAACTTTAATTTCAAACTATGGGAAATATTTTCCTTGTAAATCTCAAGAAGTCATTCTCAGAATCCTGTCGAAAACTTCCATTCGAACAATCTCTACGTTGATGAGCATCTGGGACTTGGCAAGATGGCCTAAGAAATCCTTAGAAATAAGATGCCAAGAACGATTCATCGTCATTGGTAACTTATAATTTATTTAGGATTATTGGGTATGTTTACATGGAATGTTTAAAATTATTATTATTATTTTTTTAATTTACAATGAGCAACCTTTTATTTGAAATTAAAGCTTCTAAGCGGAAATCGCTCTTTTTCACAGGCATTTATCAGAGAAACATCGAATAAAATTTGAGTAAAACTGAAAATTTTCTCACAAAATTTTGTCGTCGTTGTCTTACAGGTGGTAGCTTGTCTATAGGTCCTTGAGAGATGAGTGCGTCCAGTTCTTTAAGTTATTAATTCGTTTTTTTGTCTTCTTTTTTCCTCGTTGTCCTGAGGTTAAAGCCTCCAAAGACTGGTAGGAGAGGGGGGAGGTTGGTTTTAAGTTAGAATCTCTTTAAGAAGTTGTAGCATTAAGGTCATGCGCATGGTAAAAAGAAAATAATGCCAATCCCAATGCTCAGATAAAAAATTCGACTTATTTATTATAGAGAGAGATATAGACAATTTGACAATTAAAACAATTTTATTGACATCTTGTCAATACATTCAAAGTGCACAGTCTTCACTATTTAAAAAATATAATATGCATTATATACACTATGTATGATGAATATGGCGCCTCTGCCAGCGCTGCCGAGTTTGGTGGAGAATCGCCAGTGGGTTTCCAGCGACACCACGCATTTATTCCACGCGTACTTCGCCGCTGAGGTGATGGTGATGTCGAGAGAGATATAGAGAAATTGGCAATTAAAAATTATTTATTAATACCTTGTCAATATATTGTTAAAGTGAACAATCTGCACTAATCAATGAATGATGAAAGTAATTGACAACGATTATATTTAAAATAATTAGATATTTGCTATATACACAATGAATATGTATGTACATGGCGTCAGGTGCAGTTTGATGGGAAATAGAGAAATTATTCCTGTAATCCCCATTATTTATTACCGCTTTATCCCTTTTATATTCACATACCTTTTGATTTGAAATAAACGATCTTCCCCTGACTTATAATTCAATAAATCATCCAGGGATAAAATTCTTCTATAATTTGATTTCTCAAGCTTTCGGGCTAACATGACCTTCATCAGGAGCAACTAGGATATATAACTTCTATAAAGCTAACTCTAATAGATAGCCAGAAGTTATACTCCCAGTTGCTCCTGTTGAAGGGTATGTTTGCCCGGAAGTTAGAATTATAGAAAAACTCAGCCCTGGATGCTTTATAGATTCTATCAAATTTACATACCTATTTCCATAAATTTCATGAAAGAGAGAAGTGATGCAGTCTGCATAGCTCATGACCGCTATAAGATTCAAATTCTGTAGGTTGTGTGAAGAGAGAAAGAGGGGTATGTCCTTATAAGAAAGGTGCCATCTAGCATCTTCATTATATTTAATTATTCCATTAACAGACAACGGATATCATAATAAAACATTTGATCCATATTTTATAAAATTTTAAAATAATTTTAATAGTTTACATTAGTCGTATGACCTTGAATAAAATAATGGTGTATGTCAATCCTATTTGTTCTGTCACTATGTTCCAGTATGAAGAACAATTCGTGTTATTAAATAATCATAAAAAAACTCTATACTAGGCATCAATTCAACTTCATAATGATTGCTAGAGCTGCACAAGTATGTGTGACTGAAGTTATGGCACACGGGGAGAAATTTCAATGTCAAAGGCGACCTTCCGGATATCAATTACGCACGACAAACGACGTATTTAAGAAAAAATCGAGGTTCCACCCTCGTAATATTCTCATTTAATTTCTGGTCCCGTGCAAGAAATCAATTTCAGGGTGGCTCACGCAGGATTCTTGTTGTTGCTTAGCACTCGCGCGCCTAGTTTGGATCTGTGATATGCCGAACATTTAGCTGGACTATTGACTGACTGCCCAGCAGCTATTGATCGTACCATTGGCAGAAAATCATTTACATGTCGGATGGCGACTGAATAATGTACCGGGCACGCAAGAGTACTTCTTCGTGACCTTGATAACTGCGAGCAAAACTTTGTTGACACCCACGTCCATATACTCTTGGGATCATAATAAGATATCTGAAGATAGAATCTTCAATTCCAAGCGATGTAGTACTCCTGTGGTATATACATAAAATATTTCGTAAATATTCCACGTGACAATAAAATGCTGTGCATCATCCTGAAATTTGTATTTTCTAATTTTCTAGGTGTCAAGGCAAACTTCAAGACCACACGGCAACTTATTTAGGGCGCAAGAACAAATTAAATTTTATAAAACATGGAACATTATCCCGTTCTCTGAATGGGTTTAGAACGTCAGCCAGTTCTAACACTTTTACCCTCAGATAACTAATAAAGTATAGAACTTTAGCACATTACACATGCGAAGGATAATTATAAGAATAAATATTCCTAAAAAGTGTCAACGCAAAATATCTAACTACTCTCACGCCGCCAAATTGTCCATAACAAAATCAGGAGAGCAAACGCCATATCTCTATACGAGGATAAGGTAAAATATCCTCGGCCTAACAATGAAAGACTTTAATTTTCAGTTAAAAACATTTTTTCTTCATAATATCTTTTGACTTCAACACACTTGGTCAAGAAACCTTCTCCAATATCAATATTTCTTTCTGGAAATGAGAGTCTGGAAGGCTGTTAGAATATTCGTCTACAGCCCTCTCAACTTCTTCATGTGGGAAGAGATGGAAGAATGAGGGGCCAAGTGAGGAGAATAGGGTGATGGTCGAGAGAATAGTACCTCAAATACCGAAGATTTCCCAATGCCAACACACTTTTGTGCGTTGTCTTGGATAAAGATGATTTTTTATCTTAATCCAGGCCTCTTCTCGATAATTTTGACATCCAGCTAGTCAAAAAGGTTAGCGTAATATTTACCTGTAATAGTTCTGCCTTTTTCAAGGTAATAAATTAACAGAATCCTTTTGGCATCTCAAAACACACTGGCCACGACCTTTCCAGCAAATGCGATCGACTTCGCTTTCTTTGGGGCTGAACCACAGGTTTCCAGTCATTGCTTCGACTGCTGTTTGGTTTCTGGCGTGTAGAGGTGACACCACGTCTCATCTATGGTGACAAATCGCCGCACAAAATAGGTCGCATCCCTCTTGAATAGGTCCAAACATTACTGCGAATGTCGTTTGCGTATTTGCTTTTGATCTGCATTCAGCAAATGCGGCACCCACCTCGTGCAGAGCTTTCGCATCCCTAATTCTTCGTGCAAGATATTCCGCTCCCTTTATTCTGATATTCTCACCTACTCAGCTATCTCACACAACTTGCCTATCGTTCAACACGATATTGAGCACCTTTTCGATATTTTTCGGTGTGGTTGCGGTTTTTGGACGTCCCTCACGTAGGTCATCTTCGAGCGACGTAAGACAACGTTTAAATTCAGCTACCCACTTTTTAACGGTTGAAATTGAAGGAGCAGAGTTCTCGTAAACTTTTGTCAACTTCGGAAGAATTCCTCTCTTAGGGGTTAATTCATCCAAAAAAAGAATTAAACGAAACACGCGCAGGCGTGTACATCAAAAACTAATTTATACAAACTATTTGAGCAAACAACTTAACCTACCAACTAACGACATGCGCACGCAGGGAAGAAACGTGATATTTTGCCAATTGGAGCGCCATCTGTGGGTCAGGACGAGATGTTTTCCTCTTACCTTCGTAATGCAACGAAAAAAAAAAAAAGTTTAATAATATTTATTCCTACTTTTAATTACTAAACAATCATGGCATTTTTGGGTCAATAACATATAGGTACCCAGGCTCCTGGAGCGTAATTTTGGGTCATTTTAAAGAATGCTAAGTTAATTAAAAATGTGTATAATTATATGTAAATCATAGCTCATTAAAAATGTTAAAGAGTATGTGTGTGACGGTATTATAAAATGTGGTCTGTCGAAGAGTGTCAATACTAAGGAGAGCTTGCCACGATAATCAAGTAATATTTTAAAAATTATTTATAAATAGAGGGGCGTTCACATATACAGATCTGTATATTATCAAAATATATTCAACGCGCAAACAAGTTATTAATGTCCTTCGAGGTTCCCAAGAAAGAAAGAAAAAAATGCATCAGCAAGCCTGTAAATAATGCTTCGCCATCCACGATTCTGTAAATGTATTTTTTGTTTCTTATTATATGGAAGAATTGGGACATATAACATAAACACATTCCAAAAATTATCTATATATATAATTCCTTGTATAATATAATTTGAAAGAAACAAAGGGAAGAGTGTCTTGCAAAAATATAATTTAATTAACTCAAGCTTTCTGACCTTAGAGCCCTTCTACTGGAGTAAGGAGACATGACTAGATCCTACAGGAACTGCAATAACTGTCACAACATCCAACTCACTCCGGACCATATATGCCCGGCCATCCTTTCAGCTCTCTATATGGCAGACATCAATCTAGAAGAGGAGATCCATACGAACAAAGCACCTTTGTTGGCTGGTATTGTGATCAGGGTGCACGGACCGATCTGATCTGCTCCATGGACAAGACACCACCACAGGAGTAAGGTTAATTATAACGGCAGCGTTATAAATTCTTAATTAATCAAGAAAATCTAACCACGTACGCGTGGTTATTAATCAAGAATGGCTATCTGGCCATTGGGATGATTGAAAAATCAACGATTAGTTGATATTTATTCCGACAGATGGCGCAAGCCATCAGCAACTTTTAGTTGCACGATCAGGAGATACCTTTTTTTCTTAATTTATACACCTGATACCAGTACAATTTCACTTTTTTCACTATTTATTCAAATAGGTTAGGTGTTGGTTCTAATATGAACTGAACTTTTTATTTGATGTATCCCAAATGGTGTCCAACACCTCTCAAATGAAAACTTATAAAAATGGAGATCTTTAGAAAATCAGAAATGATATACTCGCCTTTAAGTAGAAAACCTATAATTGATACAATTTTTTAGATCTTCTGAGATTTCTGAAAATAATCTCTTGCCTCTTTTTATCAGCCTAACTCTTCTTAGAGCAAAATATACACACTCGATTACTTCAAGGGTAGATCAATAAAAAAAAATGAATAAAAGTTTTTTTTTAAGTGCAAACTAAAATACAATTTTATTTTTTTAAATCTCTACATAAACCCCTCCTTTTTATATACACTTCTTCCAAAGGTCAGGTAGCTTGTAAATTCCCATTAACATTCATGAAAAAAACTTAAGGAAGTGGAAAATCTTGGTTGTCGCCGTTCGTATTTTTTTTTTTTTTTTGAGAGAGAGACAGGGGCAATTTTGTTCACACTTAGTTATCTCATGTGTCTTTAATAAAGGTCACTGTAATATATTTCAGAGTTATTGTCCGAATCCCGATATACATGTTGAAAGGTACAACTTCCTTAAGTTTTGTCTACGAGTATGAGTGTATTTATGACAAGAGATATATTGAATTTTCAAGGTTTTAAAGTGCAAGCTCTCTCTCTTTAAAATTATATAAAATTCAGTTTAAACAAAGAGAGTGAGTAAATTAGAATTTTTACATAATTTTTTTAAAAATTATACATTTTATTGCAGATTGTATACGATCATTATGAATAATTTATAAGGTTGCTACAAAAAGGAACAAATTAAAGGCAAAGATAATGTAAAAAAGCGAAATATTTTATTATAACTTTATTTATTTAATCTATGAAAGTTATAAACATATTTGTATAACTCTTTTTTGAAAATATATAAAGAATTAAAATTATTTTTGCAGTCCTTATCCTATATGATGGTATATGCCCGGATAGTTGGCGACGTTAGTACGCTCCAGGAATACAGGTTACGTCAAGAGAGAGATTGTTTTATACAATCTGTGATGAAAATTCGAAACTATTATAGACGCGTATGATTCTTTTAAAAATAAAACAATTTTTACTGCCCATACTGCAATATAAAAATTAATGGGAGGGCACATGACTCATCAGTGGTGAACCCTCCCAACGGTTTCGCCAGTTTAATCTACCATACCGCTGTTATATTACATTTTCGATCTTTCTTTTATAGTTATACTGATGCTAGACTCTTGGAATGCATCATAAACAATCTGTATCATCACTATATGTAAATATATTATTTGTTATCCTTCTTTTTATTACCATTTTCCCTCTATCGACCTTCCAGGTGAATCCGTATCACACTAATCGTCTTAACATTGGATTTGCTAGCTTATCACAATTGGAAGGTTTCACCGCTGATAAGCCAGACCCTCCCAATGTTGTTTTCAATTTCGCATAATATACGAAATTGTTACTTATTCAAAAAACGCTCTGATCTTAAATAATTTTAATATTTATTACAATATTATCAGAGCGAGCTTGATATTGAAAGTACACTTTATTACAACGTTAGGTTACATAGGTTTAAATACAAATATATATAAAGATAGAGGGTGTGGAAATATATATATATATATATCAGACGCTTACGAGGATAAGTTTTTTTTTTTTTTTTTAAGTTTAATTCACATATCTCCAGATTTCAGGTACGAAACACTTTTACAGGAGAAAACATACTACAATAAATCACCAAAAGGACAAGAGTTGAAATATAATCAAATTTTGAGGTAGTGCTTATATGTATATATAAATATGGTATATATATTATATATACCATATAATGCCAATATGCAAAAGTTCGGCCAAAACATATATATATATATATATATACAAGTATAATAGTTATCTAACGATGTGATATATTTGTACTCCTGTAGAAGGGCTACGAAAGCTAGAGTTAGCAATAAAAAGAAATAAGAAACTCATCTCCTGGCACTTACTAACTTGTTTAATAATTATATTTAGTTGTTTGAATGTCAATTTATCGTGGGGCCTCCACTACACGGGCATTGTGATCATTTTCATTTATACATACATAAAGATATAATAAAAAAAGGCATATCCTGACCACGAGCACATCAGCTTTTTAGATGGCAGAGCGCTATCTATTGGAGCAGCAATCAACTAAACGTTGATTTAGCCTGTTCCCTGATATTTAGTCAACCCATTTTCTTAATTTATCATAAATATATAATCATAATGTTTTTATAACATCAACACACCAAAATATCTAAATTGAAAAGCTTTTACTTTTTCAAATAGGGTATTTATCACTGTATTCCTAATAGAAGTACGAAAAAAATTATTCCACCAATATTTAATAATTAATAAACTTCTTTAGACTACTACTAAACTAAACAATGTCAGAAATATTAAATTTATCGAAGTAATTTTTCTTTTTCCAAACTTCTTTTTATTAATAAGTTTGTCGAATCGAATTCCATGTAATATTATTTTTGTGTTCGAACGTGGAAAAAAAATTGATTCACGTCAAAAATAGATTTTTTTTTTTGTATAAAAGGGAGAATTGTTTAATTTCGCAGAAGATCCCTCAGGTAAACAGAGGAAATGAACGTCTGTTACGTAAGCTATTGTTGTAGGCGGACATTGAATTTTCTATTTCAGTCTGATGCGAAGATGAATAAAATATTGTTCTGAAACCCTCTAAATATAGTTCCAGTAAAATCCATCGGTAGCTTCACTTCCTTACAACAACACAAGCTTTGAGAATGAAGATTAAGCTTGCCTGGCCGGCATTCATATTTATTGAAATTAAGGACACTTCGGCCAGTAAATCTTTTTACTATATCGATGTTTAGACAAAAATATTTTGTCTTCGTCAGGAATAAATAAAAATTAATTTTAGACTAAAAATGCATTTGGCAAGGCGTTAAAAATTAATGTCTTTTATTTGTCCCTGACTAGGACAAAAGATTTCTGTCGAAACATCGTGATAATAAAAATATTTACTGGCCAAAGTGTCTTTAATTGTAACACAAGCTTTGAGACTCATTCGCATATATTGTATAGCATTAAAATTATTTACATTTTCACTAATTGAATTACGAAATGTAAACTTTATGACGATAATGTTTAATTAACAAAAACAAATTTATACTGCTATTACTGAAGTTATTATAAAAATGTTATAATGGGAGGACTTGGCTCATCGGTAGTGAAACCTCCTAGTTACTCGTACTCATTTGTGGGAATTGATTTGCACAAGAAAATCGGAGTCTATTGAAGTAGAAAAAAGTACTCAATGCGGGATTCGATTCCAGGTTGACAAAACCCGCGAGTGTTCACCATTCTTTCATACTAATCAGAGAGATAATTACAATTCCAAATAATAATATAGTTCAGGATGCAGTAGTCAGTTGTAGCAATTATCGGTAAAATCTAACATAGAATGGCAATAGAGAAGGCTGTTTGACATTTTGAAATTAATAAAACACTCTAAATTCACTTTTGATAACAGAGATTTTTTCAATTGCAAATAGGAAGGAAATATGTGTGAGATAGAGAGATATTAATTTACAAAAAATACTATTTTTAACATAAAAAGGGCACAAAACAACCTTTTTTTATTGTATATGTTTAGATCATGCATATTTCGGCGATAATTTCTTTGCAAATTCATAAAAAACTAATTCAGGATCTGTCGTTTGAACTATGAACTTTACAGTACAGTGGCGGGTACCATTATAGGACGTTCTGGAAGAAGTTGTGAAAATTGGAATGATTCTGCCAGGCTTTTTCAGATTGTGTGAAGTAGAAGGATAGAATCTACCAATACTGGTATAAGGTTGTCCTAAAAGTTCGTGTTTTTCTTAAAACGTTGTTTTTCTTATTACTTGGCGAATAATATTATTACAGCGAATACATAATAATACAAGGTATGTCCCATAAGTTCCCGGACTGGGTCCATAAAAAAAAAAAAAATAAATGAAAAATGTAAATAAATTTGACAGTTTATTATATAAAAATATCTGGCAACACGGTGGTACCAATATCGAGTCGGTACGTGCGCGTGCGCCAAAGTTATTCTAATTTATTTAAAGGTTACACCTTGCGCTGCGGCGATTTTACGACGGAACAAAAATTGAAGCAGAGGATTTGCATAGAAATTTGTGTGAAACTTCAAATATCAGCAACCGAAACTTTTAAAATACCTAATAAAGCATTCCCCAATGACCCCCCAAAAAGAACAACTGTTTTTGAATGACATTCTAGATTTAAAGCTGGCAGAATTTCTATTGAAGATGATCCTCGGCAAGGACGCCCAAAATGTGCAAAAAATCACCGATTTGATAAAAGAAAATCCTCGAACCACTTTGCTGGAGCTAGAGCAAGACACAGGCATCTCTAAAACAACGATTGGAAGGATCGTAACCAAAGATTTGAAGCTCAAAAAGACTCCTGCAAAATTCATCCCAAGATTCCTCACTAATGAGCAAAAACTGTGTCGGCTTGCAACCTGTGAGAACATGTTGGAAATGACAAGAACGGATCCGGAATGGAAAGACAAGATAATCACAGGCGACGAGACATGGGTCTATGACTATGACCCTGAAACCAAGCGTCAATATGCCGAGTGGAGAGGTCAGGGTGAGCCTAGACCAAAAAAATCCAGGATATTGAAATCCAGAAACAAGGTGTTGCTGGTCGCTTTTTTGGATAACAAGGGCATTGTTCATCACGAGTATCTTCCTGCAGGCCAAACGGTTATTAAGGAAATGTATTTGGACATTCTTCGCCATCTAAGGGAAGCGATTCGAAAAAAAAAAATGCCAGAAAAATGGCCTAATGGTGACTGGATCCTACACCATAACAATGCCCGCCCTCACACAGCGCACTTGGTGACGAGTTTTTTTTTGGCTAAAAACGGGACAGAAATCCTACCTCAACCACCCTATTCCCCAGACATCGCACCAAATGACTTTTTCCTGTTCCCCAAACTTAAAGCAGTTCTAAAAGGAAGACATTTTGACACCAGGGATGACATAATAGAAAAATCGCTGTTGGCATTGAAGAGCATTCCAAAAGAGCTCTATAAAAACTGTTTCGACAATTTGGGGAAACGATGGCGCTGGTGCGTTGAAGCAAGGGGGGGGGGGGGTTACTTTAAAAAGTTTTAATATTTTTTTAAAAAAATATCTTACCTTTTTTTTTTATGAACCCAGTCCGGGAACTTATGCGACACACTTTGTACATAATACAATTACTTTATACATAATATAAAGACATTATACATAACGGCCAATAATATTGGTATTTCAATTTTTTTGCAAGTGTTTACGAACTATTGGGGACAACCTTGTATCACATCGCATTTTTACTGAAAGGACATTCGCATTTCGAGCAAAGAATAACAATAAAATGCATTATTTTAATGCATTTAAAAAGCAAGATATGTCTTTTTTCATGTATTAAAAATGCAATTCTAACCCTCTTACTAAGTGACGGTGATTTCATCAATCGACAGTCTGATGTTCCCCGAGGACACTGTGGCCGGGCGAGATATAAAAAGAGTTAGGGGTGGGGCTGGCTATGACGTCATTCAACCATGTGATATTCCCCAGCTAATTACCTATGTTATTTCCGACGTTTTGTCTACTTATATTCTGTGCATTTCATTTTTGGAATTGTTGAGTTGTTATCGGGACCGTTTTCATTCATTATTCATTAGGTTAGAGAGTATGCATATATATAATTTATAGAGTGATGTGTCTTTTTGTGGGTCTCGTAGTTATGCAAATATTATCATTTACAAGATAATATTATGTAAATATTGTTTAATTTTTATTTTCTCTAGAGAAAGAGAGCCATCTAGAGCATTTTTAAATGCAAAATATTGCGCTAACTTTTATGGATAAGGTGATAGTATTATCATTTTATCCAACAATCCTAAATACATATACAGTTAAACCTGTCTATAGCGCCCCCTCTTGGGACTCACCAAAATAGGGTGTTATAGACAGGTTACTTTTAATGTAAATCGCATCGTACTACGTATTTAAAATCGGGCGCTATAGAGAGGGAGGCGCTATAGACAGGTTTAACTGTATTTGGAAACTATTTTAACAGAGATTAATGCAATGAAAATAAAAATTGAACGAAATAATTTGATTAATAAAGAGGTTTTACTAATCATATAAATTATAAATTCAAATTTAATCAGAATGTTGTCACATAAGAAAACGAAGCAAATACTTGAGGATATGACAAAGCAATTTATTTTGATCAAAACACGCACGATTACTAACTTATTTATAAGAAAAAAACTAAGAGGCAATGAAAGAACGATACTGAATAACAAAAAGGTCATTCTGTTGAATAATTTAAAAATAGTGTCACAATATTAGCTTAACTGTCTAGATGAGATTTACTGCTAAATCTGGAATATTTAGCCGTTCGGTCATCTTGTCATTTAACATATGACATAGAGAGGAATTTGCATAGCTGAATTTGGGGAACATCATTGGGGGAGACTGAATAAAAACAACATATTCGAGGCCCTATCTAATGAGTAAAACATGTTTATGATCATCTATAGGCACTTATATTGAGCATTCATCAACCCTAACTTACGTTTTGGTGACTTACTGATGCCATGTTCTAAGTGATACCATCCACACCTGTACGTTTTACCTTGAAATTGGTGACAATGGGTGGCCGAAATGTCAGTCAGTGAAATCTTATCAGGTTGACGATTCTTCTATCCATCAATATATCAAATATAACTGGGTAAAAATATCAGGCCTCCACAGGGAGAAAAATATCTTTTCAACTTAGAAGGTTGGTTACATGGTGTCTGATGGTGTTTCTTTCCTGGTGATAAACCTTGACATAGCTGCCTCGACTCCACTTACTATTTTAATAGGATCCGGTTTTTGCATATTCCTGAATTTCATGTCTTTGGATAAGAAAGTTAATCCTTCTGGAGTTAGGGTAGTTTTTGACAGATTGACTTTTTTTTTATTGGGGTTATCATTTCGTCATTTCGATTTAGTTTTGGGTTATTAAATTTTAGTGCCCAACATTCCCTTTTTTTTATCTTTCTCCTTTCTATGTATTTCTGTTTTGATGTAATGATCTCAGACGTAGTTCGAACTATTTGAATTAAATAAATATAAAAATATTTGCAGAGTTTATTTATTCAGAAATTGTAAGGCAAGCTTTCACGTGGTCGCGCTTAAATATAAAACTTTTTTTAATTTTATTTTTTGAAAATGAATTTCTCTGTTAATATCTATTATATGTATGTTGCACGCCTTTGCGGAGCCAGTGGCCTGATGAAGCACGACCACGTAAAAGCTTGCCTCCCAATTTCTGAATAAAAAAACTCTGCAAATATTTTTATATTTATTTAATTCAATTATAATATTATTTGCATCTATATTTCAAGTTCGGATTATTTGTTCATCAAATATAAACTATGATTTTTCACTACTCATCTACTATTCCATATGGGATTCAAAAAAGCAGTTATCTCGGTATCCTAGCATGAAGCTAAGTTTTGTCAATTTGTCGTTTGAGGTCCGCTCGCTGTCTGGGAAGGTCATCACAACAAGGTGGCCACTCCGGTCACGGTAGGCAAACAACACAGGGACAAACATCCCGAGTGTCACGCAATGGCCTCGGGGACGCTGTCCCTCGTGTCGGGGACATTGTGTGTTGTCCACAGTGTTCTATATACCAGCACGTTGTCTGAGCAAAGTACCTCATAGTTATGTGTATACTAGAGAATTGTTTTAATTCTATATATTTAATTCTTCTAAATATCAATTAAACAAGTCAATAAGTCTCCGGAGATGAGTTTCTTATTTCTTTTTAATGTCAACTCTAGCTTTCGTAGCCCTTCTACAGGAGTACAAATATATCACACCGTTAGAAAAATATTATACTTATATACATATGTTTTGGCCGGATTTTTGCATATTGGCATTAATTTTATTGAGCTGATTATTATTTGCATATTACTTGTTGTTTATTATTCCTTGAGTGTTCGATTATTGTTTGAATTTGACTTATTATTTTGTAGTTATATTCTCTATTTCAAATTTGAATTCTATATTATTAAACATTATTTGGGTATAATAGGTCATATGGAAGGTCTATCTTTCTGTTGATGCTGTTGTTTTGCCTTCATATGAGCGCTTCCATGATTAATCTCTGAGGTTTGTTACTTATGTTATTATAATGTATCTGTGATTGGTCTATTGCAAATATGAGCCCTGTTTCTCTACAATGCTGGTATATCAAAGATCTATTGTCTTGTTTTTTGATGTTTTGTTGGTGTTCATACATGCGGTGGCTGACTCTCCTTCCAGTCTCCCCCACGTATTTAACTGCACAGTTATTGTATTTAATAAAATAAATTGCTTCTTTTTTATTGACGGGATCTGAAGAATTAAGACTGGTTTTAGTTAATGGGTTCCTGACTAACTAAAACCAGCCTTAATTCTTCAGATAAAAAAAGAAGTAATTTATTCCATTGAATGCAATAACTGTGCAGTTAAATACGTTATGAGCACCAACAAAACATCAAAAAGCAAGACAATAGATCGTTGATATACCAGCATTGTAGAGAAACAGGTCACATATTTGCAATAGAGGGGGTTATTTAGAGGATTAAAAATAAAATTGTATTTTAGTTTGCACTTTTTAAAAAACCTTTTATCGTTTTTTATTGATCCGCCCTTGTTTATATTCATTCGTACATCTCTCTCGTTCATATTGGAAAAGGATTTTTTTTTTCAGAAACAGATATTCACACACTCTATACTCTCTTATTTAAGTTGATAAAAAAGAAATATTTTTGCTATAAGAATGTATATAATTTAATCAAGCTGTTGAAAAATATTAAATATGTATTTCTCTTTTTTCTCTTTTCTTAACCTTTTCTTTTCACTTTTATTCTGCCCAACCCTGGCGAAGTAGGGCGCATGGCCCAAATAAAGCTTAAGCGTGTGTTATAAAGAAATATTTTGATTTTACATTCGTTGCCAAAATGGAATGTATAAGTAAACCAAGAGCAAGAAAAGACAAGGCGTATTTATGGAATTTTCTATTTCAAATACAGTAGAACCTCCAATACTGGACACTCCAGCTAACAGCCCTCTCTATACAAAAAACGGTTTTCATAACCAAAATTACATATTTACCAATTAACGCACACCTCTCTCTAAATGATAATTTTTTTCTGCAAATGGGCGTCTTTTAGATAGAGGTGTTCTACTTTAGATAGTTTTGTTAATATGGTATCGTTTTTAATTCCATTTTTTTTTTAATTCATGGTCCTTGCGCCATCGAAAAATTCCGTTGACAGAAGTGAGTGAGAATCCTTTGACCAGGATCTCAGTTGCGAGTGATACGGCTTCCCATGTAATATTTAGTAGATGTGCACTTGTCTATTGCCTTTGGTGTTCAAGCTGAGGTGATCCCGCAAAACCCTTCCCCCGTAGTATATAATGTTTTAAGCCATCTTACAAAGGTTAAAAACTATTAAATTCTCACCGACAGAGAATAAGACCCACTGTCAACATCCACAAAGCGTATTATTGTCAGCAGCCATCGATGGAACTGTACTCTATCTGACATCAACTGCAACCGTCCTCTCAGACTTACCGATTATCTCGGCGTAAGTTATTGTCATCCGATACAGCAATAAATGAGGTCTTTTGAAGTCTTGGAGTCATCTAATATCCATTTCAGGTCAGGGTGGAATCCAGCGTCTTGTCCACTTCAGAATATTCCACCGATAGGGTGAATCGCGTTTCCAATGTGGTATGGTATACGCTATCCTAAGATCGAAAGGACCACCCAGGTTCAGAAAGCCCATAAGTAGGAGCCCTCCTTTAGAGAACGAAACTTACATCGATAACGTCACACTAGGCAGTTGTGAATTGGATTTTAAAATGTTGAAATGAGACTTTGATGAAAGCTTGTGTGATGCAGTGTTCAAGTCGGCCATCCTGATCCAGCGCTGGTACCGGCGGTACAGTGAGGTACGCAGGCGGTGGAGATGGGCCTTCTACCATTCCTTAGAGCTGCACCACGGGAGCCATGATCGCGCCACGGTACGTCATCTTCGGTATAAGTTATTCATTCAATTTTGTGCCAGAATAAAGGAATAAATAAATAAATTGAGATTTATAAACATTTGCTTTGTTGTCTAACAAATCCTAAATGAAGCCGCTGGCGTCCTATTGGTAAAACAAGTGTATTGTGCATGTGGTGTACAGGTTTACAACTTCTTCAGCGAGCTCTTGTCCCGCCATGCTGGCTCGGGCCTTCCTTCCTACATTGGTGGGTGACTCCTCTTCTTATCCTCACTGGATCGTCTTTAGGAGATAATCTCCTCAAGGAAACTTTTTTCTGCCAGACACTATTTATTATAACTTTGTTATATTTTATTCTTTAATTCAAAGCAATAATACCCCTAGCCTTAACAGAAAGATTGACCTCCCGCCCCAATATTCTGCTTTTTATTCTATACCAACAGATACACCTTCGTAACTTTTAACTTTATCTTTATTCCGCTGTTTCTTATTTTTATTTTTATTCTTGCTTTAGTCCTCGCCTCTAGTTTTCCGCCTTTTTCCCTTCATCCTAGGTATGCAGATTCTCTTAAATCTATATTTTGTACACTTTTCAAATGTTTTTACTACTGGCATGCAAATTTCACATTTTAATCTTTTATTCCTTGTTTAATATTTCTTATGCTAAACTGTCGCTTATATATATAGCATCTCCTTCTCATTCATGTCAATACCTGATGAAGGACGGCTGACGTCCGAAAGCTTGTATACTGCTCAATAAAGAAACTCACCACGTTCCTCTTAATCTCTCTTTCTACATTCCAAACGTGGCTATATCATGTCTATCATCTCTGATCCCAATCTTGAATTCTTACCCTATTATAGGCGACAGTTGATCAAGAAATCTCTACAGCTGGCCCGGTGGAAACGCCATCTTGTCTTCAATCAAAAATGCTCCCAATCCTCCTTTATTCCTCCTTCCCTCAGGATTCATGACCCAGTAGGAAACCACTACTCCACAGGCATCATACAACGTACTGAGGAACAACTTCTCCTTTCCAGAATTCAAGGCTCCCGAGCTATGATTCGCTTCCTCCAAAGAACCATCAGAGGCCTGCTTTACTTACTTTCTTGCAGGGTTTCTCCCAACGAACTTAGTTCCCTTATACTGACCATAAACTCTCGCGTCACGATCCAAAACTCTGAGATAGAATCCCGTCACCACAAAAAGTTTGAATTTTGGCGTTTGAAGTACGGATTTCCTTCTTGCCCCCAATCAAAACCTGAAGATGGCATCGTGAACCTAACTGACATAACACTTTCCGACACCCAGATCTCTCTATTAAAAAAAGGCCTCAACTTCCGTCTGCCCAAAGAACCTGATCTCTTGTACACAATCAGTGGAATTGAGTCATCCCTTCAACACCAATCCCACGTCGACAAACATTATATCCGGTCCACCATCACCAACAAACTCCTCGCCTCCTCTAAGAGATCCTTAACCGCTCCCAGTTCCACCAAGAAAGATCTCGCTTCCCTTAAAACCTTAAAGAACCATAGCGATATTATAATTTCCAGATCTGATAAGGGCTCTCAGGTTGTTATGATGAAGGCGGATGAATATGAAAGAAAAATGCTTGACCTCCTATCCGACCCGGACACTTTCCATGAGATCCCAACCGAACGAATCACTGCTCTTTCCGATAACTTTAAGTTCGCACTCAGGACGCTCAAGAGGAATGGAAGCATCACCCCTGAGCAACTCCAGCGATTCACCTCCAATCTTACCGGCGTCCCTTACATATACGGCCTCCCTAAGACCCATAAGCCCCACATTCCCCTTAGGCCCATTGTGGCCTACCACCTCTCCCCTGCACTACACTTAGCCAAATATCTCACTAACCTCCTTAAACCTCTCGTTAAGGCACACAACCTCTTTTCAGTTCAAGATCCTACCGAATTTCTAACCAAGTTAAAGAGTATTCCCCAGCCTGATGGACTTACCATGTCCACCTTCGACGTAACATCCCTATTCCTATGCCTTCCGCACTCTTTGATTACAGACGGCCTTAGTTCACTCCTTGCCCTCTCTACATTCTCTAGCAAAGACCAAAAATCGATAATAGATCTGTTTACTATCTGTCTTGGCATGAATACCCTCGAATTCAACAGCCGTTCCTTTCTACAGATACGAGGCTCCCCTATGGGCAGTCCTCTCTCCACAATCGCAGCGGAAATTGTCATGCTAGGGCTGGACCAATGGCTGGTGTCCAAAGACCATTTGGGGGTCGTTACTTGGTTACGTTACGTAGACGACATTTTCTGCCTACACCGAGATACCGATCATTTACCCATCCTCACCGCTTTAAACTCTTACCATCCGGATCTACTTTTTACACACAACCCGTCCCGCTCTAACTGTATTCCATTTTTAGACATTTTAATTATTAACACCGACGTTAAATTCCACACAACGGTCTTTCACAAACCCGGCTTTACCCCCTCGTACCTGCATTTTTCATCCCATGCCCCCGCCTCCCATAAGATCACCACCGTCCGAACTCTTTCCAAACGTATCTACACCCATTGTTCCCTTCCTTTCTTTAACAATATCGAGAGGCGCACGGTCTACTCGCATCTCCTGTCCGCGGGCTATCCACGCAGTTTTATCGACCGACATTTTTTCACACCCAATCAAAAAAGAACCACACCTCCTTTATTCAAAAGCACCTGCGTCCTCCCATACTCCACCACGAATTCCGGTATTGGTTCCTTTTTACGTAAATTCGGCATCCGCACTTTTTACAAGTGCACACCTTCCCTTTACACCTTTTTACGACATCCAATCACAAAAAGCTCCGCCAAACGTAACCCTCAATCCCTTTCCAACGCCGTTTACAAAATTCCTTGTAATGATTGTGATTTATGCTATATTGGAGAAACAGGCCGAACAATCGCCATCAGAGCCAGTGAACACGCCCGCAACATCCGCTTGAAAGACAAAAAATCGCTCATATACCAACATATCGCCGAGTCCGGACATTCCTTCAATCTCGACAATACAACCCCCGTTTATAGCGATATAGTAAACAAATACCAACGCTTAGTTCTTGAAGCCCTTGTTTCCAATACTACCCCTAGCCTTAACAGAAAGATTGACCTCTCGCCCCAATATTCTGCTTTTTATTCTATACCAACAGATACACCTTCGTAACTTTTAACTTTATCTTTATTCCGCTGTTTCTTATTTTTATTCTTGCTTTAGTCCTCGCCTCTAGTTTTCCGCCTTTTTCCCTTCATCCTAGGTATGCAGATTCTCTTAAATCTATATTTTGTACACTTTTCAAATGTTTTTACTACTGGCATGCAAATTTCACATTTTAATCTTTTATTCCTTGTTTAATATTTCATATGCTAAACTGTCGCTTATATATATAGCATCTCCTTCTCATTCATGTCAATACCTGATGAAGGACGGCTGACGTCCGAAAGCTTGTATACTGCTCAATAAAGAAACTCACCACGTTCCTCTTAATCTCTCTTTCTACGGGTAGATATGTACAGCAGACCTTTCTCCACACCAAGGTGTACTTTATCCTATATGATATATGTTATATTAACTATATATTGATTGTGTGCTATGTCATTTTACGTATTTTGATGAGAATTATATGAATCCCATATGCTTGTGATAAAAGATAGAACCAGGCCTATATCTAATCGATTCAGAGTTCACCAGTTCACATTATCTGTTGTGCAAGCTACTTCTACTATTGCAGGAGGTCATTGACTTAGCACAAGTCCCTGGGTACGGTTCAGTGATTGGCCTCTTCAGAGTTTTATCACATATATAAACGGACCTCTCGGGGAACAATATGACAGATGCAAGCAACTGCGTGAGCGGCAGGTCTCTCTCGATTTCTCTTTTTCTCGCCAGGATCTGGATGTTCATACAATACACACATGCGCTCTGAAAAGTTTGCTTCTTTATCTCTCCACGACATGACTGAAAATTCACTATACAAATAGTTTTAAAATTGAGCGGGGAGGAAATTAATCTCTAAAAAGAGAAAAGACGCCTCTAGCGTTAAACTGATGCAAAACTGTTCGCCCTTGAATTCTTAACAGATCTCATCAAAAATCAAAGCACACGTCCATGACTAAATAAGCCATAGCCAGAAACCATGGTGTCCAGGTGAGTGTTAGGAGCTTGCCAAATCTGGTGTTGTGGCTTTGTCATCGACCCGAAACTGCAAAATTGTAAAGACGGTCAATTAATGTAACATAGTTTTTACATCTATTTTGACGGGAGAGTTATTTTTTATATTTTATTTTTATTTATTAATCAACACAACAACACAAGGCGTGATATTGAAGTATTTGCGCCTAATACAGAATAAAAAAAACAAAACAACAACACATTTAAACTTAAGATTGAATCTTTATTATTTATTAATTCTTTTGCATACTATTTATTTTAAAAATATATTTGAATTTCGGCGTACGCTTCCTTGGAATGTATCAGAATAGTAAGATTAGATTCCAACGCGCCAGTTGACAAAGTGCTGCGACAGCTTGGCGACAGGATGAGCTGTGGGCCACTACCAACCCAGACCAAGTGGAGATCGAGGATTCCTACGACGGACCCCGCATCTCTCTGCCACTGGACCAGTCGCAGCTGGAATCCCTGGTCCAAGCATTCTCCGCCAGGAAGGTGAGCCACGGAGTCAATAATTTTACCAATTAAATAAAATTGGTGGATTTGTGGAACAAGTGACAGTGACAGATCCAACTTGATTGATCTTGAATAGGCTAGAGTCCAGCTTCTAGAAGTTTTGAAACGTCAGTAAGTTGTTCGCTTTACATGAATTTCGCTCTTGATTTATATTTATCTGAGTATCCTAATTTTTAAAATAATATTGCAATTATGCACATAATGTATTAGCGCATTCTCTGTCATTGGAAAATTATATTACACTCATGGATAACAATTTAGGAAGTAGAAAGTCTTTGATATCGCCGTCTGTCTGTTTTTGTTGTTGTTTCTTTGTTTTGTTTACATTTGGTTATCTCGTGTGTCTTTAATAAAGTTCATTGTGTATCAAATATCTTTCATAGTTATTGTCTGAATACCGATATAGATGCTAAAAGGTACAAATACTCAAATTTTGTCCATGAGTGTATTTTAGCGCAAATAACCTTCGATCCTTCCATTCGATTTCCTGAGTTAGTTGATTCAATTTGGCCTCGTGCTGCTTTTTAATGTTTTTGAAAGCCATTTTGTACAAATTTATTTTGTAAAAAAACATCGTCTGATGAAAACTAAGCTACAGCGTTTGAAAGCATACGTAAAAAGAATAGTATAACCTTATTAATAAAAAATAATATAGATGCACCAACTATCTCTCTTTCAGAGAGGGCATCCAAGAACTCATTTCCCTGAGGTAGAAGAGACAGAGAGTCACAAAAATGTCGGGGAACAAAGAATCCCAAGAAAGGTTGATGCATCGATATTCTATTTTAAGCAAGCTCCCACAAACAGAAAATTATTTTAACAAAAATAATCATTTTATTGCTGAATATTAATTTTACATTGTAAATTTATATCTTTCAAAAACGTGTCGAAATGGTTAGTTAAAATACCAATTTTACTTAGTATATGATCACAATTTACACGGATCCATAGAGGTGTGTGTGTGACATTAAAAAATATTTAAAATGCTATATATTTTTTAATGTAAAGAATAGCCATCCGATACTTCTAAAGACAATGGGTAGTTGTGAGTAAAATGCAACAAAAAATAATTATTTCAATCAATAAAATATACGCTACACCTAGTAACCCATCTTCTTTATCTTGCCTAAAAGTAGTTTCTCCAACAGAAAGAGGTTGATCCTCCCCACCAAGTCCGAGTTACATACCTAGAGAGTGGAAGCAAGTGCCATGGACCCCCAGTCCAGCTATTCCAGCCAACGAGCATCGATCCAGCGGTCCAGATAACAATCAGCTATCGACCAATTGACCGAATTATCGCCAGAAATTGTCAGATTTAATGGGAACGATAACCCCCCACGTGTTGTCTCCAGTTCTGGACAGTGCTGTTATTACCTTTTTACTGACCTATATAACACCTCTTATATCATATTACATCGTGTTTATTGTAAACTATTGAGCCAAAAATACAAATGATATTTCAAAACATGTTATTGACAACTACTCTCAAAGATATATGAGACAAAAATGTGAATAAACAAAATACTATATTGAATACACCTGCTTTTCTACACTCTCTTACGATATTTATATATAGATAAAAAGTATAAAATATATAAACAAATGAATGATTATAAACAAATACGTCAGCCTATCTTTTGTACCTTGTTAAAGATTGGAGTGCTGTGTCAATCGAGAAATATTGGTATATCATTTTGATTCAATATATGCCTCTATAGTTTACACATGGAGCTCTGCAGGAGTATTTTCAATAAGTTTTAAAAAACCTTATTGGCCGAATTCACTGGGATACAATGAGTAAATATGATACACGTTCCACTCTGCATTTAAGGTACCTACCTGATACTTATGTTAATGATAAGAATGAAAAGTTAAAAATTATAGAATCTATAGATAATCAAGAAGGCTCCACTGGCGATGAATGCTTATACTCCAAGTAATGAGGAGTCTTCATTGATTTCCTTAAATCCAGGCATAGGAATAACCGGAACTTTCTAGCTTTTCACTGGAGCAGTGATTTGTAGTTCTCTATTCAGTACTCATTAAAATATATTCTACCCTGCAAGTATGATAGCCATTGTAAGATATAAGACGTTGAATAATTTCTGTATGAGAGCCCCGGTTACGACAGCATTACCAGTGTTTGTAGTCAAGGAAAAGATCCCCGGACCCACAAGTGGTAGAGTACTGGCGACACGAAGCCGGGTGTGCAGGGTAGGGAAGTGCCGGTAGAGCCAGATGGACTGCTACGTAGGCGACGTGTTCCGAGAGTGGCAGAAACCATTTTTGGCTGACCATCTTACTACGAGCTTATCGAGGGTGAGTTCAGGTGACTGGAAACTCTGTAAGAGGCGTAGTATCTATAATAACGGTAGGCAGTGAACCGTAAGAACGTTTTGGCAGTCCCGTTCACCACGATGACCTCGTCTAGACTAGAAAACCGATGCCGACAAAATATTTTCAAGGAGATAACGACTGTTAGGGAACATCACTTAAGATAATGAAGTTCCGGTATAAGGTTCCCGGTCACTTACCACAGCCATCGAGTGTGAGTAGGTAGGTCGGGAGCCATAAGAAGCGGTAGTAACCTGCGACCATGGGGACCTCGAAGAATTGTCAAGACGAAAGCAATGGAAGCCAGATGTCAAAGATTGCAAGAGCTAGCCACAAGATGATCTAGGCGAGCCTTCTATACCTCTTCAAGACAGTAGGAGCTGGGTGTCGTGGAGCCCCATACCTCTCACCAAGATCGACCTCGCTAGAGCACTACCAGGAAGCCACATGATGTCTTCGCGTCCTTAGACGAATCACTCTAGTCAAACCTGAAGCTTTGATAAAGTTGTCTCACTGGGATGGTGAACTGAAGATGGTACAATACCAAAAAGAACAAATAGTCATTTGAACTTACCAGGTACCAAAATCCCCGTTTGGCTACTTACTCTAACTGGACTTGTGGAAGAATCGTGGGCCACGTTTAAGCATTTTTTTTTTACAAAAAGGGCTCATTTCGATATTCAATTTTGGGTCATAGTTTTCGAAAATCGGCGTTCGAAAATTCTGGTATTTACAACGGTTCCTAATCCTGGAGTCACGATGGTCTCTAGGATTGGGATTTTCTTCTTTTTTTTTCAGGCTATTTCAAATCCACTTTCCGCACTAGAACTATTTTCCAATGTTTACCAAGATCACGGTGCAAGCCGAAAGTCCTCGAAAATTTACCTGAGAGCCCGGATGAACAGAACTTAGCGGACCCCAGCCGAGATGTTAAAAAACAGAAATTCTCCCCGTGCCGTCGATCCTTGCCATGACCTCCCTCAACATAAAGCCGAAGTTCTCATCCACAAATACTGACGACAGACCGATGGAAAGAAAAGAGAACAACAGTAATCCTCGGTCCAATGTATCACGAGAAACCCTCGAAGGCCCGGATCATCTCGTGAGGCAGGTCATCACATCCTGCCTCTTTTCCCGTCGTCAGATGGCAGCAGCGATCTTTCCCTCATCAATCTGCTAGCGGTGAAGTGGTTCGACTAGCGCCCTATGGTATTTCGTAGAGGTGGCCACGCATAAATTCGACAGTATCCTTCAGAGAACGAGCAGAACGTGAGAAATGATTATTTAAATTGATAAAATCCATATTTTTGACCGATAGCCCTCGATGATTCGACCCTCGCTGTTGTATATGGTTAGCGTCAACCTGGATGGATCAACAGCACAAGCCCGAGATCCGGTGGGAAAAGATAGTTCGCGACTGTTCGACGCATTTCTGAGTCTCGCATGGCCGAACATTTTGGTGTCGAGTCCTAATCGGCCTAAGCATTGCGTGATGCTTCGAATGTTATGAATGCAGAGAAAATATACTTGACATAATTCAACTCTAGTTCCTCCAATTTTCTTTGCCGGAATATTCTAAAAGTTTGTCAAAAAGTTATTTCCAGCCTTGATCAGAGCATGCTGACGACACACCGCAGGGTGGACTGAATTTTTGTACATGTTGTAAATGGAGAGGTTTAATAGCAACAGTCCCTCGAACTAGACTTTTCGCATCCATCCGGTTTCCACATGTGAAGATTTTCGCAGAGAGATACGCGGCGTCAAAAATGGCTATAGAGTCTACTAGGTTAGCTCGCCCCAGGAACTCCGCGAATGATTCAACCGGTCGTAATGTCACTCGCCGTCTTCTCAGCGAAATTCAAGACATATGCGCCTTAATTGACTGTTAAACTGCAATGACCTGCGACTTCTGGAGCCTCTAGTTGGAGCATGAGAGAGGTGGTAGTTGATCAATGACGCCCGTAGACCCCGGGTGGTGACTTTGAGGACGGCGATCTTGCCCAGACACAGACCAACTGCTCAAGAACATGGACACTGAGCTCGTTTTTGCATACCAGGCCGGATCCTATGGCACTAGATGCGTAACGAATTCCATTGAATGGTCCGGGCAGAGGTCTTCAGCTATGTCCAGGATCTTCAAGCACAGCACAGATATTTTCTCCTATGGCGATCTACAAGGCTGCACATTTAAAGGCACGCGAGTCTGAAGTTCTGGAGCCCCCTTTCACTGTGCTTGGAAATCAGCGAACGTTTCTAAACGGACCGACTTGGGGCTTCCAAGTTCCTCGAATAGATTTTTGTTGAATAAGTATAGGGCCAGAACATATTCGCCATAAAACCTATCCACAAGATGTTCCAGCTCAGGTAAGCTCCATTCTTCAGACAAAGTAATTTATTCTATTCAAAAGGGGTAATTTGTGAGGCATTCAAAGAAGGCATTGTTGAATCATAGCAACCTCTGGTGTTAGAGATATGGATGTTTGACCTGGCTGGAAAATCACAAGTTTTTTACTTGGTTTTATGCATTCACGGCTGGAAAATTCCGGTGCACAAATTTCGGGAGCTTTGATATCTTGGGACAATGATGTGCAGGACGTCTGCGCCTCTGGCGAAAGGTGGTACAATGCTGCGACAAAAGAGAGAGAATTAATTATATTATCATGGATAGACTAGGAGAGTATATAGGAGAATTTTGTGAGTCATAGGAAATGAATAAATATTTGTCAAAGTGATACGTCTAAATGATATTCGCTTGAATATATAGTAAATTGTTGTTCGCGACACATAGAGCTCGGTTACAATCCTGCATGAATATATTTTCTATTTGAAGTATGAAAATCACCCAGAGAGATGTCTGGGAGAGATCAATAAACGATCGATATTACTTTAAGGTGAAGTGTTTTTTCAATTCAACATATTTGTACAAGTTTTCGACCTTTATGGTTCTTTTACGGGTATATGAATTTATTTTTAATGGTAAAAAACCTTTTCAGAATCGTTAAATATTTTAATATCTGTATATTTGTATGTAGTAATTATAGGTATATATATATAATATTTAAATGTGACGTATACAATCAAATATGCACCCACAATATACCATATCAACCTGAATTCCATTCAGGTGAATTTCTCAACAAAATGGAAGGACATCTTTATAGAGTCGAACAAGAAACTACAGGTTAATACTGTCATTTAGTTTTGCATTCGACACCAAGGTTGACATCTTGGAACTTTTGTATAATATATAATGTGTAGGGGGGTGACTGAGGCAGGTGCTCCACGCGCGGTACGTGCTGTCGGTACTCCACGCCGCCTGCGACCTGCTCCGACACCGGCCCAACATCAACCAAGCTTCCACCTCGGTGTCGCATCAGATCACGGTGTGCGGGGACCTACACGGCAGTCTGGAGGACCTACTGACCATCTTCTATAAGGTTGGAACCTTCTCAAGTGTCTGTCTTCTTCTCTGTTTACTTATCGCAATTATACGATAATTCATGGTGGGTAGTTAGCGATTGCCTTTTCTTGTAAGTGCACCACATGTCTGCACATGTAGAAAACTTTTCGACTTTTAAAAGTATAAGGTGTCAGAATTTTGTTTGATTGCTTGCACTTACTAGTGAAATTGGAATTTTCACAAATTGAAGGCCAGTGAAGCAGAAAAAGGTATTCAATGCGGGATTTGATCGTAGGTCGTGAAAATCGAAAATCGACGGTGTGTACCGCTCCATCACCAACAACTTCATTGAAATATTGTTTTAGTATAGAAATGAGCTCTTCAGGTCATTGGCTATCAGGCTACTTTCGTGGATGAATACTCTATGGTTGAAACTTGGAACGTATGGTTTGTAATGTGGCTCTGGAAAAGAATGTTAAAAGATGGATTGACAGGTTTACAGGAATGAAAAATCTATATAAACATTTGTAGAGGAAAGTGACTATACATATGCTTAAAGTGCCACCATCACTCCAAAGTTCTTTGAAATAAAGGCCAGTACTACCTTAGGGCAGTTTTCAGATTTCTTCATCAGCGACATACTTAAAATTGAATATATTTTGAAAAATATATATATATCGGATTACGTGTGAGATCCTGTCGACTCATTGTAGGATTGGTGGAATCCTGTCGACTCTCTGTCGCATTGGTGTTTATCCTGTCGACTCTATGTGACAACCCGTTTGAATCCTGTCGACTTACTGTCGGATTGTGTTGTATCCTGTCGACTCTATGTGATATTGGTTTTTAATTGTGTCGGATCCTGTTGGATCCTGGTGAATTGTGTGGTTGGGTGGATTTGATTGGATTGGTGTTTGATAGCGCAGTCTTGGTCGAATGGTGGTTTTCCACAGGGGAATAACGAGCACACCTGGATGGGATTGAAAATAGACCTTGCGAAAGGGAGAATGATGAGACTGGAGGAGGTATTTGGCCTTTCACATGATGGAGCGGACACTACCTTGGTTGGAGCCTATGTTGAGCACACCTTGCTTCTAGCACGGTCACCTACCTTCTTTTTAACTTCTTGTCCGAGATCATCGTCATTAACTCTCTCGGCTTCTCATTGGTGGAGATCCTTCCACGTGCTCTCTGGTGATTCGCTATCAGTTGGTCATGCTTAAAGATGATTGGTTGTTGATTTGTCATGCTTAACTGTGATTGGCTTAGTACCTCCATTGTCGCCATGATTGCAATCTTCCAGGAAGAAGAAGGCCTTTGAACTTAAGTTTTATGGGGGGGGGGGGGGGGTCCAGGGCAGTGACCTTTACTTTCTGGATGATGCAATCCTGTTAATTGTTATTTCCCTTTTCGCGAAGCCTAACTTTTATTAAATCTTTTGACGATACATTGCATAGATTGTGGTGGGGTTACATATTGCTATACATAGATTATCACATATATATGCTGAATTGCTACATTGTCAGACTGACTATCTAACGACTATTTGACCAAGTGAGTATAGCCTTCTAGACCTAATCAATGGCCGCACCGAGCAGACAGTTCACCGTGGCAAGATACCACTAGGCAAGCAGAAAACCACCAACGCTGCGACATAGGTGAAATTCCCCAGGTTCAGGGGCGGAAAGAGTGAAAGAGCTGATAATTAAAAAAAAGTTTGCAGAGAAGAGAAATTTTTTAGAGAGAAAACACATTATTATCTAAAAGATAGAAGTGATACAGAAATTTAAAAAGGGTCTAAGGGGGTAGAAAAAATCAGAATTTTTTTTTATCAGGATCTCTTTCTTTCTACGACTTTCCTTTTGTTGTTTTTGTTGTTGCATTTCTTCCAGGCAGGAACAATCAAGTAGGAAATGTATCGATGTTTCCTTTGGAATGGCGGTAGACATAAGCTATGGTCCTAAGTAACTTATACCTCCTGGGGAAACAGTGCTGCAGAGAGGTTGTGTTGTGACAGAACGGTCTCCCGTCACGAGCCAACCCCTACGTCTTCAACGGGGACTTCGTGGACCGTGGGCACCACTCGGTGGAGGTGCTGGTGACTCTCCTAGCGGCTCAGCTGGCCTGGCCAGACTCCGTCTACCTCAACCGGGGCAACCACGAGGACCCGGCCATGAACGTCCGGTAGGTCTAGCGGCTCTACATCTACCTAACTCCACTCCTGCTGTTCAAATATACCGTTACGTCGTACCCAGACGCTGTTCGTGTTCTTTGTCTAATCAGAATACCTCAAAGATACACACGTGAGTTCGAAGGGATGTAGATAAAGTTATCGCTTTATTATACGTCTCACTTAACAGAAGGAATACAATTGGCGCCGTTGATGTCACTCTTGTTAAACGTACCGCTCCACACTGTACACGTCCAGCCTGGACTACACCGTCTTGTAGGTTGCTCCGATGTCAGGCTCTCCTGTCACCGCCTTGCAGGATCATCCACACGGTCACATTACCCGGAGACAACACGTCATCTACTTGCCGCAGATGTGACCAAACTGCCCGTTGTCCTCCCCCCACGCTGGAATGCCGTTTTTGACGCCTCACACATGGCAGCTGAAGTCCACCCCTCTTTCCCAAACTTTACTCTGGAATATTGGCCTTGTCATCTGTAATATACCTTATAATAATATTATAATATACTCTGTTTAATTAATTTATTTTTGATTGTTTGGATTTGGCAGCACTGTAATTATTGTTGTAGTTATGAATCTATTTAAAAAGTGTACGTTTGACATTAAAAATATATATAATAAAAATTAGTTTATTAATTTAATAAAGCATATTTATTTATTTAATCGAAGAGAGAGAGGAACATTACAAAAATGGCGCAGCCGACAGGATCGATCATCCTGCATTTTAAGAATAAAAAGGTAATTGGCTATAGCTTTAACCCTGATGCTAACGTTCTATCTATCCCTGAAGAATTTCAAATGCCCATTTATCACGAGCTCGTGTTTAAATGTGGAAAGAATCTAACTTCTTACTATTTAGAAAAGGATTCTAATAGATTTGTTAAAGTTCCATCAAAAATAATTGAAATATACAAAAATCGATCATTTGAAGATTTACAAATTTGCGTAATGGATGAGGAGGAATTAGATGCAAAATCTCTATTAACAGAAGACACTTTTAGCAAATTGATAACTACTGTAGCAGAACAACAAAAACTAGTTAATTCTTTAGTTCAAAATTTAAGTTTAAACCAGCATGAATATGCACCAAGACATGTCGAAATGAAAGCACCTGATTTCTCCGGTAATAACTTAGATCCAGCCACTTGGATAACCCTATATGAAAATGTCTGTGCAAATAATGGTTGGGTAAAAGATCAATCCAAAATATATGGTATGAGAAACTACCTAGGGGGAACTGCACAATTGTGGTTCGATAGCAGACTTGCTGATGAATGCAACTTTAGCTGGGAAACATGGAAAGAAGATTTTGTATCCTCATTTGGGGATAACCCCATAGACAAATATGATAGGGCGTTCAAGTGGAGATATCGAGGCGGCTCTCTGATCGATTACTTCCACCAAAAACAAAGGAAAATGCGATTAGGGATGCCCGGCTTAAGTGAAAAGCTATTGATAATTGGAGTGATTCATGGGCTACCCCCAGATATGCAGAATCAGTTGTCCACTGTGAAAATCGAAAACAAAGAGACTCTTCTTCAGCTGCTGAAAAATATCCGTCCCAGTTTGGAGAAAAAACCTTTTGAACCCAAGCCCTACCAGACAACTGGCAACACAGTAGTCAAGAAGCCAGCCTATTTTGCCAAACTTGATCAAATTGAGGAGGCATCACAGACAATGAACAATCAAAATAATTCTGTGTCTTCTCTTCAAAAAAACTAAATTTAGAGGGTTGTTCGATCCCGATGACAAAATCGATCCTATTTTTGTCTTGCAAAAGTCCCGATTCTATGTTGCCCGTTATTATAAATGGTGTAAAACTTGTTGCTTTCTTGGATCCAGGTTCTTCTATCAATCTAATGAGAAGAGACCTTTTGGCCAAATATAAATGGAAAAGTTATCCATCAGAGACCACGATAACAACGATTGACGAAAGCCATGTCCGAGCTACTGAGAATATTGAGGTGGAACTTCAGGTTGACGATCAACAGAGAATGATGACGGCGACAATATTGAGGGAGATGCCATTCGAACTGTTAATAGGAAGGCCCACCATGAGGGATCTCCGAATTCAATGGAACTTTGGGACTGATGAGATTAAGTGCTTGTCTTTGCGGTCAAAAGAAGTTATTTTTACCAGTGATGACCTGATCACTATATTCCCCAAGCTTTGCAATGTCTCCAAAAAGGAATTACCATTGCACGAGATCGACTTTCTATTGAAGCCCAATAATAACATCGTGGCGTGTAAACCTTACCCTATGTCAGATCACAAGAGAGCATGGACTGCTGGAAAAATCAAGGAGATGCTAGATGGGGATATTATTACTCCTTCTACTTCTGAGTACGCATCACCTTGTATTCTAGTTCCTAAAACGGACTCGTCCTACCGACTCTGTATTGACTATCGACAGTTGAATAAAGAGACTTTTTTGGACCCTTTTCCTTTTTCTAGAATCGACTCAATCATTAATAAATTTGGGGGTTGTCGATACTTTACAAAAATTGATTTGAAGGATGGGTTTTGGCAAGTCGGTCTAACTAAAGCCACGAGAAAGTTCTCTGCTTTTGTAACACCTGATGGACTTTATGAGTTTAAGAGACTACCGTTCAGGTGGAAAAATTCACCTCCTAGATTTCAAAGGGTTATGAGCGAGATGTTGGCTGATTTATTGGAACTCAGAGTGGTTGTTTACATTGACGACATTTGTTGTGGCGCCCCAACCCTTGAAGAATGTGCTTCCCTCACCTACAAAGTTCTCAATAGACTGAATCAATATAATATGACAGTGAACTTGGGCAAGTGCCAAATTTGTGTATCTGAGGTAGAACTTTTAGGTAATATTATCAACGGTAACTCGAAGCAAATGAAGGAGGAAGTAATCGAAAAGGCTAAACTCATGAAACGCCCATATAATCTTAAGTCACTACAATGTTTTACTGGATTTACAGGTCATTTTCGGGCCTATATACCAAACTATGCCACGATAGTTCGACCGTTGGACAACCTGAAGAAAAAAGATTCTAGTTTTATGTGGTCTGATAAATGTGAAGAGGCCTATTTAAAACTTATTGATATCATCACGTCAAAACCAATACTGGCAATCCCAGATGAGTCATTGCCTTATGAAATGTCAACAGATGCTTCATATTATGGAACAGGGGCTATTCTATACCAGAGAGACGTGAATAAAAGGAAATCACTTCAACTCAGAGTGATTAGTTATTATTCATATACATTTTCCAAGGCTGAACAAAATTATTCCATCACCGAAAAAGAATGCCTTGCTGTGTTGAAGGCTGTCAAACACTTCAGATGGTATTTGGAAGGCAAGTCTTTTGCTGTCCACACGGATCATCGCGCATTGACACAGCTACTTTCCTGTGGCCATCTCCGGGATCGACTTGCGAGGTGGCAGCTGTTTCTGAGCTCATTCGAAATGAGAGTGAACCACCGTTCTGGCAGGGAGCTCAGCGATGCAGACGCGCTGTCTAGATTGGCTGTAGAAACACCAAATTCCAGCGATCAAACCGTACTGTTTGTTAAACATCAGAGTATTCCTTTAAAATTAGAAGATCACGGGAAATATTTTGTCCCTCACGAACATCGAACTTCAATTTTATCTATGTACCATGATGATCCCTTATCAGGAGGACATTCGGGGTTTTGGAGGACATATTATAAAATGAAGCAACGCTTTGTTTGGCCTGGTATGAAGAATGACATAAGGAAATATGTATCTTCTTGTCCTATCTGTCAAAGGGCCAAGTTCAAGTATAAGAGCCGTCCTTCAAAGATGAGTTTGCCCCATCAATCAAGGGTACCTTTCCATACTGTACATGTAGATTTCGCCGAGGCTCCTTCTAACATCAAGGATAAGAATTCAACATTTTTACTAATTATTGACGAGGCTACTAGGGTAGTTCAAGCAAAGGCAATGAAACAACATGGCCGTGCTCTAATAAAATATTTCAACGAACATGAGGATCTGAAATCAGTGAGAACTATAGTCTCCGATCAAGGGAGATCATTTGTGTATGGAGAATTCCCTAGGTGGGCAACCTCCAAAGACATCCGATTAATAACTACTTCTCCTTATCACCCTGCAGGAAATGGTTTAGCGGAACGAGCTATACGAGATATAAAGACCTTTCTCTCGTGCTATCCTCACTTCAAGGGTGGATGGAAAAATGCCTTAGAAGCGGCAGTACGCTACCATAATAGATCCTACAACTCCTACCTGGGTTGCTCCCCTTTATTCAAACTTACAAAAACTTCCCCTGTTTTACCTGCCGATAAAGAGCTTAATCTTCACTGTGTTCTTTATGAAACAGAAAAAAGTCAAATTGAGCAAAACCTCTACCGACAAAGAACAAAGTTTTATTTTAACAGTCGTAAGAAGGCCCTGCCACCAGAGATGAATATCGACGATTATATTTTGGTAAGACATCAGAAGGTTGGAAAGGAATGGAAGCTATCTGGTCCGCATCGAGTGACAAGGGTAACCAAAATGGATGGCCACCCCAAATATGTTGAATATGAGTCTGATGATAAAACTCCAAGAACGGCTCACATCTCCAATATCCAACCTTATCTGCATCGACATCCCAGGAGGGATGAAGTCGCTTGAAGTCGGGGGAGTTGTAATATACCTTATAATAATATTATAATATACTCTGTTTAATTAATTTATTTTTGATTGTTTGGATTTGGCAGCACTGTAATTATTGTTGTAGTTATGAATCTATTTAAAAAGTGTACGTTTGACATTAAAAATATATATAATAAAAATTAGTTTATTAATTTAATAAAGCATATTTATTTATTTAATCGAAGAGAGGAACATTACATATACGATACATTACTACATTTCACAATTATTTCTGCAGCCAATGCATGCGAAATAGGAGATGATCACAAAGCGATATCTTAATGTCTCGCGTTATTGCATCTTGCATTTATAAGCTAAGCATATTAGTAGAACATTTTCACCAAGTTTTTCTGTTGTCTGATTTTCAGAATGATTTCTCCACTATCATTTCCCGTAACCATTCTATTGGAAATGATTGCCACACTCTTACCAGTCACATTTAGTTGAGCTTTTTCTTATTAAAGTGAAAACATCAGGCTTTCAGGGATAAGTTTTTCAGAGATCTGAATTAATTTTTTTAAAAAGAAACTAGAAGCCTGATGGTTTCACTTTAATATATCGATATATATACGTTTTTTCATTGTTCTTCGTGTCAATATCTGTTTTTCCAAAATTTTGCCTGTAGCTCTTATTCATGCTAATCTCGACCTATTTGTCTCAAGACTTTCCTATACTGTTATAAACGTATTTAATAGGCTATTTACCATCACATTGGTCAGAATGTCAGTTCTTTCATGACAAAGTGACTTTTGTTTATCCAGGTATGGACTTCTTAAAGAGATAAGGGCAAAATACCCGGTAAGTATAAAACTCATTTTTGTGCTAATTATACACAAGGCTACAATGCATATACAATTTTTTTTTGTATATGTAACTACTTAATTTCTTTACAGTTTGCGCTTATATTTTGTCATTGTTTCTTTATGATATATATTAGCAAAATAATATAATATTTCTCTATCTTTGCAGTAAGGTATGCAGAGATCATTTTTGATAATCTATATCATAAAGAAACATAATGCCAAAAATAAATATATAATGTATCGATAGATGGCAATTATAACTTAATTATACTTAGATAGAAATTTTGTAGGGAGGATATTGAATATTGACGTCTAGTTTTGACGTTTATTTTGACGGCTAAAGAAAACTTTTATTTTTATAGATCTGTAGCGGCTCCCAAATATTAACTTTTCCTATTTTCATTATAAGTTTTAATTTGTCTAATAACTATTCAATTCAAATATTAAAATTATTCATCTTATAAATATATAATGCTTATAAAATATACTTTATTAAAATTATATGAATTAACATTAATATCATATTAATTGTTGCCATATCAATATAATAAAATAATTATACATCACTCTAAATATAAATCATAAATAATATGAAATGTAAATATTTATCTATAATATATCAAGCACATATGTCTAACATTATATAATCTAGAATTGATATTTGACCACACACACAGACATAAAAAATAACTTCAACATGTAATAATACAACAATGCAACCCCTTCTGATAATTTGTATTAAATAAATGTAATTAAAGGTTTATTTTACAATAAATAATTTGTTATCTGACTCCGCCTAGAATTCCATGCCACCCACAAAATGGTGAGCCGGTAAACTTTTAACGAACATTTGCAAGCAATCAAACAAGAATTTCAATTCGATCAAAAGTGAAAAATGAAAATACTCATAATATCAAATTATAAATATTTAAGAAATACATATTAAATATTTATATTTAAAACAAAAATTATAACATATTTCGCAATATTTAAAAACTACGAAAACGTACATTGTAGTATTCTGTGTTTTAAAATATATAATAGATCATCATCATAAACAATAATAATACGATGTATAATCTAAACAACGTATTGATGTAAAAATATAAATATAAATAATAAATAATTTGTAATAATAATTTCATCTGGTGAGTGTAATGATTAAATAATAACTATACAACATAAATTGGCGACGAGAATTTGAAAATATAACTGTAGCCCTAAAAAAAAAACAAGTATGGCAGCCAACCTGACGCCACCGTTACCCATGAATATGAATGCTAGCAATTTATTTGCGGAATATAAGCAATGGATGGAATCCTATGCCATTTTTGAAATAGCATCTGGAATTTCAAAAAAATCGGATGAAATTAAGAGAGCAACTCTATTGCATTGTTTAGGGCCAAATGTACAACGTATATTTTTCAACTTGCCAGATGAAAAGGAAAATTATGAACAAACTAAAATGGCTTTAGATAAATATTTCACACCTCATAAAAATGTGGTCACTGAGAGATTTAAATTTAGACAAAGAGTCCAGAAAGATGATGAATCGATCGACAACTACCTAATTTCTTTAAGAGAGCTTTCTAAATCTTGTGAATTTGGGAATTTAGAAGCTGATATGATAAGAGACCAAATAATTGAAAAATGTAACAACAAAAAACTTAAAGAAAAATTGTTGCAACAAGAAAATTTGACACTGTCAAAAACCATTGATATTGCTAGAATGTTAGAAATTTCTAGAAAAGAAATTAGACTTCTTGAACCTCAAAATGATCAAACACTAAATAGAGTTCAAAATAAACCTAAAAAGCACTATAATGCTAATAATTTCAACAAAGGTAGATTCACTAATCAAGGTACCCCATCATTTTCAGGTGCCTCAAAGCCTAAATGTTATCGCTGTGGATTAGATACACATTCAGCACAAGAATGTGGTGCTAAAAAATGACTTGTTCATATTGCAATAAATTAGGACATCTTTTTAGAGCTTGCAGGAACCGCCCAAATCAAAATAATAATAGAAACCACAAAAGTTTCAATCAAACTAAAGTTAAGACCATACAAGAAGAAAATAAGACTGAAGTAGGTGAAAGTTCAGATGAATATACCTACTATACAGGTGCTGAAAATAAAGAAAAAGTGCAAATAGATGGTAGTGAAATAAATATGATAATTGATACAGGGAGTGATAGAACTTTCATAAGCTATAATAAGATGCTTGAATTATATGGCCATAAAATTATGCCAAAATTACATGACACCACCCGAACCTTTTTTGCCTATGGTCAAGATAGACCTCTTCCATGTTATGGTTATTTCAATGCTGTGATTTCTTGGAAAGAAAATTCAATTTCAGAAGAAATTTATGTGATTGATAAAAAAGTTGAATCTTTGTTGGGAGGCAAGGCTAGTTTTGAACTAGGTATAATTAAAAGGGTAAATTATGTAAATGAATCAATGTCTACTAATATAGAAACTCTTGTTCAAGAACATGAACATCTTTTCCATGGACTTGGAACTATAAAAGGCTATAGTCATAAAGTGACATTGAAAGACAACTATAGGCCCATTGCCCAGAGATGCCGTCGTATACCTTATGCAATGGTAGAAGCAGTAAATCAAGAGCTTGATAAGATGCTAGAGAATGGAATCATTGAAGAAGTGCATCAAGGTTCTGAATGGGTTTCTAACATAATAGTTGTTCCAAAAAGGGATAGTGAGGAAATTAGACTATGCATAGACCTTCGGGAAGTGAATAAAGCAATATTGAGAGAAAGACATCCAATTCCTACAATTGACAATATGTTACATGCCCTTAAAGGTGCTAAAGTATTTGCAAAGCTGGATGCGAAAAAAGGGTTTTGGCAGGTTGACTTAGACCCTCAATCAAGACCCCTTACAACTTTCATCACGCACCGTGGTTGTTACAGATTTTGTAAAGTTCCTTTTGGTCTATCAAGTGCTCCAGAGGCATATCAGAAAGGAATGGATTCAATTTTGCTTGATTTGAAAGGTGTAATTTGTTACTTGGACGATGTCGTAGTTTACGCCAAAGATAGACAAGAACTAGAAGAAAGGCTTAGAAAAGTCTTACAAAGATTTGATAAAGTAGGCATTAGGCTCAACAGGAATAAGTGCAAATTTGCAATGGAAGAATTGGATATTTTAGGTCACATTGTTAGTAGTGAAGGTATTAAACCTGATAATAGGAAAATAGAAGCAGTCTTAAATTTTCCAATACCAAAAAATATTGAGATGTTAAGGTCATTCTTAGGAACTTGTGGGTTTTTAAGAAAATTCATACCTAATTTTTCTAAATTGGCAGAACCTCTAAATAATTTGACTAGAAAAAATGTTAGGTGGAATTGGGATTTGAAAACAAATAAAGCATTTCAGGATCTTGAAGAGTCACTAACAAAAGAGCCATGCTTGGCATATTACAACTTGAACTCAACAACTGAATTAATCACAGATGCAAGCCCTATTGGTCTTGGAGCAGTATTAATACAAACACAACAAAATGGCATTAAAAGACCCATTGCATATGCCAGCAGATCCTTAACTGATACTGAAAAAAGATATTCACAAATAGAAAAAGAGACATTGGGATGTGTATGGGCAATTGAACATTTTAACACCTATATCACAGGTCTACAAAACTCAAAAAGGTTGTACCTTATAGCATATATATATCGGGATTCAGAAAAAAAACTCTGAGAGATATTTGATGCACAGTGATAAATATCCCTGTGCATCAAATATCTCTCAGAGTTTTTTTTCTGAATCCCGATATATATATGCTATAAGGTACAACTACTTTGAGTTTTGTAGACCTGTGTATTTGGGGAAGGAAATTTGTGTTAAAAACAGATCACAAACCTCTAATCTATATGCTGAATCCTAAAAATGGAGCTGTTTTGCCTCCAAGAATTCAAAGATTGAGTTGGAGATTACAACCATATATGACTTTGAAATTGAATTCATTGAAAGCAAAATATTGCAGATATATTTTCAAGACAACCTCTTTCTAACACAAGTGATGAAAAATGGCTGGAGAACTATGTTCATAAAGTCTTATCCATCACTTCTGAAGAGCTTCAAGCACTGTCTTTGAAAGAGATAAAAGTTTGTACAGAGCAAGATCCTTTGTTTCAAAAACTGAAAGATATGGTTCAAAAGGGAGTTTGGCCATATCCTTTGAATGAAGAATTCAAATGTTTTTATAAGTTTAAAGATGAACTCTCAATTTTTGATAATCTTATCTTAAAAGGAAGTAGAATTTTGCTACCTTCAAAACTAATAAAGAGAGTCTTGAGAATTGCACATGAAACACATCAAGGAATGACAAGAACCAAACAACTGTTAAGAGAAAAATATTTTTGGATAAACATGGACTTTGACATTGAAAATTTGATTAGAAACTGTCCAATTTGTGTAAGGAATCAACCATTGATAAATGATCAACCATTGCAAATAGTTCCGTTACCATCAAAACCTTGGATGAAACTTGGAATTGACATAGTTGGTCCAATTGGCCATCATTATGTTTTAACAGTGATCGACTACTATTCTTCATATCCTGAAGCAATGATAATAGAAGACATTTCCAGCAAGACAATTATTGAAAAATTGATGGAGATTTTTGCAAGACATGGTTATCCACATGAAGTTGTAACAGATAATGGCTTACAGTTTGTAAGTACATCAATGGAAAGATTTTTAAAAGAATGTGGAATCAGGCACATCAAAGCCTCACCCTATTACCCAAAAAGTAATGGGAAGATAGAAAGATTCCATAGATTTCTAAAGAAACAATTTAATTCAAGTTCTGAAGAAGGGAAAGATTGGAAAGAAGATTTATCCAGAATTTTAATGTCTTACCGAACTACTCCAAACAGATCTACAGGAAAGACTCCAGCATTCCTATTATTTTCAAGAGAAATCAAAACTAAATTAAGCTCACTTGTTAATGATGCAGAAGAAGATGAATCCAACATCAAAGAATTCAATATGGTCTACAAAGAAAAAATGAAAACATATAATGATATAATTCGGAAAGCTAGTCCTCATAATTTTGAAATTGGAAATTTAGTTTATGTGGCAAATCCAAATAATGGAAAACTTGATTCAAATTTCAGATCAGAACATCATGTCATTCTTGAAAACACTTCAATAAATTATTTTAAATTAGTCAACACTAAAAATGGGAAAATAATTCATAGAAATGCTAAACATTTGAAACATGTTCCTACTCAAGAGACCAATCAAGGCATTTCTGACTTGATTCCAGAAGAGAGCCAGAAAAATCTTAGTTCAGATTCAACAAGAATTGAACACCTCAACTCTTCTGATGTACAAATAACAGATGATAATTCCTCAAACCAAGACAAGGACACTTCTTTAAACCGACCAAGTTCAAGTAGAACAGGGTCTACATTTAACCCAGTTGTTTCAGATAGACTTGATGCCGAGGCTCTTCACCAGTTGCCACCAGAGGTTTCTCCACCCTTGCCGACTACCAAGGAACCCGTGATCACCAGGAGTGGAAGAGTCGTCAAGCCATCATCAAGATATAAAGACATGATTCCTTTCATCTAAAGGAAGGAGGGAATGTAGTATTCTGTGTTTTAAAATATATAATAGATCATCATCATAAACAATAATAATACGATGTATAATCTAAACAACGTGTTGATGTAAAAATATAAATATAAAGTGTAATAAATAATTTGTAATAATAATTTCATCTGGTGAGTAATGATTAAATAATAACTATACAACATACATCGTTTGGTATTTAATTCAAGGCAAATTTTCAACTTAAAAACAAATCAGATATCAAATATAATTTTAAGAAATAAATATTAAATAAATTCAAATACACATTAAATTGGCAATTAAAAAATAATATATAACTTACAATTTGAAAATTATAACTTGATAATATATTGAAATATTTTTTCTTATCAAATAAAAAAATCAAATATAAAATTTTAATTCTGAATTTTAATAATTTAATAATCAGAATTTTAATATCTCTTAAGGACATATAATTTTTAAATACAATATATTCTCAAAATGGATTCAATTAAAGCACCCGAATTTTGGCCAAACGATCCAGAATTGTGGTTCATAACATTGGAATCACAATTTTTATTGAACAAGCCAAGTCCAATTACAAATGATGACACCAAATTTTCTTATCTAATTTCACTTTTACCTCCATCAACTGCCATAGAGGTACGTGAATTCATTATATCACCTCCACCAGACAATAAATACGACGCGCTAAAGAAGGCCATAATTAAATGTACCGCTGACAGCGAATTTAAAAAACTACAGCAATTGTTGACTCAAGAAGAACTTGGAGACAGACTGCCTAGCCAATTATTACGCCACTTAAGACAATTGATTGGAGAAAGCAATGCCGTCAGTGACACAACATTAAAAATGCTCTGGATGCAACGTTTACCTAAAAACATCCAAATAATTCTGACAACGCAAGAGCAAGCATCACTAAACTCTCTAGCAGATTTAGCTGATAGAGTGACGGAGATTACTTCTTCACCATCTTCAAGTACTTCGACTTTAGAAAAGGAACTGGCATCTTTGCGTGCGGAAATTTCAGCATTGAAAATTGACTTTAACAAGAAGGAAGAAAGAATACCTCGTTCAAGATCCAGAAGCTCATCTTCATCTCGAAAATCTTCCCCAAACAGTTATAGAAAGTACAATCCAAATGGCTCTTGGTGCTGGTATTATTTTCGATTCAAGCACCATGCAAGAAAATGCATCTCACCTTGTACTTTCAACAAAAAAGCAAAGAACCAGCAGGAAAACTCCAACAACAATCAGTAAGCCCGGTGGTTACTGATTGTAGCAATAATAAAGGCCACCGTCTATTTATCACTGACTACCGCAACAAAATTAGTTTTCTCCTTGACACAGGTGCAGAGATCAGTGTCCTGTCTCCTCGTCCTGAAGATAGACGGCGTGGTCCAACAAAATTTACTCTCACAGCAGCAAACAATTCACCTATCAAGACTTATGGCGAAAGATTCCTTAACCTTGATCTAGGTCTTCGTAGAGATTTCAAATGGAGATTCATAATAGCAGACACAAACAAAGCCATTCTAGGAGCTGATTTTATGGAACACTTTGGAATAATTCCAGATATCAAAGGAAAGTTTATAATTGATTCTTTAACGAAGCTACGCAAGCGTGCATCAATTACAAATTTCAACTCACTTTCTCCAAAGTGCTCAATAAACAGCTATGAAGACAAATTTTTGAACATTCTCTCTCATCATCCCTCTCTAACTAAGCCTCCATCATATTCCACACCAGTCAAGCATTCAGTCACTCATCATATTACTACAAAAGGGCAACCAACATTCTCCAAACCAAGACGGCTGAATCCAGAAAAATTTAAAATTGCCAAATCAGAATTTGAGCACATGATGGAACTAGGTTTATGCAAGAGAGGAGACGGAGCATGGGCATCACCTTTACATCTAGTCCCTAAGAAAAATTCTATAGACTGGAGACCATGTGGCGACTACAGAAGCCTAAATGCTGTGACCCAACCTGATTGTTACCCCATTCCGCACATTCAGGATTTCACCCAAAGCCTTCATGGCTGTACAATTTTCAGCAAAATAGATCTCGTGAAGGCGCGCGCGCGTACCACCATATTCCAATTAACCAAGAAGACATACCCAAAACGGCAATAACTACGCCATTTGGTCTATTTGAATTCACACGCATGAACTTTGGTTTAAAAAACGCAAGCCAAACATTTCAAAGATTCATGGATGAAGTAACAAAAGGTCTAGATTTTGTCTTCGTTTACATTGATGACGTTTTGATCGCCAGTAAAAATGAAAATGATCACATTCAACATCTACATACAATCTTCAAAAGACTTTCCGATCATGGATTAACAGTCAATATATCTAAAAGCGTTTTCGGAAAACCTTCACTAGAATTTCTTGGACACATCATTGACAACAAAGGAATAAAACCTTTTCCTGAGAAAATAAGAATCGTTAAAGATTTTCCTCAACCTAATTCGACCCGTCAACTCCAAAGATTTATTGGTCTTGTAAATTTTTATCACAGGTTCATAAAAAATTCAAGTCATATTTTAGCTCCGCTTTATTCACTTTTAAAAACTAAATCTCCCAATGCATCATTAAATTGGGGGGGGGGACTTCAGACACATTAGAAGCTTTTCAAAACATCAAAAATGCTCTTGCAGAAAACACACTTTTAAACTACCCTCAACCCAATTCTACATTAAGTGTACTGGTTGATGCCTCCAACGTTGCTGTTGGTGGTGTCCTCCAACAACTGAATGACACTGCATGGGAACCAATTTCATTTTTTTCAAAAAAGCTATCCCCAGCAGAAACGAAATACTCAGCCTTCGACCGGGAACTCCTAGCTGCATTCCTCTCTGTTAAGCATTTCTCATACTTTCTTGATGGAAAAACATTCATGCTTTTTACAGACCACAAGCCTCTAACGTATGCCTTCACATCAAAATCTGAACGTTCACCTCGTCAAGAACGTCATCTCAACTATCTTTCACAATTCTCCATGGACATACGCTATGTTAAGGGAAGTGAAAACATTGTGGCTGATACCCTTTCAAGAATTGAAATCGAAACTTTCAATCACACGAAGGTTAATCTAGATCTTAATGCATTCCCTGAAATTCAAGAAAAGGACAAAGAACTAAAAACTCTCATTGATAATTCAAATTCTTCACAAACAATCAAATTAATAAGACAACAAGTTCCTTTTTGCAATAAATTAATTTACTGCGATATTTCTACTGGAAATCCCAGACCTTTCGTGCCTGAAAATTTCCGACGACAAATTTTTAATTCTCTCCATAATTTGTCTCATCCAGGAATTCGTGCAACAAGAAAACTAATAACTCAAAAATACTTTTGGCCCAAAATGAATCAAACAATAAATCATTGGTCAAAGTCCTGTTTAGATTGTCAGAAAAGCAAAATTCACAGGCATACAATTACAAAACACGGAATTTTTCCTCTCCCATCAACTCGCTTTGAACACGTTCATCTTGATTTAATAGGCCCCTTACCCCATTCTGAAAATTGTACCCACATTTTGACTGCTATAGACAGATATTCAAAATGGCCTTAAGCCTTTCCGATTTCGGACAAAACTGCAATAAGCGTAGAAAAAGTTTTTTTTTCGCGGTTGGATTTCTAGATACGGAGTTCCAGCAACAATAACTACAGACCAGAAGGTTGCGTGTTCGAATCACGTCCGGCTCACCATTTTTTTAATTTTTTTTTTTATTGTAAAATAAACCTTTAATTACATTTATTTAATACAAATTATCAGAAGGGGTTGCATTGTTGTATTATTACATGTTGAAGTTATTTTTATGTCTGTGTGTGTGGTCAAATATCAATTCTAGATTATGTAATGTTAGACATATGTGCTTGATATATTATAGATAAATATTTACATTTCATATTATTTATGATTTATATTTAGAATGATGTATAATTATTTTATTATATTGATATGGCAACAATTAATATGATATTAATGATAATTCATATAATTTTAATAAAGTATATTTTATAAGCATTATATATTTATAAGATGAATAATTTTAATATTTGAATTGAATAGTTATTAGACAAATTAAAACTTATAATGAAAATAGGAAAAGTTAATATTTGGGAGCCGCTACAGATCAATTTCCTCTCGGCAAAATATTCATCTTAATTTTGTCTATAGATTTGGCCTAGCCACTTTTCCATCTAATCACTTCTTTGGTATATTGTGGAGATTCTATTTGATTCCTTGTGGATCACATGGAATAAAGCATGCCCTGAACTAAAGAGGTCAATTAGCCCGAAACCATGGTCTCTAGGTGGGCGCTTCTCAGTTTGTCAAAGCTGGTGTTGTGGCTTTGTCACCGACCAGAGGCCGCTAGTTTGCCGTGGCGGTCAATAGATGGCGTCTAGTTTTGACGTCCATTTTGACGGGAAAGATTACCTTATTTATATAGATAGTTATACGTTATTTTTTTGAAATATATAACTTCATTTCTCGCTGGTGTCCCACGTTGATGCTCTGTTCTGTCACAGAAGGAAGGCTTCAGAATTCTACCACTAGTGGAAGAGTTGTTCCGCTGCATGCCCCTGGCCTCGCTGGTGGACGGCAGGCTGTTCGTGGTCCACGGGGGACTGGGGCCCGACACCTCCCTCGCTGAAATCGAGGCTCTGGACCGCTATCAGGTCTGTATAGCCTTCTCCCCGTTTGTCTATATTGTGGCGAGGAAATAATTTATATTTTATTATTCAATTATTCAATGAAAATATTTGAAACAGATTACCACTTTATATTTGTAAAATCATCATAAACTTTCCTTAGCTTGCTTGTTCAATATTCTCAAGTTGTATATAGTTTGGTTGATAATTAACGACTAGTCGTACTGACGTCATCAATAAATACTTTGACATCTTTAAGATATTCCAAGACTACGCTACAATATAGCTCCGGAGACATAGAAGAACGTCTCTCTCCCATCAATATAGACAGAGAAGAACTATGCTCGAATATCCAATAATTGAGTTGTGGGAGGCAATTCTAACTACAGTGAATCAATAGAAGGCAGAGATCTGGAATAAATTAGAATTTTAAAATAAAATTAAATCAATCAAGTAAAACAGAAACATAAACAATGATAAGAGGAAGAATCCACTCTGGCGAGGTGTTTTAATGATGACAGACTTTGTCCAAGTTCTGATCAAGTAAATGTTTTCCCAACGAATATTGTTTTAACAAAATTAAATGATTCTTTTTCTATTATTGTAGAATATATATTACTCGTAAAGATAGGTATTTAATAATGCTTTATTATCATTTCTGATATAAAATATGCAAATCATTCGTTATAGGAATAATTTATTCAGGCTTTGAATAGGCCTACTGTTGAACTTCAGATACTTACATGTGGAATTTTATATAGATTCAGTATTTTAGGAGAAAGAGAGAATAATAACATACATACAATTTACTTTTAATTCTATATATATGTAGATAAGTATAAATTGCTAAACTATATTTAAATTCCGTTTTTTTTTTGCTTATCCCTAGTACACGTGGTACAGGCCATGATATTCGTGGTGGGTAGAAGTAAGCGACTGTTTTTACTGTAAGTAGACATGTGGTGCATATACAGTAAAAGCAGTCGTCTACTTCTTACTCACCATGATTACCATGGCCTGTAATCTAATGCTGTACATGACTGGTACAGAGCAGGAGGGACAAGCACCGGTTCTGTCCTCCCAAGAGAACAACAGTCTTTGATTTCCAGACTTAAGTCTGGTCATCTACGGACAACGACTTTCCAGAATGGTTGTAGGGTTTTCTCACTATGTACTAAGTGCAATTCTCAGCCTGCAACCCCAAGACATATTATTGACTGTATTGACTCATCCATTGATGAGCTCTACTCTTCCCCGGCAGACACCATCAAAAGTCTCAAGCTTTACAAGCTGGATACCTTAGTGTGATTTGAGTGGAGATAAGAAAGAAGAAGACCATGGCCTGTTCTACGTGTACTAGGGATAAGTAAAAAAAACCGGAAGATAAAAAATATTGAGAGCACCTTATTTATGAATGGTGAACCCTCCCAGTAGTTTCCCTAGTTTAATTTGTGCCAGAAATCTTCAGCTCCTATTATTCTGTTACTAAGGCAATCCATAAATCAAACTTCATATAAAAGGCATTTATCTGGTCATAAAACTGTTTAATTTGCCAAATTTTTCAATTGGTAAAAAGACAACCTTTATCACACACACACACACACACACAAAGCCTTTATTAAGACATTAGTCTTATACAGATTCTCCGTACAAGGTGCAATATCAGGAAAAGAGCAGCACAGGAAACCAGTAGTTCCGCAACTATATACAATTATTAGAAATAAGGAAAAGTAAGATTTAATATGAAAGGTCGACCCCTCGATGTTTCATCATTCTGAGGTGTAAGAACAATAGCTTCCAAGTTCTCTTTTCTCCCTATTTACACCTACTGCCTTGTAAAAATTATATAGGGCCTGAGCAACTAGTCTGCTTGTTTGGGCACTGGTTAACATCATTTGGATTGACCTAAGTTGGCTGGTGTCTACCATTGAAAAGAATGTCCTTCTCTCCTCACTAATATATCTTGGCATTCATAGATATAATGAGATAGTTCAGTTTCCATATTTTCTTTGCAGAGATCACAAATCTTATCACCCTCTTTGAAAATGTTTGTATGGTTTTCCTTGAAAAACGAATATAGTATTCTCTGTTGTGCGATATAGCGTTTTACTGGGAATGGAAAGTTGCTAAGTAAATAGTTTTCAATTTGGAATGAACTGTGGAAATACTTATAGTGAGGGTAGAATTTAGCATTCTCTATTTTTGCCTGGTCACTTTGAATAGATTGTTCTATTGCAATTTTAGTTATTAAAGGTATTTCTTGCCGGATAATCCTTGCATCGTTGCAGTTAATTAACCATGAAAATCCTGTTGAGTTGAGTATGTTGGCCAAACTTTCCGCAAGTCCAATATAAATATTTATATTTCTTGATATCTCATATAGTTGAGCTAAGCATATATGGGGGAGTCGGCTGCTGTTCATTTTTAGAATTCTAAGCCAGAACCCTAGTGTAAGTTTCAGCACCGTAACTCCCAGTGACGTTCTTCCGCACTCCATACGTAGAATAAAACCAGGAGACAACCTTTATCAGAGTTAAACAAAAAGTACAACACTTACACAAGATGTGGATGTACATTGATAATGGCTCGTGTGTTCCGCAAATCGAAATGGTGATAAACACAAATACATATATGCATACATACATACATTATATGCATTTATTTGTCTGAACTATTACCATGTTTTAGACAAGTAAAACTCTACTGTAAAATAAACCTTAATCTCGCTAATGTTATTTAAAACGCCAGAACTAAACTTATTCATTCCTTTATTTCGATGGAATTGGGCCACGAAATTTCAAACCAAAGGTCTTCACGGATTTCATTTTTATTAGAGCCGTGAATTTCTTTGGTTAAAATTCATGGTCCAGTTTTATCGAAATAAAGAAATAAAATTATCTATTTTTTTAAAGCCGTGAATAAAATACCTTTGATTTGAAAGCTCGTGACCCATTTTTATGATATAAAGAAATAAAATTATCGTATTAGAGCCGTAAAGAAAATAATTTTGGTTTGAAAGTTCGTGGCCGATTTGTATCGAAATAAATAAAATTATCGTTATTAAAGCCGGGAAAAAACCTTTGGTTTGAAAACTCGCCCAGTTGTATCGGACTAAAGAAATAAGATTACCATATTAGAGCCGTGAAGAAAATACTTTTGGTTTGAAAGCTCGGGATCCAGTTTTATCAAATAAAGAAACAAATTATCGTACTAAATCCATGAATAAAATACTTTTGGTTTGAAATCTTCGTTTGGCTAGCTTTATCGAAACAAAGAAACAAACAAGAGTTCCCGTGTTTTAAATAGATTCTACTGTATACCACGAGGTTGACATCCAAGCTGTGTCCAGTTCCCGACTCTGCTGAAGAACCCTGAGATCGAGGACGGTCCCCTCAGCGACCAATGGCAGCAGGTAACTCCTCTGGAAGTTCATGTATCACACTTGAGGATGGTTTACTGCGGGACTGTAGGAAGATTAGTGATCTTGTTATGTAGGCAAAGGTATTAACTATATTTCATATTAAAATAAATTAGATCGCATACTTACTGAAAAGCTCAGGTTTTTTCCCCCATCCCATGTACATGTGGTACAGGCCATGATAAGCTTAGTGAGTAATTAGCAACTGCCTTTTATTATAGATGCTCCATATTTCTATACATTTGCTCTTAAAATGTGCCAATGTCCCATTTTGCTACTTGCACTCGCTGTTGGGGTTGGATTACTTTAAGAATAGGGGAGACCATTTAGGAAGAAAAAAAGTACTCAATGCAGGATTCGATTCCTGTTCGTGGTAGTCGAAAATCAGCGATATGTACCACATTGCCATCAACCCACCTAAACTCAGAATAAATCAAAGATAGTAAAGTTGTTGGATCTTTAGTTTAAGTGACAATTTGATGATTGATACAAGTCGGAGTGTTGACTTGCGTAACAATGAAGAATTTGATCACTATAACGACGATGAGAAGTAAAATGTACTTCGACAGACCGTGGACTGGCCCAGGTGGTGGACCTGCTCTGGAGCGACCCCCAACCCCACCCCGGGGTCGAACCTAACCTGTTGCGGGGCGGTGGTTGTCTCTTCGGCCCGGACGTCACGGCCACCTTCCTGTCGCGCCACGGGCTGCAGCGGCTCATCCGGTCGCACGAACTCAAGGCCGAGGGATACGAGTTCACCCACAACAGACAGGTAGATTTTAAGGCAATTTTATTGTCATCCCTCTCAACGGTAAACATACACGCTATGTTATGAAGATACATGTATTAAGAGACAAACTATAAAAAAGACTATATACAATTATATACTATCGAGGAGGCTATCCCAACGCCAAAGAGTTATCCTCCAGATAATCAGGGGATCTACGTTATCTCACTTCATCTCAAGGATAAGGAAAAATTCGTAGATAGACGCCTTTGTTGACACGAAAATGGAGTTGGCGTCGTCATCCATCCTTTGTCCGAAGAGCCAGCAGGTCTGCAGGTTAGGGTGGCCGCTGGATTATGTTGAAGGCCTCCAGGAAGAAAGGTCAGTGGTATGACCAGCGACATATCACTGTAGCTAGGCATGATTCACGGGCAGGACCGGATGTACAGGGTGTGAGGATAGAGCCAGTTGGACCGCCACGTCTGCGTCGTGCCCCGAGAAGCAACAAGCATTCGATGGAGGTCGCGGATACATTTATGGCGGCCTTCCAACTCTCCAGGGGACGCACAAGAGATCATCTACCGCACACATCGACCATTTATAGAGATATTCTTAAGATTGAGAAATTTGTGTTATACCACTACATCATGCCATTGAGTTTAGAAATATAGAAAAGCAAGCCTTCAGTTTGGTAGTCGCTCGAAGGTTTCTAATGGTATATTATGATGTTATCTCTTAATTATTTTTAAAATGGTTGCAATTTCCATAAGGGATTCATCTACTAAGTACAATATTCATTGCAAAACGAAATATATATAGAATGCTAGCTAGATTTTTCAATATGAACATTTTAAGGGGAAGTGCACCATCTAGTTGAACAAAAATCAAATGAACGTTGATTTAAGCTTGTTCAATGATATTTTTTGACAACCCAATTATTTAAATATATACATAGGGGTTTAAAAATCATATTAAATATTATTAATTATCTCTCTCAACTATTATACATTTAATTATAAATGTATTTCAGTAGAATTTCTCTGTAAAGGATATACTTCTCTCTCCATAGAACTGTTGTTGGTTTTTGGATAACATTATGATTCAAATTATTCATCCCATACAATATTGATACAAACCTACTCAATAATAAATGCGCAGAAGGAATCTTTCTTTCTAAAAATTGCATTATAAAATGTATTTTCTTCATTTATTCTCTCTCAAATCAGATAATATATTCATACCAATAAACTATCCATAACACCTGTCTGGAAATTCAAATAAAACACCAACCTGTTTACCATGTTTTGGTTCATAGCTCTCATCAGTTCAGAGATTTTGTGAAATATTACGTGGGTCATGAGAGAAATTGTCCGAATGTTCCTTACTGTGTTTAAGCTTTTGATGTGATAGGGATACTTTTAAACCGAAGTTGCAATACGTGAATAAACGTGTATTTCAATAAAATATTCCCTTGTGTTTGCTTGTGATGTATGCTGTGAGGTATGCTTTTAAACCGAAGTTGCAACACGTGTATAAACGTGTAATTCAATAAAACAATCCCTTGTGTTTGCTTGTGATGTATGCTGTGAGGTAGGCTTTTAAACCGAAGTTGCAACACGTGTATAAACGTGTAATTCAATAAAACAATCCCTTGTGTTTGCTTGTGATGTATGCTGTGAGGTATGCTTTTAAACCGAAGTTGCAACACGTGTATAAACGTGTAATTCAATAAAACAATCCCTTGTGTTTGCTTGTGATGTATGCTGTGAGGTATGCTTTTAAACCGAAGTTGCAACACGTGAATAAACGTGTAATTCAATAAAACAATCCCTTGTGTTTGCTTGTGATGTATGCTGTGAGGTATGCTTTTAAACCGAAGTTGCAACACGTGTATAAACGTGTAATTCAATAAAACAATCTCTTGTGTTTGCTTGTAATGTATGCTGTGAGGTATGCTTTTAAACCGAAGTTGCAACACGTGTATAAACGTGTAATTCAATAAAACAATCCCTTGTGTTTGCTTGTGATGTATGCTTTTAAACCGAAGTTGCAACACGTGTATAAACGTGTAATTCAATAAAACAATCTCTTGTGTTTGCTTGTGATGTATGCTGTGAGGTATGCTTTTAAACCGAAGTTGCAATACGTGAATAAACGTGTATTTCAATAAAACAATCCCTTGTATCAGTATTTAATCATCAGGCTTACAGGGATAAATTTATTTTAAAGAAATCTATTCATATGTCTCCCAAAACGTTCTATCGATTCTAGTTTGCAAATGTTGTTGTTTTGAGAACTAGAAACGATAGAACATTTTTGGGATAAAGAGATATGAATTAAATTCATTAGAGAGAAATTTATCTCTGGAAAAACAGTACAAAAGTGAAGAGTACTGTGATCAGGTAGATAAATTAAGAAAATGGCATCTCCTGATGGTGCTACTAAAAGTTGCTAACGGCTTATTACGACAGATGGCGCAAGCCTTCAGCAACTTTTCGTTGCACGATCGGGAGTTGTCTTTTTTTCTTAATTTATCGCTAGAAGCCTGATGCTTTCACCTTAAACACGTGTAATGTTCCAGTTGCCCCTAATGTTATGACGGCTGTGGGGCCCAGGTACTGACTGTGTTCTCGGCCTCCAACTACTACGAAGCCGGTAGCAATCGCGGGGCCTACGTGAGGCTCGTAGGGCCTGAGCTGGCGCCCCATCTCGTGGTGTTTCTCAGCGGCCGCAAGAGGAGTGGACCTCTTTGTCAGAGGTGGGTGGTGATGACTCGTATCTTCATGTTGATAGCTGTGGAGGCAAATCTGGCTCGTGTTACAATGTGGTAGTTGGAAGGCGTTGTAGAATCTATGTCTATTTTTTAATGTTATCATCACATAGTAGTATTTTAGAAACTGCATGTACTCAACATACGTAATTATAGGATTCAGAATGAAATTCATTTATCAGTCTTGTCAATTGGATATTTCAGAATAGCGATAACACTAATTGAATTGTATTTTATTCCAATTGGCTGAAATACTAGTAGTGCGTCTTAGTTTGAGATATGATAAGGCATAATACAGCTCCACGTTACAGTAGAATAACAGGTGGGGAAACAGACTGTGTTCCAGACACTGGTTCCTGGAGTAGTGTAAAGACATGTTGTGTTCCAGACACGGGGTCCTGGAGTAGTGTAAAGACAGACTGTGTTCCAGACACGGGGTCCTGGAGTAGTGTAAAGACATGTTGTGTTCCAGACACGGGGTCCTGGAGTAGTGTAAAGATAGACTGTGTTCCAGACACGGGGTCCTGGTGTAGTGTAAAGACGTCATGGTCCAGACACTGGGTCCTGGAGCAGTGTAAAGACATGCTGTGTTCCAGACACGTGGTCCTGGAGCAGTGTAAAGGCATGTTGTGTTCCAGACACGGGGTCCTGGAGCAGTGTAAAGATATGCTGTGTTCCAGACACTGGGTCCTGGAGTAGTGTAAAGACATGTTTGTTCCAGGCACGGGGTCCTGGAGCAGTGTAAAGATATGCTGTGTTCCAGACACTGGGTCCTGGAGTAGTGTGAAGACATTGTGTTCCAGACACGGGGTCCTGGAGCAGTGTAAAGACATGTTGTGTTCCAGACACGGGGTCCTGGAGCAGTGTAAAGACAGGCTGTGTTCCAGACACGGGGTCCTGGAGCAGTGTAAAGACAGGGTGTGTTCCAGGCACGGGGTCCTGGAACAAGCCGCACTGAAGACACTACGACAGTTGATGGCTGCATGTCAAGAGGACCTCACGGTGGATTTTGAGAGGGCGGACCACGATGGCTCAGGTGAGAAATTCTTCGGAGATTCTGTCATTCTCTCTTCTTCTACAATTACTAGATTCCGTATGTGGTTTATAAATTAAAGTACCTCGTATTTTCACAAGTATCTATAATCTGGGCTCTGCATAATTTGAATTTTTTTAATTTCAAAATGCCAAAGACGTGTGTTTTACAACGTTGTGTCCCAGCTGCAGTGCGTCCCAGTCTGGTATAGCGGCGTGAGTGAACTGTGTGGCGCGGCAGGGAGGATATTCTTGGGACAGTGGTGCAATGCCTTGAACCGCCACGTGGGACGACGGTTGCCCTGGCATCTGCTGGCTCGACTGTTGGGGGTGGTGGAGGACTCGGGCCGTGTGGCCTACCGGGCCACCTTCCTGGACTGTCCGCCCCGGGTGAGTTGGTAATGTACCGGGCCACCTTCCTGGACTGTCCGCCCCGGGTGAGTTGGTAATGTACCAGGCCACCTTCCCGGACTGTCCGCCCCGGGTGAGTTGGTAATGTATCGGGCCACCTTCCTGGACTGTCCTCCCCGGGTGAGTTGGTAATGTACCGGGCCACCTTCCTGGACTGTCCGCCCCGGGTGAGTTGGTAATGTACCGGGCCACCTTCCTGGACTGTCCGCCCCGGGTGAGTTGGTAATGTACCGGGCCACCTTCCTGGACTGTCCGCCCCGGGTGAGTTGGTAGTGTACCGAGCCACCTTCCTGGACTGTCCGCCCCGGGTGAGTTGGTAATGTACCGGGCCACCTCTTCCTGGACTGTCCGCCCCGGGTGAGTTGGTAGTGTACCGAGCCACCTTCCTGGACTGTCCGCCCCGGGTGAGTTGGTAATGTACCGGGCCACCTTCCTGGACTGTCCGCCCCGGGTGAGTTGGTAATGTACCGGGCCACCTTCCTGGACTGTCCGCCCCGGGTGAGTTGGTAGTGTACCGAGCCACCTTCCTGGACTGTCCGCCCCGGGTGAGTTGGTAATGTACCGGGCCACCTCTTCCTGGACTGTCCGCCCCGGGTGAGTTGGTAGTGTACCGAGCCACCTTCCTGGACTGTCCGCCCCGGGTGAGTTGGTAATGTACCGGGCCACCTTCCTGGACTGTCCGCCCCGGGTGAGTTGGTAATGTACCGAGCCACCTTCCTGGACTGTCCGCCCCGGGTGAGTTGGTAATGTACCGGGCCACCTCTTCCTGGACTGTCCGCCCCGGGTGAGTTGGTAGTGTACCGAGCCACCTTCCTGGACTGTCCGCCCCGGGTGAGTTGGTGATGTACCGGGCCACCTTCCTGGACTGTCCGCCCCGGGTGAGTTGGTAATGTACCGGGCCACCTTCCTGGACTGTCCGCCCTGGGTGAGTTGGTAATGTACCGGGCCACCTTCCTGGACTGTCCGCCCCGGGTGAGTTGGTAATGTACCGGGCCACCTTCCTGGACTGTCCGCCCCGGGTGAGTTAGCCTCTAGTGGACGGTGCACCGGTCTTCTTTCAAGAAATATTCGTTCTAGTGCATCGCTCTCTTCAAAATGGCCATTAAATTTAATGTGTCATTCAGTTTTCAGATATATCAGCTCTGGAGACAATTTAAAAAAAAAGTAATTTGATTAGATTAGCAAGTTTTATTCATATGGAAAGTCAGAGATTCTAATTGAAACTTTTTTATTATTTCCTTATTATCTACTTATATATTTGCCTTATTCTGTCTGTTTGTCGGTTTGAAGCTCACGGATGGGATTTTTCATAACCATCGGTGGTTCAGTGGTAGAATGCTCGCCTGCCACGCGGGCGGCCCGGGTTCGATTCCTGGCCGATGCATTTTTTTTTTTTTTACAATTTTTAAAACTCATTTATATATTATACAAGAATGAAATCTACGGCGCCAATTTATAATTGTAACGAATAGTATTTGAATAAAAGCATTTAATCGGGTAAAACCCGGGCGTTGCCCGGGTCATTCGTATATAATAATTGTATAAACGAATGCAAGACAAAATCACCGCGAATGTTTCTTTTTTTTAAGGCAATTTCTTTTTAAGGCAATTATCGTTATTTATCGTTAATTTTTGTTTCGATTTTATTGAAAAAAAAAACGATATGATGCCTTTAAAAAATGATCTTTATTACTATGCAGTTTTCTATTTAGTCAATATACCTAAGTTCATGTTGCAAATGTAATTATCTCTATCGATTTAGTAGGTGAAATGCAAAAAAAAAAAAATCGACATGATGAAATCTTTATGAAAATTCACATTTTTATTTTTATATTTTCAAGACACACACAGTTTGGGCCGGGACGTTTCACAAGAGAGACATCCACGGCGCCAATTTATAATTGTAACGAATAGTATTTTAATTAAAACGTTTTTAAAGTATATGCGCACTCGGGTAAAACCCGGGCGTTGCCCGGGCCATTCGTCTAGTGGAATTATATTTGGTTACATAGAATATTAAATCAAGAAACAATTTTAAATCTACTTATAAATTTGCCTTATTCTGTCTGTTTGTCTGTTTGTCTGAAGCTCACGGATGGGATTTTTCATAACCATCGGTGGTTCAGTGGTAGAATGCTCGCCTGCCACGCGGGCGACCCGGGTTCGATTCCCGGCCGATGCATTTTTTTTTTTTTTACAATTTTTAAAACTCATTTATATATTATACAAGAATGACATCCACGGCGCCAATTTATAATTGTAACGAATAGTATTTGAATAAAAGCATTTAATCGGGTAAAACCCGGGCGTTGCCTGGGTCATTCGTATCTACTTATATATTTGCCTTATTCTGTCTGTTTGTTTGTCTGAAGCTCACGGATGGGAATTTTCATAACCATCGGTGGTTCAGTGGTAGAATGCTCGCCTGCCACGCGGGCGGCCCGGGTTCGATTCCCGGCCGATGCATTTTTTTTTTTTTTTTACAATTTTTAAAACTCATTTATATATTATACAAGAATGACATCCACGGCGCCAATTTATAATTGTAACGAATAGTATTTGAATAAAAGCATTTAATCGGGTAAAACCCGGGCGTTGCCCGGGTCATTCGTATATAATAATTGTATAAACGAATGCAAGACAAAATCACCGCGAATGTTTCTTTTTTTCAAGGCAATTTCTTTTTAAGGCAATTATCGTTATTTATCGTTAATTTTTGTTTCGATTTTATTGAAAAAAAAAACGATATGGTGCCTTTAAAAAATGATCTTTATTACTATGCAGTTTTCTATTTAGTCAATATACCTAAGTTCATGTTGCAAATGTAATTATCTCTATCGATTTAGTAGGTGAAATGCAAAAAAAAAATCGACATGATGAAATCTTTATGAAAATTCACATTTTTATTTTTATATTTTCAAGACACACACAGTTTGGGGCGGGACGTTTCACAAGAGAGACATCCACGGCGCCAATTTATAATTGTAACGAATAGTATTTTAATTAAAACATTTTAAAAACACACAGTTTGTAACGGGACGTTTCACAAGAGTGACATCCATGGCGCCAATTTATAATTGTAACGAATAGTATTTGAATTAAAACGTTTTTAAAATATATACGCACTCGGGTAAAACCCGGGCGTTGCCCGGGCCATTCGTCTAGTAAGGATATATCTGCATAAATCTATATATAAATAAAAATGAATGTATGTGTGTGTGTGTCTGTCTGTCCTTTATGCCTGACCAAACCACTCATTGGAACGCCATGAAACTTTGGGAAGTTATTAGTATAGTACTGGGAAGGTTTCTGAAAAATAATTTCTTGAATATCTTGAATATCCTTAGAGTTATTTGCAGATTTGTAGATTTAACTCGAAAGCAGCGCCCCCATTGCGACGATGACAACAAGTTTTTTATCTATAATTTTTATTATCACTAAGTTTATTATCTTAAAGATTATTTATCAAAAGTAAGATTTTCTACCTATTAATTGCGCACAAGTCAAAGTTAGTTATCGAGTATTTTTCAAGGGACCGGGAAAAAATGTTCACTAGATAAAACGATGATTTTGTAATGTAGGAAATTAGGAAAGACAAAATTCAGGATGACACGGCAATTTATTTGAGACAAGAATAATGATACAATTCCAAGGCAAGATACTATTCCTTTAACTTCCAATTACCGAGGGAACCAATTAATATTGATTTTATTCAATTTATCGAGTATTTTTCAAGGGACCGGGAAAAATGTTCACTTTATCGAGAGATTCAAATTTACGAGTTTCAAATTATCAAAATATATCTATTATTTTTTTTTTAATAAGTTCATAGAGAATTGTTTTAACAAATGTTCGTTAGACAAATCTTTACTCGGGTAAAACCCGGGCGAAGCCGGGTACATCCGCTAGTTAATAATAAAATTTATAAGAATAAATAAAATATAAAATTTATTATATTCACATATATAATATATACAGATATAGTCATCAAAGTTCCATTCGGGAAAGACTCTTACACGGATAGAGTGCGACGGCTCCTTCCCACAAAGTGGTCAGGTCGATGCTGGCAATGCAACCTCAAGACCAAGATGGTACTTGTACATTGTAGCCTTCGCCATACTTGTTGTCTTCAAGACATAAAGAAAAGTGATTTAGTAATAACTTTATTTGAATCAAATATTTACCATCTCTGCCTTCTATAATTATTTTTTGAATGCTATCAAGGATCTTTATCGTATACGGACCTACAGCAACGGTAAGTGTGAATGAACTATTTATAAATATTTACTTACCTCTACATTTAAATGACAAAGGAGAATCTGACTTTGGTAAGATTTCCTAATATATTTGACCTTGACTTTCCAGGGAAGTATCTTCACCGCCATCTACCGGAACAGAGATGAGCTGGAGACCATCTTCAGGACCTTGGACAAGTCAGACTCGGGTATGTTGGTCGCTAGGGTTCAATGTACCTCACTATAGACCCTGTCTTAGGAGAAATATTTGGATTCTTAGGGAGGTATTGGATTTCCAACACCACATGATATACCTGTATCATATGAAAATTGACGCTATTGGACCATATAGAGTAGAAACGACGAGTTTATTACGCTCCTATCTTTCTTTATTTCTTCGAGTCATCAGCCAAGCCCTCTCAAGTGGATAACTCTCTCAAACCCTCTTTGTGCCTCCAATAATTCATATCTTCTTCATTTACAAATTTGCATATATACATAAGCTTTTTATTGAGTATCCGTCTCAGCGTTTATATATATATTTTAAATAATAATATTTACTTTTAATTAGAATATATTGGTGACATAAGCGACTCCTGATCATGTAATAAAACATCGTAAAAGAGAGATTAAGATTAAAACTGATTTATTACAACGCCAATATAAGATTATATAAGGTTAAATACAGAATTAATATAAATAAAAAGAGAGAGTTGTTGTTGATCATCTAGATGAATATCCATTAAACGAATATAAATTTGAATAAAATATTGGCAAAACACATTTTACTAATATATCATTCAACCATATATGCATTACGGGATATTAGATCTCATCAGCGTGATGTAGATTAACGTACGCAAACGTAGAGCGTTTTTTTTTTTCAGTTCCGAATTCGATCCGTTATAGTTCAACTAGTTCAGTTTTGAATTCGGTCTGTGATTGGTCAACCAGTTTCCTTCCGAATTCGGTCCGTGATGAGTCAACCAGTTCAGTTCCTAATTCGGCCCGTTGATGGTTATCCAGTCAGTTCCGAATTCTATAAAGTAACCTCTGTAATCCATATTTTCTGAGCTAAACATTTTTTTAATCTTGAGCTTAACCAGCTGGTATTTAACGTGCACGAAGAGGTCTTCCCCAATTGGAAATGTCCAGGGTTCCTGACCCAGTCCGAGCTGGCCTCTGCCTGTCCCCCTGAGGTCCTCCAGGACCTAGCCACCAGCCTGGACCTAGATGGCGATGGTGTCGTGGACCTGAATGACTTCCTGGAAGCTTACCGTCTGTCGGACTTCGACTCCTTCACTCTAGGTCCAGCGCAGGACCCTCTCCTGCAGGACTCAGAGAACCTCTCTCCCTAGTCACATGATGGCTTCGATTATTTCATTGCATATATGTGCCTAAATGCATATTATATATGTATGTAATATAAATAAATGTTGGTTATATAAAGTAGCCGCTCTATCTTTATTATTATATCTTACAACTATAAATACTTCAATTCAATTTAAAATGTGTGGTTGTAATTTATTATTGGTATTTTTTATTATTTTCTAAATTATTATTATACCATAGGTAATACTACACCAGGTCATGAAGGTTGAAATCAATCATTTTTTTACTCTAGTTTAGAAGTTTTTGTATAGGTCTTCCTTCTTAGCTCCAATACAGTCCAGGATATGTGCTGGGTATGTGGTGTTTTAAACTCTAACACCTTATAAACTAAAAAGTAAATTTACTTCTCCCTTTAAAATAGATGTTAAAACTATGCACCATCTATTAGTCACCTCTGAAATCTAGAAATCTAGGTCAGTGACAAAGCCACAACACCTGCTTTGAAAATTCGGAATACATACTTTGGGCCAATGCTTTCGTGCAATAGCTCTCGTCAGTCCTGGGTGGTATAGATTGTGCGTCACTTTCAACAAGAGAAGCTTCTTTTTTAAACGATAAAAACAGATGTATCGTTTGAAACTTTCTCCTCAAATAAAACTCCTAGTTAAAATTTCGGTTTGTTCAGTTCCTTGATGGATTGTTCTGATTATTTTTAATTTGTATAGTTCATTATTGATTTTTATTTTCTTAGTTCCTTGTTGGTTTGTTCAGTTCACTAATGGCTTATTTATCTCTCATTGATTTGTCCTGTTTATGGTGTTGATTTATTCAGTTCATTATTGTTTTGTTCAGTTCTTTGTTAATTTTTAAGTTCATTGTTGATTTATTCAGTTTATTGTTGTTTTTTCCAGTACATTGTTCATTATTAATTTGCTTAATTCATTGTTGTTGTTTTCAGTTCATTGTTGGCTTATTCATTTGTTGATTTGCCTTGTTCACTGCTGATTTATTTTTTCAATGTTTTGTTTGTCCAGTTCATATCATAAAATATCTGGTTTAAATAGTTCATCGCCAATTAATTCAGTTCATTGTTGGTTTTTCCAGTTCAATGCTGGTTTGTTCAGCTCATTATTGACTCGTTTTAAGTTCATTTTATTTCTGATTTTTCAATTTATTGTTGGTTTGTTTAAATTATTGTTTATATATTGTTGATTTATCTAGCTCATTATTGATTTATTCAGTGCATTGTTGGTTTTCTCGGTTCAATGTTGGTTTATTCAGTACAATGTATGGTTGGTTCGGTTTATGGATGATTTATTTAGTTCACAGTGTTGGTTTTTGTTCAATTCATTCTTATTTTTTCAACAACTTATTGCTGGTAAAAGGAACCCAGTTCAGTTTCAAATTCGATAGGTCATAGGTCAACCAGTCCAGTTCCGAATTTGGTCCATGGTAGTCTAACCAGTTCATTTTCGAATTCTGTCTGTGATAGATCAATCAGTTCAGTTCAAATTTCGGCTCGTGAAAGGTCAACCAGTTGAGTTCCGAATTCTGTCAGTGATAGGTCAACCAGTTCAGTTGCTAATTCTGTCCGTGATAACCCAACCAGTTCAGTTCCGAATTCGTTCCGTGAAAGGTCAACCAGTTCAGTTACGAATTTGGTCCGTGATAGACCAACCAGTTCATTTCCGAATTCTGTCTCTGATAGATCAACCCGTTCATTTCCGAATTCGGCCCGTGATTGATTAAGCAGTTTAGTTCAGAATTCGGTCCGTGAAAGGTCAACCAGTTCAGCTCCGAATTCGACCCGTGAATGGTTATCCAGTCAGTTTTGAATTTGGTCTGTGCTATTTCAACCAGTTCAGTTCCGAATTCGGTCCGTCATAGTTCAACCAGTTCAGTTATGAATTCTGTCAATGATTGGTCAACCAGTTCCATTCCGAATTCGGTCAGTGAAAGGTTAACCAGTTGAGTTCCTTATTCTCTCTGTGATAGGTCAACCAGTTCAGTTCCGAAATCGATCTGTGATATTTCAACCAGTTCAGTTCCGAATTCGGTTCGTCATAGTTCAACTAGTTCAGTTTTGAATTCGGTCCGTGATTGGTCAACCAGTTACGTTCCGAATTTGGTCCGTGATGAGTCAACCAGTTCAGTTCCGAATTCGGTTCTTCATAGTTCAACTAGTTTAGTTGCGAATTTGTTCTATGATTGGTCAACCAGTTCCATTCCGAATTCGGTCAGTGAAAGGTTAACCAGTTGAGTTCCTTATTCTCTCTGTGATAGGTCAACCAGTTCAGTTCCGAAATCGATCTGTGATATTTCAACCAGTTCAGTTCCGAATTCGGTTCGTCATAGTTTAACTAGTTCAGTTTCGAATTCGGTCGGTGATAAGTCAGCCAGTTCAGTTCCGAATTCAGTCCATGATTGGTCAATCAGTTTCTTTCCGAATTCAGTCGATGATAGATCAACTAGTTCAGTTCCGAATTCGGTCCGTGATTAATGAATCAATGAATGAGCGATTGGATCAGTCTCAAATTTGGTCCATGAGATTGAAAGCATAATTTAGTTCTGAATTTAGTCCTTGATAAATAAATTCATATTCTGAGCTATTTCATATCTGTTTTCTGATTGATTTGATCATGTTCCTTTTTTATTGGTTAATCATTCAGTTCATAAATAGGCATAAAAATGAATATTCAAATAATTGATTATTTGGCCCATATTTTAAGCCTTAGATTGATTAAAGAAAAGATTATATTTTCTTCAATATTCAGTTTAATATTGTGAATATATTTTATTATTTCATTTAATTAGTTGTATATCCATTTTCTCATATTTCATTGCACTGAATTAAATTATTAATTGAATAATTTTTTAATGTTTTCATTTTGATTAATTTGCAATTTGATTCATTATATATTGATTCCATGATATGTATACATCTCTAATTAAATCAGTAGTTTTCTTTTGATTGTTTGAATATTCTGCTTTTGCTATTAATTACATTACTACTTGGCTGTTTGTTACATGATTTGTCAATTTTTATTGATGATTGATGCCATTCTCATTCATGAACGATTCTGTATTTGGTTAATGATGGGTTTAGAGTATTACGTTTCTAAATGTTTGCGTGACTATGTTCCAAAATCTATTATTAAATAATCAATGTCTTTAGTTCAAAATTCGTTCCATGATTGATAGATTGGTTTAAAATTCTGAATTAAGCCTAATATCGAGTAATATATCGATATAATTCTGAAATTGTTTTATCATCATTTTTGTATAATTGATGGATTTCATTTTGATTCATGATTAACTTGGTATTCAGCTCTTAAGCTCATTAGTAGTCAAATGAAAAAAAAAATCCATTTAGTTTGATATTCGAACTTCAAATTGCTCAATTGATTGGTCCTCTATTCAATCCATGATTGCTTTCATATTTTTTTCTTGATTGTTTGACTGCATATTCGCGGGTTATGATTGAATGATTTCATGTTTTGTTTTTTTTTTTTGGTTCATTATTGAATGGCTTCATAGACTTCAGACTTCATAGTCTGTGATTGAATGAGTCCATAGATGGCTTATGATTGATTTTTTTTTAGTTTGGTTATACTGTGTATTCGCTTAATATTTGGACCATGATTGATAGGTTGGTAAGTTGGGCCTCGTTATACCCTGGCCAGTATAATCGCCTAATCTTTCCTCAATCAAATATGTGCCTTTGACATTCTTGAACTCGGGATCAGGGATAATTAATTCAACGATTACATGATTGTATTTACATAAAGTCAATAATCGCCCATGTTTTATATATATATTAATCAAAAGATCACAACAGATTAAAGATGATGCACTTATATTAAGACGAAAGGCAATCGCCTAAATACATTTTTTTTCGCTCTAATGATTTTAAACGATATATTGCTGTATTTGGCATTTTGAATTCATATTTAGTCCATACCGGGATCAATATTTCGTTTATGCTTGATTCTTTATTTGATTCAAGATTGGTTCTTGACAATTTTTCATTAATATAATTTTCCTTTCTGCCCAAAAGTTACGCTTTTTATAAATCCAAGCTCTAGGATAATTGTCTTTGTTGCAGTTTGATCCCTGGTAACACACCTGGATGAAAATAAAATTATAATCAAAATTATAATAAATTCAAATTATATATGATAAGAATATGATAGTTCTTAATTAATTTCTGATTATATAAAATCTTATGAACGCTCTAAATCGAATTTTAAGATGTCAAAAATATTCGGTGACATAGATTAATGGATAACCATTATGCACATTCACTCGATAATACAAGAGAGAGAGAGAGAGGGGTGTTATAAATACAAGGTCTGTACAAAAATTCGCGGAATGGTCAAATATAATAAAAATAATATGGCTCCAACTAGAAAGTATACAGTGAATTTTAATGCAAAATATATATAGAACAATCCATATGAAATTCATTAATGAACTAACGCTTATTTTTCGTTGGTATCTTCCAATATCTCGACATGGTTAATTAACTATCTTTTTCAAGGGGTGTTCCTCTAGAATCCGTCCTTTTAACTGGTATGTATGCCCATTCTTCTGGCAGGCTATACTGATTCTGCATGTGCTATTGGAAAATTCTCTCTCTGGACACTTTACATGAATAAACAATTCTTGTAGAGTGCCAAATTATTTTGTACTCAACACATGTGCCTCGTTCCAGACATGTTCTTAAGAACTTCGTTATTCTGAAGGCATTCCAGGTTCATATCCATGGTTGTACAAGTTTTCATGCCAAACAAGCAAACCTATGATAGTTGGTCTTTCCATGAAACTTTTTTTTTTTGTGGATAACTATATTTAAGAAGCTGCCATTTCAGAAGAGCCCAAATTTGAAGATTTTTGAATTGCTTTTGCATCAGTAGTCCCAGGCCAAAATATTTTCTTGACTACCTTTTAAATTTCGCGTAGTATTTCTTCATGGAAGGATTATTCGATTTTATAACGCTAAGGGATTCACTTGTGAGTTTTTTAGCCTCTGAAGTTTTTCAGAGGTGGCTCTGGTTCTGGGATGTCCAATTTTGCGCCAACTTAACATATATATATATATATTTTTTTAAATTGGGGATTTGATGCTCCTTAAAGTTTTTAAATCACCCGCCCCCTCGGTTACCTTCCCAAGTGATGAATAGGGAATGCTCCCAGAACCAGGAAATTTCCTACCCAGGGTGAACCAAAAACTAGGCTGCGGCAGGTTCTTGGAGCCCTATCACAGTATCAACCCCTTTTTATTCACATGATCTATGATGACGAGAGTATATGGATGAACTGAAACAATGTAATGGACGACGCACGAGGAGATAAAGCGGATCGGGAGATAAGGAGAGACTATGTGGCTCACCTTCAGTAGAGGAAGGAACTTAAGGAGAAGGAACGTAATGCGTGTTTCTGCTTTAATTATTTTATAGATATCAAATATGCTATAATGATCCCTTTCAAAGCCTATTTTATGTGGATCAAAATTGGCTCCAGTTTTTTTTTGGCCACGCCTTTTATCTTGGCTGTTTCAACTATTTTCTAGTAGTTTTCATATTTGCATTAATATGGCCCAATTCGAGTTTACAAGGTGGGCCATTCTGGTTTGAGGGAGTTTGGAGCTTTGTACAGATGAATCGCGGTTTATCGTGTTTATAATATTTACTCCTTAACATATATATCTTTTAACTCTAGATGTCTGATATACCCATGAATATCAATAAGATTTTTTGAATTATAATTGAAGGGACGGGTTTTTAAAACTATATTTTATTGCCTGGCTGTCCCTTTTCTTAGACTGCAGAAAGCCAACCTTTGAAGCTAGTTGCCACAATCCTATTACATTTTTGTACACATTAGGTGTCAAGGTTGTGCATTGAATAGGCTAGTATTTTTCATCTAATAAAATTAATTAATAGAAATTGTTGCGATAGAGAAAAGGGGAATAAATACATAAATACATATCTTCAATAAAAAAATAATAATATATATACACATAAATAAAACCATTGAAGGACTATTGCTGATGGCCAAAAATAAATGTAAAGGAATAGAAAAAGGACTTACTGTAAGGGGGAAAGCCACCGACCAATGGCTGACAGTATGGTCAGCTGCTCTCTTCCTGCTAAGATCTAACTGCCACTTTTTAAAATTTGGCACCATCTACTGGTTGCCATGCTGCGTACGCTATTGTAACGGCAGCTGGCATGCCTATATAGTAAATTATCAGTGAAAACATTATTATCACTGATGATACTCTGTGCAGTTGCTTTTTGACTTATTGTAATATATCACATGTAAACTTATGTCTGATATAATTTATATTATGTCTGATGTTAGCCAAAAAGAAATAAAGACTTTTCTTTTAAACTTCCAAATACTTCTTGCTGATTAACGTCAACCAACAAACACGAGGACGTTACACCTATGAGTGAACTCTGAGAGGCTTTTGATTTAAAAAAAAATGCTTAATAATATCAAGGTTTTATATTAAATATATATATATATTTATTATGTTCCCTTTGTTTTTAAAAGAAATTATAAATGTTTAATAAAAAAAAACTGAAAGAGCAAAAGACAATTTCATGACTGATGGGTTCTGGGCCTTCATCTCAATTGAAGGTTGAGGCTGTTGGTGGTGGTGGTGGGGGTTCACAGGCTCATCTATTGTCTGGTCATCTCCAGGCTGCCTCCATCACTGAGGGGCTCTTGGCATCTCACTGAGGGACTCTTGTCATGGGGTGTAGCAGGTCATATGGGGTGTGTAGACTGTAGGAAAGGCAGGGAGGTCTATAGGTCTTTTTTTTTTAACATTTTTTTTTTCAGCCACACTTTCCAGCTCCCACACCAGGCTTGGTGTAGTCCCTCACACACACTTTCTAGTCAGTGGTGAGCTCCTGTAGCATGTCATCTCCTTGAAGATGTCCATGGAGTTCTGGACCTGGGGTAGGGTTGCCTTGTAGTCCAGGCTGCATGCTACAGCAGTCAGTTGGCTGTCAGAATTGGTCCTCAGTTACTGGAGACTCATGCCTCCCCTGCCACAACACTCTCACATAGGGTGAAATCTTCTTTTAAAATTATTATTATTAACATTGTTCCCCCTACAGCAGACATCCTTTCATTCCATTTAAATGTATTTAGGCCACCAGCTAGCTATATAAAACCAATTACGTTATATTTGTCTTCCGCATCCTCAACATAATCTAATCTAAGTACATTTTTTATGCAATCTATAAATTATAAAATTTTGATTTATAAAAAAAAAAAATACAAAATAATAAATTATTATAATAATATGATTCAGTAGCTCGACATCTGTTATTAGGCGCATGATTCTTTAAAAAATTAAACATTCACTGGCCTTACTGCAACGAAAAATTAATGGGAGGGCCTGGCTCATCGGTGGTCAAGCCTCCCAGCGGTTTCGCCATTTTAATCTACCATACAGCTGTAATATTGCTTTTTTCTGTCTTCCTTTTATACCGATACTGAAGCTGACCTCTAGCCAAGCCCTTCCATTAATTTTTCATTACAGTGATAGCATTAGAACATTGTTAAATTATTAAAATAATCATACGCGCCTAAAATAGTTTCAAATTGTTATTATGTTATCAAACTTTAAAATGTGTTGTTTAAAAGTGTTAAACTAATATTATAAATGTAAAAAAAAATTTTAATATTTTATTAAGATTTTTCAATATTCATTCTTTGTAACAAAGTCGAGTGTAATAATTTTCCTTGTGTATTATATATATAACGTTATATTTTAAAATATAGCTATCTCAAAATCCAGGATTAAGCAGCAATTAAAAGGGAAAAGGTATTGTATTTAAAATTGAAAAGTTTCAAATAAAATTGCAAAAGTTGCAATTGTAATTGAAAAGGTTAAAAAAATATATATATATATTTAAATTTGAAATGATATATATAAAACTTCCTTATAACTTTAAATGAAATAAAACATATATAGAACCAAAATAATTTAAAATTACTTTTTTTTTAATAATAAAATTTTTACGTAATTTAGGTCAGTGAGTGATATATTTTTAAAGTCACCTGAGTTTCTTAACAACCAGGAAACACCACTTTGGTATTTTTTTTTTATTGACAACATTTATTTGATTGATGCGTAGTATATAGCTATACGGGTTACACGTATTTTAAATTATATTTATTAATTTAAACATATTAACACTTTATTTATTTCTTTATACAAAAACATTACACTATTCGCTTTTAAAACTACAATTACTTAGCCATTTTTATTTATTTATTTATTTTGTTATTTATAAGCACCTTTTTAAGCAAAGTACTCAACATGATGGTAAGATAATTAATTTTAAACATATTAGACACTACGTTCGTTTTAACAATTTCATCGATATTCTTGTTTTAAAATTAAATGTCCTTTTGCCTTATATAGAAAAAAAAAAAAAAGAAGAGTAAATTGCCCTATTTAGATTCAACATATTCGAAATTGACAGCAAATGCCACACTAAAAAATTCAGAACCTAAAGTTAAAAATGTTTTAAAAATATGTTTTGTAGAGACGCTTTGTCGTCCAAACGACCCACTCGCATATAACTTCTCTAATTATATGTTTTTCCAAAGTAAATTATCTTAGACACTAGCCTTTGACCTCACAATAAGCAAATATATCCATGTTTTCTAGTTGTAAAAAGTGTAAAATATTGGTGTCCTTCCAAAATTGTCAAAATTTCAATATAATTTTTTAGAAAAATATATAGTTATTTTAAACCAAAATATGAACATAAAACTACCAAATTATAATCAAAATATTTAATTAAGACTATATTAATGTCTGTGTAAAAATGTCCATATGCAGAGTTTTAAAGTCTTCTAATTAATCAAAGAAGGAAGTAGCAAAACAATTGCATTATTAGTAAACAATGACAGGATATCAGATTCATTTATCATCATTGAAATCTCAGTGATTAGTTTTTCATTATATTTATTCCAAGAAAAATCTTTTGAATTCTACTAATGACTAATCCCAATATTTCCTTCTTACTCAATGTCTAGTAATCATACATTTTTATGAAAAATATATTTTTAAATTGCTGAGTAAATATATTGTGTGTAATATTAGTTTTAATTTTTTTTTATGGGGGAAATCTCTGCATTCAACTACTAATGTTTTTAATTAATATTTGAATAATTAATTTATATATTAATTAAAGAGAAAATTCAAATACACAAAATACTTAACCCTGGAAGCTTCATTTATTTTATAACAAATTATAAATGTTACCCTGGTACCTTTACAATAATTTAGAATTTTAAATCTGTCAAAAATAATAAATTCTCATTGAATAGAAATCATTTCTCTCACAACACAATGCCTAATACACAATTCTAATGAGTTGATAATGAGCATTCATAAATTGTGTGACATGTACTTAATAATTGATCATATTACAGCTATAAAGTATATTGAATAAATTGTTTCCTTTTTATATACCAACTGTCATACTGACACAATCTTAGATTTCAGTTGAAAGCAGGTCCTCTGGACAATGGTAAAAGACTGTGTATTCTATTTGACTATTGGCCAATATATGGTAATATAGCCAAATATTTGTAATCATGTAATTCTTTTATATTCTCCATCCTCAATAATTTTCCAGGTCCAATACTTTCTAAAACCTCATGAGGCAAGTATTATCTCACAGAATCCAACTTCTTTTCCACCTTGAGATGTTCAAAATTTCAAGATCTCATTTTCAATGTTTCATCAGATGGATTTTATTTGCTGATAACACCCGTAAAGCCATCCCCCCCCCCCCCCCCCCCCCCCCCCCCCCCCCCCCCCCCCCCCCCCCCCCCCCCCATATTGGACAAGGTTTTATGGCAACCATTTATACTCAAGGAGAACACTGGGGGTTTCCTATGTTTCTCATGTTCCACAGATGTGGGTGATAGTCTAAGTGTCCTAAATAATATAATAATTGCTGTATTTTACAAGTTTTCTTTACTTATCTTGAAATATTAGAGGAATGCAGTTGTTGATTTTATACAGGAGTAACACCCCATATAAATTTGACATCTCTCTCTACCAAGCCACCGGGAAATAAGATGTCTTTCTAACTGGAAAATGCTTCTATCAGTCAATAAGAAACTAAGCATTTTTACATTAGTGACTAGCTTCCCCATGTGCACTAGGTGCAAAACCGAAGAGGCGACTCCCCAACATATACTAAATTGTATTGGAAAGGACAAGGAATCCCTGTACAGAGAACCAACTTCTTTATGAGCACGACCTCCAAGATCTTGTCTAAGTTAGACTTAAAGGATAAGTAAAAAAAAAAAACATTAGTGAGTGGAAAGGGAGAAATTATAGGATGAACATAGTAAAGCCTTGTCTTATTTCCCGAACTGCCACACCCAACAATATTTTATCAATATCCCACACCATTCATATTGCCTAACTCATAGTAAGTACAGGTTTGTAAGTAGAGAGGGTTGATTTGATAGTCCTTATAGTCACTTCTAACAACCACAACCTGGCTTTAAAGCATCTTTTTTTTTTTTTCAATATGCCTCAGGCTCTTGTCCATTTCTTTCAAGCTCAAACTCTCCAGTGAGTAAAAGTAACTAAACAAGGCTACTCTACTACAATATGAATTATTGTAAATAGTTTCACGCGCAATTATCCAGATCAGATATAGCGTGTCTTATTTGCAACTGGTAATAAATAAATAAAACTAAACAAGGCTCTGGCACACCTTGTGAATGCAATTAAATTGCTTTTACCAGATCTGTGTTTTAGTACAAGCAGAGTGGAACCCTATACCTATCACAATTTATCATGTCCTATACTTTGTAATGTTTTTATGGTAAAACAAAGCTTAGAGAAGAATGAAAAAATACTTTTTCTTTGTTACTCAAATTTTATCAAATTAAAAAAAAAAGTCTAGCTTCCTTCCAGTTCATCCAAAGAAAGAATATGACTTCAATGTTGGAAAAAATGAACAGCACAGATTATAGTTGTAATTCACATGAATAACAAAACTAAATCTATGATAAAGCACAATTTGGATTATTGATTATAACTACAAGCAAATAAGACCTAATCTAATTAAATTAATAGTGTGTGACATTTTGGTAACAGCATTGTTACCATCATCAGATAAAAGATTTATTTTATATATAAATATATATTACTTTATATATATAAAGAATTCATTTTTTTGTCCAAAGTCCAACCCCACCAGCGAGTGCGAGTTACCAAACGGGGCTCTGGCACATTTGTATGTGCAAAGTCAAACTGTTTTCACATGTTTAGACATGTGGTGCGCTTAAAGTAAAAAAAAGCAGTCGCCTACTACCCACCATGATTATCATGGCCTGTACCACGTGTACTAGGGATAAGCAAAAAAAAATTTTTTTTCTGTCCAATGATGGTAACAACAACTGTTACCGAAATGTCACACACTATTAATTTAATTGGATTAGGTTTTATTTTCTTGAAAACTAAATCTAAATAGTAAACTACATATGATGTTTTGCCAAGTCTGTCAGTACTCAGTAATGGTAACATTTAATAATATCAGAAAGCATCCAGGGCCAAGTTTGTTGCATAATTTTATTTTATTATAACTTATAGTTGCTCCTGTCATGTTAACCCGAAGCTAGAGAAATTGTGCAAGAAATTTAGCCCTGGATACTTTTTGCTATTATTATAAAGTAAACTTACTTCCTTATATATAGATATATATTTTTAAATATCCCAACGTGTAATTATACAAAGTCATGGAGACTAAATCCATAGATCATAGATATAAATTAAATTTTCCAAATTCTCCACCCCATCCCCAAAAAACTACTGAATCAAACATTAAGAACTTTCACATCAAGCTAGCTGAAGATGAAGTTTAACATCATGCATATGGTTTTTGCTTATCCTAAGTACATGTGGTGCAGGCCATGATAATCATGGTGGGTAGAAGTAGGCGACTGCTTTTACTGTAAGTGCACCACATGTCTACACATGTGAAAAGCAGTTCGACTTTGCACATGCATATGGTAATTTAAATGTTCTGTAGTTCTGCTATTTTACTTCTAGGAGTCCTACCATTGGTAGGGGTAATAAATTTCTCACTGTTTTATTTATTTAATATAGTCCATTATATATCAAAACAAGGCTATATCACACCTGTATAATACTTGGGGAGAAACCCGGGTCTGTTATAATTTGCTGGATTAGATTTGGTCATATTTCCTCTAGAATGATAATGAAGCATTCTTAGTTTTTAATTTTATCGTTTAACTTTTTTTTCTACCAAATGAGTATATAAAGTATAACCTCTTTAAATATAACCTATTATTTTACACTTAAAATACAATTATTTTAACAATTCCAACCATTTCCCTTTCAAACTTCTATCTTTAATTCAACCTACTATAATTCATTCACCCTGCTACCCACCATGTTTATCGCCATGGTCTGTACCACATGTACTGGGGGTAATAATAGTAAATAAAAACATTCATTTATTTTAAATTTTCATAATCTCAACCATTTACCTTTAAAATTAGCATCTTTAATTCAACCTACGATAATTTAACTTTTTTTTTTTTTTTTGCAATCTCAATTAGCCTATTTACTTCAAGTTAACCGGCTTTAATTCAACATCTCCCTGAAGTGTTGACAACAAAATGATCACTAATGGTGAATGTTGCAATGAATTAATAATCACAGTTACCAATACTATAATTCAACACCGCCTTTAATTCAATAAAAAAAAAAAAAAAGTTGTTCCCTTGGAGTGTTGAAACACAAGATAATAAGACTAAATCCAAATAAATAGCGTGTGACTTTTAGGTAACAACACTGTTAGCAAAACATCACACACTATATATTTAGATTTGGTCTTATTACCTTGTTTTTATAATCCAAATTGTGTGCCTTATCACTTGAAATGTTGAGTTAAAGAATTTGGCCAAGTTTGAGATTTAGATGTCAGAGTATAATCACAAGAACAGCCTGCATATTGTTTGCCCTAACATTAGTGCTACCCTGTATATATATTCAATTCCCTTGCAATTTAAAAGGAACACAGCAGAATTCCACCCCAACTTGAGAAACACACATCTTGAAGATTCAAAAGGCATCTTTCTATTATAAATATTTACACTCACAATAAAATATACTAGACAATGTGATATAGCACAATTTGTATTAATAGATTATAAACACAAGGTAATAAGACTATATCCAAATAAGTTAATAGTGTGTGACGTTTCGGTAACAAACCTAACTATTTATTTAGATTTGGTCGTATCACCTTATAATAAGGCACACAATTTGGATTAATAGATTAGAAACACAAGGTAATAAGACTATATCCAAATAAATTAATAGTGTGTGACGTTTTGGTAACAGCATTGTTACCATCATCAGACAAAAGTATTGGTTGTTTCTACACTTATTACTTTGTGTTGAGAACAGTCTATTGCGGTTAAATTTGTTCAATAATGAAGGATATTTAATATCCAGCAAAAATAAATCCATTTCTGTGAAGGTTCTAAGTGTAGAAATTTTTCTAAATGATAAATAGCCAAAAATCCTGAGAACAATGGAACTTTTCTTCATTGTTCATGAATTTTTAGCTTAGTATGGAAATGTTGGCAAACTTTGGTTTCTCCTTTTAAATTTCAAAAATAGTGATTTGTGGTTGATTCTTGATCATAGTCTTCTCTAGTTGCCCTAGCCATCTTGAATACCTTGAGACCAAAATTGGTCTTTATTATCTTAAGGTTGGTCGATTCCTTTAAAAAAAAAAGTGGTGAGAGAAAAGGCTCCTCCCTCCCATCAAAAGAGCTCCAAGCACAAGGCTATTGACATTCTTTGCTAAATAGCAGATTTGGGTCAGTGAGTCTTGCAACCAACTTTGTGGAAAATTGTGGTCATAGAGGTGTGCACAGGCTTTCTCTCAGCTCAATTTTCTTCCATCAATTTTTAAAGTTAGCTCAATAATATATAAGACTAAGATTTAAAAAAAAGGATTGGCTTAAGATTTAATAGAGGTTATAGAGTTTTTTTAAGATTTATAAAATATGTTCAATCATAAATAGAAGGTAATTTTTATTTTAAAAATAGAATATATAAAGAAATAATTGAAAAAGAAATATCTCACATTAAGTTTTATTCCTATTTTTATATTTGTTAACAAAATCAGAAACAAGAACAAATTTAGATTTGGTGTAAACATGTTTTGAACTGGTATCTAGAACGTAAGTTAGAAACAACTTAGTTTCTTTTTGCTCTATCCCAATCTTTTCGTTTAATTTTTTTTCCCCTCTTCATCATCATGTGTTCAAATAAGAATATCTATTTAAAAGCTTCTTTCAAACACACCGCACACACATTTGAAAGCTCTAAAGCTTATATAGAGAAACAGTAGAACAACCTCCATGAACAGACACCTCTATACAAAGGACAGTTTTCCTCGCCAAAATTACCAGTTTTTTGCCAATTAGCTGCTCACTGGTAAAAGGACACCTCTCTTTAAAGGACACTTTGGCTCTGCAACTAGGTTCCTTTAAAGGACACTTTGGCTCTGCAACTAGGTTCCTTTAAAGGACACTTTGGCTCTGCAACTAGGTTCCTTTAAAGAGAGATTCCGCTCTATCACATTTTGTACTTATAACTGGAGTCTTGTCACGTGAACTACTGCAAGGATCAGAAGAGTTATTGGATCAATTGTATTTAAAAAGTTGCATCCATCCAAGTTTGTACTTGGGGACTGATTGCTACATGAGATGATTTAGGTGACTACATTTCCTCCCCCCCCCTTACAAAATCTGTATTACTGATCCCCCCAAATATACATGTTACAGGTTTTTATAATTGTGGTAGGTTTCTGACTGCATTTATTATAAGTACACAATTCATAGGTCTAAAAATGTTGAAGTAGTCCCATCTTGCACTTACAAGATGTCAGTGCACTCAATGGAGTTGCAATAATCAGGGGTCACACATAGAAGCCATTAATTATAATTTTAAATGGCTTACAGGGTAATAGACCAAATCCAAATAAATTAATGGTGTGTGCCGAAAGGTAACGGCCAAATTGTGCCTTATCAATTTTAAATGACTTCAAAGGGGGTCGGTGGAAGGCTGGTTAAACCGTTTGGTTTTCGACCACTAGGACCCGGGTTCGATTCCCGCATTGGACACTTTTTTCTGTTTAAAAAAAAATGCTCCAATGGCCCCCGATTCTTGCAAAAGTCCAACCCCACCAGCGAGTGCAAGTAACCAAACGGGGCTCTGGCATTTGTAAGTGCAAAGTCGAACTGCTTTTCACATGTGTAGACATGTGGTGCACTTACAGTAAAAGCAGTCGCTAACTACCCACCATGATTATCATGGCCTGTACCACGTGTACTAGGGATAAGCAAAAAAAAAAAAAAGACTTCAATGTAATACAAGAAAATAAGATCTAATCCAAGTAATTTATTAGTGTGTGACGTTTCGGCAACATTGTCTGATGATGGTGACAATGCTGTTGCCGAAACGTCACACACTAATAAATTATTTGGATTAGGTCTTATATTATAATCTATAATCCAAATTGTGCTTTATCACGACTTCAATGTAAGTTTGAAGCCAACAAATCTAGGTCTCTCCTTGGTCCCCCATCACTACAGAAATTTCAAGAACCCATCTCCATTCTTCACTCTCTGTTAACCTGGTGATAAAAATGAAAATTAGGAATTTAAAGTAAAAAGTTGTTACTTATCAATCGAGGGTAAAACTGCCTGACATTTTCAACCATATACAGACTGATTTATTATTTTTTGGACCAAAAAAATATTTAAACTCAGGATTATACAATAGTAAAATATAGATAGGTTGGTAACAAAACCAAAACTAAATAAATAAATTTTATGATGTCACGAAATGTGACATATAATTTATTCATTTGAATTTGAGCTTGTTACCGAACTTTCCTACCTTGTGTTACAGAGATTTATGTGGTTGACCTTAGTTTCAAACGTTACAAATTTGTAACATTGGTCCATATATATAGGGATAAGCATCTTGTCAAAAAAAGACCTGCGTTTATGATGCCAATTCTACTTGTAAGCCAAATGTCTCCCTCACACACATTCTGTTTCTGTTAAATAAAGTGCATGGCAAGGGCTCGATTTAAGAATGAAACCTGCTAGGACATAAAGATATGATTATTGAAAAAATAACCCCGTCTCTCATTACTCAACTACACCAAATAAGTAATTTAGTAGAAGTAATGTTTCATTAACACCATTGTTATTATCTCTGGGCAACACTACTGAATACTTTATGATTATTTAGTAATTTGGCCTGAGGATGGTACAGAAATCATACTTATATTGGAACCTCCTTTATAACAGCAGCATTTAGTTAGAACATCATCCCAAGTTTTTAAGTTAAAATTATTTTAACCATGGTTATATAACAATGGAATCATGCTCCATCCCAAATGTTAATATTATAACAAGGTTCAACTGGATTTGGTCGTGTTACCTTGTAATTTTTTTACACTTCTCTATTCCAAATTGTTCTTTATTATTAATCTCTTCAAGGATTTCATTATATTTTTATGAACTATCAATTTCTGGACAAAAAAACACTTTTTGTCTCTTCCTTAGCATAAAAAAAAAAAAAGATAAATCCTGATGTTTTCTAAGCATCTGGAGACCACTTGTGGTGTCACCAGAGTTTAACAAACTCAGAACACAATGAGTCAGGTGCAGTGATGCACTACCATCACTCTGGGTTGTTAATGGTGGCGTTGTATTCAGTTCTAGACTAATACAGTAGAACATACTCTACGAGAGGACAATCTTGCTAGAGGACATCTCTCTTTAAAGTACAGCTTTCATCACTAAAATTACCATTTTTACTATTTAGAAACTCTCCAGCAAGAGGACACCTCTTTTTAAAGGACACTTTGGCTTTGCAACTAGGTGTTGTCCTTCACAGAAGTTCTACTGTACCATCCCATTTAATTTTTTTTTTCTTTGTCCAGGTGATTTTTAAAATTATTTTTAATTGGAAGTGGTTAAACACAAGGTAATAAGACCAAATCCAAATAAATAGTGTGTGATTGTCTTATTACCTTATGTTTATAATCTATAATCCAAATTGTGCCTGGAAGTGGTGTTCTAAAATCATCTTAGCTGTTATAAAAATGGGGTTAACTGAAACAATAGAGGTTAATTAGGTAGATTTGATTTTTGTGATTCTTATCTAACACTCCAAATTGTACCTCATCACAAATCCAAGAAAACAACTACATATATGTCAGGTTTCTGTGATGTTACCATCTGTAGACAAAAGTACTGAGATTGAAGGAATAGTTAAGATGCTGTGATATTTTTCTCATTCATTATTTTTGCCCGAGGGTGGTAATAACACATTCTTACAGAAATGTCACATAGAATTTATTCATTTGTTCTTCTTACTCTGTGTTTCTTAATCTCTAATCCAAATTCTATTTTCTTATAGCAACGACTTTAAAAAAATTTCCATCACCAATCCTAATTGGACAATCTCTTCATAATATATATACTCGTGGATAAAACTTAAGGACCTAAATGAAATGTCTTTGATGTCGCCATTCATCTATTTTTTTTAAGGAGACAGGCAATTTTGTTCACACTTGGTTATTTCACGTGTCTTCACAAAAGGTCATTATGATAAGGCACAATTTGGATTATAGATTATAAACACAAGGTAATAAGACCAAATCCAAATAAATAAATAGTGTGTGATGTTACGGTAACAACGCTGTTACCGAAATGTCACACACTATTTATTTATTTGGATTTGGTCTTATTACCTTGTGTTTAAAAGGTCATTATGTATCAATATCTTTCAGAGTTATTGTCTGAATCCAGATATACATGCTAAAAGGTACAACTTTCTTAAGTTTTGTCCATGAGTATTTCCACAATGACCCTCCAGAAACTAGGGATTCCAAGTGTGCCATTGTGCAATGGTTGAGATATCAGCTGTGAGGTTTGGCAAACATTTCAGAATGAGCTCTAACTCACAGCTCCCCTCCCTTTGTCACAGACCTCTGACACATCTATTGCCCCATGTCCTGGCAGCCATTCTGCTCTGGCTTCACCCAAAACATTTCTTTTTTACTCCTTGCCTTTTAAACCAAACACCCAGTGAAGGCTATATATATGCCCAAACTCTCTGATCAACCATAACGAATATTTTAATACATCAAAATTATCATTATTTTATTCCAATCTATTGCTGGAAGTCAAAACAAAAAATTTAAAATGCTAATTTTTAAAAATAATTAGAAACAATTTGTACAGCACTGTTTTGTCTGGTGATGGTAACAATGCTATTGCCTAAACATCACATTTCATTAATTTGGATTTGGTCTTGTTACCATAGTTTCTTACAAGACAAACCTCCTACGAGAGAGTTCATGACACTGGACAAATCTGCCAAGGAGAGAGAGAGTGAGCTAGTGATGTTTTAGGGCCATGTTTTGGATTTTAGGGCTAAAAAGGGAGGAGGAGATTCATGCATGTGTATTACAAAAATGCATCCAAACAATTCATTTTGTTTATCAGTGAGCAGCAGTCCTTGATTTTTAGACCTGAGTGTGGTCATCTATGGACAATGACTTTCCAGAATGGTTGCAAGGTTTTCCCACTATGTACTAAGTGAAATTCTCAACCTGCAACTATATTGGCTCATCCGTCATATTTGAGCTCTCAAGCTCTACAGGCTTGATACCCAAATATGATTGAGTGAAGATAAGAAAGAATATTTTGTTTATCATCCATGTGCAGAACCCTCAAGTAATGTGCCACAATACCAGCCTGGTATACAGTTTGTCTGAATATGCTAAAGCTAATGTTGTGGCACATTCTATTATCACCATCTGTGCATTCTGCAGAGAGGTGATAAACAAAATGCATTTTCAAATGGGAGTGATGTCCTCTTTGCACACAAACATCTACAGTCTAACTTATTTAATTAAACTCCCTGAAGGATCAGAATTTTTGGTTGAATCAAAATTTTTGGTTGTGTTGAATTATAGTTGGTTAAATTGAAGAAAATGACCTTATTGGGATTTGAAAAAAAAAAAAGGTTTCATTAATGATAAAGCACAATTTGGATAATAGATTAGAACTACAAGGTTATAAGACCAAATAAATAAATAGGGTGAGATGTTTCGGTAACAACGCTGTTACATAAATGTCACACACTATTTATTTATTTAGATTAGGTTTATTACCTTATGATTGCATTAGTGTTGAATTAAAGAGGTTATACTGTATATAGCTCACACATTCTCTGATAACATTCATGTGACAAATATATCCTCCAGAGTAAAATAAAGGTAACAAAATGTAAATCACATTCTAAACATGATGTTTTAGGTAACAGATAAATTGCTATCTTCAGACTAAACTGCTCTTAATGAAATAAATATTACAACATATTGTAAATAGTTGGTGCTCTAATCTTGCTATTGTTATGGTGCATCACTATATCCAAAACACCACCTATAGATTACTTGTTTGACCTTGTTCCCCTTTGTGATTTTTTTAAATCAATAATTACAAAAATTGATGTTATAACAGTGAAATAAATTTATCTTTGTGTAGCCAAATTTCTCAAACACTCAATGTGTTCCTCCCCTCTCAATCTCTATAATGGAAATTCTGATGAAAAATACACTCATGGACAAAACTTAAGGAACTTTCATATTGATAAGGCACAATTTGAATTATAGATTATAAACAAAAGGTAATAACACCAAATCCAAATAAATAATCATTTTATTTATTTGGACTTGGTCTTATCACCTTGAAGTTTCATATTTTGATGTCACTGGTCAATTATTTTTTTGAAGTAGACAGAGGCAATTTTGTTCATGTTTGGGTTATCTCGAAAATATCTTTCAGAGTTATTGTCTGAATCCCGATATACATGCTAAAAGGTACTACCCCCTGTCCATGAGTGTAACTTGTCATCAAGTAGTCCCTTTTCAGATACAGAAGTCTGTCATCATGGAATGCCATTTTACTCTGTTCTAAGCAACTCTCTTCCTCCACTTACAATAATTTATCACTATTTCCATACACTGTTGCTAGCCCACTGATTCAACGCCTTTTGTCTGTAGTTGCATTCCCAGAGAAAAGTGACCCAAATTTATATTTTTATTCGAGCAACAAATTTCACCCCATTTATATATACAGTAGAACCTCCCTTTAGTGAACACCTCTACACAAAAGGACAGTTTTTATTTTCAAAATTACCATTTTTACAATTTAACAACTCTCCGGTAAAAGGGCACCTCTTCCTAAAGGACACTTTGGCTCTGCAATTAGGTGTCCTTTACAGGGAGGTTCTACTGTATATACAAATTAAAAAAAAAAAAATTCCACTATTTATACTTGAATTGTTATATATGCTGTTGCTTTTATTTCCACATGAACTCTAACTGTTTCTCAGCTCAAACTTCATTTCATCTTAACAATTTGGGTGATTGCTATAATTATTTCGAATAAAAACTTATTAGATATCCTTAAATTTCATCATTGCTTATGCATATAGGTGTCATCTGTTGAGGATTCATGAAATTGTCAGTACTTAACGCTATATGGACCAACGGTACGAATTAGGCCAACAACATAAACCTCTGAAACACAAGGTAATAAGACAAAATAAATAAATAGCGTGTGACATTTCGGTAACAGTGTTGTTACCATCATCAGACAGTACTGAATGAGAATGTATGATACTTCTGTGTAAAATATGATACTCATCAATCTTTTGTTTGATGATGGTAACCGAAATTTCACCCACTATTTATTATTTAGATTTGGTCTAATTACCTTTTATTTCTAATCAATAATCCAAATTGTACCTTTGTATTATAAAACTAAGAAAAATTACCCAATAAACCAACATTACAAATTTGTAATTCCTTCCTCACGCAATGCATGAATTTTACTGACACATTCATTATTTTTTAATATAGTAATTAATATATTTTGGTCCATATATAGGGTTATTACAGAAAATATGTCAGGGAATGGGTATTTTCCTCAGTATGACTTTAATAGGACACTTTCTCCTTAAAGAAACATAGCAAGTGTTTCATATTGTACACTCATGGACAAAATTTAAGGAGAAGTTGTACTTTCTAGCCTGTATATTGGGATTCAGACAATAACTCTGAAAGATATTACAGTGACCTTTATTGAAGGCACACGAGATAACAAAGTGTGCCTCTGTCTCCTAAAAAAAAATAGATGACCAGCAACATTAAAGACTTTCCGCTTCGTCAAATTTTGCCCATTGAGTGTATATCTGAAAATGTAGCAGCCCCCCCCCCCCCCCCCCCACAAAAAAAAAAGAATTATTCCATTAAGACAACAAAGAATTTTGATAATGCACAGTTTAGTTGATGAAATCCACAGTCTAATTTTATAAATTTAATTGCCATCTATCGATCAAATTTGTAACAGATAAATTTACTGACAATGTGTTTCTTTTCAATAATATCATCAAATATTATCTCTACAGACCATACTGCAATGATTGCAATATATTTGATGATATTATTGAAAAGAAACACATTACCAGTAAATTTATCTGTTACAAATTTTACAGTCTAATTTGTTAATTCAACACCCCTAGGAATCTGAGCTTTCAGTTGAATTAAAGTTGGTTGAATTGAAAAGGTTTTGTACTGATAAAGTATAATTTGGATTATAGATTAGAGAAACGCAAGGTAATTAGACCAAATCCAAATGAATAATAAATAAATAATGTAACATTTCGATAATGTTGTTACAGAAACATCACACACTATACATTTAGATTTGGTTATATTACCTTAAAGCTATTTACTGTAAATAGACTCATATATGTGACATTTAAGTAATCCTATTTTTTAGACTAGAGATTACTTAGTTGTTCTAGGTTAGCACTGGTGGCAATGTTACAGTTATTATTTCAGAGGAATCAGTTCCAAGACTGGTGTACATTCAAGTTCCTCTAAGATTATAAACACAAGGTAATAAGACCAAATAAATTAATAGTGTGTGACGTTTCGGTAACAGCTTTGTTACCATCTTCAGACAAAAGTACTGATGTACTGAAAGTACTTTTGTCTGAAGATGGTAACAACGTTGTTACCGAAACATCACACACTATTTATTTATTTGGATTTGGTCTTATTACCTTGTGTTTATAATCTATAATACGACACTTGAAAATTATCCCACACATGTTTCTTTTCAATGAAAAATCAAAATTTATTTTAAGGAGAAATAACAATTTTTTCTAACCTTAGGGATGAGGTAAGAAAGGATGAATTGTGAAGAGTAATGATAAACAGAAAAATAAAAGTGTCCAGGGATGGGAATTATTATTTACGAACGGAAAAATATGTCCAGGGTAGCCTAGTGGACATGGCATCTGCCCAGTAAGCAGAACACTGTGGGTTTGTTTCCCATCCCTGGACACTTTTATTTTTCCATTTATCATTACTCTTCACAATTCATCCTTTCATACCTCATCCCTAAGGTTAGAAATAATCGTTATTTCTCCTTAAAATAAATTTTGATTTTTCGTTAAAAAGAAACACATGCGGGATAATTTTCAAATGTCGTTTTACAATCACAAGCCGCATTATATTATATTGTATAATCCAAATTGTGCCTTATAGTTCCTCCAAGATAAATTGATCCATAGCATTCAAGTGGGGATAAGACGTTGCTTTGGTTTCTCTCTACACTTGGTCCACCGATGCAGGCATCCTCTTGTTCTATCATCTTTAATGCATTCTCAATCAATCTTTGGAATAGAGCCTATATAGGAGATTGGTGTGGTGTAAACTGTTGATTTTCAACAGTCACGACCTGGGATCAAATCCTACATATGTCACTTTTTTTTCTGAAAAAAAAAAAATGCTTCAATGGCCCCTGATGATTCTTATTCTTCTTTCTTATCTCCACTCAATCACACTAAGGTATCAAGCTTGTAAAGCTTGAGATTTTTGATGGTGTCTTGCCGGGGAAGAGTAGAGCTCATCAATGGATGAGTCAATACAGTCAAAAATATGTCTTGGGGTTGCAGGCTGAGAATTGCACTTAGTACATAGTGGGAAAACCTTGCAACCATTCTGGAAAGTCATTGTCCGTAGATGACCAGACTTAAGTCTGGAAATCAAAGACTGTTGTTCTCTTGGGAGGACAGAACCGGTGCTTGTCCCTCCTGCTCTGTACGAGTCACGTGCAGCATCAGATTTCCATTCCTGCAGGCATTGGGTTTTGATGGTACGGAGGAAGTCTCTTTCGTCTAGTTGGGTGGTGGGTTCTCTTGCTTCAGGTAGGCCAAGAGCTCCAGCCTTTGCCAGAAAGTCTGCCAGCTCATTACCAGGAATTCCAACGTGAGCTGGAAGCCATTGCACTGTGACTGAGCTGTTGGCTGGGAGTCGGTTTACAGACTTAGCAATGCTCTTGAGGAGAGGTTCTTGACTGGAGAAGCAGCTTTGAAGGGTATAAATGGCTGCTCTTGAGTCGGAGTAGATTATTATTTTGCTTGGCGAGTTGATGTTGATGTCTTTTAGAGTTGTATCTATAGCAGGGAGTTCTGATTTATAAACTGAAAGATGTCTAGGGTGGGAGAGGGAGATTTTTTCCAGGATCTTATCTTTGTAGATAGCAATTCCACTGCCAGACAGTCCAGTTTCAAGTTGGCTACCGTCAGTGTAAATTGTGATGTCGAAGAGGGAGCTATTTTCCTCAATGATTTGGAGGCCAAGAGCTTTAAGTAATTCTGGCTGAATTTCATGTTTGTGGGGATTGTCTGGTAGATGAGGGAAACAGATGAGTTTGTTGCGAGTTTTGTGTGTGGGATAGGAAGTTCTGTGTTTGGGATTAATTGGGATGTCTAAAAGATTAGAGTTGTGAGCCATGTTGAGAAGTGTGGGGCGTTTTAATCTTTGGTTTGGGACCCAATTTCGAATAAATTTTCCTGTAAGATGTTCTTTTGGAGAGTTAATCTTTTTTTGTTATATAAATTTTGAAAAGCAGATTTTTCTCCTTAGTTGCAGGGGAAGAAGGTTGATGGTTGAAGAAGTACAGCCCCATCAGTGAGTGCAAGTAATCAAACGGGGCTCTGGCACACTTGTAAGTGCAAAAGTCAAACTGTCGTCTCATTGTGTAGGCAGATGTGGTGCACTTACAATAAAACAGTCTCTAACTACCTACTATGATTATCACTGCTTGTACCACATGTACTTGGGATAAGTTAAGAAAGAGGATATCAGATGTCTTAATACACACACCCTATCCAATTCAAGTCTTCATTTTCTTAACATTTTAATCAGACATCAGTTCTCTCCAACTAGTGCTAACACCCTGTCATTTAGAACACGCACAGCCCATTGTATATTCAACAAACGTCTCTGGCATTTTAAACAGGATCTGTCTATGCGGGTGCTTGATATAACAAACCCCTGTTCTGATTACGCAACTTTTTGTATTATTTCCACGCCTATTCCTTAGTCCCCTCCCCAACTGTGTGTGGCAGGCATGAAGAGCAGTGATTCTGCCCTAGTGCGCTGGTACAAAAATGCTCCTAGTATGCTAAAGAACAGACAAGCTCCTTCCACCACGTACAACTCATTCAACGGTGTCTCAGAGCCACTCGGAGTAATTCTACAGGGAGACCAGCAGGCCAACAAGAAAACCCCCACTTTCCAGAGGTCCTATAGCAGTGATGAAGACATGATTGACATCAATTTCACAGAGAACTCTCCCGACAAGTCCAACTTCAGGGCGCAAGGTGAGAATCTTTAACTTTGTTCCCCACTTCTATAACCCAATCCTATCTTTGTTCCCACTCACCTCTACCCATTATTGTAAAAAAAAAATAAAAACCTACTCCTACATCCATCAGCACAAGAAGCTTCAAGGCAACATTTGATATTATTTTTTAGAGCACTGATTTTTTTCACTTAGCATTCTACAGTTTCTTCTTGTGAGGCATTTTGTTTTGTTTGGAATCAGATTTAAGCCATATGCACCTAGCTTGATACATCTACAGTCCTCCGTTCTGCCAAATGAGCTATCGAGGGGATGCACCTAGTCTAAATGTGCTGAAATAATCCAAATAAATAGTAAAAGAATCAAACTGTGCTAGGCAAGGTTTCTCAGCATCAACTTTTGTCTTGGACCATCTTGTTTATTCACTGTTTTTTTTTTTTACAATGAATTGGTAGAAAAAGATATCTATTTAAATGTTTAATAGAAACATAAGGCACTAAGACCAAATCCAAATAAATTAATAGTGTGTGACAATTGAGTAATGTTACCATTATCAGACAAAAGTTCTAAATGGATCTAAATAAATAGTGTGTAATGTTTTGGTAACAAGGTTGTTGCAGAAATGTCACACACCATTTATTCATTTGGGTTTGGTTTTATTACCTTTCTAATCTATAATCCAAATTGTACCTAACTAAAATGTTTAATAAAGAAGAATAGATCATTCTATGGAATTTGTAAATATGTGACACTCTGTCAAGAAAGACCGTTTCTAGATACACATTTGTTAAACTCAATTTTTAGATCTATGATGAGGTGTTTAGGACCATGAATCCATACTATCTCATACTTCTTTGGTACATTACATTGTATGCACAGTATGACCTCTTTAATTTAACTGCCCCACTATAATTCAACAGGAAGCACTTTCCCTCTTTAACTGAGCCACTATAATTCAACACCCTATTTTAATTCAACAGGAAGAATTTTCCCTCTTTAATTTAACTGCTCCACTATAAACTGTGCCACAAGGTAATTAGACCAAATCTAAATAAATAGTGTGTGACGTTTCAGTGTTGGTTCAATCATCAGGCAAAATTTAGTACTTTTGTCTGATGATGGTAACAATGCTGTTACAGAAACATCACACACTATTTAGTTATTTGGATTTGGTCTTATTTTACCTTGTGTTTCTATTCTATAATCCACAAATTGTGCCTTATAATTTAAGTGCACCACTATAATTTAACAGAAAGCACTTTCCCTCTTTTTAATTTAACTGCACCACTATAATTCAACACCCTATTTTAATCCAACAGGAAGCACTTTCCCTCACAGGTGTTTGAATTAAAGAGATTTGACTGTACATCCTTTATTACACAAGGCCTCTCTCTCCAAAAAAAAAATTCATTTCACACATCCCTCACCATCAAGATTAATGCTATTTAGATTGAGTCAAAAGCAATCCATTGAATATTTTTATATAAAAAATGGGCTTACCTAAATCTGTAAAAAAAGATAATATTTTTTTTTTCAAAATATTTTGAGAGATTGCTTCCTCTTAATCAATTTTATTGCACATTAGGTTTATTGTGCATTAGGTTTATTGTCCATTAAATTTACTGTGCAATAAATTGATAAAAGATGTAGCAATCTCACAAAATATTTTGAGAAAAACTTTTTTTTCTTTAACAGATCCACAAGTAAGCCCTTTTTATATAAACACTATTAAGATTATTTCCACAATATAAAAGGATCAATAGAAGATCAACATCCTTTCTGGAGAATGACTTAAGATTACAATTTTAAAAAATCAACATTACCTTTTTTTTTTCTTGTTTCTTCTCCCAATGGAAGTAACAAACTGGAGTATAAAATATGATGAAGCCACACATCTACCCAAACAGCTCAGTCTGTCTGATAGGCTGCTTCCAATATTATCTTATCTTCAGTGGATAACCTATAATCTCCCTCCATTTCAACCTGACTATGGAGGAGAAAGTCAAACTGGTCCTTCAGGAACATCAGCCAATCAATTGTAAGGCCTTTCCTACTCTTTAATAAAATACTGTTGGGTTTTCTTTTACCAGACTCTCATTGGACTATATCCACTGCTATTCAATTGATTCAAATCTCCTGGGTATATATAATATACAACATTTCTGGAGTTTCTTTTCATTTTTATTGAATGTAATTTCAAGCTTTCAGGTATCTCTACCCATCTACAGGAGTATATAAATCCAATAATTTTTTCATATTTTTTTAATATATTGGTGAAATTTCTTGCAAACCTTTGGTTTATATATGGCAGTGTTATAAATCTGGTTTCTTGGTTTTTGCACTTAAGATTCTTAGATAGTAAGAAGATATAGTAAACAATAGACCTTCACCAACATATGCCTTGGCAAAATGGTTATCACAACAATTAAAAATCTACCAATATTTTTATAAAAATGAAATTGTTAACTCATATGAATTCAAAGAAGAGACATTATTGACATGAACATAAATAGAAATCAAAGAATCATATCATTAGATGTTGAATCAATGTTTACTCTTCAATCCCTATACCCACAATTATGGATACATTAAACCTTGTGATAAAAGAGTCAAAAATAAATAACTTACCTGAAACCAATAATAAATGCTGTTAGTAGTATCTAATGGTGTTTATTATTATTGGGTTTATATGTACTCATGTTGAAGGACAGAAATTGGCACAGAAAACTTGAGATTACATTCAATAAAAATGAAAACTCATCTCCAGAAACCTCTTGTATATTATTTAATTAATATCTGCTTTTTTTTATATCTTCTCCCCTCCGCTTTTTTTCTCTCCTCTCTTTTTATACACTTCTATACACTCCACAAAATACAGTAATATCTAACTAAAGTGAACTAAAGATATCCCTTATAATGAACAGAAAAATAATCCCCCCTATTGTTTAATATAACCATAGCTGCTATAGTAAAATCAAACTTCACATGTATAGACATGTGGGGCACTTACAGTAAAAGCAATAGCCAACCATGTACCCACCATGATTATCACGGCCTGTACCATGTATACTAGGGAGAATAAAAAAAAATCTATAGTAAACTAAATGTTCAGTCCATGGGACTTGGGACATCTTGTTTAGAAAAGCAAAAAAATTAAAGTATATCTATTATCAATTACCCCTGCTCCCTCCATTTAATTTTTTATTTGACAAATGTTGAGCCCTATAAGAGAATCAATGACAATAATATCACCACATTGTGTTGTCTATATTGGTAGTTACAAACTTTCAGGAGATTCCTCCCTTTGTCAAGTCACTTAGAGATTCAATATATATTTTATATTACGTGAGAGTTTGTGAGGTAACTCTGGCTTTATAGATATATTTTCACATTTATAAATCTCATCTCCAGCTTGTTACTCTTCAAATAAAAGTAAAATAACATTGGGGGCTATTATTTTGTGGCAATTAAAAAAAAAAAGTTTTTAGAATAAACAATTATAATAGTGTATTAGAATGATTGACTTTAATATTGAATCAAAGTAGTGCTAGGTTTATAAGATTTCAGTTTTAAAAATAAAATTATATGTGTCAAACACTAACAGGATTTTATTTTATTTTAACACACAAAACGTGATATCCCGGCTAGGGATAATTGCGTCGCTTTACATTTTTAAACATAAACAGTTATAAACATATTATACAAGAAAAAAATATATATATTTAAAAATAAAAAAGAGAAATAATAATGATAATGAGAATTTGCCCTAAAGCTTGTATTAAATATTATTAAGCTTTAAAAAATGTTTATTTGGATTTGTTTGGCACTCAACAATAAAAGATAATAAAAAGGGCATATATTGAATCAAATACAAATATTTGACAATATTTTGGTTAGGTGAACACTGACCTTTGTCAAGGCATTACATTTTGCATAAACAAACTCAGTAATAAAAGAAAATAAGACCTAATCCAAATAATTTATTAGTGTGTGACGTTTCAGCAACAACATTGTCACCATCATCAGACAAAATCATTTATTCTTTTGTCTGATGATGGTGACAATGTTGTTGCCGAAACGTCACACACTAATAAATTATTTGGATTAGGTATTATTTTCTAATATTACAGCAAGTTCTTAAATAGTACTATTTAACAGTACTATATAAGAACCTGCTGTGATATTTTTTCTCATTCATTCTTTTGTCTGATGATGGTGACAATGGTGTTGCTGAAACGTCACACACTAATAAATTATTTGGATTAGGTCTTATTTTATTTTATTATAATCTATAATCCAAATTGTGCTTTATCAAACTCAGTAATGCATATTTATACAAAATGTAATGCCTTGACAACTTTGTGTTTTCTGAAATATTGGTCAATAAATCATTTTATTCAAAACACAACAATTTAATTAACAAATATTTATTTAGAAATAGAAGACAGTAACAAGACCAAATCAATATGCCATGACATAGTATGTGTTTATTTATTTGGTCTCATTCCTTTATATTTCTTAATCTATAATCCAAATTGTACCTTATCAAATATGTATTTAAAATATACTCTTACTAAGTTGCATATCAAACTTTATTTGTAATTTAGTTTAATTGGAACTGATTTTTTTTTGCTTTCCAGTGATTTCCAATAAGTGTAAAGGAATGTTTGTTTATTATTTTATGTTTTATATATATATATTCTATATTTAATTAAATAATTAGAAAAAGGATCAATAATAAAATAATTAATAAATTAAAATTATATTCAACATTTTTTTCTTTGCTTTACACTGTTGTTAGTGGGGTAGAGATTTTTTTTTTCTTTCTCTTCTCTGGGTTTTATACATATTTGCATGCTTTGACTACCCTTATTCCCCTTCCCCCCTCACCTTCCTTTATTTACCAACAACAAAAAAAAAATCCTCAGCATGTGGTGTACTTTTATTTTCTCCTATTATGCCTTTCCAGATCTAGTGCCTTCTTCCAAAGAATGTGAGATTTGCTACTTTCCACCCAAATATGGGAACCTCACTGATGGCTCGTACTCTAAGTTAACAGCAGGTAAATACCCTCTTTTATTTTTTTTTTGTTTTTTATATAAATTTGTTAACTTTTTTTTTTGTTATTATTAAGCGTTTTTTTTTATGTTTTGTTTACGTTTCCCCCCCCACACCCAATTCTCCCTCCATCCCATCTTCATCTGTTCCACTAACATTCTTCTTCCTCTTAACTAATGCTGGTTGTGAAAATTTGTTGTAAGGTTGTCTTAAACATGTTGTTGTTTTTAATATAAAGTGAACGAGGAAGTATTTACGAGATATTCCTGTCAAGAAAACATAGCTAAAAAATTTGATATCAAAAATTATATTTCTCTCGCAATTTTGTGAAAAAATAATTTTCTATTGAAATAATTATCTAGATACAGTGGAACCTCGTTTATAGAGGCCTTGTTTATAATATTTCTATATTTCTTGGTTATAACATCATAATTCTAAGGTCCCAAGTTTCAAGTTTTAATTATTTATTCCCAAAGTTATAGCAATATAAAATCTTGGTTCAAAGTGATGTTATTATTGCGATAGTTAACTGTATAAGGCTAAAAAAATTGATGAGTTATAAGAATATATGTTTTGAAATTGACCAAGATCTTAAGTGAAAGCATTTTCTATCGCCTTGGATAGAATTTTTAGGTGCTAATTATTGATAGAATACCCACGTTTCAATGTTAGCAAAACTTTATAACATGAATATTATCTAATTATGGCATAGAAATAAGAGTTAATAAGACCAACAAATCCAATTAAATAAATAGTGTGTGACATTTCAACAACAGCATTGTTACCATCATCAGACAAAAGTACTGAGAAAAAAAGTATATCACAGCATGTTATTAATTGATGAGGCACAATTTGGATTGTAGATTATAAACACAAGGTAATAAGACCAAATCCAAATAAATAAATAGTGTGTGACATTTCGGTAACAGCGTTGTTACCATCTTCAGACAAAAGTACTGAATGAGAGAATTTTACCTTAAAAAGCATGCTGTGGTAAAATTCTCTCATTCAGTACTTTTGTCTGAAGATGGTAACAACGCTGTTACCGAAACGTCACACACTATTTATTTATTTGGATTTGGTCTTATTACCTTGAGCATGTTATTAAGTAACTATTTAAAAGAACATGCTGCAAGATATATACTTTTCTCATTCGGTAACAATACTCTTACCAAAATGTCACACATTATTCATTTATTTGGTCTTATTACCTTGTGTTTCTAATTTATAAACCATATTGTACCTTACCAATTATAGCATCTAATTTATATATACAGTGTAACTTTGTTAGAACAGAAACATGGCTATAACACTATAGAATCTTGGTAAAATTGAACTACCTGTCTGTAAAGGACAATACTTAGTTGCAGGGCCAAAGAGTCCTTCAAGGAGAGTTGCAAAATAGTAAAAAATGAGAAAAGTTTGACAATGAAAACTGTCCTTTGTAGAGAAGTGTCCTCTCATAGAGGTTCTATTGTACCGAGTAATGTTGTTATAGTAAGGTTTGACTGTTCTTAGATAAATGGCCCCATTTGTCAATGAGGGTTAATACTGGCACTTCATGTAGCATCTTTATTATTATTTTTTTTTTTTACCAAGAACCAAAATTTGAAGGTTACAAGATATCAAGACCAAATCCATATATGTTTCATATGATATTTCAGTAAAAAAAAAAAAAAGTTGTTGCTATCTTCAAAATAAAAAGTTCTTTAAGTTGTATGAAGATGGTAACCACACCGATACTAAAAAAATGCTACATATAAAATACTAATTTGGATTTGTTTACTTTGTAATTTTCATCTGTAATAATTCAAATTGTGTGGGTGTATGAATCTTAATGAAAAGTTGGAAAGACAAATGGATAAAACTTTAAAAAGTTGTACTTTTTATCATGTATATCGGGATTCAAACAATAACTCTGAAAGATATTTGAAACACAGTGAACTTTATTGAAGACACGAGATAACCATGTGTGAACAAAATTGCCTTTTGTCTCCTTCAAAAAAAAAAAAAATAGAACGACTCGCGACATTAAAGTCTTTTACTTCCTTAAGTTTTGTTCATGAGTGTATATTGCTTTAAATAGAAATTTTACCGGATATATATATTTTTAATGTGTACTAAAAAAAAAAAGAAGACTTAAATAGAATCTGTCATGGAAAGAAAAGAAACCAAAATGCAATAGAGAAGGCTCATCATCTTTATGTAATTTGATAAGTTGTCAAGTTGGGTATCAAAAAAAGCCACTTCTTTGTCTTTAATTCAGAAGGTTTGAAGTTTGGTGCTATATCTTGTTTGGTAGCCTGCCTGATATGTCAAGCTCTGACACTCTCTTGTAAAATGTCACATTTTGGATTGTGCAATTGATAAAAAAAAGTCAAAATAAAAGTTCCTATATGACATTTCAATAACACTATTGTTAGTCTAATGTTACATATGGTGACATTATTTATATTATAGCCTTTTTTATAAAAATATTTTGTGTATATATAAAGGTTGACACTACTTTTTCAAATTTGGCTCTATGTAAGTTTTTCTATTGTTATATGATTTAGCTTGTCTCTAGGAATGTCTTGGAAGTTTCTGTTGTCACTATTGAGAAGAAAAGGCATCTAAAAAAAAATATAACTAATCCATGCATGGTTCATTGACCATTGGTCTAATTCCAAGGTAACCCATTGTTAGACAAGACAAACTGTTTGACCTACTAAATGTAAATATCTTGAGTGTTCTAATTTTGTTTATATGAATTTTTATTGTTGTTAGAAACACTAGGTAATAAGACCAAATCCATGGATATGGATTTTTGGTCTCATTACCTTGTGTTTCTAATCTATTATCCAAATTGTAGCTTATTACTTTTTGTTGATGTTGAACATTCAATATAATCAGGCCCCTTTCCTGATTTTGATTTCTGGTCATTTTCTTTTTTATTATTATTGAAGATGATAGAAAGGGAATAAGACCTAATCCAAAACAGTCTATATCATTTTGTTATTGAAAGAATACAGTGGAACACCTCATTATAAAATCCTTTTACAATCCTCTATGAGTGGACACTAGTGACACTTTGGTTCTGCAATCAGATGTCCTTCCTTATAGGGGGGTTCTACTGTAATAACTAATTAGTTATAATATGATAATGTCCCAGGTTTTCAAGCCCCAATTGTTTTAACTCTGGTTATAACAACAAGATGGGGTGTTATACACTAGAACATCTCTTTAAAGGACAACACCAAGTTGCAGTCAAAGTGTCCTTTAGGGAGAAGTGTCCTCTTAACGAGAGCTGCTAAATAGTAAAAATGATGAATTTGTAGACTGTCTTTTGTAGAGAGGTGTCCTCTAGCAAGAGTCCCATCATGGAGTATGTTCTACAGTAACAAACCATGGTTCCAAGTGAAGTGTTATAAAGAGGTTCAACCATATATATCAATTGCCAAATCAACTTATCTATTGTTGACCTGATGTTTCTGTGACATAAGTGGCATTGAGTTGCCGAATTGTTGAGTTCCCAATAAATAAGTTGAAATTGGTTGATGCGGAAATATATGCGGAAACAACCATCATAATGACTTCCACAGCAGAACCTCCATGATAAGACACCTCTCCCTAAAGACTCTACAATTAGGTGTTGTCTTTTACCATGAGGTTGTTCTACTTCTATAATCACAGGGTAACAACAAGTATGTTCATGATGTTTTGGTGGCAGCATTATGGTCTTCTTTAGACTGGATATGGAGAGATTTTGGTCTGTAGATGGTGACAACGATGTTACCCAAAATGTTATAGAATACTTCATTGGCGTCGGTGCTACCTTGCGATAACCTTTTTTCTTTCAAATATCCAAATGGCAGCATTCTCTTATCATCTTCCCCCTTTTCCCCCTCTATATATAATTAATTAACATGATAAGGCTTGGGTCACAATATTATTGTGTGACGTTTCTCTAGTTTCTGTAACAATTCACAGATATATGCCTTCAATTATATCTTTCAAAAAAAAAGGGAAGATGGGGAGGTTCCACTTCTAATGTTTCTTCCTTTAAGATGAAATAGGTTTACCCTCAAGAAATTCTGTATATAAGACTTAAGGCTTTAAAAAAAAAGGTATTGATTGATAATAAAGTAAATAGGTTAAAGGAGAAAATTTTCTATTACAAGTATTTATTTTGAAATTCGAATAGAATTTGTTGATAAAAATATACATTGTGAAAATTACATCCAGTTTAACATGATAAGGCTTGGGTCACAATATTATTGTGTGACGTTTCTCTAGTTTCTGTAACAATTCACAGATATATGCCTTCAATTATATCTTTCAAAAAAAAAGGGAAGACTAATTGTTACTATTATTCCTGTAGAAGGGCAGCTTGCGCCCGAAAGCTCGAATTAATTTTTCTAATAAAGAAACTCATCCTTTTTGAATCTATTCATTATTATATATCCAGTTTAATATGTTAAAAATTGACATCACAGTGTGTGTTTATATAACAGGATTCAAAGTTGGATTATTAATGGATCTTTTTTTTTTTTGGCCATACAAACCTGTTTAACCAGACCTGATGAAAACTCTTTGTGTAATTTCCTCGACAATATTTTTTTTCTTTCCTCTTCTGGGAAGTTACGCTGATACCTGAGCAACTGATACAACTGGATGATTCAATTCACAGATTATGGATAGTTATATATACATATATTATCATGTATTAGCACGCCATCTATTATGAAAGTTCAAAACTATTATAGAAGAGTATGATTCTTTTAAAAATTAAACAATTTCTACTGCCCTTACTGCAATGGAAAAAATTAATGGGAGGGCCTGAGTGGTGAACCCTCCCAGGTAGATTGAACTAGCTGGAGACGCCAGTTATGTAAATTTCTCTTTTTTGCCCTTTCAGCCAGAATATTTACATATTTGTAAATATAATTGTGTATATAAGGATGTGAAAGTTTAATAAAAGTGTGTTGGTAACAATCGGGTGTTGGTGAATTATTAGTGTCATCAGGGTAACCTTTCTGGTGTTGTGGGCACTTTTGAGGAAGCATATAGGCTTCAATTCGGTTGGAGACAAGAAGAAGTCTGGCAAGAAGATACAGAAGCTCTGCCACAACTATTTAGATAAGGCCAGACATATCCAGGATGCGGCAAGCTTTCCGAGCTTTGTAAGTGAGGCAGTGATTGCATCCGAAACACTGGTGAAACCACTGGGAGGGTTCACCACTGATTAGCCAGGTCCTCCCATTAATTTTTTCCATTGCAGTAAGGGCAGTAGATATTGTTCAATTTTAAAAAGAATCATACGCCTCTATAATAGTTTCAAATAATCATATATACATATATGTACCATAAGTTTAGGCAAATTCAGACAAAAAGCCAACTGGTGTTGTGGCTCATCATCACAAGTAAAGTTGTTTACTGGGGTGATGACCATCGTTCTGTTGCTTAATTAAGGGAGTGCATGAATACCACAACTTAATCTTACATATGTACAGTCTTAGAAGTCACCTGTCTCAGAAGTTTTCCTGTCTTAGAAGTTGATTTTATATGGGAACTGTTTGTTTTCCATTAATTTAGTGTTTTTTAAGTATTAGACTCTACCTAACACGTTCACATCTAAATTATTTTTATGCCACTCACTATATATAAAGGCTAAATGTGTTTAATAACCTACGTTAAATAGAATCATTGGAATTATATAAGAAAAGAATGGTTTTAGGTTTTTCTTAACCAATTTCAATTTTGTAAAACAACACTTGAAAACAACGGTTCACTGTGGGTTCGTTTCCCAATCTGGACACTTTTATTTTTCCGTTTATAATTACTTTTCACAATTCACCCTTTCATACCTCATACCTAAGGTTAGAAATAATCGTTATTTCTCCTTAAAATAAATTTTGATTTTTCGTTGAAAAGAAACTTATGCGGGATGGTTTTCAAGTGTCGTTTTACAATCACAAGCCGCATTATATATTATATTGTATTATGAGTTTCAATTTTATTTAACCTTTTTCTTAACAAGTCAACCTGTCTTGTGAGTACATTTTCCCTAGAAACAAATTGAATTATAACCACATTGCTGCTATAAAAGAGGGTGTTAAACATAAGGTAAGACAGTAAGTGTAGAATAACCTCTCTGTAAATGACAACCCTTAATTGCAAAGCCAAAGTGTCCCCTTTACAGAGGGGTGTCCTCTAACAGAAGAGTTGTTAAATAGTAAAAATGGTAATTTTGCAAATGAAAAACAGTCTTTTATAGAGAGGTATCCTATAGTTTGAGTGTCCTCTCATGGAGGTTCTACTGTAAGACCAAATCCAAACTAATAACTAGTGAATGTAGATGTATATGTAGAAGGATAAGCAGGGACCGTAGATATAGATGCTGCCAAAGAACAACCAGATAAGTTCACTGTTCCAGTGTTAGCCTGATCAAACAGCCTTGACAAACACCACCTGCTGCCATTGGAAACCTCGTTGCACCATTATATGGCTCCATGTAGTACTCCTTTGTAATTATCTCTGTTGTGACATTCCCAAGGTAACAAGAACAAATTATAAGTAACATTTTAATACAAGAAAATAAGACCTAATTCAAATAATTTATTAGTGTGTGACGTTTCGGCAACAGCATTGTCACCATCATCAGAAAGAATTACATTTATTCTTTTGTCTGATGATGGTGACAATGCTGTTGCCGAAACGTCACACACTAATGAATTATTTGGATTAGGTCTTATTTTCTTGCATTATAATCTATAATCCAAATTGAGCTTTATCAAGTAACATTTTGTTAACAGTGTTGTTATCATTTCTGGAAGATGGTAATATTAGCTATTACTCTCACTTATAATTTAAATTTTTGGAGTCAATCTTGTTATCTTATGATTCTAATCTATAATTCAAATTGTACTTCATCTGATGTTATTTTTTCCTCTCATATTATAAGAAAAATCCAAATATTTGGTACATTAATCATGAATGCTTAGCTATATTGTCAACTAGACTGGCCAATAGTAGAACACTTAAGTCTCCATTTTGTTCATAAGGTATAATACTTGTAATAAAAAAAAGAAGGTTTATATCAAATTGTTAAAAACTTGCCTATATAGCTTACCAATGTCTTTATTGAAATTTCATCCACATGTGTTTGTTTGCTGCAATATTGCTCAGTAATATGCAAATTACATCTTCTTGAGTTCAAAATATATTCCTATCTCTTCAATTGCTATGTTACTACTGCTGCTAAAACCTCTCTCTGTGTGAGCATGCTACTTTAGTTAGATTTTAAAAACTTACCTTCCTTTGAACTTATGCTTCTTGATTTTTCAATTACTTACATACACAATAACATATGCAATAACATCCAATATATGCAATTTTATAACTATTCAAATTATTAATTAAAAAAAAATATATATAGAAGCAATATCTCTTGTTAATTCCCAGGAGAAAACAATTATCAGTTTTTCTCCAAATAATACAAATTAGCTAAATACATATTAGCTTTATGCAAATTTCTTAATATCAATTGGCTCTCTTTATACAAATGACTTGATATAAATAAAGGATTTTTCTTTCTAGATCTTCTCAACATAATTGAGAGAGAAATAAACTGACTGGAAACATCAATCCAGTATAGCAGCCTGCCTCCATCATTAAATGGCTGCCATGAGGAACAGATATCTGGTGCAGCCATTTCTAAATTGGAGTACAGTTGCTGCTTGTATTGTGTCCCTTGATCAAGTGCCCTTACAAGGTACTGTCAACCTGGTGTTTTTGATAAGTTTTGTTTACTGCTACTCTCTCCTTTTCATCTGGGCTTGGGACTGTCATTGGCAGAGTTATTGAATTTAGTGAGTTTTGGGAGTTTTTAAATTTTTTTTTTTTTTAATTCACACTTTTATAATTATGATTTCTCAACAAGTACTCATTAATATAAAAACTTTTTGTTGCTTCTCTATATAAAACTTCTGTATCTCCACTTCTCTAGAAAAATACTTTTTAATTAACTACTCAGTAAAAGGTTTCTAATTTATTCAAATTGGCAAGCTTTTGAGTTTAAGAAATCTTCTACGGGCATTTTTCTTCCAAATATATACATACATTCAAAATATATATTTATTTGTACACACACACATGCAAGTGAAGTTGCGTGTAATTTGCTGTGTATAAATAATTATTTATTTTAAATGTATACAGTTAAACCTGTCTATAGCATCCCCTCTTAGGACTCGCCAAAATATGGTGCTATAGAGAGGGGGTGCTATAGACAGGTCACTTTTAATGTAAATCGCATTGTACTACGTATTTAAAATCAGGTGCTATAGAGAGGAAGGCGCTATTTAGAGGGAGCGCTATAGACAGGGTTAACTGTCTATATATTTGTGGAAGAAATGCCTGTAGAAGATTTCTTAAACTCAACAACTTGCCAATTTAAATAAATCAGAAAAGAAACCTTTTGCTGAGTAGTTCAAAGTATTTCAACTAATTTTCTGCAATTTAAAACACTATGAAATACAATTTATATAGTCAAAATTTATAGTTTTCCATGCAAACATTAATAAATGAATTATAAAAATTTAAAAATATTATTATTTAAAAAAAAATAGTTATATAAACCAGTGATTAATAAATCAAACCCATGGGGGAAGGACATATGACTTGACAAGACAGTCTAAGTGTGCCTCTACAGTGCCTTCACCTGATTGTGCATCTGTTAGGAATGGCGCAATGAGTGGAAAGTTTGTTCACATTACCTTATGTATGTATGTATGTATGTATGTATGTGCTGTCCCCATGGGAGAAGGACATAGACTTGACAAGACAGTCCAAGTGTGCCTCTACAGTGCGTGCACCTGATTGTGCATATGTTAGGAATGGCACAACGAATGGAAAGTTTGTTCACATTACCTTATGTATGTATGTATGTATGTATGTATGTATGTATGTGCTGTCCCCATGGGAGAAAGGCATATGACTTGACAAGACAGTCCAAGTGTGCCTCTACAGTGCCTTCACCTGATTGTGCATCTGTTAGGAATGGCACAATGAGTGGAAAGTTTGTTCACATTACCTTATGTATGTATGTATGTATGTGCTGTCCCCATGGGGGAAGGACATAGACTTGACAAGACAGTCTAAGTGTGCCTCTACAGTGCGTGCACCTGATTGTGCATCTGTTAGGAATGGCGCAATGAATGGAAAGTTTGTTCACATTACCTTATGAAGTATGTATGTGCTGCCCCCATGGGAGGACATATGACTTAAAAAGACAGTCCAAGTGTGCCTCTACAGTGCGTGCACCTGATTGTGCATCTGTTAGGAATGGCGCAATGAATGGAAAGTTTGTTCACATTACCTTATGAAGTATGTATGTGCTGCCCCCATGGGGGAAGGACATATGACTTGACAAGACAGTCCAAGTGTGCCTCTACAGTGCGTGCACCTGATTGTGCATCTGTTAGGAATGGCACAATGAGTGGAAAGTTTGTTCACATTACCTTATGTATGTATGTGCTGCCCCCACACAACAATTCAACCTCCTCCAGATTCTGCATTTTGAATTGTAAAGATTATTATATTTTGGCTGCTACAATCCAGAATTGAATCCCACATTGGACACTTTTTATAGTTAAAAAAAAAAAAAAATACTCCAATGACCCCCGATTCTTGCCAAAAACCAACTCAACCAGCGAATGCAAGAAACCAAACAGGGCTCTGGCATATTTCTAAGTGCCAAAGTCTAACTGCTTTTCACATCTGTAGACATGTACACTTACAGTAAAAGCATATATTTATACAATATTTAAAAAGTACATAATGATACAAAGTTGATAGAGTGGAACCTCATTGTAACAGTCTTCTTTATATATTGTCACTAGACTAGCTATACTTTTTTTTTTTTGCAAAAAAATCATTTCCTGGTTGGAAGCTAAATATAAAAAAGAATATACCCACACCGAGTTACATAAACCAAATTTAAACCAAAACATCTAACTAACAATATTTAGAACAGACCATCTCGAGCAATTAAAGATAGAAAATAATAACAAAATCTACCCCACTTGCCTAAAATGTAGCTTGTCATCTGCAATTCAGAAAACATTAGTACATTAGATGTACTAAACAGGATTTTTAGGAGAGGCCGCTGCTTATCATCAAACAGCTTGAGGAGCATGGACTCATGGAATTTTTGTATCTCTGCACAAAAGGATAAGAAACAACAACCTCTTTCTTATTGTCCTGATTCTTTTAATTTTTCCTTCAAGAAGGTGGCAGTGAGTCACCCAAATGTGTTGAGATGGCAATAAAGAATATTGGTTGATGTATACAGTACTCTTGCTAGACCTCTCTCTACAATGAACAGTTTTCACCATCAAATTTACCATTTTTAACTGCTCTCCTCTAAGTGGACACCCCTCTCCCCCTAAAGGATACTTTGGTTCTACAACTAGTTGTTGTCCTCAAGGTAATAAGACCAAATAAATAAATAGTGTGTGACGTTTCTGTAACAGCATTGTTACCATCTTCAGACAAAAGTACTGAATGTATTACTAGTGTATGAATACATTCAGTACTTTTGTCTGAAGATGGTAACAATGCTGTTACCGAAACATCACACACTATTTATTTATTTGGTCTTATTACCATGTGTTTATAATCTATAATCCAAATTGTACCTTATCATCTTAGTTGTTGTCCTTTATAGAGAGGTTCGGCCTATATTCTTTTTTTTTTTACCATAAACATTATTTGCTAATACAATGATGCTTGTTACTAAAATACCAATATCTAGGTTGGTGAAATATGTATCCATGTGTAGCAAAAGGATTATTTATTTTTTAAATTAAATTTTGGGGTACACAAGATAAAAATATCAAATTCAAATAAATATAGATCACATTTAAGTAAAAAAGACATCAAAACATCTTTTTTTGGGGTGTAGGGATTTGGTCTTGTTACCTTGTTTTTATTACCTATAATCCAAATTTTACCTTATCATTCAATTTTGTATGTTTTTGCTACATTTTACAAACATTGCAAGACATTTTCAGAGAATATCTGTTATTGTGCCAAATAAAGTTTAAGGAAGTTGTTGATATTCTGTTATCGAGAAGGAAGTTGATTGGTCAGATTTATTCAATCAGAGTTCTTTGAAGCTTTCTATTGGCTGCTCCCCCATTGTTGGCCATATGACAGCTTGTTGGATACCATCTTCATGGCACAGCCTCCTAAAGTTTGTGGCTCAAGTAAAAATTCCTTTGATATAATTAGATTTTTTTTTGCCCAACTTAAAAATGGGTTTTAATTGATATCTTGTTCAAAAATTGAAAGTTTTTTTTTTTTCATTAGAATAAGTTTATTTTTCTCTCCTAAATTTTTTTCAAAAATTCTTTGTTTTCAACTCAGTGGTTTGTGGCTGCAGGACTCACTGATAGCGATGAAGTTCCTCCACCGGGCCAATATGATGACTTCCACACCATTGACTGGCAGCGGGACATTGCTCGTGACCGTATGCGCCATCGGTTTATTCTTAAGAAGCGAGCATCATTGTGTGACTACTTGCGCAAAGTCCATGATGCCATGTCAGGATGGATCTGCGTACTGCTGGTTGGCATTGCAACTGGCAGCATCGCTGGCCTCATCGACATTGGCACTGCCTGGATGAAAGACCTCAGGGGCGGCATCTGCCCACAGGCTTTCTGGCTCAACCATGAGCAATGCTGCTGGTCGTCAAATGATACCTTCTTCGAAGGTGATAACTGCCCTCAGGTAGGTTGATTTATTAACACAATCTTGATGAAAAGGTAGATTTTTTCAATATTAATAGCAGTTACCATCTTTGTGGAAGATTTTTTTTTTTTAATATTAGCAATGAAGCCACAGATGTTGCCAAATATATTGAATTAGGTCTCTTGTTAACTTTGGAGTGTATGAATGACCAAACAAGTGGAGCAGAACAGGCTGAAATGGAATTTGAAGGTGGCTGATCTCTGTGCTGGAGTGGGACTGCATGATAATAATGTAACTTTTTCATAACCCTCTACAATAGCCAAGTTGTGCCATCACTATATGTCCATACATAGTCCACCATACAGTCAGTCCACTTTGTAAAAGCAACTACTTTTCACATGTGTAGACATGTGGTGCACTTACAGTAAAAGCAGTCGCCTACTTCTACCCACCATGATTATCATGGCCTGTACCACGTGTACTAGGGATAAGCAAAAAAAAATACAGTCCCCAGTTCAACACCCATTCACTTAACAGTACAGTTCAATTCAACAACCCCCCAAGGGAGCAGAATTTTTTGTTTGAATGAAAGTTAATGTTGAATTGTTGTCAGGTAAGATGGTTATCAATTCATTACTACATTGACTGCTAGTAGAAATTCTTCTAGGAAAAGGTGGGGTGTTGAATTATAGCTAGTGTTTATTTATATTTTATACTATAGCTGATTGGGATTTAGAAGAGAAAAAAATGGCTGAAGTATAGCAAGTGTTGAATTAAACCATTTGATGAATTAAAGAGGTTATTCTGTATTTGTTGCACATTTAAGCAAATTTTATATTTTTAATTTTTTTTTCTTCAAAAAAAGGTAGTGAAGGAGAGGCATTTAAAGACTACAGGAATGTCAAGTCCTTTCCAAAATTAAAACCATCTTTGTATAACCCTTATGATGTTGACCCACTCATGTCATAGAAATTAGAAGCAAATTTTTTAATGCTACTTTTCTTTCTACTATTTTTTACTAACTATATTTCTTATAACTATGTTTCTAAATTAGATAGAATCCACACATGCTGCTGTAATGTCTACTTCACACATGGTGTAATGTAAAGGATGTTGCAGTGGTACACATGGCCAGAGCTGTTTGGAGTGAAGGAGGAGAATATGTACTGGGTGTCCTATTTCCTCTCCTACTTTCTCTACGTTATATGGGCTTTCATATTCTCCTCTATAGCCGTGCTTCTAGTCAAGACCTTCGCTCCATACGCCATTGGCTCTGGTATTCCAGAGGTAAGTTGGCTCTCTCTGACCTGGCTGGTTGTACTGATGCCACACTGTATGCTCAGTCCATGGCTTAGAAGTTGTGGCCATGATTCATTAGTTTGTTTGTCCTCCAATTTCACATTTTGTTGAAAAGTAGAACCCCCCTGTAAAGGACACCTAATTGCAGAGCCAAAGTATCCTTTAGGGCAAAGTGTCCTCTTACCGGAAAGTTGCTTAATTGTAAAAATGGTAATTTTGCAAATGAAAACTGACCTTTGTGGAGAGGTGTCTGCTAAAGGGAGGTTCTACTGTATTTGCATATTACTCTATCTACAATTGATAGAATGGGGGTCGATGGATGAGTTTAAACTTTTTATTGAGTTAACTACTTTTTAAACCAAATTTATCCTCTTGCTATGCTTGAACAAATATATATTGGGAGGGCCTGACTCATCCCCTGTGAATGAATCTTTCCAGCAGTTTGTTCACTAAAATTATTCAGGATAATGTGCTTAAATTTTTCACTAGATTTTTGAACAAAAAGAGAAAGTTGAAAAAATGGGTGGGGTGGATTTTCATGAATTTTTTTTTTTTAATTTCAAAAAGGCTTTGTTGACAAGCAATAGGTTTCTTATTTAGAAACTCATAATTTGTCAACGAAGCCTTTTTAAATTTGAATGGTGATGATGTTTGTTGTTTCCCCACAAGTGTTGATAAAATAGCTACTAGAATCCCCCTGAGGAGAGTGACAGAAGGTCACTGAAACATTGAGAGTTAAATAAATCATTGGTTGATGTGTGACTATATTTTTCCTGAATCAACTTCCAATATTCGGGAACTAGAATGGGTGAGGTTCCAGATCAAGACAATCCTGAGTGGCTTCATTATCCGGGGCTACCTAGGCAAGTGGACCCTGATCATCAAGTCAGTCTGTCTGATGCTGGCCGTGGCCTCGGGCCTCAGTCTGGGGAAGGAAGGCCCTCTGGTCCACATCGCCTGTTGTATCGGCAACATCTTCTCTTACCTCTTCCCCAAGTATGGCAACAACGAGGCCAAGAAAAGGGAGGTAGGTACTAACTACTGTTGTTGTTGCCACCATGTTTATTGAGGTGTGTCTAGATCCTGTCGGCTGCTGCTGCAGCAGGAGTGGCTGTGGCCTTCGGTGCTCCCATTGGTGGCGTGCTCTTCAGCCTGGAGGAGGTACTATGTCTGATTATGTTTGAAGTCTCCTCCCCCCCCCCCCCCTTTCTTTTGTATTATCTACATCTTCTTTCTTTCCCAGACAATTTTTATTATTATTGATAAGCACAAGGTAATAAGATCAAATCCAGATAAATAAATAGTGTGTGATGTTTCGGTAATAGTGTTGTTACCATCTTCAGACAAAGGACTGAATGAGAAAAAATATCACAGCATGTTTTAAATAGTTAAAACATTACTGTGTTTAAAACATGCTGTGATATTTTTTCTCATTCAGCACTTTAGTCTGAAATTGGTAACAATGCTGTGACTGAAACGTCACACACTATTTATTTATTTATTTGGTCTTATTGCCTTGTGTTTATAATCTATAATCCTAATTGTGCCTTATCATTATTATTGATAAGGTATAAATTGTGAATTATATAGATTAGAACTACAAGGTAATAAGACCAAATGCAAATAAATTAATAGTGTGTGACGTTTCAGTAACAGTGTTGTTACCATCATCATCAGACAAAATAATAAATGAGAAAAAAAGCTATCACAGCATGTTCTTAAATGTTATCCCATTGTATAGCTATACAAGATAATGGAGACTGAATTCACGGATCAAATTTACAAACATGGTGTAGGGTCTTGAGGCACATTCCAAGTGGTGGTCCAGTTCTCTGGTCTTGACAAATTAAAATGTATCACTCGCTAAGTGACAAATGTGAGGTATCAGTAATAGAGTTTACTACCATGATAAGGCACAAAATTATAAACACAAGGTAATAACACCAAATCCAAATAATAGTGTGTGACGTTTCTGTAACAGCATTGTTACCATCATCAGACAAAGGTATATTATATCATTCAGTACTCTTTTTTTCTGAAGATGGTAACAGCACTGTTACAGAAATGTCACACAGTATTTATTTATTTGGTCTTTTTTTTTTTGCTTATTCCTAGTACACGTGGTACTAGGTACACATGAGGTGGGTAAAAGGCGACTGCTTTTACTGTAAGTGCACCACATGTCTACACATGTGAAAAGCAGTTCGACTTTGCACTCGCTGGTGGGGTTGGACTTTTGCAAGAATCGGGGGCTATTGGGGCATTTTTTTTTATCAGAAAAAAGTGCCCAATGCAGGAATCGAACCCGGGTCATAGCGATCGTAATCCAATGGTTTAGACCATCCTTCCACCGACCCCCCTTTCTTATTGCCTTGTGTTTAGTTTTATTACCTTCTTCAGACCAAAAATCAATTTTAACCAATAAGTTTTGTATAGAAATGGGAGTAGTACCATGTGATTCTAAGCTACAGTTGAGCCTGTCACTTGTTGTTCAATCCCCTCTATCAATAGTAAGATATCAGGCTTCCAGTTTCTTTTTAAAACATTTTAATTCACAAATCTCTCTCTACCTATATAGATTTGAGAATTAGCCATTTTTTAAAACTGGAAAACCTGATATTTTTACCTTAATAATTTTATGTTGTTATAGTCACATGATGTTATTGTAAAAATGGATAAAATAAGTGGGAAAACTTTATGATGTTATAAAAGGAGCTTTCATTATGATAAGGCACAATTTGGATTATAGATTATAAACACAAGGTAACAAGACCAAATCCAAATAAATAACTAGTGTGTGATGTTTCAGTAACAGTGTTGTTACCCAAATGTCACACACTATTTATTTATTTGGTCTTATTACCTTAAGTTTTCATTATATTGAGGTTATTTTATGATGCATTGGCGCCATCTGTTATCAAAATTCAAAACTATTAGGAGAAATTGTTTATTTTTAAAAAGAATCATACGCGTCTATAATAGTTTCAAATTTTGATATTGAGGTTACTCTGATTCAGGATTTTTTTTTTAGTTATAGATTGACCCTGGATGTGACAGGTCAGCTACTACTTCCCTCTGAAGACCCTCTGGAGATCCTTCTTCTGTGCCCTCGTGGCCACTTTTGTGCTCCGCTTCATCAACCCCTTCGGCAACGACCACCTGGTCCTCTTCTCTGTTCAGTACACCCGGCCCATCATCTTTATTGAGCTCATCCCTTTCATCCTGCTTGGGGTCCTGGGGGTAGGTTGGTCACATGCCCTTAGTTTGATTCTTGAACAACTTGGCTGGATCAGGGAGTTACTGGGGCCCTCTTCATCAAGTTCAACATCAAGATATGCCAATACCGCAAGCTCTCCAGACTGGGGCAGTACAACATCTTGGAGGTAAGGGGGATTCATTCATCCCTGTTCTAGGTGTAAGGTTTGTGTTGTTCCCCAGGTGGTGGTGCTGACACTGATCACAGCAGTGTTCTCCTACCTCATCCCCTTCACTAGGATGAACAGCTCTGATCTCATCAAGCTGCTCATCAGTCAGTGTGGGGTGGTTAACAACACGGACCTCTGGTGGGTGCCGCACTCTGGGGTTGATTACATGGTCATGGCACAATTTGACATTAGAACAAAATCCAAATAAATGAATATGTTTGCAACGTTTTTTGGTAACAGCATTGTTTGAATTGATGACTTCATTTAGTCTTTTGTCTGATGATGTTAACAATGCTGTTACCAGAACGTCACACCCTATTAATTTATTTGGATATGGTCTTATTACCTTGTGTTTTTAAACTCATAATTATTCCTCTTTTTTTTTTTTTTCTCTTAACTCCTCTCTAATTTTTATTGAATAACTACTTACTTTTATTTCTAGCAGCTCTCTGTTGCCTCTCTCATAGCTACAATACATAGCACAGAACTGTTTCAAAGAGTGAGTTCTTATTGCACCATCACCTATCAGGACCAAAAACTAGACAAATTCATCATTATACCTATAGTCAAATCAAAAGTTTGGATAATAATTTTTTAAAAAAGACTAAAACACACACAAAAAGGATCCTGGCTTTTGAGATTAAATGTATCAGGAAAATAAATGTCACAATTACAACTTGTGATTACAATTATTAATGGCAAATACAGTCTAACTTCTCCAATTCAACACCCCTAGGGATCAGAATTTCGGGGTGAATTAAAGTCTGTGTTGAATTATAGTCAGTTATATTTAAAGAGGTTTTTTTTGCTTATCCCTAGTACACGTGGTACAGGCCATGATAATCATGGGTAGTTAGCGACTGCTTTTTTACTGTAAGCGCACCACATGTCTACACATGTGAAAGCAGTTCGACTTTGCACTTACAAATGTGCCAGAGCCCCGTTTGGTTGCTTGCACTCGCTGGTGGGGTTGGACTTTTGCAAGAATCGGGGGGCCATTGGAGCATTAGAGGTTATACTGTATAGTGGTTTAGTCACATAGCCAGAATGAATCCAGGCAAACTCCCTTACAAAGCCTTTTACAGCAAAATGTGCATGATTAATGGACCAGAAAGAACCAGTTGATTCAAGCCATCAAAGCAGCTGCTAATGTGCATTCCCTTTAATTCATTTATAAGCAAATCTAATTGGGACTTGCTGGGATTGCAAACATTATTCCAATTTGCAAATATGTATTTTAAAATTTTCTTAATCTCGCATTGTTTCAATTTTTGAAAATTAAACCTCTATATGATAAGGCACAATTTGAATTATTCTATATACAGTTACGAGCGTCATGCGTGGCCTCTGTCACGGTTTGCTTTTTTTTTTTGGAATGGCGCCCTCCTATTGGTCGGCTACGATCACGCCACCTTTGCCCCCCCCCCCCCCATTTCTGTAACTATTGTGTTGGAGCGGGTCGCTCCTTAAATAAATGCATATATTAGTTAATAAGCAAATGGAATCCTCTCTTCCTTTTTCCCAGTAAGAGACGCCTACGGAAGCCAACAGTACATAGACAGATAAAGCACATAGGCTATAGTTATTAACTAATATATGCATTTATTTAAGGCGCCAATTTATAATTGTAACAAATAGTATTTGAATCAAAACATTCAATCGGGTAAAACACGGGCGTTGCCCGGGTCATTCGGCTAGTAGATTATAATCACAAGGTAATAAGACCAAATCTAAATAAATAAATAGTGTGTGATGTTTTGGTAACAACGCTCTATGTAAAGGACACCTATTTGCGGACCAAAGTGCTCTTTAGAAAGAGATGTCCTCTTACCTGAGAGCAGCTAAATAGTAAAAATGATATTTTGATGAAAACTATCCTTTGTAGAGAGGTGTCCTTTCATGGAGTATGTTCTACTGTATATGTATAAAATATGGAGGTTTAACACTATTTGTTAAATGGAACTGCTGATACTTGAGACAAATTTTGTTCTCCCAACGAACTACTCCAAACAATGAGAGTGTGGTATAAGGAACCTCTGACACAGGATATCCATTTGTCCAGCAACTACGAGAGACCTGTGGGCAACTACTCAGAATTCTCCCAGCCGGGGATCCTGAAGGCAGGGCCCAAGATCTACGTGGCCATAGTCTACCTAATCATCTCCCTCATCTTCAAGTTTGTCATCTCCATCTTCACCTACGGCATCAAGGTGAGCTCTCAGCCTTCCTTGCCACACATCTCTGCTGACATGTGTCTCCGTAGATGCCAGCAGGGCTGTTCATCCCCAGCATGGTGATGGGGGCCATCTACGGCCGCATCATTGGTATTGGCATGGAGCAGCTAGCATAGTAAGTACTTGCTTTCTCTCACCTGAGTGTTACTGACTGGTGCCCGCCAGCCACTACCCCAACTCCTGGATCTTTGAGAAGGCCTGTTCTACCGGGGAGAACTGCATGACCCCTGGACTCTATGCCATGGTGGGAGCTGCCGCTTGTCTCGGGGGAGTCACTCGGATGACAGGTACTAACTGCTTCTGACTCCCTCCTTTTTTTTTTTTCAACAAAATATATTTTTGTATGTTCTTGGGGCCTACCTTTTCTTGAGAAATTGAAACAGTTTGGATTATAGATATGGAAATTAAAATGTAGCACAAGTTCAATTTCAGATAATACTTATGAGTGCAGTACTACTATAATGCAATCATTACCACACCAGAATAAACTACAATTCTGGTAGGTGGCATTTAGTTCTTGCTCCAACTATTATGGCTTACTTTTCAATTTTCATTAGCTCTACTCATCTTTTTCTTTATCATAAAATATTATTTTATCTTTTATTAAAAGAAACATTTGCACGTAAATAGGTTATAATTGAAAATACAGATGGGTGAGCTTATATCAAGGGAACAAAAATCTCCTACTCCACTTTTTCACTTTCCAAATACAGTAGAACCTCCCTGTAAAGGACACCTAATTGCAGGGTCAAAGTGTCCTTTAGGGAGAGGTGTCCTCTTACCGGAGAGTTACTAAATAGTAAAAATGGGAATTTAGCAAATTAAAAATGTCTTTTATAGAGAGGTGTTCTCTTTCATGGAGGTTCTACTGTAGTTCCCTTTTGGCTGTATATTCTCTCTTACTAAATAGATCACATAGAAATTGCTCTTCAAATAGCACATTGTGATATAGGTGAAAACATCAGGCATTATGACACTCTCAGAAACTCTTAAAAGGATATTTTAATAAGAAACTCGTCCTTTCGGACACCTGTTGTTTTTACCTTAATTTGTTACAGGATTTTTAAATTATTGAATCATCATTATGCAATAAAATAAAAAGGTTTATCATCAAAATTGATATTCACTTTGGAATCCATTTTCTACAGCCTATTTAGCTAAACAATTTGGCTATTAACACAAGGTAATAAGACCAAATACAAATAAATAGTGTGTGACCTTTTGGTAACAGCGTTGTTACCATCTTCAGACAAAGAGATGATAATGAGAAAAATAAGTGATTTTTAAAAATTTTTTATTGAGCACTTTTGTCTGAAGATGGTAACAATGCTGTTACCAAAAGGTAATAAGACCAAACCCAAATAGATAAATGGATTTGGTCTTAATACCTTGTGTTTATAATCTATAATCCAAATTGTGCCTTATCAATTTGGCTATTGTTTAATATGTGGCCAGTTAAGGAGCAGATAATGTGATGTGACCATGGCTGTGTGTCCCCTAGTGTCACTGGTGGTGGTGATGTCGGAGTTGACTGGCAGTGTCAACTACATTGTCCCTCTCATGGCCGCTGTGATGGCCAGCAAGTGGGTGGGAGACGCCCTAGGAAAGGAGGGCATGTATCCTTCCTTTATCTGCCACATTGCTTCCATGCCCACGAAGTTTAGCACTTATTTAATACAAAATTTCATTAAATCATCCCTTACTTCTAAAATCTCACCTACCTGCTGTAAGATTCAGATGTAATTATTGGTGCCAATTTGTATTATAGATTAGAAACACAAGGTAATCATTCATTTTATTCAAAGGCAATTAGAAGATTTAATAGATCTGTGCTCCACCGAAGTACCACACAATGTAGATATAGAATTCTCCAAATAATCGTAATTATTTTAAATTCTATATACAGTTAAACCTGTCTATAGCGCCTCCCTCTCTATAGCATCCGATTTTAAATACGTAGTACGATACATTAAAAGTGACCTGTCTATAGCAACCCCTCTCTATAGCACCCTATTTTGGTGAGTCCCAAGAGGGGCGACAGGTATATATGAGAGCCTAGGGAGATATCAGGTGTTGATATTTAAAATATTCCACTAGATGGCACTCTATATACTCATGTGAACAGTCAGGATATGTTTTATATATAAATATAGGTTAATCTTAGTTCTTATATTTTTTATACTGCACATATCTTTGCAAAACCATTGGCCTGATGAAGTGCCAACTCAAGAAAACCTTTTGTTAAAGCCATTATATAGCTAATTAAAGAAAGGATCTTTGTATACAAGTTTTCTTATTTACTAAGCAGGTAAGAGGTGATTATTTCAGCTATTGAAGTACCATGGTAACCATCGCTGCCCATTGTTAGTTCCTTAACCCCTGCCTGGCAGTTACGATGCCCACATCCACCTTAATGGCTACCCCTTCCTGGACAACAAGGAGGAGTTCCATCACACCACCCTGGCCTCTGATGTTATGCACCCTCAGTGAGTCTTCCATCTGTGGCAGCTCCAGGCTGCTTGTTTCACACCCCTGTGTGTGTGTAGGAGGAATGAAGGACCCTTGTGTGTCATCACTCAGGACAGCATGACTGTGGATGACATTGGTAGGTACCTTGGAAGTTTCTCTTGTAGGATTGCTCATGGTTGTTTCTTATCCCCTTGTGCAAAGATTACACAAATTCCATGAGTCCTCGAGCTCATGGTTACTATCAATATGACTGCTCTCTGTGTAAGAAATTGAAACTATTTTTTGACGCGTACAATTCTTTTTAATTTTCTATTGACCTTACTGCAATGATAAAAATTAATGGGAAGACCTGGTGAACCCTCCCAGCAGTTTCCCCAGTTTATTCTAACATACCGGTGTCATATTTCTGTTTTCTTTTTATACCAATACTGAAGCTGCTGACCTCCCTTTGTGTGTGTGGCAATGCCATTATCCTCCAGATTTCAACATTTTATTTTTCAACTACACAGAGTAGTTCAATGCTTACTTTAATTCAACAATTTTTGTTGTTGTTTCTTATCCCCTTGTGTAAAAATTACACAAATTCCATGAGTTCATGCTCCTCGAGCTTCTCATGGAATGGGGTGTAGGGGTGCAGCTTTCGTTGATCATGGCACCATGACCCAGGCACACTCTGGTGAAAGTCTGACTTTGCCTGTAGTTTGAGGCCGTTCCTAACATGGAAGCAGACGCCTTTGCTGCCGACTCTAACATGATTACAGACGCAGCTCCTCCGTATCCCTGGAGTGGGACCCTTGTTGAGGTCCATCAACTGGGTCAGTTGAAGTCAGGATTTTTAAAGAGGTCTACTCCTCTTCTAACAATGCTACTGTTGGTCCGCGACTGCTTATTTGTCAGAGTTATTCTGCTTGTTTTGCAGCTGGCTTTCATATCTGAAGGTCGTTCCCCTATCCGCCATGTGGGGACGCGCCCTATAGCAGTCAGCTCTGCCAAGGGCTCAACAATTTTTACACTTACCTATCAGCCTAATTTACTTTAACTGACTGTACATAATTGGCTATCTCCAAAAACTCTCAAAAATTTATCTACAATGGTTACCCTCACACGTTGGCATTGAAGGCAATGAAACTACTGATATGCTAGCAAAAAAAAAGACCTAAGAGAATCACAATAATAAACCAGGCAAAAGATATTCAAACACTTATAACTAAAAGAAATGAACTACAAAAAAGTGCACCCAAAACCAAACAAATTGTAGAACTGAACTGAATATTGTGAATGCAAAAATAAAAAGATTATACGTAAATATGAAAAGGGAAAATTGGAAACAAACTTGTGAAAACCTGAACCCAAGAAACCCAAATACAAAACTTTGGCATTTGGCAAAACAAATTGACAGAGCCCAGCCACAAACTGAAAGCACAAATATGATTAAGAATACAGATGGTACCCCAGCAACTAATGATAAAAATGCTGCTAATCTTTTAGGTAATTCATATCAAATAAGTAGTAAAATCAAATTTGAAATAAAAGATAAGAAAGTTGAAAAAAGGCCCGAAAGATTATCCATGACCGTAAAAACGTCACTAGCACTCATAATATTTTCCATGAAAAAATCAATATGAAAGAGCTAGATTATGCATTAGAAAACACTGACCTGAACAAGACTCCTGGGCCAGATGGAATCCATGGCCAAATGATATCAAACTTGGGCAAAAATGGCAAAGAAAAACTTCTTGATATTTTCAATAACTCCTGGAAAACTGGAAAATTGCCTCAAGACTGGAAAACTGCAACAATAATTCCTATTAAAAAACTTGACAAATCTGATGATGACCCAAAAAACTACCGACCCATCTCCCTCACAAGTATTTGCTGCAAATTAATGGAAAAAATTATACTCAGACGACTTACCTACCACCTCGACACAAGAAATCTCTTACCAGAAGAACAATATGGATTTAGGAAAGGACATGGGACAATAGACCAACTCTTATTTTTCACACAAAAGGTAAAAGATGCACAAAACAGAAAACCAACTAACCACACAATAGCTGCTTTTTTAGACCTTACACAAGCTTTTGATAAGGTATGGAAAAACAAGTTAATTACAAAATTATACAAACATTTCAAAATTGATGGAAAAGCTATCACTTGGATAAATGATTTCCTTAAAAATAGATACATCAGGGTCAAATATAATGGCACTCTATCTAAAACCTTCAAATTGTACCAAGGATTACCACAAGGATCAGTCCTTAGCCTAACTCTCTTCACCCTATTTATTGCAGGCATAGAAGAAAAAATTTCACATAAAACCAATATTGGACTTTTCGCTGATGACATTATTCTATGGAGCAGCAATACTAACTGGAAAAAAAGCTGAAAGAGATTTGAACAAGACTCTTTCCACCTAGAAAAATTTGCTAATAAGCATAAATTAGAATTTAACCCCCAAAAATCTGAAACCTGTCTTTTTACTACCGATAAGAAACTATACAAAATAAAACCAAAAATTATTCTGAAAGAACAACAATTACAATATAATAAACATCCTAAATATCTTGGCTACACCCTGGATCCAGAAATTAACTCCAGTAAACATATTGAAGAAGTTATTAGAAAAGGAAGAGATTGACTAAAAATCCTGAAATATATTTCAGGAAGAGAGTGGGGAGCCGATGCAACCACACTAAAATTAACTTACACATCTCTAATTAGACCTATCCTGGAATATGGATATCAAATCTATGGTACAGCATCTGAAACAAATCTAAAATCACTGGAAAGGATACAACTAAGTGCAGCTAGAATTATTACAGGTCTTCGAAATACCTGCCCTAATGATATTGTACTTTACGAGGCAGACATTATGCCCTTTAAGGATAGAAGAAGCTACAATCTGCCAAAATATATAAACAAAATCAAGAGTTATGGAAACAAACACAGAACTTCCAAGTACATACTTAATTGGGAATCCAATTTAAGACTCAAAAAAGAAGGCCCTCTACACCTGGCCAAAAGAAATTAATTTTTAAAATATAAAGTGGAAAAAAATTATTTAGCAGAAAAAATTTCTCCATGCAAACCACTACAAAATGTTATTTTTAATGCCACTTTAAATGAACCCACCAACAAACAATACCAAAATCCAGAATACTTAAAACAATTATCATTAGAAATAATTAATAACATTCCTAAAAATGCAATAACTATCTATACCGATGGTAGCAGAGACGAGCTAGGACACACTGGCAGTGGCTGTCTCATCAAAACCACAAATGGCATTGAGAAAATGAACAGAAGAAACCCAGATTTTTGCTCAGTCTTCAGATCAGAACTTATAGCCATCTATGAAGCCTTAAAATCCATCAGAAATACTAATTATCAAGATATCTGGATTCTTACTGATAGTAGAAGTGCCATACAACACTTGAGTCACACAGGGGAACTCAGAGACAAAGTAAGCAGGAACATAATTGGTTATCTCCAAAAACTCTCAAAAACCTCAAAAATTCACCTTCAATGGATACCCTCACACGTTGGCATTGAAGGCAATGAAGCTGCTGATGTGCTAGCGAAAAAAGGCACAAAAGAACCCTTGCCACAGAAAAATAAACTTACTTTTAAAGAAATAGAAACAATAGCCAAAACAAAAATAAACAAGAACTGGAGGATCCCATCTAAGCACAGTTGGTACAGTGGAGTGAACCCAGGAGGAGCTCTGAACATCAGAAATAGACAGCATCAAACAACACTAACAAGATTTAGAACAGGCCATCTCAAGCCATTGAAGATAGAAAATAATAACAAAATTTATCCTACTTGCCCAAAATGTAGTTTGGTACCTGCAGCTCCAGAACACATTTTGGCTTGCATTAGATGCACTAAACAGGACCTTTGGGAGAGGCCGCTGCTCATCATAAAACAGCTCGAGGAGCATGAACTCATGGAATTCGTGTAATCTTTACACAAGGGGATAAGAAACAACAACAACAAACAATAATAAACTTGCTTTTAAAGAAATGAGACTGTAGCCAAAACGAAAATAAATAAGAAATGGAGGATCCCACCTAAGCACAGCTGGTACAGTTGAGTGGAAGAGCTCTGAACCTTAGAAATAGACCAAACAACACTAACAAGATTTAGAACAGGCCATCTCAAGCCATTGAATTTGGGTTGCATTAGATGCACTAAACAGGACCTTTTGGAGGAGCTGATGCTCATCATCAAACAGCTCGAGGAGCATGGAATTTATGTAATCTTTGCACAAAAGGATAAGAAACAACAACTTCAACCAAATTTATTTCAACCAAAAATTCTGATCCCTTGGGGCATTGAATTAATGAAGTTGGACTGTATTGGGGGTCAAATTATTACTAACCAACAGTAGGTGCTTTCACCATTGAACTGTGTGTAGAAACTGGGTCATCCAGATTTATGTCCAAGATAAACTTAATTATCCAAAATTTGTCAGAAAAGGCTTGCAACAGTTTTATTCATTGTGGCTCCCCTTTGCTCTGATCCCTACACAGAGCCTGAAACACACATTAAGGCAACAATGAGATACACAATTGTAATGGATACAGGGGATATGTGGAAGCCTACAAGGATTTAGCTTTACCTTATCTGGTATATTCAGCTCATTCACATCTCACAAGTAGAGAGCGTAGCTCTTAGGTAGCTAGCTACCTTGGCTAGAAAAGGTTCCCAAATTTTTCATCCTCTTGGATGCTATTCCATGTATGAGCACAAGAACGATCTTGCACACGGCTTCCCAGCAGAGTCAATCCAGAGCTTGACTGTTTTTTGTCAGATGTAGGAGCTTGAGAACTAGCACTGAATATGGAAATTTAATTTTTAAAACCACCGGTTGGTCTTTATGTAACTACATATGGAAGGCCTGTGTTTTTTAGTCATTTTTCACAATTAAAAAAGAGAGTGGTTCCTTCATCTTATGGCTTACAGTGAGATAGATTTTTAAAAGATTTTTTTTTTCTACTCTATTGTATGCAAATAATACATATAAGCATCCTCAACTTGGCACCCTCTATCACTGAAAGTTCTAAACATATATTTTTCATAAGGAAGGTAGCGTATAAATGTTTGTAATTTTCAATGTATATAAACCCTTATTTCAATTATTAAAACAAATTACCTATTGCTACTCTCTCTCCCAAAACTCTAAAGACTGCAATATGCTTAATAAAAGACTTTGTATATAATACCTATATGGCTGCCAGAGGTAATTTAGGTAAAAACTGGTCTAGCTCACAATGTAGACTTGGAGTGTGAAGAAAGGTACTCAGGTCTGTCTGTCACAGAGCATCTCCTCCAGACCACGGACCACAATGGGTTCCCAGTTGTGGTCTCCCAAGAGTCCCAGCATCTAGTGGGACTGGTCCAGAGACGGGATCTCAGCACCGCGCTGGCTAATGCGCGGCGCACCCAGCCTGGGGTGGTGGGGCTCTCACCTGTCCTCTTCTCTGAGCACGTGCCCTCCCCTTGGCCTGGTTCCCTGCCCCCAGTCTGTCTCCGGCGCTACCTCGACCTGGCCCCCATCACCATCACAGCCCACACTCCCATGGAAACTGTCATCGACATGTTCCGCAAGCTGGGCCTGCGCCAGACTCTGGTCATCCGCAATGGGTAATCAGTTTTCTCTTTCTGCTTTTCATATGTGTAGACATGTGGTGCATTTACAATAAAAGCAGTCGCCTACTTCTACCCACTAAGATTATCATGGCCTGTACCACGTATACTAGGTATATATAAGCAAAAAAAAAAAGTCTTCTCTTCTCAGACATATCATTTCCTATCCAAACTCTCTCCATTCCATCAACTGTAATATGCATGCTTATGTTTATATGTAGGTATATATTATTTGTGGACTTAACTATTCAATCATCAGCAAGTTCATTGGCCACTCGGCATGCAGGATTTCTTTTTTTTTTTTTTGCTTATCCCTAGTACACGTGGTACAGGCCATGATAATCATGGTGGGTAGTTAGCGACTGCTTTTTACTGTAAGCGCACCACATGTCTACACATGTGAAAAGCAGTTCGACTTTGCACTTACAAATGCCAGAGCCCCGTTTGGTTACTTGCACTCGCTGGTGGGGGTAGGACTTTTGCAAGAATCGGGGGCCATTGGAGCATTTTTTTTTTTTTTAACAGAAAAAAGTGTCCAATGCGGGAATCGAACCCGGGTCCTAGTGGTCGAAAACCAAACGGTTTAACCAGCCTTCCACCGACCCCCCTTAAGAGGTTATATTGAACAACTTTTTAAATTAAATATAAAATCATGGGTATGATTCTCCGGGATTTCTTTCTTTTCTTTTTTTTGGATATTGTTAAAAATCATTTGATAATAAAGATCTCCCTCCTAATGAAGTGATGTGCAGGCGGCTGCTGGGGATAATCACCAAGAAGGATGTACTGCGGCACATCAAGCAACTTGCCAATGAAGACCCTGCCTCAGTTCTGTTCAACTAGCTAGATTCCCGCTGATGTTATGGTTGACGCACCATTAGCTCTCCTCCCAGTTTTGTGGGAGCCAGGTCAATAAATTTATTTGTAAAGCTTCCCTTCTCACTCTCTCTTCTTCCACCACATTTCTAAAGTTTGACATAAGTTTCAGACCTTCTGAATCATTCCACACTACTTCCATCTCAACATGAAACCATTACTTCAAATTCACCTTCCCTCTGTCTTCTAGACTAGTTGAAACCTCCACTTCTAAACAAAACACAAATATAGTTACAATTAAGACATTCACTTATAGAAGAAGAAACACAAGTCTGGGAGAAGAACATCTTTAATAAGAGGACAATCTTTCGGGAAAGCACCCTTCTACAGGTACATAATGACCCAAGTGGCAATGGTTTATATATATATGTTAAATTAAAATATTATTCTATTTAAAATTATATTTCATAGATCCAAATACTCTGTTAAATCGACCGCCAGAGGTCATGCTTCCCCTATAAAAACTCGTTGTTGTTTTATCCCGTTGGCTGGCTCAAAACTTTTGTACATTATGTAAATAATCTTTTGTTTTCCTTATTCTACTTGCCTTAAGCCAGGCATTACTTTTATCAAATTATGTTTTTCATATATATTCCTTAGCTCAAATAAAGAAATCTCTGATCAAGACTTTATATTTTCAAGATTATTATTTCAACCACAACTGCATTTCCATTACCATAGCATAATCTCAACAATTTTAAAATACAACAGAAATCTCATCTTTACAGTTAAACCTGTCTATAGCGCCCCCCCTCTAAATAGCACCTTCCTCTCTATAGCTCCCGATTTTAAATAGGTAGTACGATGCGATTTACATTAAAAGTGACCTGTCTATAGCACCCCCTATCTATAGCACCCTATTTTGGTGAGTCTCAAGAGGAGGCGCTATAGACAGGTTTAACTGTATATACAAGGTGCGTTCATTAATTTCTAGGACTGGTTAAAAAATAAAATAAATAAAAAATCTAAAGAAAAATTTTTTATACAGAGTTAAATATTGGACATTCGACCACACCTGACTGAAAGCACGAGTCTCGTGGCGCATGCGCCGATCTAAAAATAGAACAAAACAACTTCCTTGTAGGGTTCGCATTTCTAATTTTAAAATGGCCATTTTCGAAGAGCAGAGAATCTGCATTAAGTTTTGTTTTAAATTGAAAAAAAGTGCTACTGAGACGTATGAATTGATTGAAGAAGCTTTTGGCGATGCAGCTTTATCCTGTTCAAGAACTTTTGAATGGTTTTCACGCTTCCTAAAAGGTCGGGAAAAGGTAAACGATGATCAGCATACTGGGCGTCCAAGATCATTACGTTGCGAGGAAAACAAGCTCAAAATAAAGGAATTAATTAAATCTAACAAGAATTTCTATTAAAGACTTATCTTCAGAGACTGGACTATCTGTAGGACTGTGCCATCAAATAGTAACAAAAGATTTGGACATGATCCGGACATCTTCAAAATTTGTTCCCCGGATTCAACAGAGGAACAAAAGGAGGTTAGAATGGATGTCTGCAAAAACATGGTTGAAATGACTCGGACCGATCCAGAATGGATGCAAAAAATCATTACCAGGGATGAGACATGGGTGTATCAGTATGACCCGGAAACCAAACGTCAATCCAGCCAATGGATTGAAAGAGGGGAACCGAAACCCAAAAAGGCAAGATTTACAAAATCCAAAGTCAAGACATTGCTTGTTACATTTTTTGATATTAATGGTTTGGTTCACCATGAATTTATTCCTTTCGGACGTACAATTGATCAAGAGGTTTATTTGGGGATAATGAGGCGCTTAAGGGAGGCAGTGCACCTTAAAAGACCTGAAAGATGGCAAAACAATGACTGGATACTTCATGTCAATAATGCGCGGCCGCACACAGCCCATGTTGTTTTGCAGTTCTTGGCCAAGCATTCAACCATACAGACCCTCATCCACCCTATTCCCCCGACTTAGCCTCCAATGACTTTTTCCTCTATCTTAAATTGAAAATGAAGTTAAAAGGAAGGAAATTTGACAACGTTGATATGATACAAGCTGAATCGAAGGCAACCTTGAGGAACCTCTCAAAAAGTGGTTTTATCTCCTGCTTCGACAATTGGAAAAAAAGATGGAACAGGTGTATTGAGGCAGGAGGGGCATATTTTGAAAAATATTAAATTAGTTTTTTTTATTTGTTTCATTTTTTCAAAGATCCCGAGCAGTCCTGGAAATTAATGAACGCACCTTGTACTTTCATGCAGATTTTTTTACATAATTCTAAATTTTCTAAGCTCTACCACATCAGTTTTTAAACATCCTCTTGCAGGAGTCTTTCTTTCCTTCCGCAAATTAATAAAAATGGTTATTGGGCACATTGACAGCTATCTTTTGTTGATCATCTATGACAGCTATCAAATGTTGATTTAGATTTCCTTTATATATCTAGCTCTGTAGTCACAAAAATCATATTTAACGGTCTTTTCTTGAGTGTGTATCCTCAAATGTTGATTGGGGGTGCCTTTATCTTTGGCTCTATAATTACAAAACTTTCATTTAAAGGCTTTTCACCTGTGTGTGTCACCAAATGTTGATCGAGGATGTTTTTATCTTTTGCCCTCTAGCCACAATATTCACATTTAGTGCAAAGTCAAACTGATTTTCACATGTGTAGTCATGTGGTGCACTTACAACAAGCATGTCAAACTCAAATCCTAACACGGGCCAAATAAAAAAGTAATAAGATTATGTGGGCCGCAAAAAAAGAAAAGTAATTAAATTTTTATAGTAACATTTATGTAGGTTTATTTTAAAAAATACTAATAAGAAAAAAGAAAGTAAAGTTAATATTTTCTCCCTGATATTTGGCATCTCTTTTCTGCTACCATCTTTCCTACTTCGGGGGAAATCTTGTTCGCAGTGATTAATTTTAAAACTGACCCAAGGTGAACGCCAGTAATTCTCGATCTGATTGGAGACTTATTTCCTTTCATAAGTGAAAATAACTGCTCGCACCGATAAGTACTTCCAAACATGGACATAATTTCATATGCTAATTTTCGAGTGTTTTCAAATCTGGCTAGCAAATATTTGTAAAATTCAGAAACGCCAACTTCAATGAATTTTGCCTTTAAATCTGAATCGCACTGGATATCTATTACCTCCATTTGCATATGATTAGGTACTGATTCTATATTTATCGAGAAAATCGAAGAAAACAAAGTAAACTTGCCTTCCAAAGATTTGAAATCAGAAAACCTTGTTTCAAATTCATTTCTAAGACTTAAAATTTTTTCCGCATATTTTTGATACGATGCAGTTTCACCTAAACTTGATTTGTATATGTTGCATGTCGTAAAGTGCATTAAATCTTCGTTTTTCAACTGCTTTTCCCAAAGAACTAGCTTACATTTGAATGCATTAACTTGGTCACACATGTTGGTAATGATCTGATCTTTTCCTTGCAGTTTCAAATTTAAATCCGACAAGTGTTTTGTTATGTCAACCATGAAGGAAAAATCTTGCAACCATACTTGATCAGAAAACAAAGTGATGTCTTGATTCTTGGTTATTAAAAACTGACATATTTCTTCTTTCAAGTCCCAAAATTGTTTGAGAACCTTGGAGCATGATAGCCAACGTACATCGGTATAGTATGATAAACCTGAATATTCGCTTTCTAATTCAGTTAAGAACAGAGAGAACTGTCGCTGATTTAAACCTCGAGATCTTATGAAATTGATGAATTTTTTTATAGGTGTCAACACATTTTCCATTTTTATTACCTTCGTACATAATACTTCCTGATGTATAATGCAATGCGTATGATGAATATTGGAACCATCAGAAATTTCACTTAGTTTTTTTCGCAGTAATGCTACGAAACCGTTGGTTTTTCCAGTCATTGAAGGAGCTCCATCTGTTGCTACAGAAGTCAATTTTGATTGAGGTAAATTGTATTTTTGCAGAAGATCATAAACGCAATTAAATATATATTCTCCTGTAGTAGTGCCATGCATTGGTACTAGTTCCAATAATTCCTCAAAAATGTTGAAATCCGTGTCGCAAGCTCGAAAAAAAACAGCTAACTGAGTTACGCCCCCAATGTCCGTACTCTCATCACAGGCAATGGAAAATGCTTCGAAACAAGATGATTTTTCTTTTATCTGATCATTTAAATTTCTGGCCATATCAGTAACTCTTTCCACAACGGTATTTCGAGACAAAGATATTGCTTGAAACGTCTTCACACTCCCAGGACAAACAATTTCTGCAGCTTTAATTAAACATTCCTTGATGAAATCACCTTCAGTAAAAGGTTTTGAGTGTTTAGCTATCATCTCCGATAAAACGTAGCTTGCATGCACCGACACTTCCCTCTCTTGTGATCTTTAGTAAACATAAACTGTTGTTTTTCATTCCCAACTTGAACTCTTTTAACTTTTCTTGTCTCATTAAACCTTCGTAGGTATCATAATTTGATTTATGTTGTTGATAATGACGTTTAATGTTATATAATTTTGGTTAACTAATAGCATTATTACATATCAAGCAGATGATTTTATCTTTTACTTCAGAGCAAAAATACTCTAATTCCCACTTTTCTTGAAAATTCCTATGTTCGTCAGCAATTTTTCGTTTAGTTTTACTGCCACTTGGTTTTGATGAAGACATATTGAATACAAAGGTCTGAAAAAAAAATTAGTAATTGCTAACACAAAATAATAAAATGTTTTAATTAATACAGTATAACCTCATTAATTCGACACACCCCAATTCGACACTCGGCGATAATTCGACCATGTTCCGATGTCCCGACCTCCGGCCTATCAAATAACAAACCGTAATTCGACAGTATCGATAATACGACAGTTCCGATAGTTCGACCATTTTAAAATTCGAATTTCGACAGTTGAATGTTATTTTACATGCAACTTTACCGCTAAACGGTATTACGGCGGCGAGGATCGGCATCGGCGGGCGCCGATACGATCGCGCCTGCGCACTTTTGGTTTCTGGTTAGTTTAAGTTTCACTTTGCAGTGCCGTTGCGCAATTTCGCGGATGTTATTGTTGTTTTTTTTCTTTACGCGGGAATTTCGGCATCATGCGCTAACTAATAATAATTTTTATTTTTAACATTGAAATATTTTAGCTATTTTTAAATTTATAAATAATTTCTTTTTAAATAAATAAATCTTTATAAAATGATCCAACAATGATTATGATAACATTTTATTTCAATATTCCATTTCTGTGTTATTATAAAAGATTTAAACACAAAATCAATAACACCTGCAGCAGCAGTGGATGCCTTTAACCCGGCATTGCGCGCGCCGGGTGAAAATTACCCATTGCAACATTCAAGTGGAAAATTAACCAATGAAAAATTGGCTGGCGGAGATGTGGTTTCGTTTAGCTTCCAGACTCATCATCTAGTCTAAAGTTTTGGTTTCACATTTTGAAAGCTGCCACTGAAATTCCATATATTGGCACTGTCGGGTAAAAATCACCCGGTGCGCGCACTCACGTAAGTTTTTTTGTCGCCTTTTTATTTGATAAATTATTTTTAGAGAGAGAAATAATTCGAATTAATAATTTGAAAAATAACTGTAATAGGTTGATATATTTATCAGCCTATAATTCTATATAAAATGGAGGGAAGAAGGTCATATTTAGTTGATCAAAAAGAGATTATTGTAGAAAGTGATATTGAAGAAGATCATCTAAGTGAACATTTTTCAGGAAGTGACACTGGAATATATTCTGATATGGGAATTTTGTGGGATAAGGGAATTATCCCAAAAACACCTTTTTATATAGGGGGAGCTTCGAAAACCAAATGGTCCAAAATTTGTCCTTCACAAACAGTAAGGACAAGAGCGCATATGTCATTACACATTTACTAGGCATGAAAGGTGAAGAAGCAAAAAATTAAAATACACCTTTAGAAGCTCTTTAGAAGAAAATTCTTGAAATGTTGGCCCTTGAACTCATCAAAGAGTAACTAAATCAAAGAAAAACATTTCTTCACTGCCTAGAGGACTAAGTAGAAAAAATCATTTTTTTACAGATAAGTTAATTGAAATCATAAATGTATGCTCTAAATATTTATTTCAATTCATTTTTAGAAGTCACTACAAGCCATCAAGAAGGTCAGGAACCGCAAGATAAAGCTTCCTACCAGATGTAGAGTGTCCCTCCAGTAGGGACTGGAAGACCCCGACTTTGTGCCATCAATGTACAAAGCCAATTTGTGAAGGACATACAATTGCGGTTTGCAATGATTCTATATAGTTTGTTTTAATTGTCCTCGTGGAATTTTATATTTTTAATATTGGAAAGGAGCGATAAATTCTTATTTTATATACCACTGTCAATTTTGTGCATTATTCAAGAATAGTTTTTAAAATGTTTAATCTGTGTGAAAAATAAAAATATTTTAATAAGAATTACCTTTTTTGAAAATTAAAATGTTGTTACTTTGAAATAGAAAAGGTTTTGTTTTTCCTCAGATAATATTTATGTTCAAATATATAATTATAATATCGGGTAAATTTCACCCAGCGCGCGCAAGTACGTTACATTTTTGGCGCGCGCGCTCGAGGGTTAATACATTAAAATTTATTTATTAAAAGACATTTCAGAGGAAGAAAGGCATGCATGTTTTTTCAAAATGCCATCTGGAATACATCCTGAATAGGATTTCAGTGCAAAAACAGATATCTATAAAGGAATTTTTTAAAAGATCTCTTCATGATTATTTTAAAATAATATTTTAAAATTTTCTTTTTATATATTTACCATATTTATTTCCTTTCAACTGCTATATTTTTCAATTAGAATAAAATATTATTTAATATATTATATTTAATATTTTAATGTCTGTAGAGTTAATATTTGATTATATTACTGAAAAGAAACACATTGCCAATAAATTTATTTGTTACAATTATTTATGTTTCTAAAATACAGTCAAACCTCTTTAATTCAACACCCCAAGGGATCAGAGCTTTCGGTTGAATTAAAGGAAGTGTTGAATTAAGGTTAGATGATTAGCTAATCATCTCACAAAAATAACATTTTTAAAAAATTGCTTTGTAATATAAATTAATGATATTAATTGAAACCATTGTGTTTTTTTTTTATTTTCATGATTAACTTTTAGTATCAGTGACAAAATGGCATTAATACATATTTTAGAAACATAAATAATTGTAACAAATAAATTTACTGGTAATGTGTTTCTTTTTAGTAATATAATCAAATATTAACTCTGCAGACATTAAAATATTAAATATATTGAATAATATTTCATTTTAATTGAAGAATATAGCAGTTGAATGGAAATAAATATGGTAAATAAAAAGAAAATTTTAAAATATTATTTAAAAATAATCATGAAGATCTTTTAAAAAATTCCTTTATAGATGTCTGTTTTTGTACTGAAATCCTATTCAGGATGTATTCCAGATGGTCATTTTGAAAAAAACATGCATGTCTTTCTTTCTCTGAAATGTCTTTTAATAAATAAATTTAAATGTATTAAAGTCATCCACTGCTGCTGCAGGTATTATTGATTTTGTGTTTAAATGTTTTATAATAACACAGAAATGGAATATTGAAATAAAATGTTATCATAATCATTGTGGCTACATTTTATAAAGATTTATTTATTTAAAAGGAAATTATTTGTAAATTTTAAAATAACTAAAATATTTTAATGCTGAAATTTGAAAATAAAATATTATTGTTAATTAGCGCACGAAGCCTAAATCCCAGCATAAAAAAATAAACAATAACACTCGCGACATTGCGCAACGGCACTGAAAAGTGAAACTTAAACTAACCAGGAACCAAAAGTGCGCGCGCGCGATCCTATCGTTTAGCGGTAAAGTTGCATGTAAAATAACATTCAACTGTCGAAATTCGAATTTTAAAATGGTCGAACTATCGGAACTGTCGTATTATCGATACTGTCAAATTACGGTTTGTTATTTGATAGGCCAGAGGTCGGGACATCGGAACATGGTCGAATTATCGCCGAGTGTCGAATTGGGGTGTGTCGAATTAACGAGGTTATACTGTATGTATTAATGCCAGTTTGTCACTGATACTAAAAGTTAATCATGAAAATAATATAAAAACACACAATGGTTTCAATTAATATCATTAATTTATATTACAAAGCTATTTAAAAAAAATATTATTTTAGCGAGTTAGATGATTACCTAATCATATAACCTTAATTCAACACTTCCTTTAATTCAACCGAAAGCTCTGATCCCTTGGGGTGTTGAATTAAAGAGGTTCGACTGTATTTAAACATTTTTTTAAAAATTAATATTTTTTAACTTACCAGACACAGAATAACTGCACAAATTATTGAACGTAACTTAAAAAAAAAATTTTTTTCTAGTACTCCGAAAGAATATTTTCTTTAAACTTTAAGGCACACAATACTTATGGCGATGTACATACGTTATGTATGTAGGTATAATATTATCAAAACTTACAACTTATGTATGGCGACCAGTGGTTCGTTATTAAACCTCCACTTTTTCATTTTCAATGTGGATATATCTAATTACCTTGCTCAATTGGGACTTGTTAAGAGAGGTATTAATCTAAATTTCTCATTTTCTGATAAGGCACAATTTGAATTATAGATTAGAACTACAAGGAAAAATTAGACTAAATCCAATAAATAGTGTGTGACATTTTGGTAACAAAGCTGTTACCAAAACATCACACTTTATTTATATTTGGTCTTTTTACCTTGTAGTGGTCTGATTTTACACTTTTTTGTAGGCATCAAATGTTTATTATTATATATTCATTTGACCACCTTCTAACTCAAATATTTTTCATTCTATATGTACTTTTGTAAAAAAATAAATTTATTTTTGTGTTGTGTATATTTATGAATCCTTTTGATATATTAAGCTTTTTTAATCTTTCTTATTTTAGGGATCTGACACATCACTTGATATCTTTATTTTGTAATGTTTTTTTATTATTATCCCTAGTACACATGGTGCGATGGTCTAAACCATTGGTTTTCAACCGCTACGACCCGGGTTCGATTCCCGCATAGGGAACATTTTTCTGATTTAAAAAAAAAAATGCTCCAATGACCCCCGATTCTTGCAAAAGTCCAACCCCACCAGCGAGTGTAAGTAACCAAACGGGGCTCTGGCACATTTGTAAGTGCAAAGTCGAACTGCTTTTCACATGTGTAGACATGTGGTACACTTACAGTAAAAGCAGTTGCCTACATCTACCCACCATGATTATCATGGCCTGTACCATGTGTACTAGGGATAAGCAAAAAAAAAAAACATGGTGCAGGTCATGATAATAGTGGTGGGTAATTAGCAATTACTTTTCCTGTAAGTGCAACACATGTCTACACTTGTAGAAAGTTGCACTTGAAAGTGTGCCAGAGCTCTGCAATGGTAAATGTTAGTAGCATTATATATCAACAAATAACTGACTCAATCAACCAAACCTGGTGATAAGGTAAATTTTGTATTATAGATTAGAAATAAAAGGTAATAAGACCAAATCCAAATGAATAAATAGTGCATGACTTTTGGTAACAGCGTTATTATTACCATCAAAAGACTGAATGACTGATGATAATAATATAACGCAGTTACCGAACACACTATTTATTTATTTGGGGATATGGTCTTATTATCTTTTTTAACCAAACCTGATAATTTACAAAAAATATATATCATTGAACACTTATAAAAAATAACAGCATTCTCTATGCTCCAATAAGCTGGATAAGTCATTAGTTAAAACAATTGGGACTTATAACTGGCAACTTGATGTTATAACACACAATGTTCCTATTATAAAAGAGGTTATGGCCTTCTTCCTTATCTCCACTCAATTATATTAGAATATCAAGTTATGACCCTTGATGGTGTCTGTTTGACAACCATCATGACTGGATGAAGTAGAATGCCTTTGTCATTACTCAGTGGCAGGCCGACTTAGCTCCAAAAGAAATGGCCGCCTCTGACATGAGGAATAGATGCCATGTGCAGCTGCTCCTAACATGGAGTACAAACACTGCTCATCCTGTCTCCCTGGATTAGGAACCCTTACAGGATACTATCAGCCGGGCCAGCTGAACCCAGGTTTTTTAGTGAGCTTGTTACTGCTCCTCCATCCGGGCTTGGGACAGGCAAAGACAGAGTTGAGGTTATGGTTGCTATATCAAGGTGCCAATTAGGTATACAGTACAACCTACTATTCAACACCTACTTTAATTCAACCTTTTCTCAAATCTCAATAGGATTATTTTCTTTAATTTTAAACAAACTATAAATTCAGCTAAAAATTATAATACCTTTGATTGTTGAATTGAAAAGTTAAAAGGTACATTTTTTTTTTATTTTTCATATTTTTTCTTTACATCTTTTAGGACACTGTAAGATGAAAAATTTACAACTTTCTTCTTTTGAGCAAAAAAGGAGAAATGAAAGTATATAAGGGTGAAGAAGAGGAAATTGCCTCAATGCAGTTTAAATTATTTCATTCATTCACTTTTGGAGGACACTCATCAATATCTGCAAGCTTATACATCAAGGTGTAGTACAGTAGAACTACCTCCCTGTAAAGGACAACACCTAATTTCAGAGCCAAAGTGTCCTTTAGGGAGAGGTGTCCTCTTACCGGAGAGTTGATAAAGAGTAAAAATGGTAATTTTGCAAATGAAAACTGTTCTTAATAGAGAGGTTTCCTCTAGTGTGAGTGTCCTCTTATGGAGGCTCTACTGTATATACACACATTGAAAACTTACAGTCTAACACTTTAAACACACCAAGGGATCAGAATAGTTGGTGTTAAAGTTGGTCAAGATAATTATTATCAATTCTTCATTGCAAAATTGACTGCTAGTTGACATTTTTCTAAAGTTGCCGTCAATGTTTAAGGGAGATGCTCCAAAAGATGTATGTACAAAAAGTGGGACATCTCCTTTTAAAGAGGTATGTATATCTAAAAGGTATTAAGACCAAATCCAAATATATAAAGTGTGACATTTCGGTAAGAATGCTGTTGCCAAAACATTATACTATTTATTTATTTGGATTTGGTCTCATTACCTTGTAGATCTAATCTATAATCCGAAAAATTGTCTTATTAGGTATGTATGTCATTACATGTTAAACCCATAAACACAACAACAACAACAACAAAAAGCCTTTATTCAGGGTCACTGACCCTATACAGGATTCACTAGAGGTATGCATAAGAACAAAGCAGTGAGACAAAGGAAATAACGATATATACAGAAGAAAAAGAAAAAACAAGAAATAGAAAGAGGGAAGCAAGAAAAACAAAAAACCCATAAACACAAGGTAATAAGACCAAATCTAAATAAATAAATAGTGTGTGACGTTTCGGTAACAGCGTTGTTACCACTTTTGTCTGAAGATGGTAACAATGCTGTTACCGAAACGTCACACACTATTTATTTGGATTTTGTCTTATTACCTTGTGTTTATAATCTATAATCCAAATTGTGCCTTATCAATGTTAAACCCATGTTTTATATTAAGAACTGTACATTGGAAGTAATCAACATATTTTTGGTGGTTTTAGTTTAAAAGGAGCACATACAGCAATTATTATAATAATGTTTTATTCACAGATATATACAAAGTACATCTTTAAAAATGAGCAAGGAAGAAAAAAATTCATAATATCTAGTCGCAATTCCTACTGTTAGTAATTATATATATATATAGCGGATACAGTAAAACCCTTCTAAAATGAACCCAGGGGATATACCGAACCTTCCCTTTTAACTAACCTAAGTAAATTTTCCAATTCCAATCCTCTGAATTAATAATTAACTTTTGAGATTATTTATATATATATAACAAACACTACCCCCATAAAGAACTTAATTTTAAGCTCCAAAATAATAAATTCTAGATTTAAAATACTAGGCTTAAAATGAAAAAATTAAAATTTTAATAAATAGATTTTTAAAACAGCAAATTTTTGAGCATGTTTCTAGATCTCAATTGCAAAGCAATATATTTATTGGCATTGTTTGTAAACATTTAGTTTCTATTTTTGCTGCATGTTATATAAATGTTTACACATATTTTTTATTAAAAATTATAAATGGCTTCCTATAATGTAATAAATTATAAAAAGGTAACTATTTTTCATGCAAATGAAAGTTGCTGATGGCTGGCACCATCTATTGGAATAAATATCACCTATTCATTGATTTTTAATTATTCCAGAATTAGCCAAATACCCATCCTTGATTAATCAAGAAAAGCTAACCACGTACGTGTTTCGGGCTGTTGGCCCTCGTCAGTGTGGTGCAAGATGTACCTCAACGACCAAAGAAAAACTGGTCATTTAGGCATTCTGAAAGATCATGGAACAGGTAGTTAAGGCCAGAAGTTTGGGGGGCACTAAACAATGTGAAAAAATAGTACAAATGTTTAAGTAAGCAACTTTCAGTTGCACAATAAGAAGATACCTTTTTCTTAATTTATCTACCTTATCCCAATACAATTTCACATATGTGCTATATTTTCATAATGTAATAAACAAAGAAAAACAAGCCTCAACTAGAAATAAAAAAGTTTATTAACTTTATTTAAATGGTGCAATACTTGAAGAGTTCTTTCAAGCAATGAGTATTAGAGACATTTTTCAAGTAAACTACATATTATAAAGTGGTGTAATATCATAAAGTTGTTCAATATAATAATTTGTTCAAATATATCATTAATAAAGCTAGGACTTGTCTTGATTTCAAATTAGACATAGAGGCGCATATATGCTAATGATAAAAATACCCTATCATCAAAGGACTTCTTTTCATAGCATTTTTGTGGATATTTTGATATTCAGCATTAATGTATGAAAATAGGTCAGAGTGACCATTATTAAGAGGCAGCCTTTTTCTGTCTGCTGACCGTCCTTTAATGATATGACTTAAAATTTTTGAAAACATTTTTAAAAAATAGCTGAACTGTAGGTACCGAACCAAAAGTTCATACCCATTGGGGTTCACTATAGAGGGGTTTTACTTTAAATAAACTTTTCAAATTTTCTTTATCCATTAGTATTTACAAAATAAAATACAATACATTTGAAATTATTAAGTTAAATATGATGAAGCAAACTTCTTTTAAATGTTGATTTCAAAATTGACAATTATTATATTTACATTCTATTTTTCATCATGTATGAAAAATCAATATTCCAAACTTTTAATGAATATGCAGTACAAGTTAAAATGTTTATTTTTATTAACCTTCATCAAAAACACATATCTGACCTATGCGAGTGCTTAAATGCTTCTCAAGAGTGTAGTTATTTGTTGACTCAAAGTCACAATATTCAAATTTAAAAGGCTTTTCTCCAGTGTGCTTCAATAAATGATTTTCATAATCACGTTTAGTAATTGTTTTATAATCACAATGTTCACACTCAAAAGGCATTTTACCTGTATGTATAACAGTATGTTCTTGAAGTTGATATCGTTTATTTGTTGTGTAATCACAATATTTACATTTGCAAGAATTTTCACCTGTGTGTGTATAAATGTCTTTTAAGGCCACTCTGGCAGCTAGTTCTGTAATCGCAATATTCACATTTGAAAGGCTTTTCCCCAGTGTGCTTCAATAAATGATTTTTATAATCACGTTTAGTAATTATATTATAATCACAATGTTCACACTCAAAAGGCATTTTACCTGTATGTATAACAGTATGTTTTTGAAGTTGATATCGTTTATTTGTTGTGTAATCACAATATTTACATTTGCAAGAATTTTCACCTGTGTGTGTATAAATGTCTTTTAAGGTCACTCTGGCGGCTAGTTCTGTAATCGCAATATTCACATTTGAAAGGCTTTTCCCCAGTGTGCTTCAATAAATGATTTTCATAATCACGTTTAGTAATTGTATTATAATCACAATGTTCACACTCAAAAGGCATTTTACCTGTATGTATAACAGTATGTTTTTGAAGTTGATATCGTTTATTTGTTGTGTAATCACAATATTTACATTTGTAAGAATTTTCACCTGTGTGTGTGTATAAATGTCTTTTAAGGTCACCCTGGCGGCTAGTTCTGTAATCACAATATTCACATTTGAAAGGCTTTTCCCCAGTGTGTTTCAATAAATGATTTTCATAATCACGTTTAGTAATTGTTTTATAATCACAATGTTCACACTCAAAAGGCATTTTGCTTCTGTGTGTAGTAGTGTGAATTAGTAGAGCATATTTTTTATTTGTACTGTAATCGCAAAAGTCACATTTGAAAGGCTTTTCACCTGTGTGTATAAAAAGATGCTGTTTAAGGTCATAATTAGAAAAGGTTCTAAAGTCACAAGAGTCACATTTAAAAGGCTTTTCGCCGGTGTGAGTCATCAAATGCCTTTTAAGACTACTTTTCTTAATTGCTTTATAGTCACAAAACTCGCACTTAAATGGCTTTTCACCTCCGTGTGTGAGCAAATGTTGATTGATTGTGCCTTTATCTCTTGCTCTATAGTCGCAAAACTCACATTTAAATGGCTTTTCACCTGTATGTATCACTAGATGATGAGTAAGGGAACCCCTATGAATTGTTCTAAATTCACAATATTCACATTTAAAAGGTTTTTCACCAGTATGTATAAGGAGATGTTGTTTAAGATCACTATTATGAAATGCTCTGTATCCACAATATTCACATTTAAAGGGCTTTTCCTCAGTATGGGTCTTCAAATGTTGATTAAGGGTGTATTTAATTCTTGCTCTGTAGCCACAAAACTCACATTCAAAGGGCTTTTCACCAGTGTGTACCATCAAATGTTGATTGAGGATGCCCATATTTCTTGCTTTATAGTCACAAAACTGGCATTTAAAGATCATTTCATCTTTGTGAGTGAGCAAATGTCTATTAAGATGAACCTTTATGAAAGCTTTGTAGTCACAAAATTCACACTTGTAGAACACTCTTTCTTCATCTACATATGGATAGTTTCCAAGTGGGATATCACTCTTTAGCTTTCCATCAGCAGGTTGTTCACACTTCCCAACATCCATATCCATGGAGTTTCCAAATTCAGTTTTAGTTGATGTTCTTATGATATTTGCACCAAAACAACTGATACTTATTGACATATAGATTCAAAATCTGATATGTGACATTTCTAATTTTCTAATTGAATATATATTTATTTGTGATTCCTTTATTGAAAAAAAAAAGGTTTAAATTTATCACATATTACACAAACACATTTATTACATATTCTGAAAATTAGAGTTACAATTTTATATTTTATTCATTTATTTTTTATTAAATATAGTGAATGTGTGTCAAGCTTTGAATAAATTTATATATTTTTTTGAAAGTGATTTCTTCTAGTTAACTTGAGTGGGCAATTTCTATTATTCTCAGGGATGAATAAGGGGAGTGGCTTTTTATCCTGCAAAATAAAAAATATATATGTTAGCATAATTCTCATATATAGAACTTTCAAATAAATAATGAATTCTCTTAGACAGTGGTTGCTGCTAATGAAGATTATTTTACCTAAATATTTAGAAAAGATATTGGATTCATAAATATTTTTATTCTTCCATTATTTCGAGGGACAACTCACCTCTCTTTATTGAGGATGTTTGCGTTTTTCACTAAAATGGGTGAGCACGCATACACCACTCTGGTTCTACAAGTCCGATGAAAGAATTGTGATTTAACCCTTAACTGGACGGGTTGGGTAGATTCCGCCCATGCATAAACTTAATATAGGAAAAAAATATATTTTTCGTTTACTGAGAGCTAACAGCTTTGGTGTATTCTAATTTTACAGTGATACAAACAATTTCCATTCATCGTTTAAAAATATAAGTTTTGGGAGGGCGGTTAAATTTGCATGCGTGGGCGGATGCCGCCCAGAAGCGTGAGAATTTTTCATGTTAGGGTTATAGCTGATTGCTCATTCTTGAGTCGCTTTCTTCCGCTATTTTTTAGCTTCCATTAAAAAAATAAGACTTCTTTCTTTGGCTAAGTAGAATTTATTCTTTTAGATTAAAAAAAAAAAAACTTCCTTAATTTTTTTATCAAGGTAAGACTTTTTATTTTTGAAATTCTATTTATAATGGAAGACGAAATTTTGAATAAGAATTTTGATGATGATTCTGAAACTGAAAATTATTCATTGAACGAATCTTCAGATGTCAGTACAGATGAGGAATGTGATTCAATTCTTACCACTGTTCAAATGTCTTCAAGTAATTGTTTCATTGGGAAAAATGGCTATAAGTGGAACAAGAATCATTCAATAATTGGAAGAACCCGTTCTCATAACATAATTACACACTTACCTGGTCTGAAAGAGAGGCCCTGCTAAACCGAAGCCAAATTGTGGCATAGATATATTCAACTTATTTTTTACTGCCGCAATTATAAAACAAATATCTGAATTTACAAATGCAAAAATTGAAGAATTTCGCCAAAGAATTTCAGATTTGACCAAAAGTACTTACTCAAATTTTACAAGTGAAATAGAAATAAGAACATTCTTAGGTTTGTTGTATCTAGCTGGAGTTTACAAATCAGGTCATGAAAATGTAGAATCTTTGTTTGCCTCAGATGGAACAGGTCGTGACATTTTTCGCTCTGTAATGAGTGTGAAGCGTTTCCTTTTTCTATTACTTTGTATTAGATTTGATAATTTCAAGACAAGATGCAAAGAAGATAGACTCTCACCCATAAGAGATATTTTCCAAACCATTATTGAAAAATTTCAAAGTTGTTATACACCTGCTGAATACCTTACTGTTTACGAAATGCTTGTAGGGTTTCGGGGAAAATGTCCATTCAAAATTTATATACCCTCAAAACCTAATAAATATGGGATAAAAATAGTGATACTAGCAGAGTCAAGAACACATTATATGTACAATGCAATGGTATATACAGGAAAATCTAAAACTCCAAAGTCAAAAGAACTATCCCTGCCAACCCAAATAGTTTTAGATATTAGTCGACCACTTTGGAAGAGTAATAGAAATATTAGAGCAGACAACTGGTTTGCTTCAATAGAATTAGTTTATAAGTTGAAAGAACATGGCCTTACATATTTAGGAACGATGAGAAAGAACAAACCTCAGATTCCACCACAATTCCAACCGCATCCTAAAAGAGAATCAGGAACATCTATTTTTGGTTTCTCTGGAACAAAAACTTTAGTCTCCTATGTTCCCAAAAAAAGAAAATCAGTAATCCTTATATCTTCGATGCATCATGACAATAAATGTGATGAAACAACAGGAAAACCTGACATTATAATGGATTATAATCTAACAAAAGGAGGTGTAGATACCATTGACCAAATGGTCTCTAATTTTTCTACCTCTTGTCGATCCAGAAGATGGCCTTTAGCACTTTTTTATGCCCTCTTAGATATCACAGCTCTGAATTCTTACATCATCTTCAACTATCAGATTGATAAAAAGGATCAAAAAGAAAGAAGTACCTTTATTGTTGATCTTGGGAGATCCTTGATTGATGAACACCTGGCCACACGTAATCTAAATTCCCTCCCGCTGGAATTACAGACGACAATAAAAAAATTCAAAAATAATGATGGTTCAAGTACATCAAGAGGATCTACGATGCCACAAGAATCTGATACTCCAAAAAGGTGCTACAAATGTCCATCAAAAAATGCGGGAAAAGTGAAAACCTTATGCTCTGTATGTCAACTAAGCGTCTGTAAAAAACATTTCTTAATTATTTGTGAAAACTGTAAATAGATTATATTTAGAATTTTTAGAAGTCAAAATCTGTATATTAACATTTGTAATCATTAAATAATCTTTCAAATATTGATTTAATTCATTATTTAACGCTTATTTCGTAAAGGTACACAAGTGGGTTGAATCTACCCACCCCGTCCAGTTACGTAAGAAAAAATCACCCGTCCAGTTAAGGGTTAAATATTACATTTAGTATAAATTCAGTTAATAAAATAATTTAGGTTATAAAATTATTATTTTTTTTATCAATTATGTGAAAAAATAATTAAAAATAAAATGATAAAATCAAAAGAGGCATATCCTGACCAAGAGCACGAAACGAGTTTGTGGTTGACCTTTCTTGATTTACCAAGAAAATGAGTTGGCCAAATATCAGGGAATTGGTAAATCAATGTTTAGTTGATTTTTGTTCCACTAGAGGGTGCTCTCTGCCATCTAAAAAGGTCATGTGCTCTTGGTCAGGATATGCCTTTTTTTATTTTAATTCATCTTTATATATTCTGATCTGTATTTACCTTTATATAAACTTATATATGGACATTGTAATAAAGTAGTTTCAATCTCTTATGAGTAAGCTCTACTCTAAGCAACCTCTTTCGTAAAATGACCATAACCTAATTCTCAATAGGAGACCAGGAGTTGCTCCAACCCCCAGCAATAAGAAAACCTGATATTCTCACAATCTTTTCAATAACAACATTGAAAAAAAAAAATTTTACATCCCTTGGCAAGCATACAGTACAACAACCTCTTTCAAATCTTACTTTTTTCAATCATTTTTCTTAATCCCAATCACCTACTATCTTAATAAAAAAAAAGGTATATCCTGACCACTGACATAGGCATTTTAGATGGCAGAGCGCCATCTAGTGAAACAAAAATAAACTAAACATTGATTTAACTTGTTCCATGATATTAAGCCTACCCAATTTATTGATAAATCATGTGAATGATCAGGATATGCCCTTTTTGTTTTTTAATATAAACACCCGACATTTTTCTTATTTTTCACACCTATCTTAATATTTAACTAGCTATAATTCAACAACTATTTTATTTCAACTGAAAATTCATATCCTTTGAGGGATGCAGAATTAAAAATGTGTATTTAGTTCAAGTGGTGGCTGAATCAAGTAATAAGACTACAAGCTCTAGGTCTCACATGGCTAAAGTTTCTAGTTAGAAACTTCAGAAGTACTTGGAATTATCAACTACTGCTTTGGGAACTATTGTTTCAAACCATTCAACATCGTCCATGTTCAACTTTGGGGGCCTGATTTTATGAAGGTATCTCTAAGAAAAACGTATCTCCATATCATGCAAATGAAAGTTGCTGATGGCTGCACCATCTATCGGAATAAATATCATATATTCATTGAATTTCAATTATTCCAGAATTAGCCAAATACCCATTCTTGATTAATCAAGAAAGCTAACCACATACGCGTTTCGGGCTGTTGGCCCTCATCAGCGTGGTGCAATCTATACCTCAACAATCAAAAAACTGGTCATTTAGGCATCCTGAAAAATCATGAAACAGGTACTTAAGGCCAGAAGTTTGTGAGGACACTAAACAATGTGAAAAAATAGCACAAAAATTTAAGTATGCAACTTTCAGTTGCACCTTAAGGAGATACCTTTTTATTAATTTATCTACCTTATCCCAATGCAATTTCACATTTGTGCTATTTCTTTATAATGTAATAAAGAAAGAAAAACAAGCCTCAACTAGAAATAAAAAAGTTTATTAACTTTATTTAAATGATGCAATACTTGAAAATTCTTTCAAGCAATAAGTATTAGAGACATTTTTCAAGTAAACTACATATTATAAAGTGGTGTAATATCATAAAGTTGTTCAATATAATAATTTGTTCAAATATATCATTAATAAAGCTAGGACTTGTCTTGATTTCAAATTAGACATAGAGGTGCATATATGCTAATGATAAAAATACCCTATCATCAAAGGACTTCTTTTCATAGCATTTTTGTGGATATTTTGATATTCAGCATTAATGTATGAAAATAGGTCAGAGTGACCATTATTAAGAGGCAGCCTTTTTCTGTGTGCTGACCGTCCTTTAATGATATGACTTAAAATTTTTGAAAACATTTTTAAAAAATAGCTGAACTGTAGGTACCAAACCAAAAGTTCATACCCATTGGTGTTCACTATAGAGGGGTTTTACTTTAAATAAACTTTTCAAATGTTCTTTATCCATTAGTATTTACAAAATAAAATACAATACAATTGAAATTATTAAGTTAAATATGATGAAGCAAACTTCTTTTAAATGTTGATTTCAAAATTGACAATTATTATATTTACATTCTATTTTCATCATGTATGAAAAATCAATATTCCAAACTTTTAATGAATATGCAGTACAAGTTAAAATGTTTATTTTTATTAACCTTCATCAAAAACACATATCTGACCTATGTGAGTGCTTAAATGCTTCTCAAGAGTGTAGTTAGTTGTTGACTCAAAGTCACAATATTCAAATTTAAAAGGCTTTTCTCCAGTGTGCTTCAATAAATGATTTTTATAATCACGTTTAGTAATTGTTTTATAATCACAATGTTCACACTCAGAAGGCATTTTACCTGTATGTATAACAGTATGTTTTTGAAGTTGATATCGTTTATTTGTTGTGTAATCACAATATTTACATTTGCAAGAATTTTCACCTGTGTGTGTGTAAATGTCTTTTAAGGTCACTCTGGCGGCTAGTTCTGTAATCACAATATTCACATTTAAAAGGCTTTTCCCCAGTGTGCTTCAATAAATGATTTTCATAATCACATTTAGTAATTGTTTTATAATCACAATGTTCACACTCAAAAGGCATTTTACCTGTATGTATAACAATATGTTTTTGAAGTTGATATCGTTTATTTGTTGTGTAATCACAATATTTACATTTGTAAGAATTTTCACCTGTGTGTGTATAAATGTCTTTTAAGGTTAGTCTGGCGGCTAGTTCTGTAATCGCAATATTCACATTTGAAAGGCTTTTCCCCAGTGTGCTTCAATAAATGATTTTCATAATCACGTTTAGTAATTGTATTATAATCACAATGTTCACACTCAAAAGGCATTTTACCTGTATGTATAACAGTATGTTTTTGAAGTTGATAGCGTTTATTTGTTGTGTAATCACAATATTTACATTTGTAAGAATTTTCATCTGTGTGTGTGTATAAATGTCTCTTAAGGTCACCCTGGCGGCTAGTTCTGTAATCGCAATATTCACATTTGAAAGGCTTTTCCCCAGTGTGCATGAATAAATGATTTTCATAATCACGTTTAGTAATTGTTTTATAATCACAATGTTCACACTCAAAAGGCATTTTACCTGTATGTATAACAGTATGTTTTTGAAGTTGATATTGTTTATTTATTGTGTAATCACAATATTTACATTTGCAAGAATTTTCACCTGTGTGTGTATAAATGTCTTTTAAGGTCACTCTGGCGGCTAGTTCTGTAATCGCAATATTCACATTTGAAAGGCTTTTCCCCAGTGTGCTTCAATAAATGATTTTCATAATCACGTTTAGTAATTGTATTATAATCACAATGTTCACACTCAAAAGGCATTTTACCTGTATGTATAACAGTATGTTTTTGAAGTTGATATCGTTTATTTGTTGTGTAATCACAATATTTACATTTGTAAGAATTTTCACCAGTGTGTGTGTATAAATGTCTTTTAAGGTCACCCTGGCGGCTAGTTCTGTAATCGCAATATTCACATTTGAAAGGCTTTTCCCCAGTGTGCTTCAATAAATCATTTTCATAATCACGATTAGTAATTGTTTTATAATCACAATGTTCACACTCAAAAGGCATTTTGCTTCTGTGTGTAGTAGTGTGAATTAGTAGAGCATATTTTTTATTTGTACTGTAATCGCAAAAGTCACATTTGAAAGGCTTTTCACCTGTGTGTATAAAAAGATGCTGTTTAAGGTCATAATTAGAAAAGGTTCTAAAGTCACAAGAGTCACATTTAAAAGGCTTTTCGCCGGTGTGAGTCATCAAATGCCTTTTAAGACTACTTTTCTTAATTGCTTTATAGTCACAAAACTCGCACTTAAATGGCTTTTCACCTCCGTGTGTGAGCAAATGTTGCTTGATTGTGCCTTTATCTCTTGCTCTATAGTCGCAAAACTCACATTTAAATGGCTTTTCACCTGTATGTATCACTAGATGATGAGTAAGAGAACCCCTATGAATTGTTCTAAATTCACAATATTCACATTTAAAAGGTTTTTCACCAGTATGTATAAGGAGATGTTGTTTAAGATCACTATTATGAAATGCTCTGTATCCACAATATTCACATTTAAAGGGCTTTTCCTCAGTATGGGTCTTCAAATGTTGATTAAGGGTGTATTTAATTCTTGCTCTGTAGCCACAAAACTCACATTCAAAGGGCTTTTCACCAGTGTGTACCATCAAATGTTGATTGAGGATGCCCATATTTCTTGCTCTATAGTCACAAAACTGGCATTTAAAGATCATTTCATCTTTGTGAGTGAGCAAATGTCTATTAAGATGAACCTTTATGAAAGCTTTGTAGTCACAAAATTCACACTTGTAGAACACTCTTTCTTCATCTACATATGGATAGTTTCCAAGTGGGATATCACTCTTTAGTTTTCCATCAGCAGGTTGTTCACACTTCCCAACATCCATATCCATGGAGTTTCCAAATTCAGTTTCAGTTGATGTTCTTATGATATTTGCACCAAAACAACTGATACTTATTGACATATAGATTCAAAATCTGATATGTGACATTTCTAATTTTCTAATTGAATATATATTTATTTGTGATTCCTTTATTGAAAAAAAAAAGGTTTAAATTTATCACATATTACACAAACACATTTATTACATATTCTGAAAATTAGAGTTACAATTTTATATTTTATTCATTTATTTTTTATTAAATATAGTGAATGTGTGTCAAGCTTTGAATAAGTTTATATATTTTTTTGAAAGTGATTTCTTCTAGTTAACTTAGTTGGGCAATTTCTATTATTCTCAGGGATGAATAAGGGGAGTGGCTTTTTATCCTGCAAAATAAAAAATATATATGTTAGCATAATTCACATATATATAGAACTTTCAAATAAATAATGAATTCTCTTAGACAGTGGTTGCTGCTAATGAAGATTATTTTACCTAAATATTTATCTTCATATTTAGAAAAGATATTGGATTCATAAATATTTTTATTCTTCCATTATTTCGAGGGACAACTCACCTCTCTTTATCGAGGATGTTTGCGTTTTTCACTAAAATGTGTGAGCACGCATACACCACTCTGGTTCTACAAGTCCGATGAAAGAATTGTGATTTAAATATTACATTTAGTATATATTCAGTTAATAAAATAATTTAGGTTATAAAATTATTATTTTTTATCAATTATGTGAAAAAATAATTTAAAATAAAATGATAAAATCAAAAGAGGCATATCCTGACCAAGAGCACGAAACGATTTTGTGGTTGACCTTTCTTGATTTACCAAGAAAATGGGTTGGCCAAATATCAGGGAATTGGTAAATCAATGTTTAGTTGATTTTTGCTCCACTAAAGGGTGCTCTGCCATCTAAAAAGGTCATGTGCTCTTGGTCAGGATATGCCTTTTTTTATTTTAATTCATCTTTATTTATTCTGATCTGTATTTACCTTTATATAAGGACATTGTAATAAAGTAGTTTCAATCTCTTATGAGTAAGCTCTACTCTAAGCAACCTCTTTCGTAAAATGACCATAACCTATTCTCAATAGGAGACCAGGAGTTGCTCCAACCCCCAGCAATAAGAAAACCTGATATTCTCACAATCTTTTCAATAACAACATTGAAAAAAAAAAAATTTTTACATCCCTTGGCAAGCATACAGTACAACAACCTCTTTCAAATCTTACTTTTTTTCAATCATTTTTCTTAATCCCAATCACCTACTATCTTAATAAAAAAAGATATATCCTGACCACTGACATAGGCATTTTAGATGGCAGAGCGCCATCTAGTGGAACAAAAATAAACTAAACATTGATTTAACTTGTTCCATGATATTAAGCCTACCCAATTTATTGATAAATCATGTGAATGATCAGGATATGCCCTTTTTGTTTTTTAATATAAATACCTGACATTTTTCTTATTTTTCACGCCTATCTTAATATTTAACTAGCTATAATTCAACAACTATTTTATTTCAACTGAAAATTCATATCCTTTGAGGGATGCAGAATTTAAAAAGTGTATTTAGTTCAAGTGGTGGCTGAATCAAGTAATAAGACCATAAGCTCTAGGTCTCACATGGCTAAAGTTTCTAGTTAGAAACTTCAGAAGTACTTGGAATTATCAACTACTGCTTTGGGAATATTGTTTCAAACCATTCAACATCGCCCGTGTTCAACTTTGGGGGCCTGATTTTATGTTGCTTTATATCAGCAAAGACCTCCGATTCTTGTAAAGTCCAACCCCACCAGCATGTGCAAGTAACCAAATTGAGCTCTGGAAGACTTGTCAGTGCAAAAGTCGAACTGTTTGTTTACATAAGGCCAAATTTATCCAAAATTTACCAATCTACCAAGCGAGTTTTAGGATTATATTAGGTTTGGTTTAGATAGGTTATATCTGGTTATCTTAGGCTATGTTGTTCTAAATTTTCATTTTTAAATAAAAAATTATAATATTTAACATTAAATATGTCTTAATTCGGCATTGCGCGCGCAGGGTGAAAATTACCCATGGCAACATTTGAATGGAGAATTAACCAATAAAAAATCGGTGCGGAGATGTGGTTTCATTTAGCTTCCTGACTCATCATTTAGTCTGAAGTTTTGGCTTCACATTTTGACAGCTCCCACTGAAATTCCATCTATTGTCACTGTCAGGTAAAAATCACCCGGTGCCCACACTCACGTAATTTTTTTGTTGCATTTTTTTTGAAAATTTTTTTTTTGAGAGAGAGAAATAATTCGCATTAATATTTTAAAAAATAACTATAATAGGTTGATATATTTATTAGCCTATAATTCTATATAAAATGGAGGGAAGAAGGTCATATTTATTAGATCAAGAAGAGATTATTGTAGAAAGTGATATTGAAGAGGATCATCTAAGTGAACATTTTTCAGGAAGTGACTCTGGAATATATTCAGATATGGGAATTTTGTGGGATAAGGAAATTATCCCACAAACACATTTTTATATAGGGAGAGCCTCGAAAACTGAATGGTCCAAAAATTTCCTTCACAAACAGTAAAGCTGAGAACACCTAATGTCAGTACACATTTACTAGGCTTGAAAGGTGAAGAAACAAAAATTTAAAATACACCTTTAGAAGCTCTTTAGAAGAAAATTCTTGAAATGTTTGTCACTTGAACTCATCAAAGAGAAATTAAATCAAAGAAAAATAATTTCTTCACTGCCTAGAGGACTAAGTAAAAAAATCTTTTTTTTTACAGATAAGTTAATTGAAATCATAAATGTATACTCTAAATATTTATTTCAATTAATTTTTAGAAGGCACTTCAAGCCATCAAGGTCAGGAACCGCAAGATAAAGCTTACTACCAGATGTAGTGTGTTCCTCCAGTAAAGGCTGGAAGACCTCGACTTTGTGCCATAAATGTGCATAGCCAATTCATAAAGGACATACAATTGTGGTTTGCAATGATTGTATATAGTTTGTTTTAATTTTCCTCATAGAATTTTATATTTTTAATATTGGAAAGGAGAAATAGATTCTTATTTTATATACCACTACCAATTTTGGGCATTATCCAAGAATAATTTTTAAAATGTTTAATCTATGTAAAAAATATAAATATTTTATTATTAATTGCCTTATTTGAAAATTAAAATGGTATTACTTTGAAATAGAAAAGGTTTTGTTTTTCCTCAGATAATATTTATGTTCAAAGTATATAATTATAATATCGGGTATATTTCACCCAGCGCGCGCAAGTACTTTACATTTTTAGCGCGCGCTCTCGAGGGTTAAATGAAGAGGAATAATTAATAGTTATAAAAAAAAATAAATGTGGGTTCTTACTTTTAAATGGTGTGGTTAATTTTCTGGACTTTCGTTTTTTTTTTTTTGTATTAAAAACTGATATTATACACACAATTAGGTGAAAAGAAAAGTAAAACGACTCAAAATTGAGACATTTAGAATCTTTCTGTTTTAAATTTCGAATATAAATATTGAAAAAAAAAAAAAAAATTGACCAGAGTTGCTTAGCGAAATACTGTTGGAATAATCAATTTCAACATTTTACTCTTCTTTTATTTTTTGACCAATGGACCGCTGTATTTAATAATTGCTACCATTGTTGTGTTTGTGTAGGTAAAGTAAGCTGCTTTAAGTTTACGTAAAATTTGAGCATAATTAATTAAACTTTCTTTCTTTAAAAACATTTCCCGGCCTTCTCCTTCCTTTTTTTTTTTTTAACAGGTTATGGGCCCAGGACTGATTGTCTAAGAAATTAAGACTCAAGAATGTCCAGTCTATATCAAATTGAGAAGTTAAATAAGCAAAACTTTGAGACTTGGAGGCTTCAAATGCAAATGATTCTTATTCACTCTGATCTGTGGAATTATGTTAATGAAGCTAATATTAAACCTGAACCTGGTAACCAAGAGTTTACTAATTGGCAAAATAAAGATCAGAAGGCTCTCTCTACAATTGTATTGAGCTTGAATCCGTCAGAACTAGTTCATGTTAAGAACTGTGAGACTGCCGAGGAGGCCTGGAAAAAGATTGAAGAAGTTTATCGACCAAAAGGACCTGCGACGAGAGTTTCCCTGACCAAAAGGCTAATACAGATTAAAATGAGGCCTAATGATGATTTGAAAGATTACCTGTTACAGTCCATTACAACATTACAACAGTACCTGTTAAATACTTAGTTCAGTTGCATTCAGGCTGAAGGACGCATTAAGGAAATTGATAAGCAACAAGAGTGAATGGAAATTTGGAGGCGAAGAAAATGATTGTTTTGAAAATCTCAAGGATATGGTTTCGAATGCTCCAATATTGACAATTTTTGACCCAACCAAGCCAATCACCATTTCATCTGATGCAAGCCAATATGGTATTGGTACAGTGCTCATGCAAGGGGGACAAGCAATTGAGTATGCGTCCTTCAGCCTGAATGCAACTGAACTAAGTATTTATTTATTAACAACCTGAATAAATTTACTTTATTGGTGGACAATCTAGGTGAAATTGGGGCTCAAGTACCCGAAGACTTTTTAGTTATACTCTTGTTGTGTAGTCTTCCAGAATTGTACGAAGGATTCAGGACTGCAATAGAAACCAGAGATGAGCTCCCAAAACTTGAAACTTTAAAGGTGCAGATTATAGAAGAAGATCAAAGACAACGTGAAATGGAGGGAACTTCGTCTGGAGAACAAAATGCCTTTGTTGGAAATCCAGAAAGAAAAACTACTAATTCTGTTGCGTTCCCGGTTTGGATAGATGAAAAGGGAGGATACACGGTGTGACTTATTAAAGTTTCCTTACTTAAGTATATATATATATAGTAATTTAGGCCAACAACCCCATGTATATAACCCGCAGCAAGACCTTAATGTTGTATAAAAGAAGCACAGCTGTCAATGTTGCACTATCGACATATGTCTTTACATCATCAGATGTAATGCAATTTGTGCAAACAGGATAAATAAAATAAAAAAAAAGGGGGGGAACTCTGTAATTGATTAAGAGTTGCGCTAAAGCAGGGATCGAGCATATAATATTGTCAGAACAAAGGTCTAAAGATGGAAACAGCCACGACACTAGTATACAATTTCATCAGACAACCCATGAAATCGTTATTAAATTGGACAATCTATAAAAGACTCCTTCTGGAGGTTTAGCAACCCACTGAAGACGCTGGGAGCTATTTCATAGAGGAAAATTATAGCAACAGATCTCTATAATTTCTACAGATCAACTGTAAATAGATTCATATTAAGGCATTTTTATAGCCCAAATAACACAAACAATAGTCAAACATACAAATCTGTTTGCATCATGCCGTACCCTCCTAACAGCGTAACAATAGCCCGAGGAATCAGAAAATATGGTATAATGGTAAATATGATGGAATAACGCACTGAAACACATAAAAGTACAAACATTACTAAAACCTGACAGATAGATACCCTCAAAGTAGCCCTAATAAAGTCGTAATTTGCAACTGTTGCTGTGTCAATATATCACAGCAAAGATATAGTACACAACTCTATTCCAACAGAGTCGGTAGTTCTATATTTAGTACAATTTGTGAAATTAAGGTGTGGGGGTAGTACCATAAAGCAAAAGGAATGAAATATGTATGAGAGGAAACAAGAAAATTTCTCTAGATATTTATTTAAATAAATTAAAATTTGGGAACATGTCTATACTGACGAGATATGCTATTTACATAGTAATCTAGATAGAGGTGACCTGAAGTTACTTAAAGCCCCTTTAGGGCCCATGCGAGATCTAGGTTGGTTACTACACAAAAAGGGGGGGCGCTAAGTCATAATGACAAATGGCTTACCTTTTCTTGAAAGTGCCGGGAAAAGGTCTGGTCTCCCGACTGAAGACTGTCCTCTCACTGAGCGACTCCGATTGAATCCGCCTTTTGGCAAAGAAACCCTATTTTATTCTTGTCTCTCCCCGTTTTCATTCGCTGGCCGCGCCAAAGTTTCTATTAGCTGGCATTTTCATTCGCCGAAAGAAACACCAATCAAAATGGCCAACGGCTCCGGTATACGATTTCACAGACGCCCCAGGCCTCTCCCATCAAAATAGAACATATAGTATTACCAAAACAAAAAAATCTAAAGAGAGAAACAGCCACGGCAATAGTGTAAAATTTCATCAGACCCCAGGCCTCCTCCACATGGGCTGTAATACGATCCTCCCTTTTCTCGGGACGGTATATATATCGCCCCCCGTCTTGGCTAAAAATCGACCCAGGCCCCTTTTACCTGGACTGTAATGTGATGCTTCCTTTTTTCGGGAAGGATATTTATAAGGCTTAGTCTTTTAGAAATCTTCCTTCTCCATTTCTTCTGGTCACCTCTACCTAAATTTTTGATGAGGGGAATATATGTACATATGGAACAACAGTTTCCAGCTCGGATGTCTCTGGATGTCACTGGTGTCTTCTTCTCCACCAGGCATCAGCTTTCGGCATGGAAGTCTGGTGTCACCAAGTGTCTAAGTTTCTGGGCAAAAAAAATGGTCTATAAGTCTATGTGGGAGGGAAGCCATGTATCCATTTTATGTTGATTATACATACGCCTTCTGTTGGGGTATGGTTACAAAAATGTGCCCCAACAATTCCACTAAACCATCAAATCGGAAGGATTTCAAATTTAACTGCTATTACTGTGGCAAGAAAAGCCACAAAGCGGCTGGCTGCTGGTCAAAAAGGAACTCTAAAAGGAACAATACTCGAATGGCTGCTTCCTTGGGAATTATGAGATGAAAAAACTCTTGATGTTGACGAATGGTGCCTGGATAGCGGCGCAACTGCACTAGGGCTTCCAATCCCTGTACATATTTTCAATCCCGGGATTCGGGATTGCTTTTTTCTCAATCCCGGGATGCCGGGATATCCCGGGATTGAAAAAAATTTTCGTCTTTCTACGCCAAGAGGTATATCGTTTCGTTCGTTATATTTTTATTTTATATATTGCCAATGACGTGGCACTTACTTCGATGAAAACAACCTGAAAGCCATATATTTTGCGCCTGCTTATGTACTAAATCATTGCTTTTGGGTTACAGTTTGAAATTATCTGTCAATTACTGTGCACACATCTGGAAAAAAATTACTGTTCTTGGAACTCTTAGACCACATCTCTTAATGCAGTGTTGGGCAGTATCCATTCAAAGTAATACATTACCTTGTAATTACGATTACTTTGCAATGCATTACTTAGCAAAAATAATTAATTGCATTAGAATGTAAACATAATTACTCGTAATTCTATATATAATGATAGCAATTGTGATTAAAATTACTTGTAATTGTAATTTTAGCAAATGTAATCATGATTATTTGCAATTGTGATTATAAAAAATGTAATCATTATTGCATTTCGCCCAACTATGTATTAATGTTTAGAAAGAAGGCAGCACCGTTTTAAAAACCATGAATTACTTTATTTTAAGGATAAAAATTCAATTTCGAGAAAGATTAGAGCGTAGGAAAGATAATTTGTCAAGAGTGTCATCATACAAACTAGAACGTATCTTATTGCATAGGTATCCAGAGGAGGAGAAGACTCTTTCCGATTCCACAGACGTTGGAGGAATTGTCAGCAAGTATTGATACACACTCTATAAATGGGGTCCTCGTTTGCCTGACTGAGCAGGAATATTAAGTTCGTGGTTAATCATAGTTGAGTAGGATGCGGAGTCTCGTGTAGGTATTGCAATTGAAGTTGAAGAGGCAGCCTCAATAGCTTCTTGCAATCGGCGCTCAATTGGAAGATGGTCATTCGATTGTGATGGCTCATGGCGTTCTTGTAAACTCCGAGGATGTTGCGAATTATCAGCCTGCATTTTTTCTTACTTCGGCCATTTGTTCCTGTAACGTTTTAAGACGCAAAAGCAATTTCAAGCTAAAGTCTTTGACCATCTTCTTTTTTTCTAACTGTGCTTGCGGATTGTGCAGATATTGGAGGACTAAAGATGTTTTATTGCATCGCTCTTCTAAAATTCTCTTTTGAAAAGATTTTTGCAGATCTTTGCTGAGAGAATGAGATTGTGCTTGCAGCTCCTCTAGAAGAAACTTTACTGTTGCTTCTGCAGTCAAAAGCGTAGCGTCACGTCTACAGATAGCCGCCACAGCTGCCCGAAATGGTTTCAGTGCGGAAATTTCTTGCGTCATGATATCAAAATCTTCATCAGTTAGACGGACATTTGCATTCACATCTATTATCGCCTTCTGAATCGCTGACTTCACACTGAGAAGTCTCTCCAACATGTTCAATAAACTATCCCGGCGCGTTCTGCAGTCGAGAATGAGACACATACTGGTGGAATGCCGCATGTAGTTCAGTAAGATCTCGTTCTTCAGCGGCGATCGTTTGAACAATTTCACAACCACACGAGTAATACACCAGTAATCCCGGGATTTTTCGAGCAGAATCCCGGGATTTCGGGATCATTATTTAGCTTCGGGATCCCGGGATTGGAAGCCCTAAACTGCACACATGTGCTGCTTAAGAAAAGCATTTTCAAATTTAAGAGAAACAGAGCCAATAGCCGTTAAATTAGCGAACGACCAAAGCATAGAAGCTTTAGGTACAGGAACGGTAGAATTCGAACATGGCAACCATTTTTATTAAAATTAGAAAATGTGTTGTTTGTCCCAGGACTGAAGGCAAATTTGTTTTTAGTCGGCACCTGTGCATAAAAATCATTCTTTGTAAAATTTATTAGAGAATAAGCGGAAATTGTAAATCCATTGAGGAAAATTTGCCTAGAAGCTTACAAAAGAAACGGACTTTATATATTGCGTCAAACTAAATATGCAAAAACACAATTTACCAGAATGTGTATAGACAGAAATAGCAGTGAAATTTGGCATAGTAGATTTGGTCATCTTAATTTTGATGACCTTAAGAAATTGCAGAGAGAAAATTTATCAATGGATTACCCAAGGGTGAATTTAAAAGTATATCAAGTTGTGAAATTTGTATTAGGGGTAAACAGACTCGATTGCCATTCCCAGAAGTCTCTCTGACAAAGTCAACAGAGCCACTGCAACTTATTCATTTTGACATATGTGGACCTATGAGAACAAAGTCATATGGCGGTGCATTGTACTTCGCAACTTTTATTGACGATTTCTCACGAATGATATTCACTTTTGTTATGAAACGAAAAAGTGAAGTTTTCAATGGATTTAAAGTCTTTAAAAAGTTTGCTGAGAAACAAACTGGCAAGAAAATAAAGGCAATAAAAAGTGACAATGCCGCAGAGTATTTGAGTACAGATTTTAAAGAATATTTATTGGAGGAAGGAATTAGACATCAAGTCTCAGTTGAATATTCTCCGCAACAAAATGGAGTTGCTGAAAGAGCGAACACAACTCTGGTAGAAATGACTAGATGTTTCATAATTCAAGCGAACCTCCCAGATCCACTTTGGGCTGAACTTGTGCACACATCTACATACATCAGAAACAGATGCCCAAGAACAAATGAAAGTCGAACTCCTATGAAATATTTACAGGAAGAAAACCAACCGTTTCTCATTTAAGAATGATTGGATGTAAATGTTTCGCTGTTGACAACCGTCCGTTCGCTCCTCGTAGTGAAGAATACCGACTGGTTGGCTATTCTCCTGAGTCAAAGGCGTACAGATTATGGAAGCCTGGAACAAACATTGTTGGGGTACGTTTTTTATACCCCAACAGACGATGTATATTCAACTTCAACTGGATACATGGCTTCCCTCCCATATAGACTTATAGACTACCTTTTGCCCAGAAACCTAGACACTTGATGACACCAGACTTCCATGCCGAAAGCTGATGCCTGGGGGAGAAGAAGACACCAGTGACATCCAGAGACATCCGTGCTGGAAGCTGCTGTACCATATGTACATATATGCCCCTCATTTAAGATTTAGATAGAGGTGACCAAAAGAAAACAATTTGTCATATAAACATTTAAATCAATATTTTTTTTTAACACTCGGAATATATATATTATTTAATTTCCTAAAGGAATTAATTGTTTTTCAATCTACAATGTTTTTTTTTTCTTTTCTCTCGCGGCAACATGGTAAATTGGAGGCGTGGTCATGATCACGTGCGTGTTTTCTTTCGACGAATGAAAATGCCAACCAATAGAAACTTTGGCGCGAGCAGCGAATGAAAATGGAGAGAGGCAAGGATAAAAGAGGTTTTTTTTTCTTTGCTAAAGGGGGAGATTCAACCAGAGTCGCTCAGTCAGAAGGACAGTCGACAGTCGGGCTCGAGACGCAGAAAGGAGGAGACCAGACCTTGCCGGCGCTTTCGAGAGAAGGTAAGCCTCTTTGCCATTATGGCTTAGCACCCCCCTTTTCGAGCAGAAACTAACTTAGATTTCGCATGGGCCCTAAAGGGCTTTAAGTAACTTAAAGGGAATGATAGGGTTCTTATATTTTGTCCCGCCAGAATAGATGGAGATCTAGGCTTTCCCCTTTATAAAGGCAAATTTGTAACTTCAAGTCACCTCTATCTAGATCATTATGTAAATAGCATATCTCGCCAGTATAGAAATGTTCCCAAATTTTATTTAATTTGAATAAATATCTAGTATATAACTTATATGGAGAATTTTGTTTCCCCTCCTACATATTTCATTCTTTTGTTTTATGGTACTACCCCCACATCTTATTATTGTTACAGATTGTATTGGAATATAGAACAACCGATTCTGATGGAATGGAGTTGTGTACTGTACCTTTGCTGTGATATTTTAATACAGCAATAGATGCAAATATGACTTTATTAGGGCTACCTTGAGGGTATCTCTTTGTCAGATTTTAGTAATATTTGTATTTCCATATGAGGGATTTGCCCTTCTTTCACTATTTAAATGAAATGTTGTATGATTCTTACCTATTTGGAGGGAATATTACTAAAAATCAAGTCTTCTAATAATTCCTGACCAACATGCATTGTCGAAAGTGCCTGTCATACCCACTGTGATCAAAGAAGCCAGTTCTCCTGTCTGTGTTTCAGTATGTTTTCCATCATATCTACAATTATACCATTCGTTGATTAAAATTTAATAAGGCCCATGTTGCCTTATACTCATTAGATTATTCTCTTTATTTTAGTGAAAACCTTTTTGTTTTAAATATATTACAAATGTCAATGTCAATAGTATAAGTCTATAGATTTTGCTTGTCTCATAGCTTATTTTGCTAGGTTTTAGTATAATCTTTATAAATAGAGTTCCTTCCATACATCCAGATAGTAACCTAATTCAACGCATTTTGTTGAATCTTTGTTATAAGAATCGGGATTAAAGGTGTACCTGCATGTTTAATCAGATTTTATTACTAATAAAATCTGAACCTGGTGTTTCCTCGACATCTAATTTTGAAATAATATTTTCAACATATTATACTTCTATAAAAAAATGTTAATTTGGTCTTATTTTCAGGTTTATAGTTTCTAATAATAACATGCTCATCTTTATCTGAGATCCCATAAAGTTGTTGGATGATCCCAGAGAATTTGAAACTATATGGGCTTGTCACTGACCCGAGTCCGTTAGTCTGTAGAGACGGCAAATAGACGGCGATCAATTCCAGCGTCTATTTTGATGGGAGAGCCAACCACTATTTTATAGATTATTTAATTTATTGTAGGAACAAAAATAATTCAACATTTCCCTCCTTTTTCCCAAGTACACGTGAGCCCTAGTTTAATGAGGAATCTCTTTACACATCTGTCCTAAACTTTCCTCACTATATCTTTTGTGTATGAATCTATTTACAATTGATCTGTAGAAATATAGAGATATATTGCTATAATTTCCCTCTCTGAAATAGTTCCCAGCGTCTTCAATGGGTTGCTAAATCTCCAGAAGGTGTCTTTTATAGATTATCTAATTTAATAATGATTTCATGGATGTTACACAGTATATACCACAAAATGACTATGGATAATTCTAGAAGAGATCGGTGCCAGACAAGTGTATTGAGGGAGAATAGTAAAAGAATAAAGCCGTACTAGATTTCGCGGATAAAGTCAAGAAAGGACATTATTCCAGAAGTCTCTTAAAAAGATAGCTGAAACCCGAGGGGGGGCCCACCATTATCTCTCTTTCGTAGAAAGGGGGGGGTGGACGTTGGAACTTCACATTCCAGAGACCTTGTTAGTGCGGATACCCGACGCTCTATGCATTCCAGGAAGGGATCTGTCAACAGCCCCCCCCCCCCCCCATGTCTGCACCTCTCAGGGACTTCTCACACGCCTGGCATGGAAGAAAGTTTTACTTGGAGTTACGTAATCCTCAAATCCTTCTGTACCCTATATATTATTTGATACTCTATCTCCTCAAGTATAACCTTAGCTGCTAAGTCCTATATTAGTCTATTTCTATGTCACACGCTATTCCGAAGTTGGTAACGACGTTGTTACCAAAATGTCACACTTGAATATTTTAATAAGGAAGTTTTTCTAAGTCACTTCTTACATGCTCCATTCCCATTTGTCTAAAAACGGGAATACAACAACATGATGATAAAAAGTCGAGATGTACGTTTCCTCGAATCTGAAAACTCTACCTTAAGGAATGACGTGGTGCAAATTGAAGCTATACCACAGAAAAAGGAAGATATATTATTGGAGGTGGAAACTCTCCAGGATGATGAAAAAACTTTGCCCTGAACTGATTCAGAGTTTTTAAGCGAACCATCAGAAACAACGGAAGTCATCTCGCAGAGAGGAAGAGGAAGACCAAGAATTTTACTACTGGAAAACCGGGAAGACCACGAAAGGAATACGTTGAAGCTAACTTGTCTAAGGATTTTAGACTGAACACCAGTTTGCCAGATCCAAAGGATTTAGATCAAGCCTTGTCTAGTGAAGATTTGCATCTATGGAAAAGGGCAATGAAGGAAGAGTACAGTTCCCTTTTGAAGAATGGAACTTGGGAACTTGTCGATCCTCCTAAAAACAAAAATATAATAGGAAATAAATGGGTCTTCCAAAAGAAATTTAGAGCCGACGGCTCTATTGAACGGTATAAGGCTCGACTTGTAGCAAAAGGTTATTCCCAAAAATATGGTATTGATTATGAGGAAACCTTTGCACCAATTGTACGCCACCACAGTACGATCAGAACAGTTTTAGCATTGGCCGTTGAATATGATTTACTACTCCATCAAATGGATGTTCAGTCTGCCTTCTTGAACAGTGATGTCAAAGAAGAAATTTACATGACACAACCAGAAAATTTCGAGTCAAAGAAATATCCAAGAAGGGTATGTAAACTAAAGAAGGCTATATATGGTCTGAAACAGGCTGGAAAGACTTGGCATGCAAAGCTCGATTCAGTATTAAAAGAAATGGGCCTAGAACAGATGAAAACTGATAACTGTGTCTACATTAAAAGAGAAGGAGTTCTTCTGGTTGCAATATATGTCGATGATATGATTGTTGCTGCAGAAGAAGAGAATACGCTGATTTGCTTCAAAGAAAGTATGAAGAAGTTGTTTAAGATAAATGATCTTGGAGCACTGAATTATTGTCTTGGGATACAGGTACAGAGAGGAGTGGATTGATCTATATCTCTCGATCAGGAAAGATACATTGAAGAACTTCTATAGAAATATGAGATGAAAGAATCAAAACCGATCTCTACGCACATGGACCCTAATTACAAAGTGACAAAAATATCACCTATAGATGGTGAGAATGAGCCAGTAGATAAGGTAGAGTATCAATCTTTGATAGGATCACTGATCTACCTATCTGTTTCAACAAGGCCTGATATTGCCTATACGATAAGTACTTTAGGACAATTTAACAACGATCCTAGAAGACAACATTGGAATATTGCAAGGCATGTTCTCCGCTACTTGAGAAAAACATCAGGCCTGAAGATTACATTTAAAAAATTGATGAAGGAACTTTATGGTTATGTAGACGCGGATTGGGGCGGAAACCTCATGGACAGAAAGTCTCATTCAGGATTTGTGTTTTACTTGGCGGGCGGTCCAATAGCGTGGGAATCCAAAAAACAACAGACTGTTTCCCTTTCTAGCACTGAATCGGAATACATCGCACTTTGTGAAGCTGGTAGGGAGGCTGTTCACATAAGGATGCTTTTAGATGAATTGGGATTTGGTGAAATATTGGAAGGACCTACAGTTTTGAGGACAGACTATCAGGGAGCTCAGCAATTGACAAGGAATCCTGTGTACCATGCGCGAACAAAGCACATTGATGTCAAATGGCATTACATCAGAAATATTTATAATGAAGGTCTTGTCGAGGTCGTCCATACACCAACCCAGGAGAATGTTGCGGATATCTTCACCAAAAGTCTGACAAAGGTCTCTTATGAGAAATATATTCGTGAATTGGGAATGCAGAAATTGAGGGAGGGTGTTGGATAATCAATTTCAACATTTTACTCTTCTTTTATTTTTTGACCAATTGACCGCTGTATATAATAATTGCTACCATTGTTGTGTTTGTGTATGTAAAGTAAGCTGCTTTAAGTTTACATAAAATTTGAGCATAATTAATTAAACTTTCTTTCTTTAAAAACATTTCCGGCCTTCTCCTTCCTTTTTTTTTAACAAATACCAAATCTAAAAAAAAAAATAGTTTGCGAAAAATAGTTTGCAAAAATATAAATACACTTTTCAAATAAATTATAATGTTGATAACATTATAATTTTTACAAAATATAGCATTTCGAGTTTTACTGTAATTCGACTACTTTAAATTATCTTTCACATTTTTTTTAATATCAACTTTCTGCTGTTTTATTTAAATATTTTGATGTTTTATACATTTAGAATTTTATTTAAGCTTGTATGTGCCCCTTTTAAACAAATTTACTTAAGGCTGTGTTCGATTCGCAGACACACTGGAATAAATGGCAATGAACTAGCAGAAAGTGCAGCAAAAATTGCCGCTACTTCTGTCCTACCACACTCATACTCCACCCTGCCTCTAATTCATGCTCGAAACCTAGCACCAACACGTGAGGCTGCTCTATCATCATGGACTTTATTATATTCCCAAAACCATTAGACCAGATCCCTCAGGAGAATTGCAGCCACTCCATGCCATCTCCTCAAATTTCTACCAAATATCTGCCATGGAGAGTCCACCACCATCCTCAAGGGCCATGTACTGGCAGACATTACACATGTGCATCCCGAAACAGACCCTACCTGCATCCACTGTTAAGAAGAGCCTCAGACAGTCGATCATCTTCTCTTCAGCTGTCCAGCATTCCTGAGACTTAGGATGCAAACAGCTATCCTGCTTGGACTGACCCACCTCAATCCTAGATCTATGGCCAGCTTTCCAGACCCAACCTCGAGGTGGAACTTCCTGGTCAACTAGTTCAACTCAGCAATCAGAACAGGACGCTAGTAAAAGCGCTCAACACTAGTCCATACTAGTGAGCTGGACTCCCTAGGTAGTTGGCGCTCTGCGCTCCAGGAACCTGGGTTATAAATCTCTCACTCTCTTTAAACTAATGCATTTTAATTTTAACATGCTGAAATTATATATTGATAGACACCTTCCCAGAACAAGTTAATCAGTGGGTCATGTTTTCTCTAAGGAGGGAGTAATGTCAAGTGACTCTACAATTCCCGCGACAGTTGCGAGCGGTCTCAAAATTTTATAGACAGATAAATAAAAGCAAGATACCTTGGTGGCCAAACATGCTTGTTATTATTATCTTGGGTTAAGTTATTTTTTTATTGAATGCCTCTCCCACTAAAAACCTTCATACTTAAATATAAGTACCCCCCTTATAATAAATAAATTATTTCCAAATTTCCCCTCCCTTTATTTATATCCGCGATAATATTATTATGAACCTTATAAATTTATTACAAAGTAACAAGAAAAATCCAAATGAGTAAATTATATGTGCTATTTTGGTAACATTCTTGTTACCATCTGCCATTTAAGCTGCCATTTGATCATTTAAATTTAGATGCTGTCAGCTTACATTAGAGTTCTTTTAAATGTTTGTCAAGTGTCCTATAATGGAATATCTTTTTTTTATTTTCTTCACCCAATGCCAAAGAGGCGCGATAGAAGAAGCGCGATTGCCCTAAGCAGAGATCCCATAGAGGAAGGCCGGGGCTGCGCCACAGCTTTGAAAATGCAATTTCCTTTCACAAATAACAGGCCAAATTTTCCCTGAATAGCATTAGTGAAACGGGGATATTTGTTGATGCAGGAGCCGCGGAGTACAAATTTCTTTAAAATGAGAGGCAAATTTTCGTGTTTGAATTCGACCCCCAATATGGTGATATTCTGGCCTATGGTGATAGCTGACCAGAATATTTAAAACAGGATCTGGGTTGGGGCGAACTCTCCTCAACTGGAAGAAGCAGGCCTGTATCTTCCTGGAGTTAAGCTGGAGACCATTATAAACACAACAAGCAGTCATCCTATCCAGAAATTGTTGATAACTCTGACAGGCAAACGGCCACAGGGTGACGTTGTCAGCAAAAACCAGCAGCAAACTTTATCTGATTTGAAATAGTAGGAATAGTTCACGAAAGACCACATTTCAAAGGAAGGAAACTAACACAGAGCTTTGGGATGTTTCCAGTTGGGAGAAAGTTGAAGCTTTGAATGACTATGCAGCTTTGATCCTCAATGAAATTTTTCACAATAAAAACAGCAAATCTGGGATCAAGGCTTTGAACAATGGCTGATCTCCATATGGTTTTGAAAGCCTTACTGATGCCTAGGTTTTTTGACAGTCTGCTTGCTGTTAATAATTTTTTTTTGTACTGGCCATCTTCTGCAGCCTTTCCAATCTTCCAGCCATTGGAGTGGCCAAATTGAATCTTTCAAAAATTTTTGCCAAGTTGTTTAATAGTTTAATGGATTTGTACTTATCTAGCTTGTTGGGGCTGTGGTAGAATATTTAGGGATAAGTATGAGGAGGTCCACTTTCCAGGGATAGGAAAATGACTAATTTAGAGACACTTGGAAAATTTTGTGACCAGTAATGAATGTAATGGGGTTCTACCTAGGACCAGACATGGAGTGCTCTTCCAGCTGCCATTTTGGAGATTTTCCACAGTTGATACGCGCTAGCATGCCCTTTTATACAGCACTAGCGAACCCGGCCACGCGTTGCTGTGGCTAAATTGTAATATGTTAAATTAACATTATACTAAACTATTCAGTACAGTAAAGTTAATATTCACTAATAAAGATAAAAATGTTTTAGCCGATCTAAAGCCCAACGGGATTGAGAATGGAACGTTACGTTAAAATTTGAAAGTGATTTTTATATATATAGACAATATAGCCCTTCATTGTAATCATTGATTATAATCACTGCATTAATAAATGTCAGTCTTCCCAGTATTCTTTTACCTATGTATGGAATTTTGGTTTGAATTAGTGAACTACTGCGAATTTGTAGACGAATGACCCGGGCAACACCCGGGTTTACACGATTAAATGTATATTACATATGGAAGATGGACGTAGTTCCCGGAGGGCACCCGCGAGGTCACTCAGCCCCCGCGCAACTGTCCAACCGGGAGCGCCCCGCGCCGTCAAAATCGTCACGCGTTCTAGAGGGCGCTGCTCGGCCGTCAGCCGGGAGATCTCATTTACTCGGCGGGGGCAGGGAAGTCACGTGCTGCGCCGGCAGCCAATCGTCGCGCGCCGCCATCGCCCGTCTGCCGCGAGAGGGGCGCTGATTGCGAGTGAATTTACGTTTTATTGTAAATAAAAATGCAACGAAAGGTTATTTCTAAAGAGTAATTAGCCAGAAACCATCCCGGTAGTATACTAAACATCTTCCCAAAGTTTCATCACGATTGGTTGAGCGATGTAGAAGATTATCACTCACGGACGGACCAACAAACATCCATTTTTATATATATAGATATATATGTTTATATTTTTAAATATACTATTAAAGATACACTAATAATAATAAACACGTTTCAGTATATTTATTGAAAACACCCAATATTTCATTTTTTTCTGTTTGTAACATATATGAAATATTGATGTTTCTCAATATATATACTCTTAAGAATTAATTATCACTTTAATAATCATAATAAACAGATAACTAATGTCAATTTCAAATAACTAACCATTATGTAAGAAATTAGCAGGGAGGTTTTTCTATTATATGGTTATACATACCTTGATTTAATATTTAAATTCATGAAACACATTTCATTAAGTTTCCCTTTATTTGTGAACCAGTTGATAGTTGAAACCAATTAGGAGCTTAGTTCATTTTAGGCCTAAATGTCTTTCATGTGTTGCATTACATAGCATGTATAACGTTTATCAATAGAACATGGAAGGTCTGCAAATAATAATTTTCCTGAAACATTATTGCGAACTGTATGGACCCTGAGAATAATAATCTGGGATTATTATATATTTTATTTGATTGTAAGCTAGAATTACAGTCGAACCTCTTTAATTCAACACCCCAAGGGATCAGAGCTTTTGGTTGAATTAAAGAAGTGTTGACTTGAGTTTAATTATTAGCTAGCTAATCATCTAACTCACTAAAATATTATTTTAAAAATAGCTTTGTAATATAAATTAATGGTATTGATACCATTGTGTGTGTACTTTTTTTGTATTTATTTTTTATTTTCATGATTAACCTTTCATATCAGGGACTAAATGACATTAATACATATTTTCAAAACATAATTATTTAAAATAATATTTTATTCTAATTGAAGAATATAGCAGTTGAAAGGAAATAAATATGGAAAAAAAAAGGAAATTTTTAATTTTTAATTAAAAATAATAATGAAGATATTTTTAAAAATTCCTTTATTGATGTCTATTTTTGCACTGAAATTCTATTCAGGATGTATTCCAGATGTTCATTTTTAAAAACATGCATGTCTTTCTTCCTCTGAAATGTCTTTTAATAAATAAATTTTATTGTATTAAAGACATCCACTGTTGCTGCAGTTGTTATTGATTTTGTGTTTAAATCTTTTATAATAAAACATACACAGAAATGGAATATTGAAATAAAATGTTATCATAATCATTGTGGCTACATTTTATAAAGATTTATTTTTTTGAAAGGAAATTATTTGTAAATTTTAAAATAACAAATATTTCAATGCTGAAAATTAAAAAGAAAATAATATTATTAACCCTTAACTGGATGGGTTGGGTTGATTCCTCCCGTGCATAAACTTTATTAGAAAAAAAATATATATTTTTGTTCACTGAGAGCTAACAGCTTTCATGTATTCTAATTTTACGGTGATACAAACATTTTCCATCCATTGTTTATAAATATCATTTTTGGGAGGGGGGTTAAATTTGCATGTGGGGGCGGATTCCGCCCAGGCCATCAAGAAGTGTGAGAATTTTTTGTGTCAGTGTTAGCTGTGGTTTATACTTGAGTTACTATCTTCAGCTATTTTTTTAGCTTCCTTTCATAAAATAACACTTCTTTCTTTGGATAAGTAGAATTATCAATCAAGTCAACAGAGATAACTATCCCTGCAAACCGGAATACCTTTAGTTTTAGAGATTAGTTGACCACACTTTGGAAGAGTAATAGAAATATCACAGCAGAAAATTGGTTCACTTCACTAGAATTAGTTGAAAAGTTGCAAGAACATGGCCTTACATATTTAGGAATGATAAGAAAAAAACAAACCTCATATTCCACCACAATTTCAACCGCACCCTAATAGAGAATCAGGAACATCTATTTTTGATTCCTCTGGAACAACCACTTTAGTCTCCATGTTCCCAATAAAAGAAAATTGGTAGTACTTATATCTTCAATGCATCATGACAATAAATGTGATGAAAAAACAGGTAAACCTGATATTATAATGGACTATAATGTAACAAAAGGAGGTGTAGATACCATTGAATAATTGGTCCCTTAATTTTTCTATCTCCCGTCGATCCAGAAGATGGCTATTGGCACTTTATTATGCCCTCTTAGATATCACAGATATCAATCTATCAGATTGATAAAAATGACCAAAAAGAAAGGAGTAATTTTATTGTTGATCTTGGGAGAGCCTTGATTGATGAACACCTCGCTACACTTAATCTCAATTCTCTCCCGCTGGAATTACAGATGACAATTCAAGTAGAAAAATGGCTCAAGTACATCAAGGGAATCTTTGATGCCACAAGAATCTGATACTCTAAAAAGGTGCTACAAATGTCTATTAAAAAATGCGGGAAAATAAAAACCCTTCGCTCTGTAGGTCAACTAAACATTTTAAAAAATATTTCTAATAATTTGTGAAACTGTAAAAACAGTATAACCTCGTTAATTCAACATACGGCAATTCGACACTATCTTAATCCGACAATTTTTTGATGTCCCGACCTCCGACCTATCAAATAACAAACAGCAACGACATATCGAAAATACAAAACTTCCAATAGTTCGACCATTCTAAAATTCGAATTTTGACAGTTGAAATTTTTTTTACATATAACTGCGCAATGTCGCGAGGGTTATTGGCTTTTTTGGGCGGGAATTTAGGCATCATAGCTAATTAACCCTTAACTGGACAGGTGATTATGATTTTTTTTCTTACGTAACTGAACCTGTTGGGTTGATTCAACCCACCTATGTAACTTTATGAAATAAGCGCCAAATAATGGTTCAAATCAATATTTAAAAAATTATTTAATGAAAAACAAATGTTAATATACAGATTTTGGCTTTTAAAAATTCTAAATATAATCTACAGTCGAACCTCTTTAATTCAACATCCCAAGGGATAAGAGCTTTCGGTTGAATTAAAGGAAGTGTTGAATTAAAGTTAGATGATTAGCTAATCATCTAACTCATTAAAATAATATTTTAAAAAAATAGATTTGTAATATAAATTGATCATAATAATTGAAACCATTGTGTTTGCACTTTTTGTATTTATTTTCATAATTAACTTTTAGTATAATGGATAAAATGGCAATAATTCATATTTTGAAACATAAATAATTACAAATAATATTTTATTCTAATTTAAGAATATAGCAGTTGAAAGGAAATTAAATATGAAAAATGAAAAGAAAATTTAAAAATATTATTTAAAAAGAATCATGAAGATATTTTTAAAAATTCCTTTATAGATGTCTGTTTTTGCACTAAAATCCTATTCAGGATGTATTCCAGATGGTCTATTTAAAAAAAACATGCATGTCTTTCTTCCTCTGAAATGTCTTTTAATAAATGAATAAATTTTATTGTATTAAAGGCATTCACTGCTGCTGCACCTGTTATTGATTTTGTGGTTAAATCTTTTATAACACGGAAATGGAATATTGAAATAAAATGTTATCATATCATTGTGGCTACATTATGAAGATATTTTTATTTAAAAGGAAATTTTTTGTAAATTTTAAAATAGCTAAAATATTTCAATTCTGAAAATTAAAAAGAAAATAATAATATTAATTAGTGCACGATTCCTAAATTCAAGCATAAAAAAAAAACAATGACACTTTCGACATTGCACAACGGCACTGCAAAGTGAAACTTTAACTAACAAGAAAAAAAGTGCGTAGCGCGATTCTATCAGCGACCGCCGATACCTTTATAGCAGTAAAGTTGTATGTAAAAAAACATTCAACTGTCGAAATTCGAATTTTAAAATGGTCGAACTATCGGAACTGTTGTATTATCGATACTGTCGAATTACGGTTTGTTATTTGATAGGCCGGAGGTCGGGACATCAGAATATGGTCGAATTAAGGTAGAGGGTCGAATTTGTGTGTGTCGAATTAACAAGGTTATACTGTACATTGTAAATATGATGATCTAGGTTGCTCTTTTTGAGCGGCACCTAATAAAGTTATTTGGAACTTGGTCCAATACAATATTGAAAAGGTCTGGAGATTGAAAGGGCAAACCCACTGGGAGGTTTCACCAATGATAAGCCATACCTTCCCTCTTTCAATTTTTAATAATCGCAGGATAAGAAGGGTATAGAAATAATTTTAATTATATCTATTTTTAAAAGAAAATGGTGCTAAAAATATATAGATTTTTGTCAGTCTTCATCATTTAAGTGTATCTCCATTTCAACTTGTTTGTTAGAGGTATTCAGTTTTAAAAATGCCAAATGAGTTTTACAATATGACAACAATAGAAATTTCTATTAACAGAGGTATGTAACATACAACTTATGTTCTATATTTACAACTGTATACTAGAAGTAATCACAACATATTTTTTGGTGGATTATTTAAAAATAAACACATACTGGACTAATAATGATGTTTTTTATTCAGATATACAAAGAGACAAAAGTACATTTTTTAATGGACAAAAAAAAAATCCATAATATTTAGTTGCAATTCCTACATATTGTAATTATATATATATGAGAAAACAATAGAAAAAATAATAAAAAGGTTAGGTGTTGATATTAAAAATAATGAAGGCATATCCTGATATCAGGATATGCCTTCATTATTTTTAATATATATAGGATATATGGAAGGATGATATTAATGTACCAAAAATGGCACCTCTCTCTTTATGTATTATGTTTATCAATTCAGTATAAAAACTTGTCATGATAAGGAATGAGCACAACAGTTTTGGCAAATACAGAAAAAAGACAAATTGTATAGCATGGTTTTTAGCTCTGGCCCTCATCAGTACAGGGGAGGCTTTGATTTCATTACATTTTAAATGAGAAGTTAAATATATGTGAGTGTGTGGTATATATATTGGATGTATAAATAAGTTTGTGCATTTAGGATAACTATAGAGGTACTAGTTTATTATTCTATTGTTTCATCTGGCAACACCATTATTTTTAAGCATCATCATAAGGGTTTCTTTTTCAGTAACAGTCAATTTTCCCTGAAGTTTCTGTGTTAATAATCTGTTTTTGCTAGGAGTTTTACTTCATTACTTCAATATAAAGAAAAAAGCTGCTGAGAGTCATTGTATTTTAGTAGAAGTTTATGGTGACCATGCTCTAGCTGAACGAATTTGTCACAAGTGGTTTGCATGGTTTAAAAGTGGCAATTTTGATTTGAAAGACAAAGAAAGACTCGGAAAGCCACTAAAGTTTGAGGATGAAGAATTAGAGGCAAAGCTCGGTGAAGATCCAAAACAAATTCAAAAGAAACTTGCAAAAACGCTTGTCAACATGCCATTTTTCATTGCTTAAAAGAAATGGGAATATCCCAAAAGGTAGGAAAATGGGTGCCATATGAACTTAAGCCAAGTGACGTTGAACAATAATTTTTTTAGGTGTGAACAACTGATCCAAAGTAAAAAAGGGAAGGGGTTTTTACATCGAATTGTAACTGGAGATGAAAAGTGGGTCCATTAGGATAATCGATAATCCAAAACGTCGGGCAACATATGGATACCCTGACCGTGCCTCATCATTCATGGTGAGAAGATTATGCTGTGTATTTGTTGGAAGCAGCTAGGAGTGGTATATTATAAGCAGCTACAACCGAATGAAAGGATCATTGGGGAGGTCTACCGAAGATAATTGATGTGTTTGAACCGAGCATTACGAGGAAAACATCTGGCTGACCAGCACTTCTCCAATTACGATTAAGTAAAAAAATGGATCAATGAATGGATCAATTGCCAGAAAGATGGAAAAAGTACTGGCTAGCAACAGACAATACTTCAAACATTAAATGACTAACCAATTTTTCACAATAAATCTTAAATTTTCAAAAACTGCACTAATTTATTTATACCCCTAATATATATTTCAATTATTAGTTGTTAAAGTTATTTTACAAAATCAAATGCAAGACAAACTTATTTTTAACATATTTAAATGTTGATTTCAAAATTGACAATTCTTATATTTACATTTTATTTTTCATCATATATGGAAAAAATTATAATGGTTTGAAGATGGTGAATACATATTGGTTGCAATATAACATTTTCTCATTTAAACTTTTAATAAATATGCAGCATGCATGCCATTAATAGACATTTTACCTATGTGAAGGTATAAAGGCTTTTTGAGAGATTATATGTTGACTCAAAATCACAATGTTCACATTTAAAAGCCATTCGGCAGTGTTTCATCAAATGTCTTTTGAGCATAAATTTGTGGCGACTACACTTTGCTTCAGCGAGCGCGAACTGGGACAAAGCTCCACTACACACAGGGGCAGTGGATGGCCTCGGCAACCGCGAGCGTCAACCTGACTACGCATGCGCGCGGGACGTCATCAGAGACTCTGGCCACTCACGCGGTAAAACAACAAGGCTAGCTCCAACCGCCGTTACTTCTTTTCTCTTTAGATATTTCTGGCTTTAAATAAATTAATTTTAATTATAATTTTATCAGCGGCCTTTCCACAAGCCACACCAACACATCACGCAACAACCATCCTACAAATTTCTTAATTGCTTTATATTTACAAAACTCACATTCAAATGACTTTTCCCTATGTGTGTGTGAACAAATGTTGATTGAGGGTGCATTTATATCTTGATCCATAGTCACAAAACTCACATTTAAAAGGCTTTTCACTTGTGTCTTAATTGATGCCTTTTAAGACTACTACTATGAATTGTTCTATAATCACATTCAAAGAGATTTTCACCAGTGTGCATCATCAAATGTTGAATAAGGGTACTTATATCTCTTGCTCTATAATCACAAAATTCACATTTATGGGGTTTTTCACCTGTATGAGTCATCAAATGTTGAGTGAGGGTGCTTTTGGATCATGATTTATAGTCACAAAATTCGCATTCAAATGGCTTTTCACCTCTGTGATTGAGAAGATGACTTTGAAGATGACAATTTTGAAATTCTTTGTATTAACAATATTCACATTTAAAGGGCTTTTCCCCTATGTGTTTTAAAATATGTCTTTTAAGATTACTACTATGAATTGTTCTATATTCACAATATTCACATTTTAAAGGCTTTTCACCTGTGTGTTTTGATAAATGAGTTTTAAGATTACTTTTATGATTTGTTCTAAATTCACAATATTCACATTTGAAGGGCTTTTCACCTGTGTGGTTTAATATATGCCTTTTATAGGTACTACAATGAATTGTTTTATATTCACAATATTCACATTTGAAGGGCTTTTCACCTGTGTGTTTTAATATATGAGATTTAAGATACCTTTTATGAATTGTTCTATATTCACACAATTCACATTTTAAAGGCTTTTCAACAGTATGTAAAAGTAGATGACTTTTAAGATTATCTTTGTGAAATGTTCTGAATTCACAATATTCACATTTAAAGGGCTTTTCACCAGTGTGTGTCACCAAATGCTTAATAAGGGTCCCTTTAGCTATTGCTCTATAATCACAAAACTCACATTTATGAGGTTTTTCACCAGTATGAGTCATCAAATGTTCATTAAAAATTCTTTTATTTTTTGTTTTATAGTCACAAAATTCACATTTAAAAGTCATTTTAAATGAATTATTGACTAAATGTCTATGAAGATTGTATTTCCTTTTAGCTTTGTAATCACAAAAAATCACACTTTTAGAACATTTCTCTTTTTTTCTACAAATGAATGCCTTTCAAGTTAGCTATCACACTTTAGGTTTTGATTAGGTTGGTTAGACTCCACAATATCTATGAGAGGAAAATAATAATATTTTGAAATTAAGCTATACTTGATATTTTGTATTTATAATATTGGCACCAAAGACCTTTTCAAAAATGCTACTTATTGACATATGGATGCACAATTTGTTGTTATTATGCTATTAAATAACAGTGATATCAGTTTCTAATTGAATATATATATTTGTAATTCCCTTATAAGAACAGATTTGAATTTCCCACAAATTTGCAAAAACAAATTATTAAAAATGGATTTATTTATTTTTAAATGTAGAATATGAATCAAACTTTAAATGTTGTGTTCTTGAATGATAATGCTTTCTTCTTAGTTAAATAAGGCGAAAATTTCTATTGTTACTGGGATAATATTCAAAGAAGAAAATGGAGTGGCTTTTTATCCTGCAAAATAAAAATATATATGTTATTATCATTATTACAGACACACACAATATAGCTATTTAAATATTCAAAAAATCTAGCATTGATCATTTTTCAAGGCAAACATTTTTATGACTTCAAAAATAACATTTATTATTAGGTTAAAACAATAAGAGAACTTGATGATCACAATCTCCTTGATAACACGATTGAGAAAATCTCTTTAACACTAGGCAACCATAGTGAAATTCTTTAATTCACCAGAATATAATCCAATACTTACTTTATTTCAATCATTTTTAAAAATCCTAATCAGCTTAATTACTTTAACTGACTATAATTTAATACTGACCTTAATTCAACTGAAAATTTGAATCCCTCAGTAGGTATTGATTGAATAAGTTAAATTTTATTTAGTTCAGGTTATGGCTGGTTATTTGTAATTAGGAAATTTTATCTGAAGCGGTGGTAGTAGGATAAAAGACCAAGAAAACCTATCATTTCCTTCAATGACCTTTGCGTAACTAGGTCATGGACTACCTCATGTCCTAGAACAGTGATAGTTTTTTTGCATCAAACTTACACTTCTAGGAATTGAGACTTAAACAGCATTCCTTAAGACAATTTAATGAGTTGAAGGCATCTTAGATGTTCTTCAAAGTCATCTGAAAAATAAAGAAGTCATTGAGGTGACAGATTCATTCAAAGGTAGCTGGAGCATTTGAATAAGCCAAATGGCATCACTTTGAACTAATAAAGTCCATCTGGAGTTATAAATGCTGTCTTCTCATCATTGTCTGATTCTTCTATGTCGATTTGCCAGCATCATGATTGGAGGTCCATTGAGGAATAAAATCTAGCTCCCTGTAAGCAGTGTAGAGTTTTGTCGATCCTTGGGATAGGGTAGACATCCATTTGTATTTTTTCAGGCAGCGGTAATCGACGCAGAATCTCCAACTTCCATCCTTTTTTTCTGATCAAGACTACATGTGAGGCCCACACACTTTCAAAAGCCTAAATGATGGCAATTTTTTCATTTTGATTAGCTCATCATGAATAACTTGGCGATCTGTTGGTGCTACTCAGTTAGGTCATTGTTTGGTCAGAAGGTGGTCTTCAGTGTTATTTCACTGCTTAACATTTGATATCCTTGAACCATTTTCTTTTACTGAATTGAAATTATCTATGTAATTTTTTTAAAAATTCCTTTAATTTTATTTTAACATTCATTAAGTGAATCATCTAAAAAAATCTGAGATTTTGGGTCTCCGGAATGTTTCTCCTCTTCTCCAACTTGGTTACAATCAGCTAGATTACATAGTTGACTATCTTCAATGATAACACACTTAGCTATGTGCATCTCTTGAGGGATTAGTTTCGGATATGGATTCCAATTCACCACCCAAAGTTTACCACGGTTACTGGTAAGTGAAATGAGAGAGGTGGGAGCCATTAGTTCTCTTTTCAGCAATAGCTCTTTTCAAAATTATGCCACCACAATTTTGTAATTTTTATTTTATGACTTGCTACTTCTATTAGCTGTATAGAGGCAGGTTCGATTCTGTATTCCAGTTCCGAGTAGAGAGGTGAACTGATCTTAGGTTACATCTTTGACAAGGCATTTTTCTAAGAAAATGTATCATCAGCTGAGTCGATTATAGCTCTGGAAAATTTCAAAAAATCCCATTCAAGAATTAGGTTATGACTACACTCCTCTAGGACATAAATTTAACCCTTTCCGGGCAGCGCGCCACTTTGTTTACGTGAGTGGAGAGGCTGCCGTCTACTGCGCACGTAATACGATCCGCTCGCGCATCTTCCTTTAAACCCCCATATTATTAAATATAATGGAAATCATCATGTTTTACAAGCGGAAATATATTTATTATGGTATATAAAATAAAAATTATTAAAAATAATCCTTTCTGAAAATTCTGATAGATCTTTCATATGTTTTGGACATTCATTCTGACATGGTTCCACAAGCTCTTCCACCAAATATTCTAGATATTTTTCATGTCTGATTGGCCTTAATCCATTTTTTTTTTTTTGAGTTTTAGGTGTATATGTATGAGTTGACAGTAGCCACTTCTAGGCCCCAGAAAAATAATTTTCTCTACCATTTTACAGTTTTTCTGAGAAATTTGTAAGTTATACAATAGTAGCGAGCATCATCCACACCTCCCATATTCAAGGTTCTGTTCATCTTTACTTTGGTCTGAAGATGGTAATAACGCTGTTACCGAAGCGTCACACACTATTTATTTATTTGGATTTGGTCTTATTACCTTGTGTTTATAATCTACTAGCCGAATGACCCGGGCAACGCCTGTGTTTTACCCGATTGAATGTTTTTATTCAAATACAATTTTTACAATTATAAATTGGCGCCTTAAATAAATGCATATATTAGTTAATAACTATAGCCTATGTGCTTTATCTGCCTATGTACTGTTGGCTTCCGTAAGAGGCTCGTAACTGTATATAGAATAGCCTACCGCCCGCCATGCGCTCGCACAGGGAGGTCACGTGCTCGCCGGCAGCCAACGGGCGCGTGCAGCCGGCAGGGGGGGCATTACGTCACTCAAGGTCACCGTCGCGCCAACGATGACGCGTGATCGTAGCCGTCCAATGGGGTCGCCGGCCATCCGTGACAGAGGTGGCCGATGACTGATTAGGAAAGACGCTCGTGACTATATATAGTAATAATAATAAAAAGGCATATATATTGAATTGAATAAGAGATGTATTTGCCAATATTTGCCTTTTTTTTTAATCTAATGATTTTAAATTTGGATTGTTCTATTTTCAAAATATGAATATATCTATATTAACCCTTTAAGCGCCGAGGTAACGATCCATCGTTACCCTATAACGTCACCAGGAGCGCCGGGGTACCGATCTATCGTTACTTCCTTGTAGGGCCCCTCGTGGGGGAGGGGGTGGTGGCTGGCTATTTTTATCACCTCCCTTCTCACTTCTGGGCTTGTTTCTACACGTTAGCTGTGTTTTTATCTCCTTTGTCTTGCGATTTCCTTTTTTTATTTTTAATTTTTTTAAAATGGCTTCCGGTTCAGAATGCTCTGCATTTTCTGAGGACACTGAAGTTTATTCTTTGTCTTCTGAGTTTGAAGAAAGTGTTGAAGACACTTTTGAAGATGAATTTTCTGATGAAGAAGTGGATGAAAACCAGCCAAGTCCTTGGGTAAGAGTTTATACTCCATTTTCCACATCCAAAACATTGACTTTTGGAGAAGTTTGTGGCCCACAGCACCTTCCCCCCTCTATTATCCGGCCTATTGAATACTTTTTGTTATTCATAACAATGAATTTGATGAAGGAAATTGTGGCTTTTACCAATAAATGTGCCCAAACTTTATTGGCAAGCAATAGGGACAAATTGCCTCCATTTTCTAGGAAGCTGGCCTGGAAGGACACTACCTTGGATGAGATGATGGCCTTTATTGGAGTCATCTTCAATATGGGCAATGTGAAGAAGAACCAAATCAGGGACTATTGGAGCAAGAATGAACTTTTAGAGACGCCCTGGTTTGGTAAAGTTATGTCTAGAGGGAGATTTGAGTTGCTCTACAGCTGCTTTTCTCTGATTGATGACTTCAACCTGGTTCCAAGTTCTCATCCTGATTACAACCCAACTGCAAGATTTGAGAAGCTCATAGAGCATGTGAACAACAAGTTTATATATTATTATAAGCCTACTCAAAATCTTACAGTTGATGAGAGCTTGGTGTGCCTAAAAAACCGAACTCGTCTTAGACAATATATGCCCCAAAAGCACCATGGTCGATTTGGAGTCAAACTGTGGATGCTTTGTGAATCTAAAACTGGCTATTGTCTGAGAATGAAGCCATATAAAGGGAAATTATCTCCAATTATCAAGTCCCTTTCCTATGATGTTCCAATGAATCTGCTCCAGGAATCCAGTCTACTTGGAAAAGGTTATCATTTGATAACTGATAACTTTTTCACCAGCATCAACCTAGCCAAGGACTTACTGGACAGTCATACTTATTTGACTGGTACTATAAGAACTAATAGGAAGGGACTTCCTAAAACCTTAACAAGTGCAAAATTAGGTGTGGATGATTCCCTTTATATGGTAAATAATAATCTACTGGCCCTGGCTTACAAAGAAAAGAAGAGCAAACCTCCAGTGAAGTTTCTCTCAACATTTTGTGATGCTTCTTCTGGCAAAAAGAAGGTGTCAGACCAAAGAGACTACCCACAGATGAAAATCTGCTATGATAGCTACATGGGAGGGGTAGATCTCAATGATCAAATGTTGTATACATATATGGATGAAAGAAAAGGAAGAAAATTTTATAGAAAGGTGATTCTCAACATCTTCCACAGGGCTCTCCTAAACTCCTTCATCCTATATGAACAGCATACCAAAGACAACCCCAAGCTTTCTAGAAGGGCTTTTAACTATTCAGTAATAAATGAATTAGTTAAAAATCACTTGAAACCTCCAGTTCTGCCTTCAACAAGCCAGGAAGTACTCGAAAAACTTCCAGAAAAGAGAGAGAGTAGATGTTTGGAGTGTACAAAAGAAGGCCTGAAGCGGAGGTCTAGAACCATATGTTCAAAGTGCAAGAGAGGCTTGCATCCAGTCTGTGCTTTTAAACACAAGTGTTAGCTTTGTAAATAGCCTTGTATATATCTAAAATTCCTTTTTATATTTGTGAAACCTAATTTTGAAAAATTCAAGTCGATTATTCAATTAATTATAATTAACCCCCAATTAAAAAATTAAATACTCATTTCAGTATAATAAAATCAGAGTGTTGTGTTGAGAGAGGAGTCTGGATTATATTGCACTTTACAGAACACTTCTATCTATCATATTTATTTATTTATAACATTTTAAACTTAACAACTACTTGATCATCAGTTTAGGCTTAATTAGTGTGGTCCTGATAGTGATAGTTAGCATTCGGGCCCTAGAGCTTAAAGGGTTAATATGTGAGAAATGATATAAGTATTTGTTCAAAATCTTAATTTATTAGTTAGGTATGAGTACATTTTGTGTAGAAATAGGATTAGTTGACTTTATAAGGTAAACTTATTCATCGGTTTGTATCCCTCGATAGCTCAGTTGGCAGAGCGAAGGACTGTAGATGTAATTAAGCGGTGATCCTTAGGTCGCTGGTTCAAATCCGGCTCGAGGGAGTTTTTTTTTTTGGTAGATGCGCGCGCATCCGTGACAGAGGCGGCCAGCCGGCCGATGAGGAAAGACGGTCGTGACTATATATATACTAGACGAATGACCCGGGCAACGCCCGTTTTTTACCCGATTGAATGTTTTTATTCAAATACTATTTGTTACAATTATAAATTGGAGCCGTGGATGTCACTCTTGTGAAACGTCCCGCTCCAAACTTTACATGTACATTAGGTCAGCTGGTATTACCCCTCATTTTCACCGCTAGAGGCGCGAGCGAATTGACTTTTTGTAAATATACATAATTATAAAGATAGAAGCTTCTATAGAAGATAATGATCATAATGATGATGCGCGCGCATCCGTGACAGCGATGAGGAATTGAGGAAAGACGGTCGTGACTATATATTAACGAATGACCCGGGCAACGCCCGTGTTTTACCCGATTGAATGTTTTTATTCAAATACTATTTGTTACAATTATAAATTGGAGCCGTGGATGTCACTCTTGTGAAACGTCCCGCTCCAAACTTTGCATGTACATTAGGTCAGCTGGTATTACCCCTCATTTTCACCGCTAGAGGCGCGAGCGAATTGACTTTTTGTAAATATACATAATTATAAAGATAGAAGCTTCTATAGAAGATAATGATCATAATGATGATGCGCGCGCATCCGTGACAGCGATGAGGAATTGAGGAAAGACGGTCGTGACTATATATTAATAATAAAATAATAATAATAATATAATAATTATTATTATTAACACAAAGCAATAACGCGCCATCTATACATATAAAATAAAAGGATTTAAAAGCGCGAATGTTTCTTTTATACATAAAACGAACTTCTACTGTCCTTACTGCGATGAAAAAATATATTGGGAGGGCTTGGCTCATCAGTGGTGAACCCTCCCAGCGGTTTCACCAATTTAATCCACCAGACCGCTTCTCAGAGCTCTAATATTGTATTGGATCATTCTGCTTTTATATGCTACACTGAAGGATGGAATCTTAGAAATGGTGTCCTCACAGTAAGGACAGTAGAAGTTCGTTTTATGTATAAAAGAAACATTCGCGCTTTTAAATCCTTTTATTTTATATGTATAGATGGCGCGTTATTGCTTTGTGTTAATTTATTCCGAATGGCCTTGTCTTTATAGTTTGCTGAAGAGCATTGCTCGAAGCAAATATTTGAATATAATTCTACTGTCCTATAAGCTTATGTCCATAGTTTACTTAAAACCCATTTCTAAGATTCCATCCTTCAGTGTAGCATATAAAAGCAGAATGATCCAATACAATATTAGAGCTCTGAGAAGCGGTCTGGTGGATTAAATTGGCGAAACCGCTGGGAGGGTTCACCACTGATGAGCCAAGCCCTCCCAATATATTTTTTCATCGCAGTAAGGACAGTAGAAGTTCATTTTATGTATAAAAGAAACATTCGCGCTTTTAAATCCTTTTATTTTATAATTATTATTATTATTATTATCTCATTAGATAATGATAATGATCTAATGATGATGCGCGCGCATCCGTGACATGAGGAATTGAGGACGGTCGTGACTATATATGTTGATATTAAAATAATAAAATAATAATAATAATATAATAATAATTATTATTATAATTAGATAATGATAATGATCATAATGATGATGCGCGCGCATCCGTGACAGAGATGAGGAATTGTTGAGGAAAGACGGTCGTGACTATATATGTTGATTATTATTAATAATAATAATATAATAATAATAATTATTATTATTATCATTAGATAATGATAATGATCTTAATGATGATGCGCGCGCATCCGTGACAGAGGCCAGGAAAGATGGTCATGACTATATATGTTGATAATAATAATAATTATCATTAGATAATGATCATAATGATGATGCGCGCGCATCCGTGACAGATGCCAGGAAAGACGGTCGTGACTATATATATGTTGATAATAATAATAATAATAATTATCATTAGATAATGATAATGATCATAATAATGATGCGCGCGCATCCGTGACAGAGGCGGCCCGTGACGGTCGTGACTATATAAGTTAATAATCCAAATTGTGCCTTATCAGTATGGAAGGCATAAGATGGCTCACAGCTACAAATTAAAAAAGAAATCATTATCAAAACAATGAGCAATCTGACAATAATAGCAGAGGAGGCAGCTGAAGCACCCTCAGACAATTACGAAACGCAGTTCTGCCCAAATCCTTCTACATATTACTCAAAATCAAACAGATCTCTAATCAAAAGAGTTAGCACATACCTCAAACCAATAACAAAACAGGTCTGGAACCCACTAACATTGGAGAAATTAAGGCAATAATCGACACCTTCCCTAATAAAAAAGCCCCAGTCATCGAAAAAATCACAAACGATGCCCTAAAATTACTGCCCAACTATATTTTTGAGTCACTAACCAGCACCTTTATTACCTCACTGAAGCATGACAATTAGAAAACCTCAAAAATCTGTCCTGTACTGAAACAAATATTGAAAGAATCATTCTCAGAAAAAAAAAGCACTGAATGAAAAAAATCCCCTAAGGCCTGAACAAATAGTTAGAGCTAATACATTGACCCTTCATCAACTTGTGGTTGTAACGGAGAAGATAAGAAAGGCCATGGAATCAAAACAATTAACAGGATGATCTTTTTTGACATCCCCAAGGCATTCGAAAAAGTTTGGCACAAGGCCCTTTTGTACAAAATATCCAGAAAGAACCTGTCTGAAGACATCATCATAATGACAAGGAGCTTTCTTTTTATGATAGAAACTTTAGAGTTAGAATCAAAGATGTTCTGTTGACCCCAAGGCAAATTTGAGCAGGAGTCCCTCAAGGTTCAGTCATCGGCCCCACCTTCTTTAACATCTTCATAGATGACTAACCTTGCCCAGAAGGAATGTCGCTGCATCTATATGCTGACGACGTTGCAACACTAGTTTCAGCCTACAACTTCAAAATATCTACTTAAAACTTGAAGAAGCACTGGCTTTCGCGAATATTTAGTGTGACAAATGGCAGGTTGTATTGAACCCACAAAAAACAGAAGCCGTTCTTTTCTCAGACAAAAGACTAAAAATAAAGCAGACCCCAGTAGATCTAGGGTTCTCTGATGACCCATAAAATGTAAGGACCGCGTCTCCGCTACTTGGGAGTCATCCGCGATTAAAATTTGACCGTTTAAAAACACGTCCAGAACCTCGGTAAAGCAGCCCAACACAGACTAGCCCTACTTTTGGGAAACAAAATAAAATTATCTCTACACTGCAAACACACCATATATACGTGTATTATAAGACCAATTATAACCAATGGCCACCAAGTCTTTATAATCGCAAACGTAACACATTGAATAAATTGGAAGCTTTGAAAACAAGATAATAAAGAAAATAATATGGGCACCATGGTTTGTCAGGAGCAATATTATTTAAAAGGATCTCAAAATAGAAAACATTAAAGATCTCATTATAAAACAACCTTTTTACTTTAATGAAAAATCATAAAATCATGAAGCATAGCATTCTAAGAAGACTGTAACTACAACATTCATAAAATACCATAGAGAGGCAAAGTTGTAAGTAACATGATCAACTTTTGTATAACCTGGGTGTACAAATAGGCCAAATGTCTGGGTTTGTTTTCAGACTTATTGTCTCACTCTCTCTTGAATTATCCTGGGTCTTACTAAAGGACTTATTGTTCATTTGTTGCAGATGATATCAAACTGTTTAGATGTCGCCAGGCTGATTTATGGGGTAGCAAAATATAAATATCAAAATTATCCAGGTAGTTGGCGCTCCAGGAGCCTTGTTTACCTTTATGTTATTACTATCAAAATTAATAATCTGTTCATAAAATAATTAATAATTTGCTACAATATCCTAAATAATTACATTAATATTTACACACACATAATAATTCTTTATATACCAAATATAAATCATAAATTTATATATATATATATATATCAATTTTTGTTTTTAAATATTAATATTATTTTTTTAAATTGCCCACGTTGGAGGGGCTGGCACGAATATTCGTCTTAAAAAACATCGAGTAATTAATAGTTGGGCAAAAAATAGTTTAGGTTCTTACTTTTTAATTGTGTGATTAATTTTTCTACTTTTCAATTTTTTCTTATCGCACTTTATATTAGTTATATGATATTTTTAAAAAAAATTACTGAAAAATTGAGTCTTATGAATGCATTATTTTAAATCTCGATGATAAACCTTGAAATTTGTAAATACCCAGAGTGGCCAGCGAATTAACAAGATATATAAAAAATAATAATACTGATGCAGTTCGCGAAATATCAATTCACTTTGCAAAAAGTGCCAATAATGTTTGTTAAATTCATATATTAATAGAAAAATATACTTGAACAGGTCCAACTCTTGAAGGTAAATGATAAGAATATGAATTTTTTAAAAGCCTAAAATATATTAAAATGAAAACCTAATCTCAGAGCGCTTAAACTTTCCATAACATAATCAAGAGATCAAGCGCCTTATCCCTATAAAGAAACTGAAAAATATGTTTAATAATGATTTTTCATAAATTAAATAGCATTTCAGTAGGGTTTTTGATCGTCTGTCTAAAAATTAATTGTAAATATTTTTTCCCTCTGATATTTGCCAAATCTAACAATCTTTGTGTTGAGGGTTCAGGCGAGAATCCTCACGCCACTTCACGCCTGGCGGCGCCAGTGTGGCGGGGGGAACCGGCCGAGACTGGAACCTGGCAGTTTGGTTTTGGCTGCGAGTGGGGAAAGTTACTCCGCGTCTGGCTATGTGTGAGATTCTCCTTATGTTCCGGCACTGGTAAATAAAACCGGTACCAAGTGAGCTCAGACGACTCAGAAAGAATTATTGACAAAACAACGGGCACAACACTTTGTTTTCCAATTTAATTTTCTTTAAGTAATCTTTTATGAGAAAATCTTGAAACTCTCTTTTTTCTCCACATTTTTTTTTCTCTTTTCATATTTCTGCATTAAAATTTTTGTGTGTATTTCTTAACTATTATATTCTGAAATGGGGGTGGGGGAGTTTGCACCTCTACCTGGTCAGGAATATCAAAAAGAGGAACCAGATCACCAAGGAACTGACAAGGGAGGTAAAACCCTGTCCCAAACTGTGGTTCTTTACGCCAGCAAACGAGACACCATCCCTGGAGTAAGCTTGTACCTGGCCAACAAGCTGGAAGCCATAAAGGTCCGCCAGCAGAAGGAAATATTGCCGCGGATCTGCCTTTTCAGGGTGAGCGAGGATACCACCAACTCCAACATTGACTTTCCTGCCCACTCCAACTTTTGTTGGGAGACCTCGTGACCATAATATGCCAAAGTAACCCAGAACCCCACCTAACCTAACCATATCCCACCTATGTCCATCTAAGCCACAAACCTCTGGTGATTGCGAGGTGTCGAGATGGAGCCTGAAGCCACCTTTAGCCTTGGCAGCACCGAGCCAGAGACTGAGATCCCCTTCCTGGTGGTCAAGTCACCTGACCTGTGGTGGATGACCTGGCCCCACCAACATCAAGCTAGTCTGAGATGGACTCAGACACCCCTTCCTGGTGGTCGAGCCACATGTCGATGGTGGCTGACTTGACCGCAAGCCAGTCCAAGATGGATTCAGACACCCCTTCCCTGTAGTCAAGCCACCGACCTATGGTGCTTGACCTGACTCCACCATCTTCATGCAGAACACCAGCTCCACCACGAGCCCTGAACCTTTCCCAAGCTGACCCCAAGATGCCCAGAACCAACAATAATAATATTTTTAAAATTATTTTTAATTCAATATTTTTGTATTTTTTTGTGTGAATATTTCTTTAATAATTTTATATTGAATTTATTTTTATATTGAAATCTAAAATAAAAGAAGACGAGTATCTTAAACGGTTTTTTTATGGACGCAAGCTTTCGGGTAAGAACAGGCAAAAACAAAGTAAACACGACGATACTAACACGGCACTTATGGCAGGCAAGAATATATACACCTATGATATTTACATTGCTATGGTAAAGAGAATTACAAATATTACAAATAATATATTTACATAATTATGAATCGACATATATAGAAAATCTAATTTTCAATAAAGATGCTAATTACATGATTGGAGATAGGAGTTTCTTTGGAATACGATACTTAAATGAAAAGATACTATAGGTGGAATTACATGAAGGCCAGGAGAGCATGGTAGGCTTCGGGGAGGTCGATTTTTCTATTGATGCTGCCTTGATTATGTGATTCTATTGATTCCAATATGAGTCTTTGGTGTTGGTTATGTATGCGTCTGTAGAGTATTTTAGGTTGAGTGATGCTAAAAGTATGACCCGTGTCCTGCATGTGCTGATATATGAGGGATTTAGAGTCACGGTTGATATGTATGCTACGGGAGTGTTCAGACATCCTGATGGCAACGGTTCTCACCCACGTAAGTGGCAGAGCATTGCTCACACGAGACGGAATAGACCGCGCCACCAGAACGCAGGGGATCTATGGGGACAAGGGGCTTAGTATAAGGATGTCGGAGGGATGTGAGGAGGTTGGGGGAGTTTTTATAGTAGGTACGGATGCCATATGACTTGAGGTGTCTTGCTATATCAACTGCAGGGGGGGAATAGGGAAGGAAACATATGGATCTATAAGTTGTGGATGAAACAAGGGCGCCCGGTGTGTATGTATGTCTATTGATAAAAGCAAGGGGGAAAGAAGCTTTGGAGAGATGTGATATGATATTGGTCTTTTCTGTAGTTTTAAAAATATCTAGAGAACAGTGGGTATGTATTCTTTTGGTGAGGGTCTTGACTATGTTAACTTTATGTGAGGTGGGGCAGTGTGAGTTAAAGTGAGTATAACAAGGGGGCATTGCTTCTTATAATGAACTGTGGTATGGTATGACAAAGGGGTACGGATAATAAGAACGTCTAAGAATGGAATAACCTTATTGGACTCTATTTCTAGAGTAAATGAAATACTATTATTGTAACTATTAAGATGTGATAATATAGAGCTCTCCTGGCCTTTTTTGCAAATACAAAACACATCATCAATATATCTACGCCATAATAGAACATCTGAAGGAAGAGTGCTGGTAATCCAGTGGTCTATCTGTAATAAAACAATCTCAGCTACAATGGAGGATAGAGGGCTGCCCATCGGGGAGCCCTTAATCTGTCTATAGTGATTCTGTGAGAATGTAAAAGTATTCATATTAAGACATATATCTGTGAGCTGTACTAGAGATGAAGAGGTCTGGGAATCTACGTCCTGTGTGTTGAGAAATTGCGATAAACTCCTAATGATAAGCTCGTGTGGTAGGCTAAGATAGAGGGAGGTGACATCAAATGAGCACATAATGGTGGAAGGGTCGGGGGGTCATAGTGGTTATTTCACCGATAAAACGGGGGGGGGGGGGGTGCTATTGATGGAATAAGTATTGTTACAGCTGCTCAATATTGGGGATAGGTGATTGGATAAGTACTTGGCTAAAGGAAATCTTCGCCCCATCATAGCCTATCATCCATCTCCTGCATTTCCTTTAGCCAAGTACTTATCCAATCACCTATCCCCAATATTGAGCAGCTGTAACAATACTTATTCCATCAATAGCACCCCCGTTTTATCGGTGAAATAACCACTATGACCCCCGACCCTTCCATCATTATGTGCTCATTTGATGTCACCTCCCTCTATCTTAGCCTACCACACGAGCTTATCATTAGGAGTGTATCGCAATTTCTCAACACACAGGGCGTAGATTCCCAGACCTCTTCATCTCTAGTACAGCTCACAGATATATGTCTTAATATGAATACTTTTACATTCTCACAGAATCACTATAGACAGATTAAGGGCTCCCCGATGGGCAGCCCTCTATCCTCCATTGTAGCTGAGATTGTTTTATTACAGATAGACCACTGGATTACCAGCACTCTTCCTTCAGATGTTCTATTATGGCGTAGATATATTGATGATGTGTTTTGTATTTGCAAAAAAGGCCAGGAGAGCTCTATATTATCACATCTTAATAGTTACAATAATAGTATTTCATTTACTCTAGAAATAGAGTCCAATAAGGTTATTCCATTCTTAGACGTTCTTATTATCCGTACCCCTTTGTCATACCATACCACAGTTCATTATAAGAAGCAATGCCCCCTTGTTATACTCACTTTAACTCACACTGCCCCACCTCACATAAAGTTAACATAGTCAAGACCCTCACCAAAAGAATACATACCCACTGTTCTCTAGATATTTTTAAAACTACAGAAAAGACCAATATCATATCACATCTCTCCAAAGCTTCTTTCCCCCTTGCTTTTATCAATAGACATACATACACACCGGGCGCCCTTGTTTCATCCACAACTTATAGATCCATATGTTTCCTTCCCTATTCCCCCCCTGCAGTTGATATAGCAAGACACCTCAAGTCATATGGCATCCGTACCTACTATAAAAACTCCCCCAACCTCCTCACATCCCTCCGACATCCTTATACTAAGCCCCTTGTCCCCATAGATCCCCTGCGTTCTGGTGGCGCGGTCTATTCCGTCTCGTGTGAGCAATGCTCTGCCACTTACGTGGGTGAGAACCGTTGCCATCAGGATGTCTGAACACTCCCGTAGCATATCCAACCGTGACTCTAAATCCCTCATATATCAGCACATGCAGGACACGGGTCATACTTTTAGCATCACACAACCTAAAATACTCTACAGATGAAGAGGGGAATATCCGACGTTATTGTCTGATATCCATGAGCCTCTTTCTTTCTCAGGGAGTTCACAAAAATAACACATCCTGCTATAAAAAGATATATAGTTTGCGTGTATCCTGCACGCACTGGGGTTAAAAAAAGGAAGGACATAAACTCTGGTTAAATTTACATTATATATTTATTTATCTCTTTTGACCAAAAGAAAAACACAAAGATAAGAAAAAAAAAAATGCAATGACGATTGAGTGGGAAAGTTTACATATATATATACCTGTTTGGAAAAAATTCATTATAAAAAGAAAATACTTAACTTTAGTGCTTCTTTTGTTGGAAGGCTGGAGACCCCTCCCCAATAATTCTTAGAACTACATTTTAACGAGCTTCCCTCTACTATCTTATCTATTACTGACCAGCTCCCCCCAAAAACTTGCTTGCCACTAACTTTTTCCTCCCAGGGTGACCAAACAAAAATTAAAAATAAATCTTTATCTGTGATAAGAAAGACATTTAAAAAAATAAAATTATAATAAAAAAAAATTATCTTTCTAAATATTAATTTAAAAATATTAATTAAAAAATAGAAAGCCCAAAAATAACTGCTTATTTAAAATAAAAGGAAAATTTATTATAGTACTATATGTTATTTAAAAAAAAAACTAGAAATAAAAAAGGAGGTGAAGAGATGGGCTGGTTTTTTTTACAGAGAAGAATTCTCGAAGACCGCTTCATTGTCCACCGGCTTTTCTTTGATTCTGTGGGTGACTTTGTGGAGGCCCCAGAAGTGGCCTCTACAATCCTTCCCCGCCAAGACCACGGGATTTGGGCTTGCGAGGGAGCAGGACTATCTCCGGGGTCAAACGTGGAGGTCATGGATGCTCTGGCTTGCGAGGGAGCAAGGCAAATCTCCGGGGTCAAAGGTGGAGGTCATGGATGCTCTGGCTTGCGAGGGAGCAAGGCAAATCTCCGGGGTCAAAGGTGGAGGTCATGGATGCTCTGGCTTGCGAGGGAGCAAGGCAAATCTCCGGGGTCAAAAGTGGAGGTCAGGGATGCTCTGGCTTGCGAGGGAGCAATAGCACTGTCTAAAAATAAAAAAAATATCAAAACAAAGGGCGCCATGCATTCTATTTATTCGCCAGTTGAATGCAAGACTGGCTTTTTTAATTCCACTCTGTGACACGGATAGTATTGTGATAGGTATATCCGGAGTCTTAGGGTGCCTGGAACACAAGGGTTATAAACACGTATATACATCTATTTATATGTAAGATTTGACACATTTGTGGGAAGGTGCATACCTACTAGTTTAAAAAAAATAATGCTTAGTGACCAAAATAATAATAATAATAAAAGAGCCAATAATGAATTCAAACAAAAAAATAAATGAGAAAACCAATAATGAATTCAAACAAATTAAATAAATAAGAAAGCCAATGATGAATTCAGACAAAATTAAATAAATAAAAGGCCAATAATGAATACAAACAAAAAATTAAATAAATGAGAAAACCAATAATGAGTTCAAAACTAAAATAAATAAAAGGCCAATAATGAATTCAAACAAAATTAGATAAATAAAAGGCCAATAATTTATTCAAACAAAATTAAATAAATGAGAAAACCAATAATGAATTCAAACCAAAAAAAATTAAAGTAAAAGAGCCAATAATGAATTCTAACCTGAACAATAAGAATAATAATAAAAGAACCAATAATGAGGAAAAAAAAAAAACTGGTGACTTCACATCGACTTGACACGGTGCCTGTCAGTCAAAATTTATCTCTATCAGTTCCATGCCCTTTTCGTTGAAACATGTCCGATTCTATATGGGTTTGCTACTAACTAATTTAAACTAACATGATCAAGTTCTAAACTTGTTTAATACCTAAAAAAAAATAAAATAAATAGTATTTTATCAATGTACTACCATAGTACGTCTGGTAGGGAGTCCTTTATAAAGACTGACTGGGCCGAGTTGGTTCTTCAGGATGAACACTTCATCCAACTCATCATGAGTAATACGACATTCAGCACAAAGCCCGAAATGCCAAAGACCTCACGTCCAGCACAAAGCCCGTGGCGTGATTAACTGGCCTATTCTGCACTTATTGATACCCTCGCCGAAGAGTCCTCGTGTCAGTCATCTGAAGACACTACGAAACCTCGCGCGTCCCTATTAATAGTATCAGACCCAACAAATGGGTCAGCGCATAGAACCGATCAAGTCCCCGACTTGCAAGACCCACCCTAACTCAGTCTTTTACCACTAACGTTATCCGTATGGAAGGAAGCATACTTATAGCGCACACTTCCCCTACTGGGGTTTGCAACCAGATACCACCCAGTTATCAAACCCTACATTGATTTAATGGAATTGTATGTAACCATCTGGTGCGCCGGTGAAAACCCGCTAAGTCCACCAAAATCTCACACACATCAAAAGTTAACAAAAAAAACTCATATTCCCGAAGGAAGCCTAACTAAAGGAGCGACTATTTTCTAATTTGAGAATTGCATTGTCCCGAGAGGCTTATATCCCTAACAAATTTGAAATCAAAATAAAATCGATCCTATTAAAATTCCCTAACACTATTCTAAATGTATCTTGGTCTAACAATATAATAGTTTTTAACCTTTTTTTTACACATTCATTATACCAATCCTTTCATACACCCTCCCCCCTATCAATCGCGGTATGCATACAAACTAAGATTAAAAATTGCTATAAACGCCAAAATACCTCAATTAACATTGCTAAATTTACCCTAACAATAACTAACTTCTAGGACATCATGAAATCAAAGAAATATTTAATAAAACTTGGGAACTAAATGCCCTTCAATATAAATTAACCTATGCCTCATACAATCTCTTACTAACTATTTATATTCAATGACTGATATCAGTCTCAACTGTAAGCTAACCTAACCTTAAAAGAATTGTAAATATCAAAGTCCCTAAATTGTCTTTGCCTCAATACCTAGTACCACTGCAAAGATAATTTAATAGGACAATTTACTAATTAGAGCGACAAAGAATAGGACATTCAACTCATGAAGGCGACAAACAATTGGAGGCGCTTCCTCCACTGATAAGATCCTATTGATTGACCTTCTCTTCTCAAACACGCTCCAGTCACAGCAACCACTCTACACCACTAGTCAACAACTTTATCCTACCTGTTGACTGTAGGCAACACGCAATAGTTCTAGAATATGGAATTAAAGGGCGTCTATATATACCCAACCGATATCTGTACTAATGTGTAAACCTACACTCTGCTGCACCACTGCTCTAAACTACCTGGCTTCTGATTGTCTATGTCTACTTAATCTCAATTCAAGGGATTATTGAGCGTCATACGATGGCTCCCGTATACTCAACCTTGGACGTCACTAAGAACACAAACAGCTCGCCGCCAAGCATTACTCTGACCTCGGCAGTACATCCTTCTCTGGAGTTGTTATGTGACTCTGGAGTAAACTTGATGTCGCCCAGCTATACCTGTACATCTATTTAGCTGCTTGCGCCACCGATCCTACTGTAAAGTATGCACCATACTGAAGTATTAAGTATTAGCTCCTTGATCAAATAATACCTTATTCTACTCAAATCTAATCTTAATAAAAAAAATTACCCTAAACTTGAATATTTGTGCTAAATTGGATACACCTAATTGCCAAATATTAACAAGACTGATTGTCTATACTTACAATATGCATTGAGAGAGAAATTTAAAAGTTTAACATGGAATTTCAAAACTTAAGGTTTCATAAAAAAAATTCTATAAGAGAAAAAAAAATTCTGCTTAAATCTGTCCCACCTGATACATATTAAAGTTTTACGAACTTACGCTTTCTATATATGCACTCTCTTCGCACTACATCACGTCAGTGACTATGGCCACCGCTCTCATCACAAAGTCTACACCTTGTCGGCTTCCTCTCACGTGTAGAGCGTCGTATAGCTGACGAATTCTGACCATTATCTGAACTTTGAACTTGTGCTGTTTGGTTACTGCTAGGTGGTACAGCTGATTTGCTCAGAGGGTAAAAGAAATTCACAAATCCTGGATTTGTGCTACAGAATTCCTCATCCTCTTCGCTTTCCTGTTCCTGGTTATTTGTTGAATTTAGCGGGTAGGTCCTAATAGGCTCGTAGTAGGCCTTCATACGATCTACATGGAACTTATCCCTCTTACCACTTTTGGTATCTTCGAACAGGTAGACTGTTTCTCCGGTGCGCTCCAGTACTAAGAACGGGCCCTCGTATCGTGGTTCTAGCTTATGACGTCCTTTCGTCTCATGCATTCTTTCTACTAAAACCAGCTGCCCTTCGGGAAATACCCGCAGTTTGCTTTCGGCAAATTTGGCTCCAGCTTCGTCCTGACCTTTTAGATAAGTCTGCCGCACTTTCTCTCTCGCCGTCTCCATCTTTTCAGCTATCTGGTGCTTATAAGCTGTCGCATAATGGTTAATAGAATCATTAATTATAGGGTAGCCTCTTAGTTCTTCGAAAGGTTGTGGCTGTCTCAGCTCATATCCGTAAAGGAGTTTTGCTGGTGTATATCCTGTTGAGGCATGTTCGGTGGACCTAATGGCAAACGCTACCATGGACAGAATGTTATCCCAGTTGGACCCACATGCACAACGCCTCAGTGATTCTATTACCGTTCGGTTTTGACGCTCAACTGCTCCATTGCTTTGCGGTCTCCAGGCAGTGGTATTTACCGCCGATATTCCTAGCGCTTTACAGACCCCTTTAAAGACTTGGCTTATGAATGCTGAACCACGATCTGACAGCACCGTCTTGGGTACTCCATGATGCGTAATCACCCTATCCACAAGGGCCTTCACTACAGTTCCTGCCGTCTGATCCCTTGTCGGTACCAATATTGGGTATTTAGTAAATAAGTCCATGATTGATAATATGCTGTTGTGGCCTCGTGGAGTAGTCTCCAATGGACCAATGAAGTCTATTGCGATATGCTCGAATGGCTGCATTGGCCTGAAGTGTGGGGCATTCGCAGCCTTGGATGCGCCTTGGTTTGAAAATTGACAATTCTCGCACCTGCGTATATAGTTTTGGACTTCCGTCCTCATTCTAGGCCAGAAATATTCAGACCTCAGTCGGCGCAGCGTCTTCCTCACTCCGAAGTGTCCTGCGGAGGCGATGTTGTGGTGATAGCCCATGACTCGATTGATCAACGATCTCGGGATCACCTTCACCCAGTTACCCTGGTCGTTATATACATATAGGCATCCATCTTTCCTCATGTATTCCTTATGTTTATGTGGGATTATGCCTGTCCCTACCCTAGTCTCTATCCTGGTGATTAATGGTGACCACTTAGGATCACGCTTCAGCTCCGACCAAACCTCATCGTTAGACAATAAAGGGGACCCTTGTTCAATAGTGACTGCGGCCACAACCCTATTATCTTCTAAAGTGCTGAGATCATTGCTGCAAGGAAACCTGCTTAGGAAATCTGCTACTCTGTTGTCTTTCCCTGGTACATAGGCAAAGGTAACTCTAAATTCCTGGATAATTTCTGCCCACCTGGATAACCGTGCGTTTTTGTAATCCGACCCTTTATTATACGTTATAGGTTTATGGTCGGTAAGGACTTCTATACTGCTACCAGCTATAAGGTGTTTAAAATGCTGTAGCGCTAGTACTACCGCGTATGCCTCTTTCTCTATGGTGGAGTAGCGGGTCTCGGGTCCAGAAAGTCGTTTGCTATAATAAGCTACGGGTTTTACGACTCCTTGTACCTCCTGCTGTAGGCAGGCTCCGACTGCTATCCCACTGGCGTCAGTGTTTAATATAAAGGGCTTACTTGGCACTGGATGGACCAGTACTGGCTCACTCGTAAGTACCTTCTTTATGATTTCAAAGGCCGCTTGTTCTGCGGTACCCCAGAAGAATTTGTGCCCTTTCTTCAATAGATTGCTCAGAGGAGCGAGGACTTCTCCTGCATTGGGCACGAAACGCCTATAGTAATTTACCATGCCTAGTAGACTTCTCACAGCCCTGATGTTCTTAGGCCGTGGCATATCTCTTAATGCTGCGACGTTGTCGTAAAGGGGTTTAATTCCTTCTTGGTCGATGGTATGACCCAAGTATTCTACCGAATCTCGGAAGAAGTAGCTCTTAGCACGTTTGGCTCGCAGGCGAAATTTATTCAAGCGTTCGAGTACAGCAGCAAGGTCCGCTACATGTTGCTCGAAAGAGCTACTGTAGACAATCACGTCGTCGATGTACAATCGTACGCACTTAAATAACAAATCTCCCAGTACTATATTCATAGCCCATTGGAAGATTTGTGCTGAATTCTTTGCACCTTGTGCCAAACGTGCAAATCGGTACCTCCCCCAAGGTAAGGAAAAAGCGAAATAGTCGCGATCACACTCTGGGATGTGAATTTGAAAGAACCCGGAGGTTAAGTCTAGAGTGCTGAAGACTTTGGCGCCCGCAAAGGCTCGCAAGTTGTCTTCAACTCTGGGTATGGGGAAAGGGAAGAATTCCGTCGCATCATTAATTAGGCGGAGGTCCAGTGTAATCCTGACACTACCGTCAGATTTCGCAACAGGGAATAGAGGGGAGTTCCATAAAGATGTACATTCCCCCACTATCCCAACTTCCTCCAGTTCTTTTACCAAGGCCTTTACCTTTGGGACTGTTATCGCTGGTATAGGGTACTGACGTTTATGTATTGGTTTTGCCGACAACATTCTCAGTTCAGGGGCTGTTATTGTCGAACCCTCTCCCATATCGCTAATTCCGTCGCAAAAACAGTGAGGGAATGCTCTGACCACGTCTTCTCCTGTCCTTATTTGGTCTATGGGTAATCTGGGCGGTAGCGCCTCTAGTTCTTTCGCTATGATTGGTGATTTAAAAGCTGATGAACACGGATCACCCTTCTTCTCGTATTCGGATGTTATTGTCCCATCGTGGCTCATAGTGAGTCGTAGTGCCCTAATTCCTGGCATGCCTAAAATGCCGTCATAGTCTGCAAAGCCTAAGTCACAGAATTCGAAAGTGGTCCTGACATTCCTGATTGCCTTCCCATTGATCTCTGCTCCTATCTCTACTAGACTACTCCCTTCTGATGGAACCCTGAACCCCCCTAGCCCCTTTAACATTATTGGCTTGTTCAGCTCGAATAGGTCCTTATTTACAAGTTTTAGGTTAAATATGTTGGCTTCAGAGCCCGTGTCTATTATAAGCTTATGCATTAATGGTACAGAATCTTTATTATTATATACAGCTACAGAAATGGCAGGTAGTAGTCCTGCAGATTTGCCCCCTGCCCTAAGACAAGCAGGACCTAGTTTTTTTCCTCGTGGGCAGCGGGCGGCGAAATGTCCTGGCTCTCCACAAGTGAAACATTTGCGCTTATTTACTGATGGGTAGCCGCGTCCGTTCTCTTCCTTTCCATTCCTGTGACCGTTGTTCGACCTTGGTCCATTATTATGTTGGGGGCTTCCACTATGGTTCTGGGTTGTTCTGTTGCCCGCGCTTTGGTCATTCCTTCGCTGGTCTCTATTGTAGGTGCCCCTGTTGTAGTGCTGGCGATATTCCCTGTTATTTTCTTGCTTCTTTGTTGTATCCTGCGCCCTCCTTAGTTCTCTAATCTCCTCATACATCTCGGTCATCCTTTTTGTAAGCTTCTCTAGTTCCCTTTGGTGTCCCTCCTCCTTTGTTAAAGAGAATTCCCGCTCGTTGTCCTCAACTCCTTGTGCTCTATCTACGAGTGTATCCCAATCTTCCTGGTGGTGGTCGAACACGCGGGAACGGATTGCAGGGTGTAGCCCAGCTACGAACACTCTCTTCCTTTCTTTCCTGCCGATCGTGAGGTCTTCTGACTCTATCTGGTGAGCCAAGCTCACTACTCTATCAGCAAAGTCAGTTACTGACTCCCCCAACATTTGTCTTGCTCCGAAGAAGTTCTTACGGGACTCTGCGGCTGGAACATGGACACGGAACTTCTTCGACAGCCGCCTCTTTAGTTCTTCATAATCCAGATGGTCGTTCTGCGGGAGCTGAGCGAAGTCTTTGGCTGCTCCGCGAAGGTGGTTGTTTAGCAAGATTACCCTGTTTGTATCACTCAGAAGGTGCATGCTATATACGCTCTCTAGGTTTTTTTATAAATGAATCAAATTTACTTGATGTGTTTCCCGTGAATTTCTCCAACTGCAGCAGTGCAGCGGGCAGGTACAATTGGTCTGGGTTAGTTGAGGTATTATTATCGTCGGGCCCATTTGCGGTATTCATTTTTGATGCTCTCGTTTCAAGGCTTACTGACAGGATCTTTCCCACCAAACTCTTGGTCTAGACTGTCTTTGTTAAAAATTTCCTTGTAGACGGCAAAAGCGGTTCTCTTGAAACCCTTAGTGTCTCGCCGACTTGTCAATCAAACTTGCGGGGGAGGAAGTCTAGAATTTGACATTGATTGATATCTTTATTTGCTTTCCCATGGTTTCTCAGATTCTTTGCATTTTTTTCCGCTAAAAAAATTTCCTTGTAATTTTCTATCTACCAGCTAGTATAACGGAATTTTTTTTTTAAAGATTGATAACTAATAAACACAAAAAAATTGAGATTTCAAATACTCTAAACTGGTGTACCTTGCTAAAAAAATTACTGGTGTTGACAATATATGATTTAAAAGATAGATTACAAAATGATGCAGTGTTTTAAGTTATAACCCAACTTCTATAACGTTAAAAATTTTTTATACTGGACACATGGTGACCTCGACACATATTTGTTTAGAATTGGCAAAATTGGTTCACTTGCATGTACTTGTGGAAACTAACAACAAACCCCTGAACACCTTCTGATAAAATGTCCATTAACTTCTGATCCAAGGGAAGAAAACCAACTTTACCTGACCGATACAAATAAGCTGCTTGCAATAAAGACCAATACATCAAGTTTAATAGATTCTGCAGGATGTACATTTAGAGGCGAAAGTGCTGACTGTACATATTTTTAAGCCACTACTTATAATTGCTATATGTAAAATTTGACGTCGAACGCCTAATCCCAATGATTTCCAATGTTCAATTGTATTAATTTAAAAAAATATAATATGATGTTACACAATAGGCTAAAAACGACGTTCTATTTTTATGCGAAAATCTTTTTTTTTACGCATAGTACAAATAGTTTTAAATATAAATTTTGCATTACTGTAAATTTTAAAACTAAAATGTAAGTGGACAACTGCGGCCTTCTAGCATATTATTTGGCTTAATTAAAAAAAAATATGGCTCGTTTATCTAATATTAAAAAAAATGGCACTACCACAAATGTATCAAATCTTACCTTAAAAGGAAAATGGCGGGATCCGTTCTCCACGTGGTTGGCCGCCTCGTGGACTTTCCCATTCTTTACTGGATTTTCCGTAGCCTCCAACTTGCACACATTTATCTATTAGTTTTATGCTTTAGACAGGATTTTACAGGTTACATGTTTTTAAACAGCAGGGTGTTGTTTTTACCGTGAACTTTTCGTGGCCATAATGGAATTGATCGTCCCACGTTGAAGGCGTCATTGAAGAGGGGAATATCCGACGTTATTGTCTGATATCCATGAGCCTCTTTCTTTCTCAGGGAGTTCACAAAAATAACACATCCTGCTATAAAAAGATATATAGTTTGCGTGTATCCTGCACGCACTGGGGTTAAAAAAAGGAAGGACATAAACTCTGGTTAAATTTACATTATATATTTATTTATCTCTTTTGACCAAAAGAAAAACACAAAGATAAGAAAAAAAATAAATATGCAATGACGATTGAGTGGGAAAGTTTACATATATATATACCTGTTTGGAAAAAATTCATTATAAAAAGAAAATACTTAACTTTAGTGCTTCTTTTGTTGGAAGGCTGGAGACCCCTCCCCAATAATTCTTAGAACTACATTTTAACGAGCTTCCCTCTACTATCTTATCTATTACTGACCAGCTCCCCCCAAAAACTTGCTTGCCACTAACTTTTTCCTCCCAGGGTGACCAAACAAAAATTAAAAAAATTAAAAATAAATCTTTATCTGTGATAAGAAAGACATTTAAAAAAAATAAAATTATAATAAAAAAAATTATCTTTCTAAATATTAATTTAAAAATATTAATTAAAAAATAGAAAGCCCAAAAATAACTGCTTATTTAAAATAAAAGGAAAATTTATTATAGTACTATATGTTATTTAAAAAAAAACTAGAAATAAAAAGGAGGTGAAGAGATGGGCTGGTTTTTTTTACAGAGAAGAATTCTCGAAGACCGCTTCATTGTCCACCGGCTTTTCTTTGATTCTGTGGGTGACTTTGTGGAGGCCCCAGAAGTGGCCTCTACACAGACGCATACATAACCAACACCAAAGACTCATATTGGAATCAATAGAATCACATAATCAAGGCAGCATCAATAGAAAAATCGACCTCCCCGAAGCCTACCATGCTCTCCTGGCCTTCATGTAATTCCACCTATAGTATCTTTTCATTTAAGTATCGTATTCCAAAGAAACTCCTATCTCCAATCATGTAATTAGCATCTTTATTGAAAATTAGATTTTCTATATATGTCGATTCATAATTATGTAAATATATTATTTGTAATATTTGTAATTCTCTTTACCATAGCAATGTAAATATCATAGGTGTATATATTCTTGCCTGCCATAAGTGCCGTGTTAGTATCGTCGTGTTTACTTTGTTTTTGAAAAAAGGGGCTTGAAAAAAAGGGTTTTGAAAAAAAGGGGCAGCTAAGGCCGCAGCCAGCGGCCTCCGACCTCCGCAACTCCAAGTCTTTTTTGCTTCTCAGAAAAAAAATCAAATTTTTGTTAAGAAAAAAAATGTAAATATCTTCCAATGTCAATATCAAAATGTAAATATCCAAGAATGTAAATATCCCGCTTCCTTGTCCCAGTGTTGCTGAACTCACCCCCCAAGGCTATCATCCCTCTTTCTCTATGAAAATAAAAATAATTAAAAAAGGCATCTTAAAAAATAGATAAAAATAAATTCAACTTTTGATAATAAGAATAAGAGATTCTTCTTAGAGCTATTATATTGAAATCTAAAATAAAAGAAGACGAGTATCTTAAATGGTTTTTTATGGACGCAAGCTTTCGGGTAAGAACCCGAAAGCTTGCGTCCATAAAAAACCATTTAAGATACTCGTCTTCTTTTATTTTAGATTTCAATATAATAGCTCTAAGAAGAATCTCTTATTCTTATTATCAAAAGTTGAATTTATTTTTATCTATTTTTTAAGATGCCTTTTTAAATTATTTTTATTTTCATAGAGAAAGAGGGATGATAGCCTTGGGGGGTGAGTTCAGCAACACTGGGACAAGGAAGCGGGATATTTACATTCTTGGATATTTACATTTTGATATTGACATTGGAAGATATTTACATTTTTTTTCTTAACAAAAATTTGATTTTTTTTCTGAGAAGCAAAAAAGACTTGGAGTTGCGGAGGTCGGAGGCCGCTGGCTGCGGCCTTAGCTGCCCCTTTTTTCGAATCATGGACATGGGTGGCTGAAGGTAGGTGGGGATAATCTGGAGATAATGGCATAATAGGCCTTTTTTTGTGTGTTTACATTTATATGTATATTCAACTCCTCCCAATTTTAAACTTATATCGTTTTTTAAAAATCCTTTTCCATGAAATCTTATATGCGCGTGATATTATTCAAGTATTTTTTCTTTGTTTTATCTATATTTGTAGTACATTGAAAATTTATTTTATTAGAATAAATAAAATAGGTTTAACCAAAAATGATTGGTTAATTTCCCTTTTAACATTAATTCTAGCCGGCACAGCTTTAGGTCTCTACATGTGCCATAGATGAATAAATTTGTGGTCTGCTTTTCTGCAGCCACTGGCGCCCTAATATTTGGACATTTGGAGATCAGGAAATAGTTAGTAAAAGTATAAAAATCATCACGATCACAACAATGGCGCACTAAGCGGGCTATTATGTTTATAATTTTCTTCTTCCATTATACCTAAAAAATATATGAAATGATCTCGATTACTACAATGGCGCCCTCCGCGGGGCTCGAATTATGTATATAATCTCCTTCTATTATATTCTAAATTATATACATAGTGAAACGCCATTAGGGTTAAGTAAAACGAGACCTCTGAGATTAAGAATCAATACCCAGGGAAATGAGACTAATATAATATTTTTCAATGTACACAGAATAATTATTTTAGGTATATATTTATATATATAACTTGTAATTTTTTTTTTACAAGCAAGTTTGTGTTTTGAATTATATAAAGTGATAATAACCATCCAATATCCACTCTGTAGTAAGTAAACAAATCTAATGCTGCTTTCAAAACTATTGTTTTGTTGAGTTTAAGTCTAATTTTTTGTGTGTTTCAATAAACATTTATATTTAATACTTTATACTATTTATGGTATTATTATATATGGGAGTTAGGTAAATATAACAAACGTTATTTTTTTTTACAATATTATAGCTTCGTCGATTGGTATATTCAATGCTGTGTTTTATAATTTTAAAGAATGTAACGTACAATTAGACAAAGAACAGCGCAAGGCCTAGACGAAATTCGAGCCATGATTGGCAGCATAGTTTAAATTTAGGACTTAGTGCAGAAAAACAACATCTGGAGTCACCAGATGTGCTGGGACCAAATATAAATTTTGGCGCTAGGAAATGATAACACTGACGTCAGAATTCCCCACCATTCTTGCTCACGATTGGCTGAAAATGACCACGTGACCCCCAGCCAAGTTTTTCAGCACAATAGAGTTAATTAAAATTTAATTACAGAAAATACACTTTTTTATTTTCAAATATTATTGGAGATACACTAATAATAAACCTGTTTCATACACATTTATTATATACAATATTTTATTTAAATTCTTTTCTGTTTGTAACATTTAGATGTTTTAAAATATATTTACTTAGAAGAAAATATTATGTTAATAATTTTGAATTTACTTTAATATGGAAACTATGACACAGTGTCATAATAAACATATAACAGATGTCAATTTCAAATGACTTACCATTATGTAAGAAATTGGCAGGTAGGTTTTCCTATTATATGGTTACATATACCCAGATTTAATAATTGAATTCATGAAATACATTTCATTAAGTTTACCTTTATTTATAAACCAGTTGATAGTTGAAACAATCAGAAGCTTATTTCTCTTTAGGCCTAAATGTCTTTTTTTCATCTTTATTGGTTGAAACAATTTTCGAAGGCAATTTATTGAATAAAAAGGCATGTTTTCCTTTTAAGTGTTTGAAATAACAAAAGCTATAATTATTATTATCTTGATAAGGTATTTCAGGAATATTGCATATGAGTGTATGAAAAAAAAACATTTCTTGACATTCTTTTTGGACAATAATGATTTTTACTTATAGAAGTGTTAGCATGTCTATGGTCTGCCCTTGAGGTACATGCTGACCTACATGATGAAGCTTTTCATAGTATGAAGGAGATATTTACATGGTATGAACAAGTTAAATTTAGAGCAAAAGTTTTTTATATTTCTTTTTTTTAGGGTAATTTCTAGAATTTTTGAGTTTTTTTTGTGTAAATTTATCAAAATGTAAGAGCATTTTTGCATCCTTTTTTTTTTCAAACTCAGCCTTTGTTTTTAGTAATTTTATAAACCTTTATTTTGGTATAGATTTAAGATCTATTTTTCAAAAATAATTAATGAGATATCCATTTCTTCAACTAGGAGTTAAGATTTTATGTCTCGGACAGTGAAACACCTAAAAGATGAGATTTAGGCCCTCTTGGTATCCATCACTGTAAGCAATCTTTATGAAGCAATGTTGAATAGTCAGTGTAGTAGTTTTTTTTAAAATAGGATTCTAGGATTTATAATATGGTCTAAATTTGAGGATTTCCTTTTTTGTTGTTGTTGTTGTTTTCTCTTTGTCGCTTATTGTAAACACAGGAAGGACGGGATACAGGCCCTCTAGATAGCTTTTACAGTAAATGATAATATATTTTTTAGGTTAAATAGGATTAGATGAATATTTGAAGATAGGATTTCTATATTTTTTTAATGAACCTTGCGCACTTTTTTTTATGTTAGAGTACTATTTGGGTACCGAATGACCAAATTGGTGGTAATTATTACAACTTTATTTTCTTTTGTGAGTTTATGGAGGTGGACCATAACTAGATTTTCTTTGGTATAGAGCACTTGCGCTTATCTCCCTGAATTTAGTTTTTGAATAGTTGTTTTGTTTGTTTAATGTTCAGGCAGTGCTTTTGATTTCAAGTTTAGTTTGAATGCATCAGCAAATGTTTTTTTTTGTATGAATGAAGGATAGTGAATCAGATATCAAACTTCAAGCCAACAGTATGTTAGACCTGGACAAATTAAGATATTGGTAGGATAGGATCTTGTAACTTTATATAAAATGTGTTAGGACCTTAATAGTTTGATCTACCATCAGGGATCTGTAAACTCACTGACAATCTGATATGTCTGCTTAGGCAGAGTTTCTTCACTTCATGTGGAGGTATAAATTTGATTTCAATTTTTTCTTTGTTTATGTATGTTAGGTTCAAACTTATTATTATTTTTTTAAACTGGATTTTTGACCCTGGATGAGATATAGGCTCTCCAGCTAAGTTTCTCTTTCTGTGAAGAAAGCACTCGCATGGTTGTGGGAAATGTCATTTGTTATGTGCTCTGGGAGCACACACTGGATGTCAAGGGAGAGAGTCCCATGATTCCTTTTCTTCTGACTGCTCTGGGAGCAGCAGTTGTGTTGAGACCATGTGAAGGTCTTTGTCCTCCGCCTGAAAGTCCCGAAGGTGTGAGAAGCTCTAGCTTTGGGCAGCTAGAGGACAAATGGCATAATCCCATGTAAACTAACAAGTACCTGAGTGTCAGTTTGTGATTATAGATTTGGTCTTGAACCTTGAATACCGGTTCGAAAGAATTTAAAAAAAAAGTTTATTATAAAAAAGTAGGGTAATTTTTATGTGTTTTAAGGTCATTAAAAAAAAAGGAGGTACATATACTTTAAGGTTAAATTTTGGTTTAATATTTTTGTGAAGCAGGATTTTTTTTTTAACAAAGGATGTTTTCAATTATGTGTGGCCATGCGAGGTCAATGTACCGAATAATTTAGGTAGACAACTAGTCTAACCATGTAAAAGGTTTCAGTTAAATTTTTCTTGTAGGGGTGTAGACAAGGTACTTGGTTACACTTAGGACAAGAGCCTTGCACTAACTAATTTATTAAAGCATAGGTTATATAAAGATTAAATAGGGAAAGAGAGGAAACAAAGAGGTTACATCCTCCGTAGAAGGTAAACAAACAACAGCGTCGTTAGGCTAAACTTTTACAGTCAGTAGGAGGGGGGGAGGGCGACGTCATCCTTCCGGTCACGTGTTATACTTGAGTGGCGGCGCTGGTGTCCCAACATATCCCCTCCCGGAATAACTTCAGCTGGACGTTTATTCCGATAGTCCATCAGCGCTCTACAGTACTTTTCATGCTGGCTTCTAGCAAGAGGCTTGGTAAGGAAGTCAGCAGGGTTCTCAGCACTCGGAGTGTAGAAAAGTTCGATTGCTTCTTCTGAGATCTTTTCTCGAACAAAATGGTACTTTACGGCAAAATGTCTAGTTTTTGATTTGTCGATGTAATTTTCCGCATGGGAAATTGCAGCTTAGTTGTCGCAGAATACTTTTGTTTCTCCACAAATCAAACTTGACATTTTCAGCTGTTTCATCAGATTCCGTACCCATGTGATGTCCTTCACAGCTGATGACAGTGCAATGTATTCCGATTCCATAGTACTCAAAGTGGTAACTGTTTGTTTGGTGCTTCTCCAAATTATTGGTGCTCCAGCTAAAATGATGAGATGTCCAGATACTCCTTTTCGATCTACAATGTCTGAGGCCCAACTTGCATCCGAAAAGGCAATCAAAGATTTGCCAGTGGATCTGTAAGTTATGCCAAAGTCCTTGGTGCTCTTCAGATAACGCAGCACGCGTTTCCCAGCTTCCCAGTGTTTTCTTGTGTAGTTATCACAGTATCTGGATAGGGTCCCGACTGCGTAGGCGATGTCGGGCCTGGTTCTCTGAGAAAGGTATGACAGTCCTCCGATCAGTTCACGGTATGGAAACCGCTCATTGGAATTTCCATTTTTCCTTACACTCAGGTCAAGATTGGTTTCCATTGGAGTCGAGACACCTTTTGCATCCTGTAGTCTGAAACGTTGAAGCAGTTCTTCTATGTAGTTACTTTGAGAAAGAGTCATACTTCCATCTTCTGACTTCTTGAAGGATACTCCAAGCATATGAGAAATTGGTCCTAGATACTTCACTTCAAAACTGGAATTTAAGAGTTCTCTGCATTTGTTTCTCGCTGCTTGAGTCTCTGAAATGGCAAAGATGTCATCCACATAGATTGAGAGAATGATCCTTCCTTCTTCAAGTTCAACTTCGTAGATGCTCGGATCAATAGGGTTACGTTGGAATCCTATTTCGTGAAGTTGTTTGTTTAAGAATTTATTCCAGCATCTTCCGCTCTGTTTTAATCCATAGATTGATTTCTTGAGCTTGCAGAACAAGTTTTCTTCTCCTGGTTTCTTGAAGCATTCAGGTTGTTCCATGTAAATAGTCTCATTGAGTGTCCCATGAAGATACGCACTCTTCACGTCGAATTGGTCAATGAACCAGTCCTTTTCTGTTGCTATCGCCGTTAATAGCCTTATAGTTTCAAAACTGGAAACAGGAGTATAGACTTCGTTGTAGTCAATTCCTCTACGTTGAGTGAAGCCTTTGGCGACTAGACGTGCTTTGTATCTAGTGGTACCATCCACTGCGTTGATTTTCTTATTTAGTACCCATCTACATTTTAAAGTTTTGATACCTTTCGGCAATTCCTGCAGTTGCCATACATCATGTCTTTCGAGCGATTCCCTTTCTTCTTCAATGGCTTCAATCCAATTAACTACCTCAGGGCTGTTCATGGCTTCTTCATAAGTGGGGTTATTGTCCTCTGCACTTGTGGCATTTATCTGTCCACCACTATTATCCTCTTCCGGAGATTCTGCCGTCTTTCCATGACTTCGGAGTGTCATAGGATGGCTTCTCAGGTTCTCTGGGAGAGTCTCAGATAGCTGATCTATTCCACCTGTAGTTCCAATCAGTTCTTCAGTTTCTCGGTCTACTGGTTGATCTGCATTACTTTCTTCTTGAAAGGAGGCCTCTTTCGAGGAGAAATGGACAGATGGTAGACTATCCCTTTCTCTTTTGGGCTGTTTATAGAGGATTTCTTCTTTGAATACACAATTTCTAGATTCCACTACTTGGCGTTTTTCAGGAATCCAGATTCTCCAACCTCGTCCCTGTAGAGAATAACCCACGAGAATTCCTTTAGTGGCTCTTGGCTGAAGCTTCGAATTCCTTCTTTGTTTTGGAACATGAACAAAGGTTTCGCAGCCGATTGCTCTCAGATGTTGCAGAGCAGGTCTTTTTCCAAACCACAATTCAAAAGGCGTTTTCTCTTCATTGTGTCTGTTTGTAACACGATTTCTCAAGTATGCTGCTGTGTTGGTGAGCTCTGCCCAAGAGGCGGTTGGCAGATTGCAACTGTTCACAGTACTCCTCACTAAGTTCAGCAAAGTCCTATTCATGCGTTCGGCGACACCATTCTGTTCAGGTGTGTAGACCATGGTGCGTTCATGTACTATACCATGGGCCTTCGTGAAAATATCCCAAGGAGATGACCAGAACTCTAGTCCGTTATCTGTACGGATCCTCTTGAGAGAAAATCCCGTCTGATTTTCAGCTTCTTTCATCCATTCCTTGAAATTTTCTAGAGTATCGCCCTTCCTTTTGAGGAAATATACCCTTGTATATCTTGATGCGTCATCAATGATGGTCAAGACAAATCTTGATCCACCCCAGCTCTCAATGTTGAACGGTCCCATAAGATCACAGTGAACAAGGGCTAGTGTCTGAGTTTCCTTGGTCGATCTCAAATTCAGGAAAGGTCTTTTTGTCGATTTTCCAATCATACAATCAGAGCACTTATCAGGTTTTCCAGCCTGACAGTTCAAACCAATGACAACTTCTCTTTTCATCATGTCTACTATGGTGTCATAGTTGATATGCATGAGTCTCTGATGCCATAAATTTAGTGGGAATTTACGAAAATTGTTGGTTTGAGCAATGGAATTTGAACATTCTCCTGATTCTGGAAATCTGGACGGAGCAGTCCTGACGAGATAGAGCCTTCCTCTCTTCTCTGATCATCAAGTTATGATCATTGTCGTAGATATGACATCCCTTCTTGTCGAAGATAACCTCATGACCATTTTCCACAATTTGTAGAACAGAGAGTACACCATGTCTGATCCCAGGTACGAACATTGCATTCTGAGCAACTATGCTTCTAAGTTGTCCAGAATTGTTGATCAGATCTACTTGAGCATTACCTCTTCCTATGTTTGAATGTGATGTACCATCAATGGTGGTCACTTGTCCTACATTCTCGTCATTCAACGTGGAAAAATACCTTCTGTTTGGAGTCATATGATGCGTGGCACCTGAGTCAATTACCCACGTATCCTCTTCTGATACAACTGTTGCATTATACATCACATTCAAGTTCTTTGCTTCGTGATGTTGATGTATCGCTCCCTTTTCCTGTTGTTTACCATTATTCTTTTTCAGTTTGAAACAGTCCCGTGCAATATGCCCTGTTTTCCCACATCCGAAACATTTTCTAACAGTTTTAGAACCTTGATGTTCATGAGGAAATTGTTTCTTGTTAGAGTTCCTGACTGACAGTGCACCCATCCCTTCATTTGTTGTAGCATACCGGCGCTCTGCCTCAGCTAACAATTTACGTCTGATGTTGGCACTGGTGAACTCTGACTCTGGTAAGTTACACATTGTTGATATAACATTATCCCAGTCCTCGGGCATTCCACAAAGAATTAGCATGCTTAGATCACCGTCTTCAATTTTATCCCCTACACCTGTGAGTTCACTCACTATTAGATTTATGCTTCCCAAATAGGCATTCATGTTCGCATGTTGACAGAATTTCTGGGAGTACAACTTTCGACGCAGTTGGAGAATTCTGTGTTTGCTATCCCTGGGTGCATAAAGTCTTTGTAATTCATCCCAAACATCTTTGGGGGAATTTAGATGTCTGATATGGTTCTGCTGCTCCTCACCAATAGAGAGAAATATCTTTGCTAAAGCCTTATTCTGCCTCGTATTAAATTTGTTGATTAGACCAACATCCCCTCCCCCGGGTTTGACTTCGCCTGGGTCAACAATTGACCATAAGTCATTGTCCATCAGAATGAGCTTAATTTGGAAGCTCCATGAGGAATAGTTTAATCCATTTAGCTTGGTAATTTTCGTTAAACTTTCGTTAGCTTCCATTATAAGATGGCGTCCACTGAAGGGGGGGAGAGAGAACAAAAAAATAGGCTTACCGTTCAATGCTTCAGGCAGCTCTAATCAGTCTCATAATCTTTTCTTGTAGGGGTGTAGACAAGGTACTTGGTTACACTTAGGACAAGAGCCTTGCACTAACTAATTTATTAAAGCATAGGTTATATAAAGATTAAATAGGGAAAGAGAGGAAACAAAGAGGTTACATCCTCTGTAGAAGGTAAACAAACAACAGCGTCGTTAGGCTAAACTTTTACAGTCAGTAGGAGGGGGGGGGGGGGGGCCGACGTCATCCTTCCGGTCACGTGTTATACTTGAGTGGCGGCGCTGGTGTCCAACATTTTTTTAATCAAAGATTCAATTAGTTTTTATCAGAATGAGTTGTGTGTGGGATCAAAGTGTTTTAAATTACTGATTTTAATTACCCTATTAAATATTAGTAGAAAGAAGCGCATTAAATTTGAAACTTGTCTTTTGCCCCCCCTGATACCTTTGTGTATTTTAGGAAGCTTTTTTGACTGTTACATTATGGAAATTGGATAATTATGGATAATATGTATGCTATAATATTTTTAAAATTTGTAGATTTATGATTTTATAATTTTTGAGTTTTTTTTTTCAGTGTACATTCATCACTTCACCCTAGCACCCAGGGTGGATTTGAGTGATTAATTAATATTTGAGTATAGATATACTATTTTTTGGAGTAATTATTTTCTTTATATGTGTTTTTTTTATTTTATTAAGTTTCCTCACCTGGTCACTCGGTGTTAGAAATTAATTTTCCTTTTCATTTTGTAAAATTAATTTTTTGGCAGGGAGGATTGTTGGGATACCTCGTGATCATAATATGCCAAAGTAACCGAGAACCCCACCTAACCTAACCATATCCCACCTATGTCCATCTAAGCCACAAACCTCTGGTGATTGTGAGGTGTCGAAATGGAGCCTGAAGCCACCTTTAGCCTTGGCAGCACCGAGCCAGAGACTGAGATCCCCTTCCTGGTGGTCAAGTCACCTGACCTGTGGTGGATGACCTGGCCCCACCAACATCAAGCTAGTCTGAGATGGACTCAGACACCCCTTCCTGGTGGTCGAGCCACATGTCCGATGGTGGCTGACTTGACCACAAGCCAGTCCAAGATGGACTCAGACACCCCTTCCCTGTAGTCAAGCCACCGACCTATGGTGCTTGACCTGACTCCACCATCTTCATGCAGAACACCAGCTCCACCACGAGCCCTGAACCTTTCCCAAGCTGACCCCAAGATGCCCAGAATCAACAATAATAATTATATTTTTAAAATTATTTTTAATTCAATATTTTTGTATTTTTTATTTTTTTGTGAATATTTCTTTAATAATTTTATATTGAATTTATTTTTATCATTTTTTTAAGATGCCTTTTTTAAATTTTTTATTTTCATAGAGAAAGAGGGATGATAGCCTTGGGAGGTGAGTTCAGCAACACTGGGACAAGGAAGCAGGATATTTACATTCTTGGATATTTACATTTTGATATTGACATTGGAAGTTATTTACATTTTTTTCTTAACAAAAATTTGATTTTTTTTCTGAGAAGCAAAAAAGACTTGGAGTTGCGGAGGGCCGAGGCACTGGCTGCGGCCTTAGCTGCCCCTTTTTTCGAATCATGGACATGGGTGGCTGAAGGTAGGTGGGGATAATCTGGGCATAATGGCATAATAGGCCTTTTTTGTGTGTTTACATTTATATGTATATTCAACTCCTCCCAATTTTAAACTTATATCGTTTTTTTATCCTTTTCCATGATATCTTATATGCGCGTGATATTATTCAAGTATTTTTTCTTTGTTTTATCTATATTTGTAGTACATTGAAAATTTATTTCATTAGAATAAATAAAATATGTTTAACCAAAAATGATTGGGTAATTTCCCTTTTAACATTAATTGCTAGCCGGCACAGCTTTAAGTCTCTACATGTGCCATAGATGAATAAATATGTGGTCTGCTTTTCTGCAGCCACTGGCGCCCTAATATTTGGATATGTAGAGATCAGGAAATAGTTAGTAAAAGTATAAAAATCATCACGATCACAACAATTGCGCACTAAGCGGGCTATTATGTTTATAATTTTCTTCCATTATACCTAAAAAATATATGAAATGCCCTCGATTCCTACACTTTCAGCCAACTTCCTGGTGGCAAGGTCGTGCGCGCGGCGCATCGCATGGCTAAGAACACCTTCAAGGCCTTCATCAAGGTGACCAGAGGGCTTTAATTGAGATTTTGATTGATTAAGTGATCTTTCAATTCAAATTGAGCTTTATCATTTTTGATGTATTGTTCACATATTAGTGGCTATATAGCCAGTCTGTAATGTTTTGGAATAACAAGATGAGCTATGTACATTTTGAATCAGTAGCAATTTTTGAATAATAATATGGAAAAAATTTAATTAAAAAAAAGTTTGGGGATTAAAAAAAAAAACACTCTGGATCATTAGAAAGAAAATTTCTCAGAAAGGTGTTTGGGTAATATCATCATTCATGAATTTATGCAAAGTCTCAAATTTCTATAATGCATCAAGGTTTATTATGACAGGGTGTTACCCACATTCCTATATGTTTAGATGGTGTACTCAAACCATCACATCCTATTACCTTTTTTACCAAGTGCGGAGAAAATGTTGTTAATCTGAAAATGTTCTAGTTGAATTCTTCCATCCCCACCAACTCTGAAATTTACAGATGATAATCTAATTACCAGAGAATTATAATTTAAATAGTGTATTGAGACCAATCAGAAGCAATCCCCCGATACCTGATAAAAAGGGGTGGTTCGCTGAAGGAAGAGGATTGATTTCTGACAGGCACGCTCAATATTAGGTCTGTTGTCATCTAAAGGCCTTCATGGTGACCGCCAACTTGGCTACCCCTTCCCCGCGCCTCCAGGCCTGACGCTGGGCCTTCCTCTGGTTGTTCTTGGCTTCTCTCAAGGCCCTGGTGCCCCCTGAAACGTCGAGGTACGAAATTTATATATATATAAAAAAAATTAAATATATAATCTTATAGTCAAGTTGAAAAATAAAAGTAGTTTCAAAATCGCGGAATATCTTTTATTAATTTAAACTCTCAACTCAATATCATTATCATTTTTAATTTTAGAAGTAGACATATTTTTGTAATTAAAGTCATCATTACAACTAGAACACTTTAAAAAGGCATAAACGACAGTAAATTGGGCTATCCAAGGCTTCTAGAGCTGATACAGAACCTGAACACCTGTGCGCAAATTATATAAACAAAATTGAGGCAGAGTAGTGAAACAAAATAAATTCGCAACTCTTTTGTAAGCGTTTCTATTATCGTTGCTTCTTGTTCCTTTTTATTGCCCCCCTTTGCTATAACTTTTTAACCCTTAATTACTCGCGCTGGGTGTATTACACCCAGTAAGAAACTAAACTGTAAAAATAAACTGTAAATGATGTGTTCCCCAGGTTTGGATAGATGAAAAGGGAGGTTACACGATGTGACTTATTAAAGTCTCCTTACTTAAGTATATATATATATATATAGCAATTTAGGCCAACAACCCCATGTATATAACCCGCAGCAAGACCTTAATGTTGTATAATAGCAGCACAGTTGTCAGTGATGCACTATCGGCATATGTCTTTACATCATCACATGTAATACAATTTGTGCAAACAGGATAAATAAAAATAAATAAAAAAGAAAAGGGGGGAAAAAACTCTATAATTGATTAAGAGTTGAGCTAAAGCAAGGATTGAGCATATAATATTGTCAGTACAATGGTCTAAAGATGGAAACAGCTGCGACACTATTATACAATTTCATCAGATAACCCACGAGATCGTTATTAAATTGGGCAATCTATAAAACACTGAAACACAGACACTCGCGGCAATGTATGTGGCCGGTAATCTATGGGAGACTTGATTATTAGTAACATTCCCTTCAAATAGGTGATAAACATACAACATTTCATTTAAACAATTGGAATAGCACCATAAGGCAAGTTATGTATGAAATAGGTAACAGAAGAGACAAGAAAATTTCTCTAGATATTTATTTAAATATCTTAAAATTTGGGAACATGTCTAAACTGACGAGATATGCTATTTACATAGTAAAATTTAGGTAGAGGTGACCTGAAGTTACTTTATAGCCCTTTAGGGCCCATGCGAAATCTAGGTTGGCTACTACACAAAAGGGGGGGGGGAACCTAGATCTCCATCTATTCTAGCGGGACAAAATATACGAACCCTAACACTCCTTTTTAAGTCACTTAAAGCCCTTTAGGGCCCATTCAGAATCTAAATAGATTAGCTTCTGTTCGAAAAATAAAAGGGGGGGCTAAGCCATAATGGCAAGGGGCTTACCTTCTCTCGAAAGCGGCGGCAAGGTCTGGTCTCCTCTACGTCTCAGGCCCGTCTAAAAATCGTCCTTCTCACTGAGCGACTCCGATCCCATCTGCCTTTTGGCAAAGAACCTTCTTTTATATCCTCTCATTCTCCATTTTCATTCGCCGAAAGAAACACCAATCAAAATGGCCAACGGCTCCAGTATCAATTTCATAGACGCCCCAGGCCTCTCCCCTTCAAAATAGAACATATAGTATTACCAAAACAAAAAAAAATCTAAAGAGAGAAACAACCCCTGCGGTAGTGTAAGATTTCAGACTCCCTCCCCCCGTCCTTCCACATGGGTTGAAATACAATCCTCCCTTTTTCTCGGGATGGTATATATATCGCCCCCCCGTCTTGGCTAAAATTGACCCAGGCCCTTTTTACCTGGACTGTAATGTGATGCTTTCCTTTCTCTGGAAGGATATTTTATAAGTTTCAGTCTTTAGAGATCTTCCTTCTCCATTTTTCTCCTTTTTTTTTTTTTTTTTTTTTCTGGTCACCTTTACCTAAATTTTTTTGGTGAGGGGAATATATGTACATATGAAACAACAGTTTCCAGCTCGGATGTCTCTGGATGTCTTCTTCTTTACCAGGCATCAGCTTTCGGCATGGAAGTCTGGTGTCACCAAGTGTCTAAGTTTCTGGGCAAAAAAAATGGTCTGTAAGTCTATGTGGGAGGGAAGCCATGTATCCATTTGATTTGATTATACATACGCCTTCTGTTGGGGTATGGTTACAAAAACGTGCCCCAACAATCCTCCCCCTGCCAAGTAATGGACAAATGCGTTTGTGCTATTCATTATTCATCTGCCTTTCATCAGTTACTATGAAAGCAGGCCCATTTCTAGCAAAATGCATTTTCCATTACTAGGTGAAGTCAGGTGTACCGAAACCTATAGGGAAGATAAGGCTAATCAAAATGATGGTATGCTATTCTAGATGTTTATTATTCCGAACATTAGTGGGCATTGTGCATCCTGGCAAAGGGGTTTTTTTTATGTGCTAATATTCTGTCAGAACACTGTTATCAAAATAGGTTATTGGGGACAGTCATATCATATGTATGGAAGTAAGCAAGGTCATCTGTCTTACCATTCATGGGTATATATACCACCCTTCCACTTTCTTCTTTGGTCTTGAGGAGTAGGCCTTCCTAGTGGTAAGTCCTCTCAACCCCATCCTTGCCTCTTGGGGTACTGGATTCATTGCTACCTTCTTTCTGCTAACAATACAGTTAGGACATTTCCCTATTACATATTATATATGAAAAATTGGGCGCCAAGAAGTCGTTTAGAAATAACTGACTAGTCCAACTCCTAAAACATGCCAGCATCTTTATTTTCGTACCAATCAAGACATTCGTGTGGTATAGTTATATATATATACAATCAAAGGAAAGGATAATTATAGTTAGCTGAAAGAAATATCTTGGTATATAATGATTAGCCTATGACATGATGACTTTTGCTAAATAAAAATTACAGAAAACAAATTATGTAAGTAATCATTAAATAAGGCACGGAATATGTAATGATAAAATGAATCCTTCCATGTTATATGATGAGTATAACATATATATTGAAGTAAAAACATATCATGTAGATAGTGATTAAATATGTTAAGATATAAGTGATAAAATCATCCCATGATAGATGACAAAAGAAAACTACTACAAGATTATATATGGTGACAAAATATATATAATTAAATATTTAATATAAATATTAATATCATGAATGTCAAAATAAAATTGTTGAAATGAATAGTATATGACTATAATATAATATATATGATATAAAAATAATAACATATTGAAAAAAGAAAATGTAAACATAATATATATTTGTGCGCTGAAGGTTCAAGGTTTAGTATCTCAGTTAAGTTTCAATCTTATCCAGTCTGGAATCACGAGTTGGTCACTGGGTAATATTCGTCTATCCCGATCCTACTGGAGGGTGTGTTTTCTCTTATGTGTTAGATTCCTCTAATTATAATACTCTCTCAACCCAAATGGGAACGTCATTTAGAATCTTGGTCAAATGGAGCATAGCCCAGACCTCTATTAAACTACACAGTCCATTTAAATCTAGGGTGACAACCGTATGAAGAGAATTTTTCTGTTTTGGCAGAGCGACTAATCAATTTCTACTATTTTGTTTGTGACTCCGTTTACCTTGTCTCTGGGGTGTGTACAGTTCAGCTACCTCCCCCTTCCAAGAAATCCATATTACTTTCGTCTACTAATATACTCTCTATTCATTGACCTGAATCCTATAAATCTACATCTTATAGGTTTGAATTTTTTTTATCAATCTGAAATTTTGGTTCTTTTACTAATTCCTTCAGAATTCTACTCCTTGTATAACTGCTCTTAATCCTACTGTCCTCAATACAACACTTCTAAAACTTTGACTCATTGGCTCGTTCTGGTGTCTCGTTCGCGGTCCTTATAGTTAACTAATACTTTAAAATCTTATCCTAACATGGAACGAGTCTAAACTCGTTGAAGGTCCTAATAATTACTTATTCTGTCTCTCGAATCGGTCTTATGCTCGAATTCATTCCAACAAAACGTATGGCAGGGCGAATCCTTTATTAGAAGAAACTTCCGCTAGCTATGGGGGATTAAACTGGTACCAAAAAAAAATTCAATAGACGGGAACACTTCGTCTAGAATAACTGGGCAATCTCTGCCTACATGCCAATCTTACAGGACCTCCCGTCTGCAACACCCTCGCTCCAGCCACGCTAAAAGCGTCGAAATTACGGTGTCAGATCGGTCACCCAAGGTCGCGCCGTTATACCCCAGGCTATACGGCATGGCTAAAACAAATCCCCCATCCTGCATAAAATTCAATCTATACCTCTTCGTTTCCTCTTGCGAGGAGGAGTTGAGTGGGAAATTCGGCTTGATCCTTGCCTTCCACTATCTCCAAGTCTGAGGGTCGGGATAGGGATCATTTATCCACAATCCTTAGAATTCAAGCTAAGCTAAGATAAAAGAAAATCAAAGGAAAATTATACCCCCTAACGAGGGACCTAACAAAAGGGAGCGAATATTTTCTAACTAGATAGAGTTGTAGTTGTCCTGTTTGAGGCTTCTCGGTCCTAACAAAATTCGAAATAAAAAATAAAATAAAATAAAATCGATCCTATTAAAGTCCTTAATCCTAATCTAATGTATTTTGGGCTCACAGTATAATAGTTTTTAACCTTCTACACATTCATTATTCCAATTCTTTCATACACCCTCCCCCCTATCATTCGCGGAATGCACTCATACTAAAGTTAAAAGCTGCTACAAAGGCCAAAATACTCGTTTATCAATATCAATAGATCCTAACAAATAATAACATATTTCAGGACACAATGTGAAATCAAATAAAATAATAAAACTAAAACAAATTGGGAACTAAAGCCCTATGTTACTCAAAAGAAATGCCTCTGTACAAGCTCTATATATACTAATACTTTATACTCGATAAATGATTGTTAACAATAATTGTTAACAATTCTAAATAATCTGGAAGCTAACCTACCTAAAAAAAAATCAGTGTAACTTCAAAAACTGCCCTTGCCTTGACACTAAGCGATTTTTCACGACAATTCTATAAAGACATACACAAATTATAATGGCGAATAAAGGACCATTAAACGTGACACCTCATAAAAGCGGGATTGAGTCATTCCCCTAGCCACCGTGGGTGAAGTCACTTTCTTCTTACTTCCTCGTGCGTCTGCCCCCTTTGCAGTAGTCCGACCTCAACACTCTATTGAAAGATGGATTTATAGGGTTTATGATTCACTACCCAACACTAACATTCTCAAGTGCTTTCCAAGGATCGACTACGGTCTGGGCCTACTTAACTTCTACCCCTGGCTTAGGGTCCCTACACTTCACAACTTTACTCTGAAAGATTGACCTTTCATGTCCTCATTAGAAACCTATTTCAAAGCTACTACCTGAAGGCCAGGGATTATAGGGTTTCTGAATTACCCAACACAAGCCATAGGATGCCTATTAGGTTTGTTGTTTTAGACATAGCCCCCCTCTAAGTTGTGATTTCCTACACCTTCCTTCACCTATTACTCCTGATAATAACTAAAATTTCAGATTTACACTAAATAGTTAATTCACAATGGTATACATTATTCTCATTGGTCTTTGAAACTCGGGTTTTAACAAGAAATAGTTTGTATTAAAAAAAAAAGGAATCCTAATGAAGTTCTACTTAAAAAAAAAAAAAAGGTTTTTAAATGAAAAAAAAAAAAAAAGGTTGAAATCTCTAAACTTCTCATTCTATCGAGCTGATTCTCCGTACACACTCCAAAATCCTAGTTAGAGGCGACAGTCTAAGCAGAATTTACACTGTGTGGGCCTTTTCACCCTTGTAGACCTGCGTAAAGTTAAACTGTTCACACTAACTCTGTCAACTTCCTCTCGTCTCATTACTTCTGAGTTCGCTCTGGTTGTCACCCCTTGTTGGATAAAATTGTAACATAACAATAAAAAGAAACTAAAATTTTCCTAAATCATATCCTGACAGGTTGTACAAGCTCTTCAAAACGGTGTGTCATATTAAAACAAGGTTGTGAGACAACTCTTAATTATATACTATACTAAAAATGAGGCTGAGCCAATTCTACACTAGGAGAACACGAAAACCCAAGATGTAGTCCTTGTAGCGAGCATGGAGCCCTATCACAAAACCCGAAGTGCAAGGAGGACAGAGTTTCCTGGTATTCCCTCTTATCTGGCACGACCGGTCGGGGTGAACAGTCGCGTCACGTGAAAGGAGGAAATATCTGAGTTCCCCCCTCTTGCTCTAGCTATTGGGTCGATTTGGCTCATGTAAATAGTAACTCTTATACTATATCTAAAATCTCTCATATAACTTATTAAATAAAACGGTGTAAAAAACGGTGTTCTATACAAGGATAAGGTTGTGACAACTTTCTCAAAATACACACTAATATTAAAACAAACTGTGAAGATCTTTAAAGATGGCAACAAACACTACAGTAAGGTTGTGAGACGGTATTCTGCACAAAGACAAGGTTGAGACAAATAACACACAAACCCTGAAACATGGTGTTAAAGCTCCTTTCAACACTTAGCACTAGAACACATGTTTTAAAAAAAAAACTGCAAACTGTTTAAAGTTCACCATAACACTAAGACCTATTTGCTATTTAATATATAACCTAATATTGTAATTAATAAATACCTATCTATATTAAATAGTGTATACAATCGCTGAAACTTATGTAAATCAGCTTACACAAACCCCCAGTGCATAATATGTCTTATTTTAAAAGAAATAGTTCTATCGAGGCGATATTGCGGTCGACAGCTACGCTTTATACATTAAATGTACTTTCTTCTATCAACCTTTATCTACTATTTACAAAACTCTTTATCCAACCCTTTCCAATTCTTTCTCTTTCAACATCTTTCTGCATCTCTCTATCTCTTTCTCATCAACATTCAACGCTTTCTCACTCATTTTATCACTTTCAACACCTCTTTCATCACCTCTCTCTCATCTCTCTTCCATCATTTTCTACACATTTCACTGCCTTTTCATCCCTCTGGTGTTTCCTCGAAACCCGTCATCGGGATCTGGATCCCGATCTATTATCACTCTTAATTTTGAACTACTCTATTCCAACAGCCTATGACCTTTAAGCTTTATAACTCCATATACACTCGACGGGGTAGTTACCTTGTTAAGAAAACCTATAATGTCATAGATCATTTAGAGAGAGAACATAACAAAATTGTGCGAATAGTCTGCTTCAACTATTGATTGTAAGCCTATTAAACTCGTTCTCTTTAGGTTGGCTCGCTCATTAGTCTTCGATTTTTTTCATTCAATGGTCATATTGAGTCCACATGGGTGCTAAACGTAAACTGTATTAAAATGGTGTAGTTTTCTAGTTTTCGAATTATATGACAGTTAAAAAAAAAAATCCTGGAAATATCTCGCACTGGCTACTATTAAAAAAATTGAATGGGGTACAACTCCGATCTTACAGGATACCTCATGGCTCATAGAATTGAATCGCTCATTTCCCACTAAAATATTCACACAGGGTATGGAGGTCTCCAGCGGTTCTATAGCTATTGGTCAACTAAATTAATTAATGGCAGGAATTGAAGTTAGTTTAAATGCTCATGTGCTGTTTTGTCATGCGTCTTTATGTCATCTGCACAGGAAAGTGTCGCCTCAAGGACCTAATTCTGGGACTAACATCCGCTGCACATTTCAGGAAGGAGTGGTCGTCCATACAATAGCAAGATATCATTTTGCTGCCAATGTACAATGTTGAGCATTTTCCATGTCGTCATTTTGTCGATCCCCAATCTTCTAGGGTGTTTCTTTAAGCATTTCTCGATATCGTTTAATGCTTTATGCGATCCCGCCCGGCATTCAATAAGTATTATTTGATCGTACCATCTCCAGGAGACCATCCCATTGCGGCCGAACCATTTCCACCCAACTTATAACGCCGTCCATATCGCGTAATTGAAATTAGTGTAAAACTCAAAGAATAAGACCTTAATCTCTTAATTCTTTACTAATTTCAGTTGGCTCAACATAAATCTTCTCAATTATTATCTTAGTACAGTGGCGTGACATGTCACACTTCTTCTAGTTCTTTCGCAAGCTCGATTAATCCCAGTGAAAAGCCCGTCCAGGCGTCAATCCCGTGCTAACCCGTCATGCATGACTTCAAATTTGGAAATTATTAGACCTGAATATTTGCAGTGGCATCTGCTTCCACTGAAAGTTTTTAAGACACAAGGCTGCCTCTTATCTTGTTTAAATCACTGTCTTTACTCCCATATGCCTGTGTTAACTTTAACCATGACCTTATCAATTCTCAAAATTCTGCCTATCGAATATCCTGAGGATCAATGTTCTTCTTGTCTACGGCGGATTAACACAATAATTGTTCTCTAGAGTTATCTGCGTCGAGTGGTCAGTCTGTACTACTAATTCTCCACTCTAACTCCAGGATTCCTTTATCTACTCAGGCTGTTCAAAAATTTTCAAGACAGTTGTTCAAATCCCCAATGATAATCTGCTAAATTTCGATAATTATTGGAATTCTCATTAAACAGAATAACTACACCTTTCTGACACAGAAATATCCAGCATCAAGATATAGCGCACCGTCCAATTTCTTTATTTCAAGACGGTGTCAAATTACAACTGAAGGAACATACTGAACATATAACTGGTTTAAATTTCATGTAATCTCATCATGCCTTCTGCTGGCAAATGTATACTGCAGATTTAATACTATCAAGATGGTTTTATTTGTCCTCATCCAAAAAAAAATGTTTCAGAAATAGAATCTTGGAAATCTCTACTTAAGGCAAAAAAAAAATTGCACATTTATCAATTTAAGATAACCTTCCCTTGTCAGAGTGTATACAGCTGCCAAGCCAAATACGCAGGGGAGACAGGAAGGAGAGTCAGCAATAGAATATATGAACATAGACGCAACGTTATTAATCAAGACAATAGGTCTCTAATTTTCCAATACTGCAAAGGAACATGTCACACTTTCGCATTAGGAGAACCTAGAATACATTACAATAACATAAACAGCAAATATCAAAGGCTTATAATTGATTTTCTATTATTCAGAAAACACAATAGCATTAATAGAAAATAGCCCCATAGACGTTTTACTTTGATATCAGAAATCAATGATAATATTAAGGTTTTGCCACAAACAATGTGAATCGTAAAAGACAGCGGCGAGAGATGCGGTATACACCGCCTCAACATAACTTTCATTGCCTGATAAAATGCCAGTGAAACGTAAAGCGTAAATTAAAATTCACGATTTATAATAGACTGTTAATCTCAGGATGCGTGGACTACTTCACCAATACTTAAAAATAGTATGGCTTTTCATTAGGTATATATTTCTAAAGTATAAGGGAAGAAACATATACTAAATTCGAGCCCCACGTTGGGCGCCATTGATGTGTTCCCCAGGTTTGGATAGATGAAAAGGGAGGTTACACGATGTGACTTATTAAAGTCTCCTTACTTAAGTATATATATATATATATAGCAATTTAGGCCAACAACCCCATGTATATAACCCGCAGCAAGACCTTAATGTTGTATAATAGCAGCACAGTTGTCAGTGATGCACTATCGGCATATGTCTTTACATCATCACATGTAATACAATTTGTGCAAACAGGATAAATAAAAATAAATAAAAAAGAAAAGGGGGGAAAAAACTCTATAATTGATTAAGAGTTGAGCTAAAGCAAGGATTGAGCATATAATATTGTCAGTACAATGGTCTAAAGATGGAAACAGCTGCGACACTATTATACAATTTCATCAGATAACCCACGAGATCGTTATTAAATTGGGCAATCTATAAAACACTGAAACACAGACACTCGCGGCAATGTATGTGGCCGGTAATCTATGGGAGACTTGATTATTAGTAACATTCCCTTCAAATAGGTGATAAACATACAACATTTCATTTAAACAATTGGAATAGCACCATAAGGCAAGTTATGTATGAAATAGGTAACAGAAGAGACAAGAAAATTTCTCTAGATATTTATTTAAATATCTTAAAATTTGGGAACATGTCTAAACTGACGAGATATGCTATTTACATAGTAAAATTTAGGTAGAGGTGACCTGAAGTTACTTTATAGCCCTTTAGGGCCCATGCGAAATCTAGGTTGGCTACTACACAAAAGGGGGGGGGAACCTAGATCTCCATCTATTCTAGCGGGACAAAATATACGAACCCTAACACTCCTTTTTAAGTCACTTAAAGCCCTTTAGGGCCCATTCAGAATCTAAATAGATTAGCTTCTGTTCGAAAAATAAAAGGGGGGGCTAAGCCATAATGGCAAGGGGCTTACCTTCTCTCGAAAGCGGCGGCAAGGTCTGGTCTCCTCTACGTCTCAGGCCCGTCTAAAAATCGTCCTTCTCACTGAGCGACTCCGATCCCATCTGCCTTTTGGCAAAGAACCTTCTTTTATATCCTCTCATTCTCCATTTTCATTCGCCGAAAGAAACACCAATCAAAATGGCCAACGGCTCCAGTATCAATTTCATAGACGCCCCAGGCCTCTCCCCTTCAAAATAGAACATATAGTATTACCAAAACAAAAAAAAATCTAAAGAGAGAAACAACCCCTGCGGTAGTGTAAGATTTCAGACTCCCTCCCCCCGTCCTTCCACATGGGTTGAAATACAATCCTCCCTTTTTCTCGGGATGGTATATATATCGCCCCCCCGTCTTGGCTAAAATTGACCCAGGCCCTTTTTACCTGGACTGTAATGTGATGCTTTCCTTTCTCTGGAAGGATATTTTATAAGTTTCAGTCTTTAGAGATCTTCCTTCTCCATTTTTCTCCTTTTTTTTTTTTTTTTTTTTTTTTTCTGGTCACCTTTACCTAAATTTTTTTGGTGAGGGGAATATATGTACATATGAAACAACAGTTTCCAGCTCGGATGTCTCTGGATGTCTTCTTCTTTACCAGGCATCAGCTTTCGGCATGGAAGTCTGGTGTCACCAAGTGTCTAAGTTTCTGGGCAAAAAAAATGGTCTGTAAGTCTATGTGGGAGGGAAGCCATGTATCCATTTGATTTGATTATACATACGCCTTCTGTTGGGGTATGGTTACAAAAACGTGCCCCAACATAAATAACACTGATAGACAAAACTTAAGGAAGTTGTACCTTATAGCATATATATTTCGGGATTCAGAAAATGACTCTGAGAGATATATATATGCTATAAGGTACAACTTCCTTAAGTTTTGTTTATCAGTGTAATAAATATAGCAGCTTGAGTGTCTCGGTAGCTTAATTATTTGTGGTGAAGCATAGATTGGCCTAATGAATTTCAAAAATATACATTTAACTTTTTCGTAATCAGATAAGCTGGGTGGTTTACACCCAGCGCGAGTGTTTAGTAACCCTTTTGGCAGGCCGTTAGTGACAGCTCACCTATATTTTTTAGGTTTCAGATTCAGATAGATTTATTTCCTTTGGCTTTGTTCACATATTCTTTGTTTGCTCTTTATTCCTAGCTCTCCAAAAACTATCGTTTTCTATTAATTTTAAAAACTATTTCATGGATACATCAACTCTTTCTAATTCTGAATCCAAAATTAAGTTGTTGGTGGCACATAGGATATATATTCTGATGAAAATACTGAAATATATATCTACCATGATTCTGAATCCGAGTTGGAATCTGAAAACAACGAAGAATTTGGTTCATCTTCAACTTCTGGTTTCTATGTGGGGAGAGACTAGACAACGCGGTGGAAGACCAGTGAATGGCAAAGTACAAAGGTAAGAATTCGCTCTTGCTGTGACAAAGATGAACAGTAAGAAGTGGGAAGATAGAAAAGAGCTGAGGAAAGAAAACACCCCTAACCAAAGTCACAAAATAATAGAAAACTGCAGAAATTGTGGTAGATCCCACAAAATCAACCAATGTCCGGCATATCAAAAGAGATGCAACAAATGCAATAAACTCAAACATTTTGCTAATCTTTGCAGATCCAAGAACACAAATTCATACAAAGTCAGACAAATTGTTGGATCACCAGAACCTGAAATGATTCAAGAATTTGTAATCCAGTCAGTTGAAAACACCAACCTGACCGAAGATTGGTATGAAGAAGTAAAAATTAAAGGCAAAAAGGTAAACATGAAACTAGACACAGGTGCACAGTGTAACATGGTGCCACTCAGCCTGGCAGGGAGGTTAAATCTGGAAATCCAAAGGTCTCCAGTAAAAAGTTTAATTTCCTTTTCAGGACATCGAATTCCTGTCGAAGGACAAAGTCTAGCAATGTGCATGGTGAAAAACATGACTGCCTACATACGTTTCATCATATCCAGAGATAAGACATGTCCCATCCTAGGCAGACAAACCTGTAAAAACCTAAATAATTGCAATCAGTAATTTAATGAATGAAAGGAAGAAAAAATTGTTTGCAACAAGTTTCTTTTATTCTTAAATTTGGCGAGCTTTCAGGCGTTAGCCTATCATCAGGCCGACATCGCAAATATATATAAAATAATACAAAATCTAAACTAAATATAGGCGTAGAACTGATCTTACCGGAAATAAACAAATCGTAATAAAATATATCGTTACATGCAAATGTGCCGAAAACTTTAAAATAAAATAAAATAAAAATTTTTTTAAAAACAAATTTAAAACTATGAAATTTGAGATGCGCTAAGATTACATAAAAGGACTAAAATAAGATTTGGAATTTACAATGTATCGGTGTATACGATATATTTTATTACGATTTGTTTATTTCCGGTAAGATCAGTTCTACGCCTATATTTAGTTTAGATTTTGTATTATTTTATATATATTTGCGATGTCGGCCTGATGATAGGCTAACGCCTGAAAGCTCGCCAAATTTAAGAATAAAAGAAACTTGTTGCAAACAATTTTTTCTTCCTTTCATTCATTAAACCTGTTCCAATTTAGGTCTTGTCAAGCGAGTAAACACCTGTCAAACAATTACACAGGAATACCAAGAAGTATTCGAAGGGATAGGATGTTTGAAAGGATATGAATACGAGGCAAAGTTTCAGACTTCGGACATGAACATGCAAGTAAGACCACCCAGACCTATTCCTCTATCTATTAAAGAAAGAGTAAAGAAAGAACTTGAGGAAATGGAAGACAATGGGATTATAAAGAAAGTAAATTACCCTACCCCCATCTCCAGTCAGATGGTTATAGCAAAACATGAAGGAAAAATACGTATATGCATTGACCCATCTGATATCAATAAAGTAATTCTAAGAAACCATTTCCCATTACGGACATTTGATCAGATTGCAGTAAACCTGCATGGTTCAAAATACTTCACAAAGTTGGATCTGAAGAAAGGATACTGGCAGATCAAAGTAGCCCCCAACTCACAACGCTACTTTACCTTCAGCACTCCGTGGGGAAGATATATGTTCTTGAGAGTTCCCTTCGGAATCAAAACTGCTCCTGAAATATTCCAGAAAATCATGGCAGACTTACTCCAAGACCTTGAGGGTACAGAAAATTCAATGGACGATATCCTGATCCATGCTCCGGATCCACAGACCCTAGAAATAAGGACAAGAGCTGTACTACAGAGGCTTAAAGAAAATGGAATCAAACTGAATAGAGATAAATGCAAATTTCAACTTCAAGAAGTCCAATTTTTAGGTCATATTGTCACGACAGAAGGCATTAAAATTGACCCTGAGAAAGTGCGTGCAATAGGAGAAATTAAGTCACCGAGCAACAAGCAAGAACTACGTCTCTTAGGAATGATACAATACCTGAGCAGGTTCATCCCTAACCTTGCAGAGAAAACTAAAAACATGAGGTTGCTTTTGAAAAAAGATACACCTTGGCTATGGGACGAATCCCTCGATTGTGATCTCTTAGATATCAAGACTTTGCTCAGAACTGCACCAACTCTGAAATTCTTTAATCCCAACGGAAATCTGACACTTTCAGTAGACGCCAGTTCATATGCCCTTGGAGCGGTTCTATTACAAAATGGAAAGCCCATAGCCCACGCTTCATCAGCTCTCAACTCCACTCAGCAGAACTACGCTCAGATAGAAAAGGAAGCTCTTGCCATCAAATTTGGATGCGACAAATTCCATCAACTAATTTATGGCAAAACTGTTGACGTCGAGACGGACCACCGTCCTTTAGAAACCATATTCAAGAAGCCGTTAAGCAAAGCACCCCCGAGGCTCCAGAGAATTTTTCTACAGATACAACAATACGATCTAAGGATTAAATACAAGAAAGGAAAAGAACTGCTTACAGCTGATCTACTAAATAGAGACTGCTCATATGAAGACACCTACTTGGAAGAGAACTTCGAAGTACTGATGACCACCCCGACAAATAAGTCAAGCTATGAGGAACTTCAAGCCCTTACAAAAGAGGACCAAGAACTACAAGAACTAAAAAACCTAATCTTATATGGCTGGCCAAATTACAAATCAGCAGTCCCTGAAAGCTGCAAGAAATACTGGCCATATAGAGATGAACACTCGACAAACAAAGACCTAATCTTCAAAGGTAGCAGAGTCTTCATTCCCCTAAAGTGGAAAGCAAAGATACTCAAGTTAATCCACGAAGGACACCAAAGAACAAACAGCTGCTAGAGAAGGGCACGAGACTCAATATACTGGCATGGCATGTCCCAAGACATCATCAACACAGTAGAAAATTGTAGGACTTGCCAAGCAAATCAGAGGAACAAGACAAAAGAACCAATGATCATAAAAGAGATACCGAGTCTTCCTTGGGAGATAGTCGCAGCTGACATTTTCTCAATAAAAGGAAAAAATTACCTGTTAATAACAGATAACTACTCTGGATTCATTGATTTCAAAGAAATGAAGACAATGAACTCTGCAGAAACTATTGAATCTCTTAAAAAATGGTTTAGCGTACATGGAATTCCCAGACTCCTGGAAACTGATAATGGGCCAAACTTTACGTCCAGAGACTTTAAAGACTTTCAAAAGAAGTGGTTGTTCGACCACCAGACATCAAGTCCTCTATATCCTAAATCAAACGGATTAGCAGAGAGAGCGATACAGACAGCCAAGAACCTCATCAGTAAGTGTTTGGATTCAGGACAAGAAGTGGAACTAGCACTTTTGAACTTTTACAACACTCCTAGAGATGGTCTTCCTTCACCGGCTCAGTGTCTGTTCAGTCGCAGGACCAGAACCCTCCTTCCCACAAGCACTCATCAGTTGGAACCAGAAATCCAAAAGGGACATACACAAAACCTAAGAAATAAGCGGGAGAGGCAGAAAACACACCACGATAAGACAGCTAAGACAACGCGAAGCTTCAAGGAAGGTGAAAAGATAATGCTGAAACAGCATCACCGTGATTGGATCCCTGCCAGAGTTACCCAAGAAGTAGCTCCAAGATCATATAAAGTGCAAACACCTACTGGTGAGTACCGCCGCAACAGCTCCTTCATGCGACATACGAATCTGGAGAGTCCAAAGCAACAGCGAAGGAGAATCCCGGAGATCCCCAAGTCAACTCTACCGGAAGGACCTGGCCCGAGCGGTGATAAGGAACAGGCTCAAGTTCCTGAAGAACTCAAAACTTCTACAAGACCATTCTCAGGCCAGGAACCCAGGAGTGATCACCAGAACGCGGAGCACAAGAACGGCACCCTGCCCATTACAACAAGGTCCGGGCGGATCATCAAGCCACCCAAACGATTTGAAGAATGAATTTCTTCAAAGGGGGAGATGTAACGGCAGCTGGCATGCCTATATAGTAAATTATCAGTGAGCACATATTTATCACTGATGGAACTCTGGGCAGTTGCCTTTTGACTGATTGTAATATATATCACATGTAAACTTATGTCTGATAATTAATATGCTATATCCGATGTTAGCCTAAAAGAAATAAAGTCTTTCTTTTTAAACTTCCAAGTACTTCTTGCTGAGATTAACGTCAACCAACAAATATGAGGACGTTACAGTAGGAACACTCAAAAGAAACAAAAAATAAATACCACCTGAATTTATGACAAATCGCGCACGGCAAGTGTTTAGCTCAATTTTTCGTTTTCAAAAAAATGTCTCCCTCGTATCATATGCTCCTAAAAGGGGCAAAAGTGTCATTCTTTTATCTACAATGCACTCAGAAGCATCAATTGATGAAGAGAAAATGAAAAGAAGAAGCCAGATATGACTACTTTTTACAACATGACAAAAGGAGGGGTGGGCCTAATGGAACAAAAGATGTCACTCTATTCCATGGGACGACTACCAAAAGATGGCCCCTGTGTATCCTTTTTGAACTTTTAAATATTTCTGGAGTTAATTCCCAACTTCTTTTTGATTTTGGAATCAACTCCAAAACATTTACAAAAGAAGAAAGGATTTCCTAAAAGCTCTATCACTTGAATTGGTAACAGAGTATCATCATATCAGGTCTACTACCAAATCCTTCCCGAAACCACTTCGAAGTATTTCCGGAAACATGCTGGTCAGTCACCATAAACTATGTTGAGTTTTATGGGAAAATATAATTGAAATTTTATCTCTAATCGTTTATATTTTAGGAAGAAGACATTCCAGAACCTCTTTCGAAGGCCCAGAAAAGATGCCATCTTTGTTCTTATATAAAAAAGATAGAAAGACCAAAACACTATGCCAGAAGTGCCAAAAGAATGTTTGTGAATACCATTCTATTATAATGAGTAGGCATTGTATGTAAATATTTCGAAAATTATATCCCAAATTAAAAAAAAAAATGATTTGGTGTGTAAATTAACATTTTAGTTTTAAAAATATTTTAAAATATAAATATTACTCTATTTTCGATTAAAATATCTTAATTGTTAAATAAATAAAAGGTATCATAAAAAAATGCTTTAAAATATTTTGTTTTAAGTGATATTTCACCAGGTTATAACACAGGGTGTATTACACCCAGCGCGAGTAGTTACGTCTCAAAAGTGAGCGCGAGTAACTAATGGTTAAATTTTAAAACAAGCAAAAAAATTAGAATAGGGTTGATAAATTTATATATATATATATGTTATATAAAAATATTATTTTATTTAAAATTATAATTTCATAGATTAAAATATTCTGTTAAATCGACCGCCAGAGGTCATGCTTCCTATATAAAATATAATTATTGTTCTTCCCGATGGTCGGCTCAAAACATTTGTAAATTATGTAAATAAGCTTATCTTTTTTTTATTCTTACGCCTTAAGCCAGGCAGTACTTTTACAAAATTATGTTTTTCATATGTAATTCATTCCTCAGCTCAATAAAGAAATCTCTAATCAAGACTTTATATTTTCAAAATTATAATCTCTTCCACGACTGCATACCAAAATCAAGCAAGATATAAATTCTATAACTCAGAATAATCAAAAATTAGCAGAATATCTTATTTAATATAAAAATATATATATATATATATATATATATATATATATATATAGTGTAAAACTATATAATAAAAATATAATAGTGATTCTATATTTAAAATTTAATGAGTAAACTGATAACAATGATAATTTTTATCAAGTAGATTTGATTAGATTAGCAAGCTAAATCTAAATTAATTATAAAAATAAATAAATTGTTTAGTTTTGTATTAAAATTATCTTTACTATTTTGATTATTTAAATTCAAATTATAAAATTTGTAAATTGTTATTATTTAGTAGAGAGAGAGAGAAAAAAAAATCCTTTACTTCTTACATCATCCAATTAATTATATATTTATAATTAATAACAATAAAATATAACAACGTAACGTCTTTTGCATCGGCTTTTACACGTCATTTAGAAATACTCTAATTTGTATATAGAATAATAGAAGTGAGAATATATTTAATATTATAAATTTTAGTAAGAAGAGAAAAGAGAGAAAGACAGAACCATACACTTATAATCAAACTAGTAATAAGAAAAAATAAAATTTTTTGTAAAGAAGGTAGATAAGATTGTTAGTATATATATATATATTTTTTATAATTTTATATTTTGTCTTTTTTTATTTTAAAGATTTTAATTTTTTTTATTTTATATAATGAATATATCTAGTTGTATTTAGTGAAATATCTATAATATGAATTAACTTTTGTTATAAATTTGGTTATTATGTTTTGAAACCCTAATGGTAGACCAGACATATACAAAAAAATTTTAAAATGAATTAATTAATGGAAAGAGAGAGATATGCTGGACCGAGGATTATCAAATAGAAATCCAGCTGATATTTCACCTCTGCTCTATTATATCATATATCTCTCTTAGACCGGACTATATGTGTTAATATTAAGTTGTTTTAGTGAAACATTTATATATAAATATTCAACATACATAAGTGTTAAGGAATTCCAAATGTTACCTACCCAGTCTGTGACGCGTTCCTCTGTAAACAACTATTTCTGGATAACATCTGTTGCGGGGGGGGGGACCCGTGCTCCTCTTTTCAGAAATAGATTGTTTTCTTAGAAATTTCAGAATAATAAATCAACTGAAGAAGAAAAGAGAGAAAATAGTTAAGGGAAGAAAGCCAAACTTTATAATCTTTACAGTTAGTTATTTTAATATAACTGATTAAATTATTATTTATCTTTTAATTTTCCTTTAAAAAGGTAAATTATTAGATGATTAATAAAGCTATTAATTTTGAAAATTCATTAATATTTAATTTCCATTTTCCTCCCCAGAAATTGGAGATTAAATAAAATGAATTATATACAATATTACTTTAAAAATCTTGTGAAATTTTTTTAAAATCAGTTATAAAATTTAAGTTTAATTAACTGTTAAAGTTTATAAGTTTGTATTAGTTATTATTGAGATAAATTATAAAAAGTTGATTTAATAAATGGATACTTCCATTTATTTTTTTAAAAGTATTTTATAATTGATATACTGGTGAAGTATTTTACTTGTTTAATACTAAATTTGTTTTTAATAAATTCCATGTTTAAATTTTTAATATCTTCTATGAAATTTTCTAATATATTATTTATTCTATAAGATCTTAGAAACTGACCAAAATATATACCTTTGCAGCAGTTTAATGATATATTAGAATTTATATTGCAGTATTTTATAATATTGAAATTATAATTACTTTTTTTATTATAAATTTTAATAGTGTTGGATAACTGAATGCTACGACAGCTAGCGCCACACTGGACCTATCATTATCACAACTGTTTTGTTTACCTTCTTCTCTATACTTCAATAACTGTTCGCTACCATAACTTTGTCTTTCTTGCTAAATGGATAATAAAGATTATTATCATATAATCCTCAACGTCCTCATGCCTTCCTACAAGCTGTAAGTACCTAAATCTTACAACAATTAGATTATGAGACTGAATATTGCATGAAATTCTACTAACGAGTTAAGACAAAGAAAAAAGGCTTAGCAAAAATGGCGTCACTCCCGAGCCACGATGTAACCCTAAATAAGCTCGACGGCTATAACTACTCACTATGGTCTTTCTAAATTGAAATGCTCTTGCAAAAGGAAGATCTTTGGGAAGTTGTCACCGAAAATATTCCAGATGAACCTAAAATCGAATGGAAAAAGAAAGACTCAAAAGCTAGAGCTATCATTAATCTAAGCATCGCCGACTCACAAATAGTGCATGTCAAAAACCTACTAACAGCCAAAGCTACCTGGGACACTCTTAAAAATATCTATGAAAGAAAAACACTCTCAGGAAAAATTTATTTGCTAAGGAAACTATACAGCTTAAAACTCGAAGAAGACAAAGACATGCAACAGCATATCACTACCATGATGGAACTTGTTGACAAACTGCGAACCCTTGGCGAAACACTAAAGGACTCTCACATCACGGCTATACTGCTTTGCTCGCTTCCAAAGAGCTACTCCAATCTCATCACGATGTTGGAATCAAGGCCCGATGACGAGCTAACGCTTGAATTTACCAAGAACAAACTCCTTGATGAACACACACGCAGAGTAGAAAGCTCGAAAGACGAAAGCACCGCATCAAAAGCCTTAAAAAGCCTCCACAGAGCTTCAAGCCAAAGAAGAGAAAAAGAGAAGAAATTCTGTTCTTTCTGCCACAAACCAAACCACTCCAAAGAAGAATGTTGGCACTATCAAAAGCGAAACAACAGCAACAAAGAGTACAAATATGAAAACTTCAGAAGAGGAAACGTACCAAAGTACACAAATCAGTCGAGTGTCACCCAAGAACAACCCACAAATCAGAGAACAACAAAAGGACCTAACCCAAAAGCTCTCAATTGCACTCAACGAGAAGCAAGTGTACACAACTGGTTCGTCGACTCTGGAGCCACATCTCATATGGCGTACGACGAAAGCTTCTTCACTGCACTTAACAGAGAACAAACACAAAATGTTGTGGTTGCTAATGGCAATAAGCTGCAGGTCAAAGGGATAGGACAAGGAGAAATCAAAGTCATCACACCCCAAGGAAAGACTGACACCTTACTTCTCACAAAAGTTCTCTACATCCCGGAACTAACAGACAATCTTCTGTCAGTGAGTGCGGCCACCTCCAACGGATGTAAAGTAACGTTCAACAGAGATTGGTGTACCATCGAAAGAGACAACACAGCCCTCGCGAACGGTATACTTGACAATGGAATGTACCGACTCCACCTGGATGACAACCCCCAAACTCGCACATTCAAAGCAAATGTTGCAAAACAAAACCACTGCAAGAACAAAAATTGCCTCATGCTCTGGCACGACAGACTAGGACACAGAAATATAGAATCAATTAAGAAGATTCGAAATGAGAACCTAGCAAGAGGACTAAGTCTAAATAACTGTTCGCACAGCACAGACTGCGTTCAGTGCATTCAAGGTAAACTCACCGAAACCCCATTTCCAAAGAAGACAGAGTACAGAGCAACTGAAACGCTTCAACTTGTCCACAGTGATATCTGCGGTCCATTACCAACTAACTCTCTCAGCGGTAAGAGATACTTCATCACCTTCACTGATGACTACAGCAGATACACGAAGATCTACCTCCTGAAAGGAAAAGACGAAGCCTATGAAAAAATAAAAGACTACGTCATCTCAGCACACACGGAATTTGGAAAAAATATCCAAACCATACGGACAGACAACGGTCGTGAGTACGTAAACCGACAAGTCGAAGATTTCCTGAACCAAAGCGGAATCAAACATCAGCTAACAGTCCCCTACTCACCAGCCCAGAACGGAGTAGCCGAAAGGAAAAATCGATCACTAATGGAGATGACAAGATGCATGCTGTTTGACTCAGGACTCCCACAGTCTCTATGGGCGGAAGCGGTTACCACAGCTAATTACCTACACAACCGAATACCCTCGAAAGCTACAGACAAGACTCCTTTTGAACTATGGACCAACAGGAAGCCCAGTCTGAAGCATCTAAAAAGATTCGGATGTAAAGCCTTCGCCTATATTCCCAAGATAAAAAGAAACAAGTTGGATAGCAAAGTTATCGAAGGGATTTTTCTTGGATACAATGATCGAAGCAAAGGATACAGAATCCTGCACGATACAGACAACATCACAATCATCAGATCCGTAAAATTTATAGAAAAAGAAAATGGGTTTCACCTCGCTTCCACAAAAACAACTTCACCACAAGTACTAAGTACAGATCTAACTTCCTCTTATCATATTGGAAATGCAGAGGAAAGTCAGGAACCAGGAACACAATCCGAAAACCTTGAGGACTCAGAAACCGAGGATTACCTTCAACCCGGTACAAGCACAGGAACACAAGTGGTCACACAAAGAAGATCCACGAGACCAACAAAGGGAATACCTCCCATAAGAAATGACTACATGCTGTACAAAACTGAAGCTCAAGACATTCCGACACCCACCAGCTACTCGGAAGTCCTACAATTACCAAAAATAGAAAGAGAAAAATGGCTACAAGGAATGAACGAAGAACTAAATTCTCTTGAGAAGAACAATGTCTGGGAACTAACCCCTCTACCTAAGGACAAAAAGATCATAGGATGTAAATGGACCTATAAACAAAAACTCAATTCCAAAGGAGAAATAGAGCGGTACAAAGCCAGACTCGTAGCAAAAGGGTTCAATCAGAAATTTGGCCGAGACTACGAAGAAACCTTTGCACCAATTGTGAAGCATTCTACAATTAGAGCCTTCCTAGCTGCATCAGTCTACAAAGGGATGCAAGTGAACCACCTCGACGTCAAGACAGCGTTCCTACACGGCGACCTAGATAAAGAACTCTACATGGAACTCCCAGAAGGACTCCATACAAAACAAACAAAGTCTGCAAACTAAAGAAGGCAATTTACGGTCTAAAACAAGCTGGAAGATCTTGGAACACAAAAATTGCAAGCACTCTAATTAAAAATAACTTCAAACAGAGCATTGTAGACCCATGCCTATTCACCAAGAATGAAGAAAACCATTCCATCTACTTGATTCTATATGTGGATGACATGCTCCTCGCAAGCGATTCCGAGATAATCATCCAAAACACTGTAAAAACTCTCGAAAAAGAATTCGAAATAAAGAACCTTGGAGACCCCACTCAATTCATTGGTATTGAAATCTCAAGGAACAGAGAAGGTGAATTCCTTCTGAGCCAAAAGAATAAAATCCAAGAATTAGTTGAAAGGTACAATCTCCAAGAAGCGAAACCTACTTTCACTCCCATGGAAAGCGGATACCCCGGTATATCTGATGAAAAACTTCTACCAAACAACGTCCAATACCAACAACTGATAGGCTCACTATTGTACCTAAGCGTAGTATCCAGACCAGATATCGCAGTTCCAGTCTGCATACTTAGCAGCAGAAACCAGAATCCTAGAAATTGTGACTGGAATGCAGCAAAAAGAATCGTAAGATATCTAAAAACTACTAAAGAACTCGAGCTACGCATATCTAACCAAAAGCCTCCCACGCTGGAAGCATACAGTGATGCCACATGGGCAAGCGACAACACCGACAGAAAATCACTAAGCGGAAACTTGTTCCTACTGGGTTCAAACCCCATCTCATGGATGACTGGGAAACAAGGTTGCGTATCTCTCTCATCCACCGAAGCGGAACTAATCTCCGCAGCTGAAGCCTCACAAGAACTGTTATGGCTTCTCGACTTGCTAAAGGATCTCGAACTGGAACAGAAAGCTCCAATCTACTTCCACCAAGACAATCAATCATGTCTCAAGATATGTTCATCCGAAAAAGTGTCTTCTAGAACCAAGCACATCGCAACCAAGATCCATCACCTGAAGGATCTTCAGAAGAAGACAGTGATAAAAATGGTCTACTGCCCAACTGGCGACATGAAGGCGGACATTCTGACCAAGCCGCTGCCAAGGCCGACATTTGAGAAGTTACGCTACAACCTCGTGATGTCTCCACATTCATGCCGGGGATTTGTTGGATAACTGAATGCTACGACAGCTAGCGCCACACTGGACCTATCATCATCACAACTGTTTTGTTTACCTTCTTCTCTATACTTCAATAACTGTTCGCTACCATAACTTTGTCTTTCTTGCTAAATGGATAATAAAGATTATTATCATATAATCCTCAACGTCCTCATGCCTTCCTACAAGCTGTAAGTACCTAAATCTTACAACAAATAGCATTATTTGTAAAGTTTATATTTAGGTCTAAAAAGTTAACTTTTTTGTTTCTATTAATTTTTTCATTGTTCTTAAGTTTCAAGTATTTAGGATAAATTTCAGGTATTATGTTTTTAAACTGTGGATTATTAAATATTATAATGTCATCTACATAACGGAATATTTGCCAATTGACATTATTTTGTAGAAAGTATTCTCTTTCGTACCAGAAAAGTATTAGGTTGGATAATAAAGGATTTGAAGAAGTTCCCATAGGAACGCCTTCTGATTGAATATATATTTTATTTTTAAATTCTATATAATTAAAATTTAAAAAGGTTCCAGTAGAGTTTTTGCTGTTTTAAGATCTAATTTAATTGTTTTATATCTGTTATGAATAATTTTAATGTGGAAAGTTTTGTCATTAATGAATTCGTTAAATAAATTGGTTATTTTATTATTTAGATCTCTTAAATTTATTTTAGAATATAGGTCCTCAAAATCAAATGTGTGTACTGAATCAATGTTTGTCCAATTGTTCATTAAATAGTTAATGATTTTTTTATTTGAATCGATAAATTTATAATTATATTTATTAGTTAATTTATTTATAATAAATTGTAGTGTTGAAGCTAATTGTATATCAATGTTTTTTATAACTGAATTTATACCAGATGTGATTGTTCTGAAAGAAATTGGTTTTTTGTGTAGTTTAGGAATTATATAGAATTTTGGTATGTTTGGATTTTTTTTTTGTTGTAGTTATAAATCTTTAGTGAATTTTCCACGTTTTTGATGTCTTTTTTGATTTTTGTAGCTGTAGTTCTAGCAAAAGTGTATTTATTATTATTATCAATTTCCTTTTTTAGAATATCGTGGTATAGATTTTTACAAATTATAGATAAATTATTGGGACATTTATCTATAGGAGTGATAATAAAGTCCTTCTGTAATTTAATTATATTTTCTTTAAAAGAAGGAATATCTGAATTAGGTTTTGTGTATTTAAGTGTATTATTATAATAATTTATAATTTCCTTTTTAATATTATGTTTCCATTCCAGAAAAGTAAATTCTGGAGTACTGTATTTTATGCTAGTTTTATTTATGAAAATGTCAATATCTTTTAATATAGATTTAATTGTATTATTATAATTGTGTTTAATTTGAGGTATATATTTATACCCTTTATTTAAAATATCTTGATATTCTGGATTTAAAAAAGAAAAATTGCTAGTTAATATATGACCTGAGAGCTTATATTTATCTATATAGTTGTTGCAATTACATTTAATTTTTTTAAAATTTGCCAAATTATTAATAAATTGGTTATAATTGCAAACTAAACTACCTATATTTTTGTTGTATCTCCAGATTGTTTTAAAATTTAAATTTTTTATAGGGAAAAGATTATTGATGTTTTGGTTATTAAAAATATCATTAAATTTAATATGATTAAATAAATTGTTATTAAATTTAATGATAATATTAATGTTATTAGTAGATTGTTTAATTTTTCTGTATTTAAAGATGTCGTGTGTGATATCTATTAATCTGTTAGTCAGATTATGAATTTTAATATATTCTATAAGTTTGATAAATTTATTATTATTTAGTTTAAATAATATTTTAATAAATTTATCGACGAAGTTGTTAGTATACATTTGTTTTGGGTGCAGTAATTCTTCAAATTCAATATAACCTAATTTATTGGTAGTTTTACCTCTAGTTTTATTAGGTTTAGTTTTAAATTCATTTTTTTTTGTATTTGCTGCTGATTTCATAAGTTGAAATTTCTTCTGTTTGTGGTTTGTATGTGTAGTTTAATTCATCATTAAGTCCATAAGGGAATAATGTGTTGTGTTTTATAAATGTAGTTGTTTTCTAATAATAGTTGTTGGAAAAGAAGACGTCCGAAGCAGCCAATGGGAGGCCGGCGGAGGCAGCTACGGGGATGCAGCGGCAAAAATGAGGAAACAATACAGGAAGAACTTGTAAACAACTTTTTCGAACGCTAGAATTTGCCCTGATCTCCGATTCTTTTAGTGTAAATGTTTAAATAATACTTTACTTATTTTCTTAAATTGTAATAAATATAATTTTCCCTCCTGTTTTCGTCGTATATTTTAAAAGTGTTATAAACAACGACGCCTTAACTTTGAACCTTCAACCCCGCCGACCAAGAATAGAGGTGAGTGACTACCTCTATAGAATTTAGATCGTCGTCACAACACAGAGTGGCGGTGAAATCGCAATATTTTTGGCATCCCAGCCGGGACCGTTGAAGGTAAATTCCTGAAAAAAGAATCATTTTAAGCTGACCATTTTGGAACTCGCTTGCTAACCCTACTTGCCCCTTTGTTTACAAGATGGCGGAAGAAATAATTCTACGTTTAAAAAAGAAGCGTGCTGTTAACAGATCATATTTAACGAAAACATGCAATAAGATTGAAAGTGGACTTGACACGCTAATGAGAATTGAACTTGAAGAATTATTAGAACAATTGAATTAGAGAGAGAATCATTTAACGAACTTAAATTAGTGGATCACGAAATAGAAACGCTTCTTGAAACTGACGATTTAGAGAAGGAATTACAGGGCGTAGAGGAATATCGAGAGAAATATATTACTTGGAGATTTAGGGCAAATAAAAAGATTCGCCAATCAGATTTTCATGGCGAAAATATACCGAATTCGAACTCACGAATAGATGAAAACGAAATGAGACATTATGTACCTTCCTGCACGACTGTGAAACTTCCGAAATTGATGATATCGAAATTTTATGGAAACTTTAGTGAATGGCTGACGTTCTGGAATTCTTTTGATGCAGCTATACACCAGAACAACTCACTGAACCCGATCGATAAATTTAACTATCTGAAGTCACATCTCGGCGGAACTGCACTAAACACAGTCGAAGGTTTCGCTTTATCTGCGGACAATTATGAGAAAGCTATAAAATTGCTTAAAGACAGATTTGGGCGAGAAGACATTTTGATTAGCCGACATATGAACAATTTGTTGTCAATGAGACCACTCAAAACATCAAGCGATGTAAGAACCTTCCGCGAACTTTTTGACAACCTTTCTGTTCATATAAGAAGTCTCGAGTCACTAAACGTGTCCATTGATGTTTACGGACAACTGTTGTGCCCGATAATAATAAAGCTTCTACCTGCAGACCTTAATTTGGAATTGAACAAAGAACTCCCGACAGGTTATGTAATTAATGACTTGATTACCTTTCTGGAAAGACAATTAACTGCACGGGAGAAGAGTTTTAGAAACGAAATCGGTACCGGGAATGAATCAACTTCTAAACCTAATTTGGTAAACAAACATCCAAAGACAAGATTCTACAATGAAAAACCAATTGCGACAGCTTCAGAACTTTTGAATTCAGTTCACAAATCGAATGAATGTGTATTTTGTGGTAAAGACAACCATGGAAGCCCTAAGTGTGACTTTGCAGCTAATATTAGTTTAAACGAAAAGAGATCACTCATGAAGAAAAAAGGCGTTTGTTATAAATGTCTTCGGCCTTCTCATTTAAGTAAATTTTGCAGAAATGTAGTCCGTTGTTCGATCTGCAACATGTCTTCCCACCTGGATGTCATGTGCACAAAACTGATTTTAGATAGAGGTGGATCTTCCAAGTCTCCAACGGTGCAAGATGAAACTCTCGCCAACTTATCAACCTCCCCAGACGTCTTGTTACCTACTTTGAGAGTGACCCTCAAAGGGAACAGAACGGAGAAGACGGCACGGGCTATAATAGACACCGGATCCCAAAGATCGTATATTTTACATAGCACAGCAATGGAAATGGAATACGAACAATCTAGGAGAGAGTTCTTCCGGCATTCCTTGTTTGGAGGATCGAGTACCGACGTAGTTGAACATGAGGTCTATACCATTCATTTATCTGACATCAATAATTCCTATCGCTGTGAGTTTGAAGCACTAGGTCAACCCCTTATCTGTGGAAGCATACCTCCGGTGTGTCCAAGATCATTGTTAGAAGGGAGTGAAGAACTCGACGTGTCTGATTTGATGAGAGACCGTATAGAAGTCCTTATAGGCGCGGACATCGCCGGGAGATTGCTAACTGATGATCAGAGAAGGATCTCATCTGGACTGGTGGCAATCCGTACCAAACTAGGATGGACTGTGATGGGAAAGATTCCTCCAACGGAGGTGAGAGATGACATCAGCTCCCTTTGCGTGACTACACTTCTATCTTTGGATCTAGAAAACTTGTGGAAATTAGATGCAATTGGAGTCTCTGACGCGGAGGTTGAGAAGAAGACTCAGTCATTACAAGCTGAAATGGAGGAACATTTCGCCCACACCACGACGCGAGATATCGAGGGGCGCTATGAGGTAGCTCTACCCTGGGTGCAAGACAAGGAAAGGATTCCTTCGAATAAAGATCTAGCCGAAAACCAACTAAGGTCTGTAAGAAGAAAACTTGAAGAAGTTGGAGACATGAAAGAGTATGGACAAATCTTTGAAGAATGGATGAAACAGGGGATAATCGAGTATGCCAGAGAGGATAAACTAGATGGTGTACACTACCTGCCACATCGACCAGTGTATAAAAGGAACAGTCAAACTTCTAAAATACGGCCAGTATTCAATGCGTCGGCCCGGAAGAGAGGTAAACTTTCCCTGAATGACTGTCTGGATAAGGGACCCAATTTGATAGAAATTATACCAAGACTTTTAAATAAATTCCGGAAATATGAAGTTGGTGTCTCTTCCGATATTGAGAAAGCATTTTTACAAATTGGAATAAAAGAAGAAGACCGAGATTATTTACGATTCCTGTGGCACACAGAAGACGGAAGATTAATCACGTATCGACATAAAAGGGTTGTTTTTGGAATTACCACTAGTCCGTATCTTTTAAAGGCTACCTTATCTCTCCACTTAGATAAGGCTCCTGAACATTTAAAAATCACAGCTGAACAGTTGAAATCATCCTTTTATGTTGACAATTGTTTATCCAGTTTTCAGAATGTTGAAGAAACGGAGAAATTCGTGAAAGAATCTACTGAACTGCTCTCTACAGCTTGTTTCAATCTCCGAGATTGGGTGAGTAACGTTACAGACTTTTCTCTTATGAACCAACTGAATAAGGAAGTGAACATTTTAGGAATAACATGGAATACTGATAGAGACACACTGACAATTGGTTTGGAAGATTTTGAATTAATTGGACCAACCACCAAGAGAAAAGTACTTTCAATAGCGAGCAAGATATTTGATCCATTAGGAGTTGCTTGTCCTGTGACTTTAATTCCCAAGCTGATATTACAGGAAACTTGGATACAGAAGTTGACATGGGACGAAGTCCTACCTGGATGTTTAGTACAAAGATTTTGGAAGTGGTTTAGCAAACTGAAACACTTGCCTAACATAGAAATTCCTAGATGGCTTTGTTTTAAGGACTCCTATGTAGAGAAAACCACTCTCCACATCTTTTGCGACGCCAGTCAGTTTGCCTATGCAACCTGTATTTTCCTCCGCATTGAAAAGGAAGATAGAGTGGACATCCAATTGATACAGGCTCGAACACGAGTAGCTCCACTGAAGAAACTCACCATCCCAAGATTGGAGCTTTTGGCTTGTCTGATTGGAGCTCGTTTGGCAGCTAACGTCATACAAGATCTGGAATTTGAGGAAATTCCAAGATTTTATTGGACCGATTCGACCAATGCTCTCTGTTGGATCCAAAGGGAAGACAACTGGGCAGCCTTTGTGATGAACCGTGTTAAGGAAATTCATAATCTTAGCTCCCCCGAATCTTGGCGCCACATACCAGGCCGATTAAACCCGGCAGACCTCCCATCTCGGGGATGTTCAGCAGAATCACTTAAGGAGACAAGATGGTGGGAGGGACCTGCATGGTTAAAGGTATCCCAAGAAGAGTGGCCCAAATCAACCATTATCCCTGATTTGGAGATTGTTTATTCTGAAAGGCGCAAGACCATCCTGAACACCTTGTGTACGACAAGAGAAAATGAAAATTTATTTGGACGTTATTCCCATTTTTTGAGAATAGTACGAATCACCGCCTGGATATACAGATTCTTCAACAACGCCAAGATTGATAGAAGAAAGATAATTTCAGAAGATCTCAGTACAGAGGAAATCACTAAGTCAGAAATAATACTGATAAGACTTATCCAGAGAGAATCGTTTTCAGGGCATGAAGATAAGAAACTACAAGGCTTTAAGTTGCTAGTAGACTCTTCAGGGATTTTGAGAATAAAAACTAAAATTTGCAGAAGAGAAGATTTTGCTAATTTTAGAATGCCCATTTTATTGCCCTCAGATCACTTTTTGGTTTCTTTGCTCATCAGGTGGAACCATGAAACCCACGGACACGCCGGTCTACAAACTCTCCTCGGTATTCTGAGAGAAAACTATTGGATACTAAGATCCAGGAAAACCGTCAAGAAGATCATCAATCAATGCATTCGCTGTAAACGATTCACCGCGACACCAGCTACCGTCGAGTCAACATCATTACCAGAAGACAGAGTACGAGATGCTGCAGTTTTCGAAATAGTAGGAGTTGATCTAACTGGACATCTTATCTTAAAGAATAAGAAGAAAGCATGGATTGTCATCTTCACATGTGCAGTGTATAGAGGAGTTCATCTGGAACTTGTGACATCTTTGTCTATGGAAGCCTTCCTCCAAGCTTTCCGCCGATTTATTGCTCGAAGAGGCCGACCATTGATTGTGTATTCGGATAATGGGACTAATTTCAAAGGTATAGCTAATGCTTTAAAGAAGATTGATTTTTCGAGATTAAAATGTGATCCCACATTGAAAAACATCACCTGGAAATTCATACCGCCTGGTGCTCCTTGGTGGGGTGGATGGTGGGAGCGTTTGATTGGAATGATGAAACAATTGCTCTTTAGGATTCTCGGTCAAACCTCCTTGGGATATGAAGAACTTTCCACGGTAATGTGTGACGTCGAAAGCTTGATGAACACACGCCCACTGACCTACCTAACTGAAGAAAGTGAGGATCTCGCTCCATTGACACCTTCGTTGTTCTTACATGAGGTCAGAGAGGTTGGCGTTCCAGACCTGGACTTGATTGATAACCAGACCCTCTCCCGCAAATATCAATATATCAAACGTGTACGAGAAGATCTTAGAGAACGATTTCGTATCGAATATTTTGGATTCCTGAGACAAGAAACGAGACGCCTGAAGACTACCATACCACTCAAGGTGGGAGACATGGTACTCATTGGACAAGAGAGTTTAAAGAGACTACACTGGCCGTTAGCCAGAATAATCCAACTCTATCCAGGAAAAGACGGACTTGTGAGGGTTGCGAAAGTGAAAACTTCATCAGGTGATAAAATACGACCTATTCAAAAACTCTACAATTTAGAGATAACGCCCGAGATAAGATGTCGAGACCCTCTAACGGAGCGATCTCCCACACAAGAAGTTCGATTGACAACTGAAGAGGACCCTTTGACTTCACAACAAGAGCAACATCACATTGATACCCCGAATGTTGTGTCAAGTTACGGACGGCCCATCAAGAGACCCAACCGATTGGATCTACTGAACTTTTCCTTCCCATGTTTGAGTCGTCGAGACGCCAACTCAAAGGTGGGAGAAATGTTGGAAAAGAAGACGTCCGAAGCAGCCAATGGGAGGCCGGCGGAGGCAGCTACGGGGATGCAGCGGTAAAAATGAGGAAACAATACAGGAAGAACTTGTAAACAACTTTTTCGAACGCTAGAATTTGCCCTGATCTCCGATTCTTTTAGTGTAAATGTTTAAATAATACTTTACTTATTTTCTTAAATTGTAATAAATATAATTTTCCCTCCTGTTTTCGTCGTATATTTTAAAAGTGTTATAAACAACGACGCCTTAACTTTGAACCTTCAACCCCGCCGACCAAGAATAGAGGTGAGTGACTACCTCTATAGAATTTAGATCGTCGTCACAACACAGAGTGGCGGTGAAATCGCAATAATAGTCGTTGTTTTTTGTTTTGACATATGTCTAGTATTTCTATCTTAAAGTTGTTAAAAGTATGTAATTGATTGTGTTCTTTCATATATATATATTACCAATTGATTTTTTGGCGTGGTTTCTATGTAGGTTTATTCGTATATTTAATGGATTACATGTTTGTCCTATATATGATAGTTGACAAATTTGTCATGGTTCTTAAGAGAGGGACAAGTTTGACAATTCTTTCTTAGGCAATTTTTAGCGAGTTTTAGATAAATATCCTATAGATAAATGTCCCAATAATTTATCTATAATTTGTAAAAATCTATACCACGATATTCTAAAAAAGGAAATTGATAATAATAATAAATACACTTTTGCTAGAACTACAGCTACAAAAATCAAAAAAGACATCAAAAACGTGGAAATTCACTAAAGATTTATAACTACAACAAAAAAAAAATCCAAACATACCAAAATTCTATATAATTCCTAAACTACACAAAAAACCAATTTCTTTCAGAACAATCACATCTGGTATAAATTCAGTTATAAAAAACATTGATATACAATTAGCTTCAACACTACAATTTATTATAAATAAATTAACTAATAAATATAATTATAAATTTATCGATTCAAATAAAAAAATCATTAACTATTTAATGAACAATTGGACAAACATTGATTCAGTACACACATTTGATTTTGAGGACCTATATTCTAAAATAAATGTAAGAGATCTAAATAATGAAATAACCAATTTATTTAACGAATTCATTAATGACAAACCTTTCCACATTAAAATTATTCATAACAGATATAAAACAATTAAATTAGATCTTAAAACAGCAAAAACTCTACTGGAAACTTTTTTAAATTTTAATTATATAGAATTTAAAAATAAAATATATATTCAATCAGAAGGCGTTCCTATGGGAACTTCTTCAAGTCCTTTATTAGCCAACCTAATACTTTTCTGGTACGAAAGAGAATACTTTCTACAAAATAATGTCAATTGGCAAATATTCCGTTATGTAGATGACATTATAATATTTAATAATCCACAGTTTAAAAACATAATACCTGAAATATATCCTAAATACTTGAAACTTAAGAACAATGAAAAAATTAATAGAAACAAAAAAGTTAACTTTTTAGACCTAAATATAAACCTTACAAATAATGCTATTAAAATTTATAATAAAAAAAGTAATTATAATTTCAATATTATAAAATACTGCAATATAAATTCTAATATATCATTAAACTGCTGCAAAGGTATATATTTTGGTCAGTTTCTAAGATCTTATAGAATAAATAATATATTAGAAAATTTCATAGAAGATATTAAAAATTTAAACATGGAATTTATTAAAAACAAATTTAGTATTAAACAAGTAAAATACTTCACCAGTATATCAATTATAAAATACTTTTAAAAAAATAAATGGAAGTATCCATTTATTAAATCAACTTTTTATAATTTCTCTCAATAATAACTAATACAAACTTATAAACTTTAACAGTTAATTAAACTTAAATTTTATAACTGATTTTAAAAAATTTCACAAGATTTTTAAAGTAATATTGTATATAATTCATTTTATTTAATCTCCAATTTCTGGGGAGGAAAATGGAAATTAAATATTAATGAATTTTCAAAATTAATAGCTTTATTAATCATCTAATAATTTACCTTTTTAAAGGAAAATTAAAAGATAAATAATAATTAAATCAGTTATATTAAAATAACTAACTGTAAAGATTATAAAGTTTGGCTTTCTTCCCTTAACTATTTTCTCTCTTTTCTTCTTCAGTTGATTTATTATTCTGAAATTTCTAAGAAAACAATCTATTTCTGAAAAGAGGAGCACGGGTCCCCCCCCCCCCCCCCCCCCCCGCAACAGATGTTATCCAGAAATAGTTGTTTACAGAGGAACGCGTCACAGACTGGGTAGGTAACATTTGGAATTCCTTAACACTTATGTATGTTGAATATTTATATATAAATGTTTCACTAAAATAACTTAATATTAACACATATAGTCCGGTCTAAGAGAGATATATGATATAATAGAGCAGAGGTGAAATATCAGCTGGATTTCTATTTGATAATCCTCGGTCCAGCATATCTCTCTTTCCATTAATTAATTCATTTTAATTTTTTTTTTTATATGTCTGGTCTACCATTAGGGTTTCAAAACATAATAACCAAATTTATAACAAAAGTTAATTCATATTATAGATATTTCACTAAATACAACTAGATATATTCATTATATAAAATTAAAAAAAATTTTAAAATCTTAAAAAAAAAAAGACAAAATATAAAATTATAAAAAAATATATATATTATATTAATTTTAAAAGAAGATTTTTGAGTGAGTCTCTGCTTGATATTTGATCATGTTGAGGATTATTGTAATGGTGGTGCAGTCGTGGTTTAAACCTTGAAAGTATAATAATAAAATGGTCTTGATCAGATATTGCTTTATTGAGCTGAGAAATGAATTCATATTAAAAACATAATTTTGTACAAGTACAGCCTGGCTTAAGGCGTATAAATAAATAAAACAAAAGATTATTAACATAATTACAAAAACTTTGGTTCGGCCAGCAGGGAAGAACAACAATCAGTTTATATAGTAGAAGCGTGACCTCTGGCGGTCGATTAAAACAGAGTATTTATATCTATGAAATTATAACTTCAAATAAAATAACATTTTAACATATAACATTTTTAAATAAAATATTTCAATATAACATTTCAAATAATATATTAATATAACATATATACTAACAATCTTATCTACCTTCTTTACAAAAAAAATTATTTTTTCTTATTACTAGCTTGATTATAAGTGTATGGTTCTGTCTTTCTCTCTTTTCTCTTCTTACTGAAATTTATAATATTAAATATTATCTCACTTCTATTATTCAATATACAAATTAGAGTATGTCTAAATGACGTGTAAAAGCCGATGCAAAAGACGTTACGTTGTTATATTTTATTGTTATTAATTATAAATATATAATTAATTGGATGATGTAAGAAGTAAAGGATTTTTTTTTCTCTCTCTCTCTACTAAATAATAATTTACAAATTTTATAATTTGAATTTAAATAATCAAAATAGTAAAGATAATTTTAATACAAAACTAAACAACTATTTATATATATATATATATATATATATATATTTCCTTATAAAATATAACATCTTTATTGAGGTATGAAATAATGAATGTACAAAAGCCAGAGTAATATCTGAAAATATTTTGTCAATTGGGTTTTAAAAAGTCATATTAGCTCTTCTAAAATGTATTCCTATTTAGAATTATTTATTTACTTGATTTATTGATTGTCTGCAAATGTTTCACCTTTGTTAAAAAATTGATTTAGCATACAAATATTAACATTTATATTTTCAATTTGGGATCACATCATTTTGAATCCCCAGAAATTTTCACTCAATGTAATATTGTGAAAAACTAGTGAAACCATATTAAAGGCCAAATAATTCTAAAGTTTATGATCAGGTAGACTGATCCATTGCTCTATTGTAAACAAAACATGAGCTGGGGGGGGGGGGGGGGGGGTATTCATAAAATAATTTATTTCAACAAGTTTTTTCCAGATCGATCAAAAAAAACCGAGATATATCTACAAATTATTTACAAATAAAATGCTGACTTAGCCTCAGGATTCTTTGCAGAGTAGGGTAAAGCAGATTATTTATTCAGTGACAATATATCACGATTCATGAACTTTATCTTATATATCACCTAGCCCTAACCTTTAAACATGCCATCTCAACAACTTTTCATATTTGTAAATAATTTACAAATGTGTCCCTCAACTTCATTAAAAAAAAAACCTTCCATAATACCTTCAATATATTGTAAATGATCAAACCTTTTCAATCTATATTAATCTGTAAATGAACAAAAGTTAGAATAAAATTCAGCGTTCTGACAAAGGCTGGATATAAGTCAGATAAATAACCTTGGTGCAAGCTAAAATTAGATCATTCTTACACATCCAAACATATCACCATCTGATTAGTCATGAGGTGACCCTCTGAACAGGACATCAGTCAGATTTTGACAACATGGTCAGCAGAAGATGAACAGGACTCACAGTCCAGTTCAGAATTTCCACTAGTGAATCTCCCATATTTTTTGTTGTACCAGGTCTATTAGTATGAAATGCGAAAATGGGCGCCAGAGGCCACTGTGCAACTTTATTTGAGCCGACGGTGGCGCTATTGTAGGCGTTTTGTTCTTTGACTCACGTGGCATCAGCATGCGTGCAGTTTTAGAAAAATTCAAATCGTGAAAATTTTCTAGAGCCTGTGGAAAATGGCGATTTCCGAGCCAAAACGTGCCCATTTGCGGGAAGTTTTGTTGTTTGCCTTCAACTGGAAGAAAAGTGCCACTGAAGCCCACCGAATGCACGAGGAAGTTTACAGCGACCACGCTCTGAGCAAATCGCAGTGTTACAGGTGGTTTAAAAAATTCCAAAGTGGCGATTTTGAACTTGATAATGAACCACATGAAAAACCGCGACAAAAGTTCAAGGACGCTGAACTGCAAGCTTTGTTGGATGAGGACAGTACCCAACTGCAGGAGAAACTCGCAAAACAGCTCCAGGTGTCTCAAGGTGCTGTTTCTCTACGTTTAAACAGCCTCGGAATGACCCAAAAGCTTTCCAGATGGGTCCCCCACGAGTTGAGCGAAAGGCAGCAATATAGGCGTCTGGTAACCTGCGAAGGGCTGCTCGCCAGGCATGAAAAGAAGTCATTTTTGCACCGAATCGTAACTTCTGATGAGAAATGGATCCACTTCAGCAATCCTACGCGCCAAAAGTTGTGGGGCCTGCCCGGCCAATTTCCAAAACAGACGCTTAGGCCCAATCGCTTCGGAAAAAAGGTAATGCTTTGCATATGGTGGGACCAGACCGGCGTAGTATATTTCGAGCTCCTGAAACCTGGCAAAATGGTCAATACTAGTCGCTATGAACAACAAATGCACAGTTTGAGAGAGGCGTTGAATGAAAAAAGACCGGAATGGCGTGAAAAGCACAACAACCTGATACTGCAGCATGACAATGCTCCAGCCCACAACGCTACGGTGGTCAAAAACACCATAAAAGACTTGGGCTGGGAACTCTAACCCCACCCGCCGTACTCACCAGACTTAGCGCCGTCGAACTACCACCTTTTCACATCTTTAGGACACGCCCTAAAAAACCAGGAATTTTCAAACTCAGACATACTCTGAAAATGACTTGTTGACTGATTCGACTCAAAAGGAATAGAAATTTTCAGACAAGGAATTCGAAAATTGCCTGAAAAGTGGTCCTAGTGTATAGCTAATCAGGGCAGTTACTTTGAATAAAAAATCTTTTGTTGTATGGAAATGGTGAACTTTTGAATTCACTGAAAATTTTAGCGTTTCATACTAATAGACCTGGTATATTTTAATTATCTGTGTAAATATAAATATCTGGCAACAATGTGTGTATAAGCAACGCAGCCATAATAAATATGTAATTCATCTAGCGCGGCGCTATATTGAATAGCTCTATATAAAGGCTGTAACTATATTAAATATATATGTACAACCTCGTGGAACCCTGTGGCTATGTGTTCCAGTGTCTCTCTGTAGGTTTAACACTGTGGCTGTGTGTCCCCAGGCGATGGTCAACAAGTGGGTGAGAGATTCCCAGGGGAGGGGAGCAATGTATTATTAATTGGCTAGCCCCCTCTCAACACATTGTCCTAAAACGTGGGCTAGCACCATGTTTAATGATCCATGCCTCTCTCTCTATGATGTAAATGTGTTTTAACACCATGTTTAGTGATCTGTGCCTCTAGCTTTGATGACTTGATATAAACATCACCATGTAAGCATGGTGACCCATACATCTTTATTACTTTGATATATATTTGTGTAAACTCCATGTTTAATGAGCCGTGCCTCTTTCTAACTTTGATGACTTGATGTAAGCTTGTGTTTCACCATGTTTAATGATTGTGCCTCTCTCTAACTTTTATGACTTTGATGTAAACATGTATTAACCCCTTGTTTAATGTCAATGCCCCCTCTCTACGTTGAATTGATTTGAACTTGTGCTAACCCCTACCACTAATTGAAGCCTCCTCTTTCAAAAAACTTGATCCATACTTGAGGCATGAAAGAGCAGTATTAAGAGCTTTGTTCTACAGAACCTCTACTCTGCAGACCATGGAACACAATGGGCGCCTAGAACCAGATATGAGACCTCAGCACAGTCCTGGTAACCCACTAGTCTTGGAGTTTTCCGAGATGGAACTACCTCATCTTGGCCCTATCACAACTCTCTCCCACAGAGATGGCATGTACTGCAAGTGGGGCTCCTGACTAATCATCCCCATTGGGTAAGGAACATTTTAGCTAATCTTTTTGTTGGGGCAAATTTATTTTACCACACTTTCATTTATCTGACCATATTGCCATGTGGAAAATTAGGAAAGACAAACTTCGGGATGGCAGAGCAATTTATTTAGGGCAAATACAAACAATGAAAGATCAACAACAAAGATAAGCAAATAGAGAGTTTACAGAGTAGCAAAATATGAACAACAAAATTGATAATCTGTTAATAAAAAATACTTTGCTACAATATAATAAATTTGATGGGACTCATTTGAGAGAGTCATGCTATATTTTTTCAACCTTACTCAAGCAATAATTGCAGGCATGATAAAGCACAATTTGGATTATAGCTACAAGAAAATAAGTCGTATTCCAAGTAAAATAATAGTGCGGCGTTTTTGGTAACAATGCTGTTACCGAAATATCTCACACTATTAATTTATTTGGATTATGTTTTATTTTCTTGTAGCTAATTACAGGCATCTTGAAAGAGGCTAATATGTGGGGAAAAAAAAAGATCAATTATGATTCTCTTGAAAGAACTAGTGGAATAAAAGAAAATAAGACCTAATCCAAATAATTTATTAGTGTGTGACTTTTCGGACGTGACGTCGCACACTAATAAATTATTTGGATTAGGTCTTATTTTCTTTTATTAAAATCTATAATCCAAATTGTGCTTTATCAGAACTAGTGAAATTATGACTGCTTCAAACAAAAAAAAAGAAGGCCAAAGTCCATACTTCATGTTTTTTTATTATCCTATATTTTTATTATGTAAACTCTATTTCTAAAATAAAAGATAGTGCAATTAGATCAATATTGTGTGAGTGTGTGCAGGTGATAATCACCAAATAGGATGTACTGCGGCACATCAAGCAACTTGCCAATGTAGCCCCGCCTCAGTTCTGTTCAACTTGCTAGATTCCAGCTGATGTGGGAGACAGGTCAATAAATTGATGTGTAAAGCTTCCCCTTTCCATTCTTCAACCACAAGTATCCCCACTACATGACTGGTGCACCATGTACAAAGAATTTGATCTCTTCAAAGGGGATTAAATGTTTTCAATAATTCTTTTAAATAAAAAGATAGTGTTCCATGAAAAACTGCCCAAAATACACAGAAACCCCAGTTTCTCTTATTGGAGACTCAGTCATGTGATGATAAGTTGGAATAGATTCTTTTAATGCACAAAAATAAATGTTTTATATTACTATGTAGGTGAACTACATAGGTTGGGTGACTCTTCGACATTTGGCCCAATCGGAAACTAAGATGATGTCACGGTGACGCGCGATGTAAACAAAGGTTATGATTGGTTCATTATTTTTTTTAAACAAGATTTAATTATAAATATTTTAAATACCTGTGATTAATTTATATTGTCACTATATTTATAAAGAACTTTTTATTTTTATAATTTTATATTAGCAATTTTTGAATTATGTTTTAGCGCTAATGTAAACAAAGAAATACTGGGGTAATACGTTCCAACGGTGATTTTGAATTTATAAATAGGCATATACAAAAAAATAAAAATTACAAAATTAATATTAATATAAATTACATTAGCCTAAAGAACCTAAACCTAACCTAAACTAACTAAACCTATCCTAACCTAAATGAACCTAAACATAACAAAACTAATCAAACCTAACCTAAACGAACCTGAACCTAACCTCAAACAAACCTAAACCTAACCTGAACAAACCTGAACCTAACCTAACCTTAAACGAACTTAAACCTAACTTAAACTAATCTAGCCTAAACGAACCTGAACCTTACCTAAATGAACCTGAATCTAACCTTAAACGAACTTAAACCTAACCTAAACGAACCTGAACCTAACCTAAATTAAATACGAAATTTTAATATTAATTAATAATTAATTTTATAATAATTTAAAATATCAGACACCATTGCTTTCAAGGTATTAACCTCATGTGCATTCATAACACACACATGTTTACAATTGCGCTAAATTATTTTCAAAAAAATTTCTAATTTGAAATAGAAGGCCATTTAGACAAAAAATATATATATAGTGACAATATAAATTATTCACAGGTATTTTAAATATTGATAATTAAATCTTGTTTAAAAAAAACAATGAACCAATCATAACCTTTGTTTACATTGCGTGTCACAGTGACGTCATATTAGTTTCATATTGGGCCAAATGTTGAGGAGTCACCCCATAGGTTTAATAAGTAAAGATCCTATGGAAAACACCATTTTGGCTTTATAATGGAGTTGAAAATTAGTTACTTCAACCTTTTTTTAAACTATATTCTAATCAATTATTTAATTATACAATGTGTAGGTTCACCAGATGATTTTCCATTTGGCTGCTGAAAGAGATATCTACTCCCTCCAATTTCTCCTATTGTTTATACAGAAAACATGTCTTTAGTCTCATAACTGTCACTAAATAAGTGTTACGTTTTGCTTTATATGTCTGCAGCAACTACTTTTTTTAGGATCGAAGATCAAGTTAATCATTGACTGATTAAATTAATTTTTTTCTGAAAATTCCGGTTCTTCCAACTTTTCAACAGGTCATTATCCACTTGATCTGGCAGCAGCCTGTTCAAGCAAAATAAATTCAGTTTCCATAGTGGATAGGCTACAAGTTGTTGTTTGCTGTTTTCTCATTATCCCCCCTTTCATAAGATTTCTGCTTTTAAGTGGTTTGCTAGTTTACTACTTTTTAAAATGAAAAATACACTATATATATATATAACGAGGAGAAAATTTATATTTTATTATAAGTTTTATTTGAGCATACGTTACTGAACAATGGAAAAAAAAGTGTGAGAAACATTCAATATGAAATTTGAACTTTGTGATTTTAATATGAAGCAATTATGATGTAATGGTAGTGATTTTATAAACAGTTATTTGTACAAGTTTTTATGTAGATAAAACTCAAATAATTTTAAATTTTAAGAATATTTTTTTGAGTAGGTATTTACATGCACAAAGGATTGTTGAAAGTCGGGTCATTTGGGGCCTTGGAAGCTTCTCTTATAGAATTTCAGAGCATGAAACTTTTGCCCACAGTGTCTTTGCAGGTTTCAGCCTTAATCTACCACAATGTGGGTGTCTCATCTTCCTTGAAAGTGATCTTTATTAGTTTTGATGTCCAGGTGAAATCTTTCGACATGCTCCTCACTCATACAAATTGTCAGGAAAGTAGTCTAAGTGGTTATACAAGTAATGCAATGTCATACTTGATCAAGTTCAATATCATACTCATTTAAGAGTATTCATGGAGTTGAAAAATTGAGATCATTTATAAGCTATCTGAGGGCCATAAAAATACCAGTTTTCAGTTTTTTTGTAACTGAGTCAAGGAAATATGCACTTTGTGTATTAAAACAGGACCCATCATGTTTAAGGGTTTTAACAAGCCGTTCATCCATTTATATGTAGTGGAGGCAGAATATTTTCTCAAGAAATGAGTGACGTATGATGTTCCTTTTGCCAACCTCCATGATCTCCATCACAGGCCAGGTTCTTCTTATCCAGTGATCATGTTTAGCTCTGCCAACTCAGAAACATGGGTATTTAGCCACCTTAATGGCTAAGAAAATTCAGCATTTTGAGATCTAAACATAGTGTCCACTGATGTTCGTTGAACATTCTTTTTCTATGATAAACGCTATTGTTTCATACACTTCTTTCATATTTGTTGAACGAGTGAGTGTAGATTCAACCCATACTTATTGCCATTGTGAAGGAGCCAACATAACTACTGTCTTCACCCTCTGTATTAAGACGTGTAACAACGGCATCTTCAAAGAGCTGTGGAAGGTTATGATAAGTTGGGATAAGTACGTCTTCTGAGTGAGGAAGTGTAACTGAAAGTTCCTGATGGCTTGCGCTATCTATCGGAATAAATATCAACTATTCATTGATTTTTAATTTTCCCAGAATTGGCCAAATGCCCATTCTTGATTAATCAAGAAAAGCTAACCACATACACGTTTCGGGCTGTTAGCCCTTGTCAGCATGGTGCAAGCTGTGCCTCAACGACCAAAAACTGAGTGAGGAAGTGGATGTATTGCAGAAGGTAGGTTATGATAAGTCCACTTGTGGCGATTATTTTGGGTGATACCACCAATGCTGACGTAATAGCAGAAAGAGCAATCATTAGTGTGGTCTCTTGGTTCTCTCCAAATCATTGGCACTCTGAACTTGAGAGTCTTTTATTACCATTTGTCCACGGGGCAAATATTCAATACACATTTTAGAAACACATTGTGGAGCCCACCTAGTAAGGGTGGTAGGCCTTTTTTATGAAATCAAAATTCTTTTCCTGGAATCTTGCATTGTGTATTTCACCATATTTGTTGACCTGAGAAAATTGAAATTCACAGGTGGAGCAACTTCTGTTAAAAATATATTATGATAAACTAACAGAAAAAATATATACAGTAAAACCCCTCTAGAGTGAACCCCAATGGGACAGAGCTTTTGGTTTACTTATGGCCACGGTTTGGCCATTTTTTTTTACTTTTCTAAATTTTTAGACTATAATTAAAAAACAGCCATACATACAGGAAATGCAGCCACTTAATAATGGTCACTTTGTTTTAATTCCTTAAATTGACCTATTTCTTTACAGTAATGCGGAATATCAAAAGAAGTCATTTGATAATAGGTTCTTCTTATCATTAGCATATATGTTTATATATAAACCTCTATGTATAATTAAAAAATAGAGCCAAACCCCCTAGACAAAACTTTATTAATTATATATTTAAGTTATATAAGAGTATATAGATGGAAATTTTGCCGGGAGGAAATTGATCTTAAGAGACAAGGGTCGCCTCTCCCGTCAAAATAGACGTCTAAAACCAGACGCCATCTATTGACCGTCGCCGCAACTAGCGGCCTCGGGTCGGTGACAAAGCCACAAAACCAGCTTTGGCAAACTGAAAAGCGTCCACCTAGAGACCATGGTTTCGGGCTAATGGCCCTCGTCAGTCTAGGGCGGACTTTATTCCATGAGATCCACACGGGATCTAATGGAATCTTGACAATATGTCAATAGATGGCGTCTGGTTTTAGACGTCTATTTTGACGGGAGAGGCGACCCTTGTCTCTTAAGATCAATTTCCTCCCGGCAAAATTTCCATCTATATTTTAGCCATAGATATAGCCCAGCCACTTTGCCAGCTAAACACCACTTTGGCAGATTGTCAAGATTCCATTAGATCCCGTGTGGATCTCATGGAATAAAGTCCGCCCTAGACTGACGAGGGCCATTAGCCCGAAACCATAGTCTCTAGGTGGACGCTTTTCAGTTTGCCAAGGCTGGTGTTGTGGCTTTGTCACCGACCCGAGGCCGCTAGTTGCGGCGACGGTCAATAGATGGCCTCTGGTTTTAGACGTCTATTTTGACGGGAGAGGCGACCCTTGTCTCTATAAGAGTATATATTTTAGAACTTTTTTCTCAAATAATATAATGCTAAATTTATTTGAAAAAATGCCTCTAATACCTTCCAGGCGGCAGGGAGTCAGGAAGTAGGGGTGGGGCCGTGGGGCTGAAGTCTTGTATTCCTAGCAGAACCAAATTTGATATAGAATGCTTCAAAAAGGGCATGCTGGTACCTTTTTTTTTTTTTTTTTTAGAACGGCATTCTTTTTATCTTTTCTTTATTTTGGAAGCCATTTGTATTTTTTTTCTATTTCAAAATTGTCGAAAGCAAAGATATTCTATTAAATAAAAGTATAATGTGTAAAAATTTATACAACATACAGCAAAAATGGAATGGAAATGAAAACAAACAATGCCGCAAATTTTTTGTTTTGAAATCGCGATCCGTGAGCTGAAACATGCTCAAAATTTTGTTGTTTTGAAAATTTTTTAAAATCACAATTTCAAATTGTTAAACCCTAGTATTTTAAATAGATTTTATCATTTTTGGGACCGAAAATAGGTTTTTATAGGGGTAGTTCATGATTTTAAAAATCGAAAAGTTCGTTAAAAAGATGGTATTTTAAATGGGATGGAATTGCCTTGGGTTTGTTATTAGGGAGGGTTCGCTATATCCAGGGTTCGTATTAGTGGATTTTTACTGTATCTGTATTTTTTATGGATACAAAATTAAATTTTTTTCTTAGTTTGTTTCAACACATTTTGCTTCCTTTAATCAAAAATTGGCCTGACATAGCTTGCGCCACACAACCACATTGGCTGATTTTTAGGTAGAGTAAGACGGAGTACCACTGGATTATAAACATTGCCAAAGGGGATAAAATGTCTTCAATATATGAATTGTCAACAAGGCCCCTCTAAAACAAGAGCTGATTGAAAGAAAATATTTGCAGATTTGGAATCAGCACACCTAAAAAAACTCTAGAACCGCTGTTATTCTGCTGGCAACAGAATTTTTTTTTTTGCCAGTGTAATTATTTTTTTTTTCAACTAAAGACAAATTCAGTTGAAAGAATCCCTCGAGTCTTCAAATAAACAGGTTTAGGTGCATTAAAAATTATCTAAATACCCAATTAGTTTCACTTCAACATACAATCGAACCTCTTTAATTCAGCACCCCAAGGGATCAGAGCTTTCGGTTGAATTAAAGGAAGTGTTGAATGTGTTGAAAACTCGCCAAAATAATATTTTTTAAAATTGCTTTGTAATCTAAATTGATCATATTAATTGAAACCATTGTATGTGTCCTTTTTAGTATTATTTTTCATTTTCATGATTAACTTTAGTATCAGGGACAAAATGGCAATAATACATATTTTTGAAACGGAAAATAATTACAAATAATATTTTACTCTAATTGAAGAATATAGCAGTTGAAAGGAAATAAATATGGAAAATAAAAATAAATTTTAAAATAATCATTAAGATCTTTTTAAAAATTCCTTTAAAGATGTCTGTTTTTGCACTGAAATCCTATTCAGGATATATTCCAGATGGTCAATTTTAAAAAAATATGAATGTCTTTCTCCTCTGGAATATGTTTTAAATAACAAAGTGTTTTTATTGTATTAAAGACATCCACTGCTGCTGCAGGTGTTATTGATTTTGTGTTTAAATCTTTTATAATAATATGGAAATGGAATATTGAAATAAAATTTTATCATAATCATTGTGGCTACATTTTATGAAGATTTATATATTTGAAAGGAAATTATTTGTAAATTTTAAAATAACAAATATTTCAATGCTAAATTTAAAAATAAAATAATATTATTAATTAGTGTGCGATTCCTAAATACCCGCATAAAAAAAATAATAAAACAATAACACTCGCGAAATTGCGCAACGGCACTGTAAAGTGAAACTAAAACTAACAGAAACCAAAAGTGCGCAGTCGCGATCCTATCGGCGCCCACCGATCGCCGCAATACCCTTTTAGCGGTAAAGTTGTATGTAAAAAAACATTCAACTGTCGAAATTCGAATTTTAAAATGGTCGAACTATCGGAACTGTCGTATTATCGATACTGTCGAATTAAAGTTTGTTATTAGATAGGCCAGAGGTCGGGACATCAGAATATGGTCGAATTAAGGTAGAGTGTCGAATTTGCGTGTGTCGAATTAACGAGGTTATACTGTATGTTGAGAAAATTTGAAATGAAAAAAAAAATAAATATTTTTCGTGTCTGATTGGCCTTTGCCACTTTTATTTACATGTTCTAGGTATATGTGATGCTGAGTTGACAGTAACCACTTCTAGGCCTCATTAAAAAAATATCCACCATTTTAGTTTTTCGGAGAAAATCAAGTTGTACAATAATGGCCAGCAACATTCACACCTACATTCGAATAATGGAATTCCTATTATAGCAGTTGGCTTCTGAATTTCTTCTCAACTACGTCTAGTTTTCCTGGTGACTAGCTATGTGAAATGAAGAGGCAAAATGGACCATACGTTTGGCCTTCAAATAGAGTGCGAATGTATTTTTCTTTCTGAAGGCAAGAGTTTGCCTCACCTGAAGTTTTTTTTTTTTCAGTTCCTGTAGCAAAATGGTCCCAATTAGGTAAATCTTAATTCTATAAAATCCTTTAATATGAGTGAAATTTGTGTAGAATCTATAAAAACATCTAGCTGTTCATGATGAGCTATACTCTTCAAATTCATTAATTTTGGTAGCTTGGAAACTAATATCAACATTAGAAACTTAAATAACACTTTCAGTTAATGACGACTCATCCAAAAGAGAATATTTGAAGCGAGCGGACTAAGTAGAAACGACGTTCAAAAAGTGAATAATGCATGCAAAAAAGGTAACAAATCATTTCAAATATTTTCATTGAATAATTAAATTGATTTATATAATAAAATATAAATTATTTCTTTGCCACAATATTTATTTTAAAAGAAAGAAGGCGTTAAAATAAATTGATTGTATTTTTTTTTCAGTCAATTTCAAAAATGTCAGATGAGTTTTACTATAAGACAACAATCAGAATTTCAATTAATAGAGGCATGTAACTTTTCATGTTCTATATACACAACTGTATAGTTGAAGTAATCATAACACATAGCTTCTTGAGGATTATTTAAAAATAAGCACATACTGGGCATTTATAATATTTTTTAAAATTCAGATATACAAAGAGACAAATGTACATTTTTGAATGGACAAAGAAAAAATCGATAATATTTAGCAGCAATTCCTACTTTTTTTTTTGACTATAGATAATTATATATATACAGTAAAACACTACTACTAACCCTGAATATAGCGAACTTTCCCATATAACGAACCTAAGGCGATTCCCAATTACATTCCATTGAAAATACTATCGTTATAATGAACTTTGCGATATTCAAAATAATGAACTACTCCTATAACGAACCTATATTAGGACCGCAAATAATAAAATCTACTTTAAATACTAGGCCGATAACGAACTTTAAATTGTAATTTTAAAAATTTAAAAACAACAAAATTTTGAGCATATTTCATCTCACGGATCTCAATTTCGAAACAAATTTAGCGGCATATTAATTTTGTTTACATTCTATTTTTGCTGTATGTTGTATAAACTTTTACACATTATACATTTTATTATATAGAATATCTTGCATCCATCATATTTGAAATAGAAAAAATGCAAATGGGTTCCAATAAAAAAAACAGGCATTCTTAAAATAAAAACGTTATTTCTAAAAAAAAAGGCCATTTTCAGATTTTTCAAAGTGAAACAAAACAGGCAAAATGTTTAAGAACACAATAAAATAAGAAAATATAACTTTTCTATTATAAGAGATAAAAAATAGAAGGGTAATAAAAATGGTTACAAAGAGGAACCAAACTCAACTTTTGTCGCGATCAGGTATAGAAAAAAAAATCCTAATAAACGGCCCCTGATGCAACAAAAATTATTTTTATGCCATTAACTATTGTTATTTTAAAGCCAGCAATGGTTTGCATGGAAGGTTCAAAACAAAATCTAGACTTAAGAAGAATATGTGGAAATGGAAGAAAAGACTTTTAACTTTATTTGAGAGAGGCAATACTTGAAGAGTGTTTTCAAGCAACAAGGTATTAGAGCCATTCTTTCAAGTAAACATTGTATTATATGAAAAAAAAAAAAAAAGATGTTTCAAAATCATTTTATATCTTTGAATATATAATTAATGAAACTTTGCCTAGGATTTGTCAAATTTTAAATTAGACATAGAGGTAAATGTATGCTAATGATAAAACCCTATCATCAAATAATTTCTTTTTTTATTCAAAATTAATGTAAGGAAATTGAACAATTAAGGGAATTACAACAAAGTGACCACTATTAAGAAGCAGCCTCTTCCTGTGTGTATGGATGTCCTTTAATTATACAGTCTGAAAATTTTAAGGGTAAAAAAAAAAAAATAGCCAAACCATGGCCAGAGTGAACCATGGCTATAGTGAACCAAAATTTCTGTCCCATTGGAATTCAGTATAGAGGGTTTTTACTGTATATATATATATATATGGAAAGATGATATTCATATCCCACAAACAAGGTACCTTTATGCATTATGTTAAATACAGTCGAACCTCTTTAATTCAACACCCCAAGGGATCAGAGCTTTTGGTTGAATTAAAGGAAGTGTTGAATTAAGGTTTGATGATTAGCTAATCATCTAACTCACTAAAATAATATTTTTTTAAATTGCTTTGTAATATAAATTGACCATATTAATTGAAACCATTGTGTGTGTCTTTTTTTGTATTATTTTTTATTTTCATGATTAACTTTAGTATTAGGGACAAAATTGCAATAATACATATTTTTGAAACAGAAAATAATTACAAATAATAGTTTACTCTAATTGAAGAATATAGCAGTTTAAAGGAAATAAATATGGAAAAAAAAAGAAAATTTAAAAATAATATTTAAAAATAATCATGAAGAGATTTTTTAAAAATTCCTTTATAGATGTCTGTTTTTGCACTGAAATCCTATTCAGGATATATTCCATATGGTCTATTTAAAAAAAAACATGCATGTCTTTCTTCCTCTGGAATGTGTTTTAAATAACAAAGAGTTTTTATTGTATTAAAGACATCCACTGCTGCTGCAGGTGTTATTGATTTTGTGTTTATAAATCTTTTATAATAATATGGAAATGGAATATTGAAATAAAATGTTATCATAATCATTGTGGCTACATTTTATGAAGATTTATTTATTTGAAAGGAAATTATTTGGAATTTTTAAAATAACTTATATATTTCAATGATGAAATTTAAAAAGAAAATAATATTGATTAGCGTGCGATTACAAAAAAAAAACAAAAAAAAAAATAATAACACTCGCGACATTGCGCAACGGCACTGCAAAGTGAAACTTAAACTAACAGAAACTAAAAGTGCGCAGGCGCGATTCAATCGGCGCCCGCTGTTGCCGCCGCCGTAATACCATTTAGCGGTAAAGTTGTATGTAAAAAAACATTCAACTGTCGAAATTCGAATTTTAAAATGGTCGAACTATCGGAAGTGTCGTATTATCGATACTGTCGAATTATGGTTTGTTATTTGATAGGCAGGAGGTCGGGACATCAGAATATGGTGGAATTAAGGTAGAGTGTCGAATTTACGAGGTTATACTGTATATGTGAGTGTTTGGTATGAATATATATATAGGGAGTATAAATAATTTTGTATTATTTTGAACTAGTTAATTATTCCATTGTTTCATCTGGCAGCACCATTATTTGACGCGTCATCATAAGGCTTTCTTTTTCAGTGACTCATTTTCCCTGAAGTGTTACAACCTAGTTTCTGTTTGCTCTTAAAATGTCAATTTTTGTACCAAATAATGTTTTTGCGAGCAGTTTTACTTCATTACTTCAATATAAAGAAAAAAGCTGCCAAAGTCATCGTATTTTAGTGGAATTTATAATGATAATGCTCTAGCTGAACAAATGTGTCAGAAGTAGTTTCCATGGTTTAAAAGTGTCAATTTGGATTTGGAAGACAAAGAAGGACCCGGAGTGCAGCAAAGTTTGAGGATGAAGAATTAGAAGCATGGCTCGATGAAGATCCAACACAAAAGCAAAAGGAACTTGCAAAATAAATTGGAGTCACACAACAAGCCATTTATCATCACTTAAAAGAAATGAGAATGATCCGAAAGGTAAGAAATTGAGTGCCAAATGAACTGAAGCCAAGAAATGACGAACACCATTTTTTTCACAGGTGAACAACTGCTCCAACATAAAAAAAAAGAAAGTGGTTTTTGCATAGAATTGTAACTGGCAATAAAAAGGGGCTCAAATATGATAATCCGAAACAACGTATGGATACCCTGACCGTGCCTCATCATTGATGGCCAAGCCAAATATTCATGGCGAGAAGATTATGCTGTGTATTTGGTGGAACCAGCTAGGAGTGGTATATTATAAGCTGCTATAAATGAATGAAAGAATCGCAGGATAGGTCTACAGAAGACAATTGATGCTTTTGAGCCAAGCATTGCGAGAAAAAAGGTTGCAATACGCCAATAGACACGAAAAAGTTATTTTGCAACATGATAATGCTCGGCCACATCCTGCAGCACCCTTAAAGACGTGGCCTTGGGAAATCCTATACCCCTGCCGTATAGCCCAGACATTGCTCCTGGCCTGGCTTTCTGACCACACTTCTCCAATTAAGATGAGTGAAAAATGGATCAATGAATAGATAGCTGCCAAAGAGCTGGCCTTTTACTGCGATGGGATCCGTCAATTGCCATAAAGATATGAAAAAGCAGTGGCTATCGAATGACAATTCTTTGAACATTAAAGGTCTAACCAATATTTCACAATAAAGCTTCAATATTTGAAAAAAAAGCACATGAACTTATTTATACTCTTATTATATACTAGACGAATGGCCCGGGCAACGCCCGGGGTTTACCCGAGTGCGAATATATTTTAAAAACGTTGTCTTGGGTGGTCGCTATTGACAGGGTGGTCTGTATAGACAGGTGGATGTATCACACAGCTGATAACAGGGTTGTCTAGAGTGGTCGCTATAGACAGGGTGGTCTGTATAGACAGGGTGGTCTGTATAGACAGGTGGATGTATCACACTGCTGATAACAGGGTCGCCTAAGGTGACCGCTATAGACAAGGTGGTCTGTATAGACAGGTGAATGTAACACACTGATGATAACAGGGTTGCCTAAGGTGACCGCTATAGACAGGGTGGTCTGTATAGACAGGCAGCTGATAACAGGGTTGTCTAGAGTGGTCGCTATAGAAAGGGTGGTCTGTATAGACAGGTGGATGTATCACACTGCTGATAACAGGGTCGCCTAAGGTGACCGCTATAGACAGGGTGGTCTGTATAGACAGGTGAATGTAACACACTGATGATAACAGGGTTGCCTAAGGTGACCGCTATAGACAGGGTGGTCTGTATAGACAGGCAGCTGATAACAGGGTTGTCTAGAGTGGTCGCTATAGACAGGGTGGTCTGTATAGACAGGTGGATGTATCAAACTGCTGATAAAAGGGTCGCCTAAGGTGACCGCTATAGACAGGGTGGTCTGTGTAGAAAGGTGGATGTATCACACTGCTGATAACAGGGTTGCCTAAGGTGACCGCTATAGACAGGGTGGTCTGTATAGACAGGTGAATGTAACACAGGGTTGCCTAAGGTGACCGCTATAGACAGGGTGGTCTGTGTAGACAGGTGGATGTATCACACTGCTGATAACAGGGTTGCCTAAGGTGACCGCTATAGACAGGGTGGTCTGTGTAGACAGGTGGATGTATCACACAGCTGATAACAGGGTTGTCTAGAGTGGTCGCTATAGACAGGGTGGTCTGTATAGACAGGTGGATGTATCACACAGCTGATAACAGGGTTGTCTAGAGTGGTCGCTATAGACAGGGTGGTCTGTATAGACAGGTGGATGTATCACACTGCTGATAACAGGGTTGCCTAAGGTGACCGCTATAGACAGGGTGGTCTGTATAGACAGGTGAATGTAACACACTGATGATAACAGGGTTGCCTAAAGTGACCGCTATAGACAGGGTGGTCTGTGTAGACAGGTGGATGTATCACACAGCTGACAACAGGGTTGCCTAGAGTGGCCGCTATAGACAGGGTGGTCTGTATAGACAGGTGGATGTAACACACTGATGATAACAGGGTTGTCTAGAGTGGCCGCTATAGACAGGTGTATGTATCGCACAGCTGATAACAGGGTTGTCTAGAGGGGGGCAGGGAGGCCACGTGTTCGCTGGCAGCCAATGGGCGCGCATTCTATCCGTGAGCTTCAGACATACAGACAGAATAAGGCAAATATATAAGTAGATATATATTTTTGGTTGTTCGCTTTCTTTTTTTAAATCAAATACAAGACAAACATATTTTTGAAAAATTTAAATGTTGTTTTCAAAATTGACAATGCTTATACACACATTTTATTTTTCATCATATAAGGAAAAAATTATAATGGTTTGAAGATAGTATATACATATAAGGTCCAACATAAAGTTGCTTTTTCATTTAAACTTTTGATAAATATGCAGCATGCATGCCGTTAATAGACATCTTACCTATGTGAAGGAATTATGGTTTTTTAAGAGGGCTGTTATAGGTTGACTCAAAATCACAATGTTCACATTTAAAAGGCCTTTCAAGAGTGTTTCATCAAATGTCTTTTTAGCATAAATTTCTTAAATGCTTTATATTTATGAAACTCACATTTAAATGACTCTTCCCTGTGTGTGTGTGAGCAAATGTTGATTGAGGGTGCATTTATATCTTGATCTATAGTCACAAAACTCACATTTAAATGGCTTTTCACCTGCGTGCATAAAATGACTTTGAAGATTACAATTTTGATATGTTTGAAATCACAATATTCACATTTAAAAGGCTTTTCACTTGTGTGTCTTAATTGATGCCTTTTAACACTACTACTATAAATTGTTCAATATTCACAATATTCACATTCAAAGAGATTTACACCAGTGTGCATCATCAAATGTTGATTAAGGGTACTTATATCTCTTGCTCTATAATCACAAAATTCACATTTATGGGGTTTTTCACCTGTATGAGTCATCAAATGTTGAGTGAGGGTGCTTTTAAATCTTGATTTATTGCCACAAAACTCACATTCAAATGGCTTTTCCCCTCTGTGCTTGAGAATATGACTTAGAAGATGACAATTTTGAAAGGCTTTTTGTATTTACAATATTCACATTTAAAGGGCTTTTCCCGTGTTTTAATGTATGCCTTTTAAGACTACTATTATCAATTGTTCTATATCCACAATATTCACATTTGAAGGGCTTTTCACCTGTGTGGTTTAAAATATGCCTTTTATAAGTACTACGATGAATTGTTTTATATTCACAATATTCACATTTAAAGGGCTTTTCACCTGTGTGTTTTAATATATGCCTTTTAAGATTACTACTACGACTTGTTCTATATTCACAATATTCACATTTAAAGGGCTTTTCACCTGTGTGTGTTAATATATGCGCTTTAAGACTACTATTATCAATTGTTCTATATCCACAATATTCACATTTGAAGGGCTTTTCACCTGTGTGTGTTAATATATGCCTTTTAAGACTACTATTATCAATTGTTCTATATCCACAATATTCACATTTGAAGGGCTTTTCACCTGTGTGTGTTAATATATGCTTTTTAAGACTACTATTATCAATTGTTCTATATACACAATATTCACATTTGAAGGGCTTTTCACCTGCGTGGTTTAATATATGCCTTTTATAGGTACTACAATGAATTGTTTGATATTCACAATATTCACATTTAAAGGGCTTTTCACCTGTGTGTTTTAATATATGATTTTTAAGATACCTTTTATGAATTGTTCTATATTCACACAATTCACATTTTAAAGGCTTTTCAACAGTATGTAAAAGTAGATGACTTTTAAGATTATCTTTGTGAAATGTTCTGAATTCACAATATTCACATTTAAAGGGCTTTTCACCAGTGTGTGTCACCAAATGCTTAATAAGGGTCCCTTTAGCTATTGCTCTATAATCACAAAACTCACATTTATGAGGTTTTTCACCAGTATGAGTCATCAAATGTTCATTAAAGTTTCTTTTATTTTTTGTTTTATAGTCACAAAATTCACATTTAAAGGTCATTTTAAATGAATGAGTGACTGAAGGTCTATGAAGATTGTATTTCCTTTTAGCTTTGTAATCACAAAAAATCACACTTGTAGAACATTTCTCTTTTTTCTACAAATGAATGCTTTTCAAGTTGGCTATCACTCTTTAGGTTTTGATTAGGTTGGTTAGACTCCACAATATCCTTGAGAGTAAAATAATAAAATTTTGAAATTAAGCTATACTTGATATTTTATATTTATAATATTTGCACCAAAGACCTTCTCAAAAATTCTACTTATTGACATATGGATGCACAATTCGTTGTTATTATGCCATTAAATAACAGTGATATCAGTTTCTAATTGAATATATATATTTGTGATTCCTTTATAAGAAATGGTTTGAATTTATCACAAATCTACAAAAACAAATTATTTAAAATGGATTTAATTATTTTAAATGTAGAATATGAATCAAACTTTTAATGTTGTGTTCTTGAATGATAATGCTTTCTTCTTAGTTAAATAAGGCGAAAATTTCTATTGTTACTGGGATAATATTCAAGGAAGAAAATGGAGTGGCTTTTTATCCTGCAAAATAAAAATATATATGTTAGAATCATTATTACAGACACACACAATATAGCTATTTAAATATTCAAAAAATCTAGCATTGATCATTTTTCAAGGCAAACACTTTTATGACATAGAAAATAACACTTATTATTAGGTTAAAACAATAAGAGAACTTGATAACACGATTGAGAAAATCTATGAATACACTAGGCAACCATATTGAAATTCAACAGAATATAATTCAATACTTACTTTATTTCAATCATTTTTTAAAATCCTAATCAGCTTACTTACTTTAACTGACAATAATGTAATATTGACCTTATTTCAACTGAAAATTTGAATCCCTCAGTAGGTATTGATTGAATAAGTTGATTTTTATTTTGTTCAGGTTATGGTTGGTTAATTGTAATTAAGAAATATATTTGAAGCGGTGGTAGTAGGATAAAAGACCAAAAAAACCTATCATTTCCTTCAATGACCTTGGCCTAACTAGGTCATGGACTACCTGTATGTTTTCTGGATCGAAACGAAAGCCATTTTCACTCACCTCATGTCCTAGGACTGATAGTTTTTTTTTGCATCAAACTTACATTTCTTGGAATCGAGACGTAAACAGCATTTCTTAAGACAATTTAATGAGTTGAAGGCATCTTAGATGTTCTTCAAAGTCATCTGAAAAACGAAGATGTCATCGAGGCAACAGATTCATTCAAATGTAGCTGGAGCATTTGAATGAGCCAAATGGCATCAGTTTGAACTCATAAAGTCCATCTGGAGTTATAAATGCTGTCTTCTCATTGTCTGAAGCTTCTATGTCGATTTGCCAGCATCCTGATTGGAGGTCCATTGAGGAATAAAATCTAGCTCCCTGTAAGCAGTGTCCCAGTAGTTGTCGATCCTTGGGATAGGGTAGACATCCTTTTGTATTTTGTTCAGGCAGCGGTAATCGACGCAGAATCTCCAACTTCCATCCTTTTTTCTGACCAAGACTACATGTGAGGCCCACACACTTTCAAAAGCCCAAATGATGTCAATTTTTTCATTTTGATTAGCTCATCATGAATAACTTAGCGATCTCCTGGTGCTACATTTGTAACCGGCACCCCTCAAACATCTTCTTCTGGCGACGATACATTGACGATATTTTCTGCATATGCAAAACCAACAGCGAGGATACCATTCTCTCAGACCTCCACACTTACAATCCCAACATCACATTCACTCTCGAGAGAGAGAACGCGAGCATGTCATTCCCTTCCTAGACGCCCTAGTCATACGCACACCAAATACCTACCATACCACAGTCTACTACAAGAAAAACCACCCCCCCCCCCAGATACACCCATTATAGGTCACACTGCCCAACTTCCCACAAAATCAACATAGTTAAAGCCCTCACCCGCCGCCTATTAACCCACTGCTCACTCCCCATCTTCAAAACTATTGAAAAGAACCGCATCATCTCCCATCTTACAGCTTTCCCTCTGTCCTTTATAGAAAAACACACCTACTCGCCTGTTCCTCTTAAACCCCCTGCAGCCTACAAATCCACGTGTGTGATCCCATTCTCTTCCCTCTCAGTTAACCTCTCCCGTTTCCTCAAACCCTTTGGCATCCGTAACTTTTTTACTAACACACCTAACCTCCACTCACTCTTTAGGCATCCCATCACAAAAACCGACTCCCCCACTGACCCTCTAACATCTACTGGCGCGGTCTACTCGGTCTCATGCCAACAGTGCCCTGCCACCTATGTGGGTGAGACCGGTAGGACCATCGTCATTAGAATGTCCGAGCACACACGCACATCACCAAGATCCCCGTTCCCTCATTTTTCAACACATTGCATCTTCTGGCCATTCCTTTGACACTGCCAACCCAACCATTCACTACAGAAATATCTCCAGCCTACACCAAAGATTGGTTCTGGAATCTATGTTTCCTCCAAGCTACACAGCATAAATAGAAAAATAGACATTCCCGCAATCTACACAACCTACATCTCCAATTGAATTTTTCAGATTCTACCTCTGGTATATTAATAACCCCCCTTCCACCACCTCAGTCACACCGGTCAAAAACGGTTTTTCTCTCACTAATCATTAAATACCAATTCATAGATGGCAGTCCATAGCATAGTCATTAACCACACAAATTTACCCGTAATAGTTACTTAAGATATATTTAATTATGTAATATCATTGTAATAATTTTTCTAACTCTCTAATTTTTCAAATATTAACAAAATTTTAATTCATTCAAATTCAGACGCGCGAGTAGTCTCACGCGAGTGTGTATATTTATCTTATTTTTGTTTTTGTTTTTCTATGGTTAGCTGATATATATTTTCATTGTTTAATTCTCAGTTGCTTAGTTGCCTTAATTTACCTTTAAGTTTGGTATTTATTTTTATTTTACCTGTAGAAGGGCATTGCCCGAAAGCTTGTAATGTTTTACAATTAAAAGAAACTCATCTTCTGAAACTTCTTACTTGACATATCTTACTGGAAGAGTCTTTGACCTTTACTCGTTTATCTTCATAGATGACTAACCTTGCCCAGAAGTAATGTCGCTGCATCTATATATTGACGATGTTGAAACACTATTTTCAGCCTAAAACTTCAAAACTATCTACTTAAAACTTGAAGAAGCCCTGGTATTCGCTAATATTTAGTGTGACAAATGGCAGGTTGAATTGAACCCACAAAAAACAGAAGCCGTTCTTTTCTCAGACAAAAGAATAAAAATAAAGCAGACCCCAGAAGATCTAGGGTTCTCTGATGACCCATAAAATGTAAGGACAGCGTCCGCTACCTGGGAGTCATCCTCGATTAAAATTTGACCTTTTAAAAACACGTCCAGGACCGAATAAACCTCGCTAAAGCAGCCCAACACAGACTAGCCCTACTTTTGGGATACAAAATCAAATTATCTCTACACTGCAAACACCATATACACGTCTATTATAAGACCAATTATAACCAATGGCCACCACAAATCTTTATAATAGCAAACGTAACACATTGAATAAATTGGAAGCTTTGAAAACAAGATAATAAAGAAAATAATATGGGCACCATGGTTTGTCTGGAGCTATATTATTTGAAAGGATCTCAAAATAGAAAACATTAAAGATCTCATTATAAAACAACCTTTTTACTTTTATGAAAAATCATAAAATCATGAAGCATAGCATTCTAAGAAGACTAACTACAACATTCATAAAATACCACAGAGAGGCAATGTTGTAAGTAACATGATCAACTTTTGTATAACCTGGGTGTACAAATAGGCCAAATGTCTGGGTTTGTTTTCTGACTTATTGTCTCACTCTCTCTTGAATTATCCTGGGTCTTACTAAAGAACTTATTGTTTATTTGTTGCAGATGATATCAAACTGTTTAAATGTCGCCAGGCTGGTTTATGGAGTAGCAAAATATAAATATCAAAATTATCCAGGTAGTTGGCGATCTAAGGAGATACTCTCCAGGAGCCTTGGTTACCTTTATGTTACTACTATCAAAATTAATAATCTGTTTATAAAATCTACTGATATAATTGCCTTATTCTGTCTGTGTGAAGTTCACGGATAGATTTTGGTCAGAATGGATAAAATAAAAAAAGTGTCAAGGGATGGGAATAGAACCCACGACCTTCCGCTTACCGGGCAGATGCCATGACCACTAGGCTACATATGCAATGAAAATAACAATTAAAAATTGCTTTAGTAATTTTTAATTGTTATTTTCATTGCATATTTATGATATGGGTTCATTCAAAAAACTTGCGGAAAGTTATAGGGTCATTTTTTTGTGATTTTTTTTTTGTTTCGATTTTATTGAAAAAAAAAAAACGATATGGTGCCTTTAAAAAATGATCTTTATTACTATGCAGTTTTCTATTTAGTCAATATACCTAAGTTCATGTTGCAAATGTAATTATCTCTATCGATTTAGTAGGTGAAATGCAAAAAAAAAAAATTGACATTATGAAATCTTTATGAAAATTCACATTTTTATTTTTATATTTTCAAGACACACACAGTTTGGGGCGGGACGTTTCACAAGAGAGACATCCACGGCGCCAATTTATAATTGTAACGAATAGTATTTTAATTAAAACATTTTAAAAACACACAGTTTGGAACAGGACCTTTCACAAGAGTGACATCCATGGCGTCAATTTATAATTGTAACGAATAGTATTTGAATTAAAACGTTTTAAAAATATATACGCACTCGGGTAAAACCTGGGCGTTGCCCGGGCCATTCGTCTAGTAATTAATAATTTGCTTCAATATCCTAAATAATTACATTAATATTTACACACACATAATAATTCTTTATATACCAAATAGAAATCATAAATTTATATATATATAAATTTTTGTTTTTAAATATTAATATTATTTTTTTTAATTGCCCACGTATGGAGAGGCTGGCACAAATATTCGTCTTAAAAAACATCGAGTAATTAATAGTTAGGCAAAAAATAGTTTAGGTTCTTACTTTTTAATTGTGTGATTAATTTTTCTACTTTTCAATTTTCTCTTATCACACTTTATATTAGTTATATGATATTTTTAAAAAAATGTACTGAAAAATTGAGGCTTATGAATGTTTTATTTTAAATCTCGATGATAAACCTTGAAAATTGTAAATACCCAGAGTGGCCGGCGAATTTTAACAAGATATATAAAAAATAATAATACCGATGCCGTTTGCGAAATATCAATTCACTTTGCAAAAAGTACCAATAATGTTTGTTAAATTCATATATTAATAGAACAATATACTTGAACACGTCGAACTCTTGAAGGTAAATGATAAGAATATGAATTTTTAAAAAGCCTAAAATATATTAAAATGAAAACCTAATCTCAGAGCGCTTAAACTTTCCATAACATAATCAAGAGATCAAGCGCCTTATCCCTATAAAGAAACTGAAAAATATGTTTACTGATGATTTTTCCTAAATTAAATAGCATTTCAGTAGGGCTTTTTGATCGTCTGTCTCAAAATTAATTGTAAATATTTTTTCCCTCTGATATTTGCTCAAATCTAACAATCTTTTTATAAAACTATTTTAGAGGCGTAATATTCTTTTTAAAATAAAACAATTTCTACTGTCCTTACTGCGATGGGAAAAATCTTTGTTTTCCAATTTCATTATCTTTAAGTAATCTTTTATGAGAAAATCTTGAAACTGTCTTTTTTTTCCACATTTTTTCTCCTTTCTTTTTTCATATTTCTGCATTAAAATTTTTGTGTGTATTTCTTAACTATTATATTCTGAAATGGGGGTGGGGGGAGTTTGCACCTCTACCTGGTCAGGAATATCAAAAAGAGGAACCAGATCACCAAGGAACTGACACAGGAGTTAAACCCTGTCCCAAACTGTGGTTCTTTACGTCAGCAAACGAGACACCATCCCTGGAGTAAGCTTGTACTGTTGGGACACCTCGTGACCATAATATGCCAAAGTAACCCAGAACCCCACCTAACCTAACCATATCCCACCTATGTCCATCTAAGCCACAAACCTCTGGTGATTGCGAGATGTCGAGATGGAGCCTGAAGCCACCTTTAGCCTTGGCAGCACCAAGCCAGAGACCGAGATCCCCTTCCTGTAGTCAAGCCACCTGACCTGTGGTGGATGACCTGGCCCCACCAACACCAAGCTAGTCTGAGATGGACTCAGACACCCCTTCCTGGTGGTCAAGTCACCTGACCTGTGGTGGATGACCTGGCCCCACCAACATCAAGCTAGTCTGAGATGGACTCAGACACCCCTTCCTGGTGGTCGAGCCACATGTCCGATGGTGGCTGACTTGACCACAAGCCAGTCCAAGATGGACTCAGACACCCCTTCCCTGTAGTCAAGCCACCGACCTATGGTGCTTGACCTGACTCCACCATCTTCATGCAGAGCACCAGCTCCACCACGAGCCCTGAACCTTTCCCAAGCTGACCCCAAGATGCCCAGAATCAACAATAATATTTATATTTTAAAATTATTTTTAATTCAATATTTTTGTATTTTTTTTGTGAATATATTTCTTTAATAATTTTATTTTTTATTTATTTTTTTATCATTTTTTTAAGATGCCTTTTTTATTTTTTTTATTTTCATAGAGAAAGAGGGATGATAGCCTTGGGGGGTGAGTTCAGCAACACTGGGACAAGGAAGCGGGATATTTACATTCTTGGACATTTTTTTACATTTTTTTTATATTGACATTCGGATTTTTACTTTTTTTTTTCTTAACAAAAATTAGATTTTTTTCCTGAGAAACAAAAAAGACTTGGAGTTGCGGAGGGCGGAGGCCGCTGGCTGCGGCCTTGGCTGCCCCTTTTTTTCAAATCATGGACATGGGTGGCTGAAGGTAGGTGGGGATAATCTGGGGATGATGGCATAATAGGCCTTTTTTGTGTGTTTACATTTATATGTTTATTAAACCCCTCCCAATTTTAAACTTATATAGTTTTTTTATCCTTTTCCATGGAATCTTATATATATCTGCGTGATGTACATTGAAAGATTTTATTAGTCTAAATAAAAATTTGTCTAACCAAAAAATTGATTGGTTAATTTCCCTTTTAACATTAATTGCTAGCCGGGTCTCTACATGTGCCATAGATGAATAAATTTGTGGTCTGCTTTTCTGCAGCCACTGGCGCCGTAATATTTGGACATGTAGAGATCTGGAAATAGTTAGTAAAAGTATAAAATCTTCACGATTAAAAATAAAAAAATGACGCCCAAAGCAGGGCATAATTATGTTTATAATTTTCTTCTTCCATTATACCCAAAAAAATATATGAAATGCTCTCGATTTCATCAATGGCGCCCAACGTGGGGCTCGAATTATGTATATAATTTTCTTCTATTATATTTAAAAATATATACATAGTGAAACGCCATTAGGGTCAAGTAGAACGCGGCCTCTGAGATAAGAATCAATACCCAGGGAAATGAGACTAATAAAATATTTTTCAATGTACACAGAACAATTATTTTAGGTAATTATTTATATTTAAAAAAACTTGCATTTTACAAGCAAGTTTGTGTTTTGAATTATATAAAGTGATAATAATCATCCAATATCCACTCTGTAGTAAGTAAACAAATCTAATGCTGCTTCTAAAACTTGGTGAGTTTAAGTTTAATTTTTTGTATGTTTTAATAAACATTTATATTTAATACTTTATACTTTGATTTACGGTATTACGATAAGTGGGAGTTAGGTAAATACAACAACTGTTATTTTTAATTTACAATATTATAGCTTCATCGATTGGTATATTTAATGCTGTGTTTTATAATTTTAAAGAATGTAACTACAATTAGACAAAGAACGCTAGGCCTAGACGAAATTCGAGCCATGATTGGCAGCTTAGTTTAAATTTAGGACTCATTGCAGAAAAACAACATCTGGAATCACCAGATGTGCTGGGATCAAATATAAATTTTGGCGCTAGGAAATGATAACACTGACGTCAGAATTTCTCCCCATTCTTGCTCACGATTGGTTGAAAATTATAAATATATTAAATAATATTAAATTTAATTACCATTTCTATCTTTTTAACAGAAAATACACGTTTATATTTTCAAATATTATTGAAAACACACTAATAATAAACCTGTTTCATACATGTCGCAATCTGGTTGCGGAATTTCTTGTTGTTGGATGAGAATGGTGTAGATTGTTTGAAGCGCAATCGTTTGAGTGGAAAGTGAAGCATACAGTGGGGAATAACCAGGACACGTGATGAGGTTTAAATAAAAGGCAACTGGTCGGAGGAAAGAAAGGCTTTTGAGAAGATGGAGCGGATTTTGACTATTAACTATCTGATCACATGGCGGTGATTGACTTTAGGTGCTATCTCGGTGGGAGCGAGTCAAAGACTAGGTCCGAACTCGGTGGGAGCGAACGAACAACCCTAGGTGTTATCTCGATGGGAGCGACTCGATGACTGCCCCCTAACGAACCTTCTAACAGACTTTTTAACGGCCGTCTGCTATGTTGCAACATCCAACCGTCTACCTTGGCCTTGACCCAACTCTTTCTCCCAGGTTTTCTAAGCCTTTTTTTCTAGTCCTTTCTATCCTCCAGTTGTTACCTTTGTTCTTTTTATTGACACAAATCATACATTTCATACATATTTGGATTAGGTTGGCATCTAATTATACAAATTATGACAGATGCGCCCCCTACATATGAAGAATTTATGAAGGGGTTTTAGTCTGAATAAGTTCTGTACATCAAAAAAAATAATTTTGAGCGAAAATTAATTGATTATAGGGAGGTTATATACAAAATTGATAAGGATATAAGAGAATTTAAAAAAAATGTAATGTTAATGCTATATAGTTGGTCTATAGTTAATAGAAATCAAAATTTTATAAAGGTGCATCATATGTTGAGTACTATGGTACATAAAAAAAGGAAAAATTGCCTAACTACATTTTTTGCTCGATATTGGGAAAGAAAACGAGGAAATTTCGTGAGGTAATTTTAAAAATCAAAATAAAAATTAAAAAAAAATAGTTGAATGAAATCAAAGTTGAATGTTTGGTTGAAAAAGAGAAAAAAAAAATGTTTTGTTGCATTGGTAAAAGAAAAATGCCTAACTACTTTTTGCTCGAGTTCGGGAAAGAAAACGAGGAAATTTCATGAGGTAATTTTAGAAATCAAAAATAAAAATAAAAGTAAAAATAGTTGACTGAAATCAAAGTGAAGGCGTGGTTGAAAAAGAAAAATGCCTTGTTGCGTGAAAAAAAAAAGAAAAATGCTTTGTTGCGTTAAAAAAAAAGGAAAAATGAAAAAGGTTTTTCAAAAATAAAGGATGACTTAATGTCTTAAGTTTAACCGAAAACCAATGTGTCTTCGTTGATAAATGGCTAAAATAAGTGATACTAATTGAATAAGTTGCTAAATTGGTTAAATATTTTAATTTTAATTTTAAAAATTAGTGAAAATGGTTAATATATAAACAAAAACAAAATAGATATTGGTTTGAACCCGTTGTGTATCTACATGCCCTGATTTAGATGTCTTAATTGCTTAATTATGCCCTATAAATTTTTTGTCTCTTCTGTAGCGACACTTAGGCGGAAACGTGATCCTAATCCTCAAGTGCGAATTTATGCTATGTGTACAGGAGACATGGAAATCTATATAACCTTTACATGTAATTTTGTCTTGTGTTATTGTTTTTTGAGATCTCAAAAGCCGCGTGTCGTATTTTAATTTGTCTCAAGCCTTAATGCGTTCTAGGGGTTTTTATGCGATCCCCTAGGGCACTTAAGATGTGCTCGCCCAATATCCACTTTATATATTGGGTATCGGTACCTATATTAATACCTTGAATACAGGGTTCGAGGAGAATCTCGATCCTTCTAAAAGGTCGTTTAATCCCTTTTGGGAGAAAACGTAAGCTTGAATAGCTTAGTTATTTTAAAATTCTAACAAATTAAAAGTGGTAATGTGCGTGAATTTTGTTCATATTTGACTTTGAGATCTATGTGTAGGTGGAATAAGTAACGTTTTTTTTTATTTTATTATTATTATTTTTTGGAGTCTGTAAAGTAATTATGATTAATTATAATAGGGATGTGAACTCATTGAGATTTGTTGGTACGTCTGGTGTGGGTGAAATTGTATTTGTAAAAGTCGATATGTAGGCTCGAACTGGAATCCAAGATTGGTGACATGGAGAAAACCTGTGGATGGGGAAACGCGGTGACCTAATTTTATGTGCTGGTCAAAAGAGGGACCCGAAGTAATTTGAGATCCGGAAACGGGAGCTCCCTCTGTTTGCATACGGCTGATTTTATCGCCTCGCGGGGCACTTGTTTCCTGTCTGCTAATTGTTTTTGGGTGCGACTCGAATCTTGTTACTGGAGTGGGATTTCTTTCTTTCTTTCGACACTGGTTTGTTACTTCTCAGTTACTTCTATCTCCTCGGAATTTATTTAGATTTTCTGCAAAAATGCTTCCTAATATTACAATAAGTTTTACAAATGCTTGACCTAAATGAAAAACTGCCTCTTGCAGCTCGAAAATTCTATGAGGGGGCATGATATAGATTAACAAATAACTAAGAAATAAAACTGGGATACATTTGTAGGGTAGGACTAGCAAACAAAGGATGAAAATCAGATGAAAGATAGGGTATCGATACATGTTCTTCCATATTGTTGTAAATGGCGACTCTGAAATATTTGTTCGAACCTTATTCATTGTTGATCGTTCAATTTCGCACTGTTTGTTATCGTTGGGGAGTGGCGTGTATCTTTTTTGGGACAGAATGATAGGATTGAAATGATTGTCAGGTTCGCAGTTCTTAACATCGGGGAAGAATGGCGTAAAACGCCTTGTTGCAAAAATGGCAGGGTCTAAATGCCTGAAAGGCTCGCTGTTGGTGGGTTTGAACCTTAATGGCTCTGCTGGGAATAATTCGGGTGTTAAATGCTTAAAAGGGAACGTGTAATCGGGTTTGTGCTTTATATGACATATGCTAACGGCGGGCGGTGATATATAACGGACTGTTTCTGTATACAGTTTAAGCTTGTTGACGTGGATCGTATCAGTGTCTCTTTGAAGAGGTCGATTTGGTCGATCTATACGGACCACATTCGGTGAAATAATTTCTAATACTGTGTGGGGTCCTGTGAAATATGGCGCGAGTTTCCCTGTATTGGGGTGGTGATATAATTTAACTAACACTAGATCACCTACTTCGAAATGTGGTTGTTTGTGTCGTTGATCATAAATGTTTTTGTCTTGTAAATGCTTGTTTTGTGTGCGTGTGTGTGCAATCTTTCTAGCTTTGTCGATCTCTGGGTAAGGTGTGCTATGGTCAGAGAGTTCTGGGGGTAGGATACCAAACATTAGGTATATGGGTGGAAAACCTGTGGTAGAGTGTGGGGTTTTGTTATATATGACTGTAACTCTTTTGACCAACTTGGTCCATGCGATCTTAGGATTTTCTAAATGTAACAGCCTAAGTTTTCCCGTGAGGGTGGCGTTCAGACGTTCACATAGACCGTTGGCTTGTGGATTGTTGCTGGTTGTGAGTAGTGGGTGGATGTTTCTATTAAGTAGGAAACTACGAAATTTTGGCGAAGTGAAGGCAGGGGCTCTATCCGTGAGGAGGCTTTTCGGAGAACCATCCTGTAATACTCGCTTAAGTACCTGTTGGTAGGTGATGATGCTGGTGGATTTAGTTGGAAAAGTCCACGCGTAGCGCGAAAAATGGTCGACTACAACATGGAGGTATATTTTGGTGTTGCCATATTTGGCAAATCCTGCTATGGTGTCTAGGGATAACAGGTCGAAAGGTTCTTTGGCTTCCGGAGGTTGATTTAATTTCCCGTAAGTGGGTCCCAATGGACGTTTTGTTAATTGGCAGGTGGGGCAGGTCTTAACCTTTTGTTTAATATCTTTTGACATACCTTGCCAGTAATATTGCGTGGATATGAGTCGTGACATTTGTGAAATACCGGGGTGATTGTATTGTTTGTGTACTGTTTGTAAGAGTTGTTGTATGAGTGGTTTTGGAATTATAATCTTGGTTACACCTTTTCGGGAAACTGTATGTAATCCATTACGATCAATGGTCAGGTTAGACTCTCTCGATGGAGGAGGTTGGTGTGTCTTGATAAGGGACGCGTCCAAGAATCCACAAAACGGGTTACGGGACAAGAGATCTGCCTCATACTGTTGTTTTCCCTTTATGTAGCGGACCTCATATTCGTAACTCGATAGTCGTAAACTCCATCGAAACAATCTGTCGGACGGGTTTTTGATGGTCTTCAGCCACTGCAATGCGTGATGGTCAGAAAATATAGTAAACTTTCTGCCCATCAGATAGATGCGAAACTTCTCCACACTCTCAACGATTGCTAAGCACTCAAGTTCAGAGATGGAGTAGTTTTTCTCGTGTGGGCGCAGTGTTCGGCTGAAAAACTGAACTGGATATACGTTCCCGTCAGGGTGAACCTGTTTGAGAATGCCTGCTATACCGAGGGTGGATGCATCGCAATACACTTGGCATGGCAGGCCCTCTTTGTAAAGGTGTAAAATGGGGTGTTGTGTGAGGTTCCCTTTCAGGTCAATGAACGCCTTTTGACAAGCTTCATTCCAGATCCACACGACATCCTTTTTGAGAAGGTTGTTGAGAGGTGCTCGCAAGCGAGCGTACTCCGGAATGAATTTGTTATAGACGTTCACAGCGCCTAAAAAGGATTGTAGTGTTTTCGGTTGTGTGGCTGTTTAATGGCGTGAATAATGTCGGTGTTGCGTGTGAGCGGTGTAGTTGTACCAGCTGTGATGGTGTAGCCTAGGAAATCTATGGACTGCTTAAAAAATTCGCATTTCGCGAAGTTAAGTTGTAGCTTCTCTGCTTCGCAAAAGGCGAAAAATTGTCGCAGGTGGTTTTGATGTTCCTCCAATGTGTTGGAGTAAATGATGAAATCATCAAAATAATGTGCCACACAGTCAAGTCCGTGTCTCTGTAGGACCTGGCTCATGGCTCGTTCGTAGATCTGAGGGCTGGTTTTTAATCCGAAAGGTAATCGAGTGGGTTGGTATAACCCTTCGAGGGTGGCAAATGCTAACAGTGGTCGAGAATCGGGGTGTATTGGGACCTGCCAATACGCAGAGGATATGTCGGCCGTGGAGAAATACTTGGCCTGTGCGAGGCGGTCGAGAATATCCTCGATTCTCGGGAGGGGATGGACATCAGAGCTAATTAGCTCGTTCACCTTTCTATAATCGATACAAAACCGTTTGGTCTTGTCGCGCTTAGTGACGAGGGTGACAGGGCTCGAGAAAGGTGAAAAAGATTGCTCTATAATTCCATTCTCTAGCATTTGTTGGACTTGATTACGGATTTCTTGTTGGTCACATATCGGAACACGATATGGCCGTATGGTAATTATTTTGTCGGAATTCGTGGGTATTTTTACGGGTGGAATCCTTAAGCATGGTACATTGAATTTGTTCTGTGTGAAGATGTGATTGTACCTTTGTAACAGTGTTGTGAACTTGGGTGTATAGCGAGTGTCAGGTGTTGTGTTGTAGTATGCATGTGGTAAAGGATTTTGTTGGGTCTTAGTGTGAGTGTCGAGTTCGTTGTGTGGGTTTGTCATGTGATAGTTGTGTGACGGCGTATGATCACCTATGTGCTCGACATGTAAGTTGTCCTGCTGTATAGACATGTTTTGGGCAGGTTTTTTACAAGTTGAAGCCGTTGTGGTTTTGTTATTTGAGGGCATATAAAAAGGGCAATTGGCCTTAGTGAAATAAGGGCATGTAGATGAGGGGGTGTTTTTCAATGAATGCGCGCAATGGTTGTCATAGGCGGAAGGTTGGGATGCAGGGTAAATTCTTTGTGACATCGCCTGACACTGCCAGTACGTGCATACATTCGGTACATGGTTAAAATGGTAGGCAAGGGTAGATAATGGGGCGCCCAGCTGGAATATAGTGCATTTATTAAAATCTATTGCCAATTTGAATTTGTGGAGACTATTAATGCTAAGAATTCCAAATGGTAGCGGTGCATTCACTACATGGAAATTCTCTCTTCGGGATATTTGTCCTATTGCCAGAGGGATAGACAGTTTACCCATTGTTTTTGCAAAACCATCTAGGGTTTGGAGGTCCAGTGAATGTCTCTTAAGGGTTAATTTAGGCAGGTGAGTTTTTAACATATGGTAGAGATTATATGGCACTATATTCAGGCTGGCGCCTGTATCAATTAAAAAGGGGCATGGTATATTAGGGGCTAGGAAAAGTTTGACAGTCAGTTGGGTTAGGGATCCTACCTCAGTCTCGAAAGTCTGCTCGGCTGGGGTGTCTCTGGCTTGACTTGGTTGCTGGGGACTCGGGACTGGTTGCTTTGGGACTGTTTGCACTGTCCGGGCACTTTGATAGCTTGGGACTGATTGCACTGTCCGCTCTTTTTCGTCGGTCGCCGGGACTGGTCGATGTCGGCATTCGCTGTGCCAGTGTCTCGCGCCGCAGAACTTACAGTTGGACGGTGGGAGAGGTGCATTCCAGGCACCTGGGCGTCGGGGTGGGCTGTGGTATGGACCCGACATCGTGGGCGGTTGATCCTCTCGGTGTCGTGTTGTCGGTACACTGGGCCCGTGGATCCGCTGTACCAGTCGGAACCACTCTCCTAGGTTCTCGGGAGGCACTACACGGACTAAGCGCTGGTCGGAGAATGGCAACCCTTCTGTCAGCGTCTCGAGGATCACCTCCTGCGGGAGTCCTAGTTGCAGTCCCATGGCGGTTTTCTCCCGGTAGTAGGTCTCTAGGTTGCTTGTCCAGTAAGTTTCATGGCAAAATATTTCGCAAAGGACGCTTCGCTTGACTCAGGGTAGAGATCTAAGAGGATTTGTCTCACCTGGAAATAGCTCCGGTCGGCCAGCCGAAGTTTCCTGAAAAGCTCCAGGGGTTGTCGCGCCAGGTAGTTTGGTAGACGGAGCAGTCTTTCCTTTTCTTCTATGGTGGCGTCTTCCATTTTCCGGTCGAATGCTTGGAAAAACTGGATCGCGCTGTATGTTCCATCAAAAAGCGAGATGGTCGGTCCTGGAGGGTCGCATGACCTACCCTGGGACAGCGCGGCGGTGAACTGCTGAATGACATCCGCTAGAGGGCCCGCTTCCTGCCTGCTGGTCATTTCCTGTCTGCTGCTTTCTTCTCCCCTTTCTTTCGTTGGTTCGTCCTTTTTGATAGAATCTTGGCTATTCTCCATCTCTTTATCCTGTCGACTTAATCCGCCTGTCGCAATCTGGTTGCGGAATTTCTTGTTGTTGGATGAGAATGGTGTAGATTGTTTGAAGCGCAGTCGTTTGAGTGGAAAGTGAAGCATACAGTGGGGAATAACCAGGACACGTGATAAGGTTTTTGAAAATAAAAGGCAACTGGTCGGAGGAAAGAAAGGCTTTTGAGAAGATGGAGCGGATTTTGACTATTAACTATCTGATCACATGGCGGTGATTGACTTTTGGTGCTATCTCGGTGGGAGCGAGTCGAAGACTAGGTCCGAACTCGGTGGGAGCGAACGAACAACCCTAGGTGTTATCTCGATGGGAGCGACTCGATGACTGCCCCCTAACGAACCTTCTAACAGACTTTTTAACGGCCGTCTGCTATGTTGCAACATCCAACCGTCTACCTTGGCCTTGACCCAACTCTTTCTCCCAGGTTTTCTAAGCCTTGTTTTCTAGTCCTTTCTATCCTCCAGTTGTTTGTTACCTTTGTTCTTTTTATTGACACAAATCATACATTTCATACATATTTGGATTAGGTTGGCATCTAATTATACAAATTATGACATACATTTATTATATACAATATTTTATTTAAATTCTTTTCTGTTTGTAACATTTAGATGTTTTAAAATATATTTACTTAGAAGAAAATATGATGTTAATAATTTTTAATTTATTTTATACGGAAACTATGACACAGTGTCATAATAAACATATAACAGATGTCAATTTCAAATGACTTACCATTATGTAAGAAATTGGCAGGGAGGTTTTCCTATTATATGGTTACATATACCCAGATTTAATATTTTAATTCATGAAATACATTTCATTAAGTTTACCTTTATTTATAAACCAGTTGATAGTTTAAACCAATTAGAAGCTTATTTATTTTTAGGCCTAAATGTCTTTTTTTTTCATCTTTATTGTTTGAAACAATTTTCTAAGGCAATTTATTGAATAAAAAGGCATGTTTTCTTTTTAAGTGTTTGAAATAACAAAAGCTATAATTATTATTATCTTAATAAGGTATTTCAGGAATATTGTATATGAGTGTATGAAAAAAATACATTTCTTGACATTCTTTTTGGTTAATAATGATTTTCACTTATAGAAGTGTTAGAATGCCAATGGTCTGCCCTTAGGGGTACATTCTTGACCTACATGATTAAGCTTTTCATAGTATAAAGGAAATATTTACATGGTATGAAAAAGTTAAATTTAGAGTAAAAGGTTTTCATATTTAATTTTTTTAGGGCAATTTCTAGATTTTTTGAACTTTTTTTTGTGTGTAAATTTATCAAAATGTAAGAGCATTTGTGCATCCTTTTTTTTTAAACTCAGCCTTTGTTTTTAGTAATTTTATAAACTTTTATTTTAGTATAGATTTAAGACCTACGTTTATGATTAAAGAGATATCCATTTCTTCAACTAGGAGTTAAGATTTTGTGTCTCGGACAGTGAAGCACCTAAAAGACGATATTTAGGCTCTCTTGGTATCCATCACTGTGAGCAATCTTTATGAAGCAATGTTGAATTAGTTGGATAGTCAGTGTAGTAGTTTTTTTAATAGGATTCAAGGATTTATAATATGGTCTAATTTGAGGATTTTTCCTTTTTTTGTTGTTTTCTCTTTGTCGCTTATTGTAAACACAGGACGGATGGGATACAGGCCCTCTAGATAGCTTTTACAGTAAATGATAATATTTTTTTTAGGTTAAATAGATAGGATTTGATGAATATTTGAAGATAGGATTTCTATATTTTTTTATGAACCTTGCACACTTTTTTTTTAATGTTAGATTACTATTTTGGGTACCGAATGACCAAATTGGTGGTAATTATTAAAGTTTATTTTCTTTTGTGAGTTTATGGAGGTGGACCATAACTAGATTTTCTTTGGTATAGAGCACTTGTGCTTATCTCCCTGAATTTAGTTTTTGAATAGTTGTTTTGTTTGTTTAATGTTCAGGCAGTGCTTTTGATTTCAAGTTTAGTTTAAATGCACCCACAAATGTTTTTATTTTTTTTTGTATGAATGAAGGGTAGTGAACGAGATATCAAACTTCAAGCCAGCAGTATGTTAGACCTGGACAAATTAAAATATTGGTAGGATAGGATCTTGTAACTTTATACAAAATGTGTTAGGACCTTAATAGTTTGATCTACCATCAGGGATCTGTAAACTCACTGACAATCTGATATGTCTGCTTAGGCAGAGTTTCTTCACTTCATGTGGAGGTATAAATTTGATTTCAATTTTTTTCTTTGTTTATATATGTTAGGTTCAAACTTATCTATTTTTTTAACTGGATTTTTTTACCCTGGATGAGATATAGGCTCTCCAGCTAAGTTTCTCTTTCTGTGAAGAAAGCACTCGCATGGTTGTGGGAAATGTCATTTGTCATGTGCTCTGGGAGCACACACTGGATGTCAAGGGAGAGAGTCCCATGATTCCTTTTCTTCTGACTGCTCTGGGAGCAGCGGTTGTGTTGAGACCATGTGAAGGTCTTTGTCCTCCGCCTGAAAGTCCCGAAGGTGTGAGAAGCTCTAGCTTTGGGCAGCTAGAGGACAAATGGCATAATCACATGTAAACTAACAAGTACCTGAGTGTCAGTTTGTGATTTTAGATTTGGTCTTGAACCTTGAATACCGGTTCGAAAGAATTAAAAAAAAAAAGTTTATTATAAAAAAAGTAGGGTAATTTTTATGTGTGTTTTAAGCTATAGGTTTGGTTTAATATTTTTGTGAAGCAGGATTTTTTTTTAACAAAGGATGTTTTCAGTTATGTGTGGCCATGCGAGGTCAATGTACCGAATAGTTTAGGTAGACAACTAGTCTAACCATGTAAAAGGTTTCAGTTCAATTTTTAATCAAAGATTCAATTAGTTTTACCAGAATGAGTTGTGTGTGGGATCAAAGTGTTTTAAATTACTAATTTGAATTACCCTTTTAAATATTAGTAGAAAGAAGCGCATTAGATTTAAAATTTGTCTTTTCCCCCCTGATACCTTTATGTATTTTAGGATTTTTTTTTGGCTGTTACATTATGAAAAATGCATATATTGGATAATTGTTATTATTTGAAAAAGAAAATGAATTGCATTTGCATACATGTATACCATAATATTTTTAAAATTTGTAGATCTATGATTTTAGAATTTTTGAGTTTTTTTTTTCAATGTACATTCATCACTTCACCCTAGCACCCAGGGTGGATTTGAGTGATTAATTAATATTTGAGTATAGATATACTATTTTTTGTAGTAAATATTTTCTTTTATGTAATTTTTTTATTATTTTTTTTATTAAGTTTCCTCACTCGGTGTTGGAAATTAATTTTCCTTTTTATTTTGTAAAATTAATTTTTTGGCAGGGAGGATTGTTGGGACACCTCGTGACCATAATATGCCAAAGTAACCCAGAACCCCACCTAACCTAACCATATCCCACCTATGTCCATCTAAGCCACAAACCTCTGGTGATTGCGAGATGTCGAGATGGAGCCTGAAGCCACCTTTAGCCTTGGCAGCACCAAGCCAGAGACCGAGATCCCCTTCCTGTAGTCAAGCCACCTGACCTGTGGTGGATGACATGGCCCCACCAACACCAAGCTAGTCTGAGATGGACTCAGACACCCCTTCCTGGTGGTCAAGTCACCTGACCTGTGGTGGATGACCTGGCCCCACCAACATCAAGCTAGTCTGAGATGGACTCAGACACCCCTTCCTGGTGGTCGAGCCACATGTCCGATGGTGGCTGACTTGACCACAAGCCAGTCCAAGATGGACTCAGACACCCCTTCCCTGTAGTCAAGCCACCGACCTATGGTGCTTGACCTGACTCCACCATCTTCATGCAGAGCACCAGCTCCACCACGAGCCCTGAACCTTTCCCAAGCTGACCCCAAGATGCCCAGAATCAACAATAATATTTATATTTTAAAATTATTTTTAATTCAATAATTTTGTATTTTTTATTTTTTTTTGTGAATATATTTCTTTAATAATTTTATATTTTATTTATTTTTTATCATTTTTTTAAGATGCCATTTTTATTTTTTATTTTCATAGAGAAAGAGGGATGATAGCCTTGGGGGGTGAGTTCAGCAACACTGGGACAAGGAAGCGGGATATTTACATTCTTGGACATTTTTTTTTACATTTTTTTGATATTGACATTCGGAATTTTACATTTTTTTTCTTAACAAAAATTTGATTTTTTTTCCTGAGAAGCAAAAAAGACTTGGAGTTGCGGAGGACGGAGGCCGCTGGCTGCGGCCTTGGCTGCCCCTTTTTTTCAAATCATGGACATGGGTGGCTGAAGGTAGGTGGGGATAATCTGGGGATGATGGCATAATAGGCCTTTTTGTGTGTTTACATTTATATGTATATTAAACCCCTCCCAATTTTAAACTTATATAGTTTTTTTATCCTTTTCCATGGAATCTTATATATATCTGCGTGATGTACATTGAAAGATTTTATTAGTCTAAATAAAAATTTGTCTAACCAAAAAATTGATTGGTTAATTTCCCTTTTAACATTAATTGCTAGCCGGCACAGCTTTAGGTCTCTACATGTGCCATAGATGAATAAATTTGTGGTCTGCTTTTCTGCAGCCACTGGCGCCCTAATATTTGGACATGTAGAGATCTGGAAATAGTTAGTAAAAGTATAAAATCTTCACGATAAAAAAAAAAAAAATGACGCCCAAAGCAGGGCATAATTATGTTTATAATTTTCTTCTTCCATTATACCTAAAAAAATATATGAAATGCTCTCGATTTCATCAGTACCTAGCCAACAAGCTGGAAGCCATAAAGGTCCGCCAGCAGAAGGAAATATTGCCGCGGATCTGCCTTTTCAGGGTGAGCAAGGATACCACCAACTCCAACATTGACTTTCCTGCCCACTCCAGCTTTCAGCCAACTTCCTGGTGGCAAGGTCGTGCGCGCGGCGCATCGCATGGCTAAGAAGAACACCTTCAAGGCCTTCATCAAGGTGACCAGAGGGCTTTAATTGAGATTTTGTTTGATTAAGTGATCTTTCAATTCAAATTGAGCTTTATCATTTTTGATGTATTGTTCACATATTAGTGGCTATATAGCCAGTCTGTAATGTTTTGGAATGACAAGATGAGCTATGTACATTTTGAATCAGTAGTAATTTTTGAATAATAATATGGAAAAAATTTAATTTAAAAAAATGTTTGGGGATAAAAAAAAAAACACTCGATCATTAAAAAGAAATTTCTCAGAAAGGTGTTTGGATAATATCATCATTCATGAATTTATGCAATATCTCAAATTTCTATAATGCATCAAGGTTTATTATGACAGGGTGTTACCCACATTCCTATATGTTTAGATGGTGAACTCAAACCATCACATCCTATTACCTTTTTTTACCAAGTGCGGAGAAAATGTTGTTAATCTGAAAATGTTCTAGTTGAATTCTTCCATCCTCACCAACTCTGAAATTTACAGATGATAATCTAATTACCAGAGAATTATAATTTAAATAGTGTATTGAGACCAATCAGAAGCAATCCCTAGATACCTGATAAAAAGGGGTGGTTCGCTGAAGGAAGAGGATTGATTTCTGACAGGCATGCTCAATATTAGGTCTGTTGTCATCTAAAGGCGTTCACGGTGACCGCTAACTTGGCTACCACTTCCCCGCGCCTCCAGGCCTGACGCTGGGCCTTCCTCTGGTTGTTCTTGGCTTCCCTCAAGGCCCTGGTGCCCCCTGAAACGTCGAGGTACGAAATTTATATATATATAAACATTTTAAATATATAATCTTATAGTAAAGTTGAAAAATAAAAGTAGTTTCAAAATCGCGGAATATCTTTTATTAACTCAATATCATTATCATGTACAATTTTAGAAGTAGACATAGCTTTATAATTAAAGTTTTCATTACAACTAGAACACTTTAAAAAGGCATAAACGACAGTAAATTGGGCTATCCAAGGCTTCTAGAGCTGACACAGAACCTGAACATTTGTGCGCAAATTATATAAACAAAATTGAAGCAGAATAGTGAAACAAAATAAATTCGCAACTCTTTTGTAAGCGTTTATATTATCGTTGCTTCTTGTTCCTTTTTATTGCCCACCTTTGCTATAACTTTTTAACCCTTAATTACTCGCGCTGAGTGTATTACACCCAGTAAGAAACTAAACTGTAAAAATAAACTGTAATTAATAAATATAGCAACTTGAGTGTCTAGTATATAGTAAATTATCAGTGAGCACATTATTATCACTGATAGTACTCTGTGCGGTTGCCTTTTGACTTATTGTAATATATCACATGTAAACTTATGTCTGATATAATATAGATTATGTCTGATGTTAGCCAAAAAGAAATAAAGACTTTATTTTTTAACTTTCAAATACTTCTTGCTGATTAACGTCAACCAACAAACACGAGGACGAAGCATAGATTAGCCTAATGAATTTCAAAATATACATTTAACTTTTTCGTAATCAGATAAGCTGGGTGGTTTACACCTAGCGCGAGTGATTAGTAACCCTTTTGGCAGGCCGCGAGTGACAGCTCGCCTATATTTTTTAGGTTTCTGATTCAGATAGATTTATTTCCTTTGGCTTTGTTCACATATTCTTTTTTTGCTCTTTATTCCTAGCTCTCCAAAAACTATCGTTTGCTATTAATTTTAAAAAATATTTCATGGATACATCAACTCTTTCTAATTCTGAATCTGTTGGGCCATTTTTCACCAAACGAACCCAACAATGATGTAAACATCTTACATAATATATTTACAGTACCTTGCCGAGTCTTTGTTGTCTAGATGGAGGACCTGGACAAGCTCTGGACTTATTGAACTCTGAGGCCCACAGCAGTAATGATGTACATAATGTAAATATGTACCCTAAATAAATTTATATGTACAATAGTTCATTCCCTTCCCGTGTATATATATAGTGAAAGGTTAAATTCAGCAAGAATTTCTTTTTGATTATCACATTGAATTTTCAATAAAAATATTTAATAAATTAAATATATTTTAGAAAAATTATATATTTCAAAGAAAATAATAGAATTATAAAAGAGAATACTACATTAAATATTTTTCGAAGAATCGTCTCTATACATTTTTATTTTTTAATTATTAATTTAAATTATTTTATTCCCAAAGAATAATTTTTTTAATTTTTATTTTCGAATATATTCGAAAAATAAAAATATTTTCTCACTCTGTAAAAGAGATAAAAAAATCTCTGTGGTCACGCAGAGGATTTTTGAAAACAAAATCAGTTAGAGAGAGCAGGGCGGGGAGAAACAGGAGAGATTCGGGGACGGTGGTGGACGAGGACAATAAGGATCTGGCGTTTGAATCTTGAAAGAAATGTGAGTATAAAACTAAATGGTAATTGGACAATTCTACTAAATTCTGTTCATGTGGGCTAAAAAACCCGCTTATAGAATTAAAAATTTCATATCGCATTTAGTAAGTTTTTTTTTCTTTAAATTTTTGGTATAATGTGTTAAGTCATTTTGTAAAGTTATAATCTCCACTATATAGCATATTCGAAATAAATTTTTTGGTTATTTTATATACATCGATGAGATTAGAAGCAAAGAATTGCTTGCATAGAATGAAACCTTTCACTTTTACTCCATCTCCCTTTGTCTCATGATATAGAAAAAATTTTGATATAATAAATTCTCGTATATGTTTTTCATCAGTTTGTATCCATTGTGTTTTATACCAGACTAGACACACACATATGAATGGAATTTCTATTCTATACAAAAAGGAAAAAGTAGTTGAATATTCTGATAATCACCAAAAGAAAATTATTCATCCAATAGTACTTCCATAGATAGCCCTACTCATAATACAATTACACATGTCTACATATATAAACACAGTTGTGTAGAAATGTCGGGTAATAGTTTCACAAAACACTGAAGCGAGTTCGGTAGAAGAATTCGCTGTGATGATTCTTTTGTGGGCTGTTGCAAGGATTTAAATAAGATCACTAAATAGCAGAAAGGAGAGGGTAAAAGTCTCCTCTAACTAACTTTATTTAATACATCTTAAGAGGACAGAGGAAAACACCCAACTCGGTCGGTAGCAGACCAAGCCGTGTTCTGTTAGTCCTTTGTCGGCGGCTCCTTTGTTGGCGGCTGGCGCCGCCGGCATGTTTACTGTCACCCAAGCCGTCTGGACGCCATTATTCCACATACTCCCACCTGTTTTTATCTAGGCACACAGAAAAACAATAATAATCGTCCAATTGGTTGGGTATACAAATGTTTCTTCCCGATCTAGTCTGTATTTTTTGCAGTTTTCTCTTTATCGTTCAGCAAACGCGAAGAAGCTGCTGTTGATGATATTTCCAAGGGATATATTTTCTGAATAGGTCTTAGGAAGGTTCCTACTGCGATTTTCACCTTCACTAATCTATTCACTCCATCTCTTCCAAATAATATCTCCTCGATCACTGCTAATGGCCAGAAGTTACGCTTTTTATTGTCCATACCAACAAGGACAACATCCCCAGCCTGGAGTTTTGGATTGTAAATGCGTCTGTTTCTCTGGACCAGGAGGGACAAATATTCCTTCCTGAATCGTGATTTCAACTCCTCCTTCAGCTTGCTTAAATAGCGCAGTTTTTGTGTCGTTGGATTAGATCCCATATTCTGGCTCTCGGGAAACTCGACATCTGTCTGTTCTTGTAGAAACATGGAAGGTGATATTGTCACAAGATCATTCGGATCGTCGCTGACATAAGTCATGGGCCTTCCATTCATCACTGCCTCTGCATGACACAGCAGGGTCATCAATTGTTGATGTGTTAATGTTGATGTTCCGAGCATTCTTTTTAGTATGTCTTTGAGGGAATGAATCAATCTCTCCCACCATCCACCCCACCAGGCAGCAGTGGGCGGGATGAATTTCCATTCAATACGCTTCACTTTCCCATCGTTAGAAACGCGTTCCCAGTCAATCTTTTTAAAGAAGTTATTGGCTCCTACAAAATTTGTTCCGTTGTCGCTGAAGATGGTGGATGGATGTCCTCGTCTCTTGATGAATCTCTCCAGGGCCATTAGGAAATCTTCAGTGCTGAGAGATATTACCAGTTCCAAATGTACACAGCGGTACACAGCACAGGTGAAGAGAACAACCCAGGTCTTGGTCTGATCTTTCAGATAGAGCGGGCCCGCCAGATCAATCCCTACCACCTCGAATACCTTGGCATTATGTACTCGAGTGGCAGGTAATGGAGCGTCTTCCACCACAACGGGTTTAGCGGAGAAGCGGCGACATGTGACACATCTTCTCACTATTTTCTTAATGGTCTGTCTCGCTTTTACTATCCAATATTTTTCCCGAAGTTTGTTCATCAAAAATTGTACACCAGCGTGGCAATTCTCAACGTGTGAATCATTTGTTCAATCAACGGATGAGTCCCATGTAATAGTACTGGCGAACGGAAGCCATATTCGTCGCTGCTGTAAATCAATTTTGTTTTCACACGCAGGATTCCTTCTACTTCACATATCTTCATTATTCTTCTGAACTAATTTCAAAAGCGCCAGCTCCGCTTCATCGATCTCCTTCACAGAAAGTTCGCCCTTTACTTTCGTTAAAGATTGGAGGTTGTTGATGAACCTTCTAATCCACGCCATCATCCGCACATTTTTTATGAACGAGGAGAAATATTTCATGTACCAATGATCGGTACTCTTAACTGTTGTCACAACAGCAATTTTCTTTCTTTCCGCACAGATTTCTTCTTCATTCAGGTATTTATACCTGGAAGGCCAATATTCTTAGGAGAGTTTTAACCAGGAAGGGTCCTCCCACCATCTAGACTGTATTAGTAGGGAGAGGCTGCATCCTCTGGAGGGTAAATCAGCTGGATTGCACTCGCTAGGAACATATCTCCAATTTCCAGGATCACTAAGTCTGCATATCTCCTTCACGCGATTCCCGACAAAGGTACCCCACTGATCATCGCGCTTTATCCAAGCGAGGGCTGTTGTGGCATCAGACCAGAATACATTTTTGATATCTTTTAACTCTAGAGCTTCAAAGATCATCTTGTTTAATCGTGCTCCTACAACACAGGCTAAAAGTTCAAGTCTTGGTATCGTAGGTCTCTTGAGAGGAGCGACTCGAGACTTAGCCGCCATCATATGCACTTCAACTTTGTCACCAACCCGAGTCCGAAGGAAGACCACAGCAGCATAAGCTTCACTACTAGCATCAACAAACGTGTGTATCTGCCAGTCCTTCTGCGGTACCATCAATGGATTGAAATTCCTAGGAATTGCCATGCCTTTGTGCAGCTGAAGGTCGTCGAACCATAGGCTTAGTTCATCCTTGTAGTGACGGTCCAATTCATCGTCCCATGCCAACTTTCGAGTCCAAGCTTTTTGCAATAAAATTTTAGGCTTTATTAATATTGGACTCAGAAATCCAATAGGGTCATATATCTGAGCTGAGCAGGACAGGATACTCCTTTTGGTTATCTTGGGGGGTATGGCTACGGGAATTTCACATGACAAACAATCTTCCCTTTTATCCCATCATATACTAAGCACTTTAGATATCTCTGCTCTTTCAAAGGGGTAAGTATCGGAGGCCACGTCCAGGCTATGCTCCCAACGGCATAGCTCCAACCTAGCATTATCCATGATGGACGTTGCGGTCAATTTGAGATCTTGTAACTCTTCAAAAGAGTTCACGTTTGTGACTAAATTGTCCACATAAAAGGATTTCTGCAACCTCTAAGCTAACGGTTTATGTTCAGGTCGAACATTATACAGGTGGTATTCGATTACTGCCCCCAAAATGAAAGGACTACAGTTAACACCGAAAACGACACGTCTATGTCTGAATACTTCTGTCTTTTCTCCATTTTGGGAATACCACAGAAAACGCAGGTAATCTCTGTCCCTTTCATTCACCTCAATCTGAAGAAACGCTTTCTTAATGTCTGCCACGACACCAAACTTGCCATTTCTAAACCTTAGCATAAGGTTGGGTATCATCTCTATGAGGTTAGGTCCTTTTTCAAGACAGTCATTTAAAGATGGGGATCTATAGACCTTGCTAGAAGCATCAAAGACTGGCCTGATAGGCGTAGTCCCACTGGAGAATTTCACCACAGGACGATGAGGCAGGTAGAAGGCCTCAGCGTCGTGTTGTTCAGCTGGGACTTTCTCAATTGTCTCATCATCCAACCAGCCTCGGAAAATATCATCATAGTCCTCATAAAGATTCAAAGAGATTAATTTCTTAGCCGTTTGTTCTAATCTCTTCATAGCAACCTCCCTGTTGTCCGCGATTTTAGCTTTCTCTACAGTCCACGGGAGGGAAACAACATATCTTCCAGAAACAGAATGTTGGACTGTTTTTAGAAAATGTCGACGCGCCAGTGCGTCTCTCTGATCTCTCTGTTTAACCTCAATAGGATCCATAATGCCAAGAATATCGAGATTCCACAGATTGGTTATACTGCTCTCCGAAATTGTCATCGTTGTAACATGATGAGTACCCGGCTGACATTCTCCCATTAAAGTCCATCCGAAACGCGTCTGCGACGCAGTCAAGCCATTTGACAAGACACAAGATTTCATCATGAAAATAGATCCCAATACATCGCATCCTAGAAGTATTTCAATTTCCATGTCATCCTTTCCAATATCAGGAACCCAGATTTTGCGGGCTTTGAGTTCTTTCAATCATGGCCCGCGGCTCAATCTTGGTAGGTTACCACAGATTTTTTGTTGGTCAAGAAGCTTCGCTACCATCTTAAAATTCCCCGATGCATGACCCAAATTGACTCTGTATTCTTGGTGGACACTTTCACTAGTATGACCTCCAAACACCACATGTTTAAGTGATTCCTGGCCAATGGGAGATAGTCCGAGATCCTGGGCAGTTTTAGACAAAATATAGGATCGTTGGGAACCTGTGTCAAGGAGGGCACGCACTACTTTCGCCGAAGTCGCACCTTCGACCTTAATCTTCAGAGTCTGTAGCAAAATCAGAGACGAAGCGCTAAGACCGGAGAATGAAACTCCGTTTTCAACTGTAGGAAAATCGTCACAGTCTTCCACCTGTTCCTTGTCTTCATCTGCTGACTCTCGTCCAGGAGCATTAAGAGGGCATAAAATATCAAGGTACTTCTTCTTACATCGAATACATTCAGTTATGCGCCTTCTACAATTAGAAGAGATATGACCTGGTTGGAGGCAGGAGAAACAGCATTTAGCGTTTTTAATACGCTCTCTTCTTTCTTTAATGCTCATTCTGCGCGCAGCAAGACATTCTGTGTTTTTATGATCTTTATTACAAAAGATGCAATTCTGGGCAGGTTCAGCAAATAGTCCAGAGGCCGTAGGTATCTTAGCAGGATGTGATTGTCTGCCCACGTTTCTATCTTGTTTCAGAGATCTAAGTCCAAACTTGGATCCAGCTAAGGCTCTATCTTGTTCTGCTGCAGCTTCCTTTTGGAGAAACTCCATAATTAGGTCAACTCTAGTTTGAGTCGAATCATTAGCATCAATCTTGACATCATGGAGGGGGCTTCTTTGCCAAGCCTTCATGAGTTCCTCTCTGAGACATGCCTCAATCATTGGAAATATAAATACAGACATCTGTCTGGCCTCAATCTTTAAGGATTCCAATGCTCTCAAATGAGTCACCAACTCATCATAAAATGAAGTCACCTTCAACTGTTGTTTGGAGGAGCAATCGATCATAAGGCGGATAAGATCCCTGACATAGACTTGTTGCAACAGTTCAGGCCTTCCAAATCTTTCTGTCAAAGTTTCTATAACTTTGGGGTAATTATCGGCAGTCAGGGGGTAACTATCAACCAGTTTACTAGCTCTGGTTCCCGGCGACATAGATTGCACAAGATATTGAAACTTGTCGCTGTCTTCTAAAGTAGGATCGACATGTATCTTGTTGAACTGTGCCCACCATCCCAACCAATCTTTTATTTTTCCTGTAAACTTCTTTAATTCTATCTTGGGTAGTTTTACAGTTCTATGGTGTGAGCTAGAAGCGAAGCTCACTTCACTGGTCGTGGGACTGGATGCAGTGATCCTGGGTTCAACAAGAGCGAGACATTTTTATATATCCTCTTATATCTCTGGGTATATTGCAAGGCTTCCTCATCGTCTTGCTCTAGTTCCTCTTCGCTAACGTCTGAAGTTAGCATGAAGTCTCTTATCTTGCTTTGGATCACAAGAAGCTCACTGTGAGTTTCTTCGATTATCTCTCTATTATATTCAATGTTCTCTACAGGTATCGGTGGAGTACCTGACAGAAACTCTTCTGTCGTCTTCAAGCTGCGAGTTAGTCGCTTTCTAAGTAAATTTCTATGTCTTTTTAAAATTTCCATTTTTTAAAAAACACTATAAACAGAAGGTAAAACAAAAGGTACTTATCTTAAGTCTTGAACTTGTACTCCGCCGTTAATCCACTTGATCTTGCCTTGTCAGAAGCCCACCCGCGGGGACGCCACTTTTGTGTAGAAATGTCGGGTAATAGTTTCACAAAACACTGAAGCGAGTTCGGTAGAAGAATTCGCTGTGATGATTCTTTTGTGGGCTGTTGCAAGGATTTAAATAAGTTCACTAAATAGCAGAAGGGAGAGGGTAAAAGTCTCCTTCTAACTAACTTTATTTAATACATCTTAAGAGGACAGAGGAAAACACCCAACTCGGTCGGTAGCAGACCAAGCCGTGTTCTGTTAGTCCTTTGTCGGCAGCTCCTTTGTTGGCGGCTGGCGCCGCCGGCATGTTTACTGTCACCCAAGCCGTCTGGACGCCATTATTCCACAACAGTGTTAACACATAAATAAGCTTTAATTTTTTTATTATGTATGCATATATTGTTCAATTTTGTATGTGTAGTAGTTTTATACCTCGTCATATTGGAAATTGAATCAACGTTTGTGTTATGGTATACATGTCATTGAATGTGTTTTGTCATTCTATCGATAATTTAATATTATTATAAATCCCATTAAAACGTAACGCAATGAGGCGTATATCGTTCAAAATCGTATAAGTAGTAACTGCATACTTCAGCACGATAGAATCGTCCTAACAATATTATTGTATTAAATCTTTTTTTTGATCCACCTTGGGGTTTGTCTTCCATGCTATATTGTAATATGGGGAGTTATAATTCACATAAATGGACGTTAGTGTATTATACAAATTTCTAAACTTGAAAATATGTTTACACATGGTTTGAATGAAATTCTTCATTCTTCTTATTTAAACGTTTTTAAATATTCTAATCGTATATTGTTTTTTGTGTGTTTGCCATGGTGTGTTTTGTTAGCTTATCAGTAATTTAATATAATTGATAAATCATTTGAAATGCATTGAATTAGAATATATATTATTCGAAAGTGCAACATATTTCGACATCATAATAACTGAGCTAACAAATCCAAAATGAAGTTGTTGGTGGCACATCGGATATATATTCTGATGAAAATACCGAAATATATAGCTACCATGATTCTGAATCCGAGTTGGAATCTGAAAACGAAGAATTTGGTTCATCTTCAACTTCTAGTTTCTATGTGGGGAGAGACCAGACAACGAGGTGGAAGACCAGTGAATGGCAAAGTACAAAGGTAAAAATTCGCTCTTACAACATAATTTCTCACCTTCCTGGACCGAAAAGAGATGGAAAGAACATCATAACAGCTGTTGGAGATTACAGAAAATTTATCACAAAATAGTTTTAAAAATAGTATGTAACACCAATCAATATATCTCAAGGATTCGAAGAAATTTTTCTCGAGAAAGGGATGCAAAAGATAGTAATGATGTAGAGATTTGGGATCTTATTGGACTTTTGGTACTTTCTGGGACAAGAAAGGCCTGCCATCTTTCCTATCAAGAAATATAGGAAAATGATGGAACTCGATTCGAAATTTTCCAGTCCGCAATGAATCGCGAGTGATTTTTCTTTTTACTCAGGTGTTTGTGTTTCGATGATTTGCCCACACGTGAAATAAGAAAGAAAATTGAAAAACTAGCACCAATTAGAGAAAATTTTGAAGAATTCGTTACAAACTGCAAAACTATGTATATTCCCGGAGAATATTTGATAGTAGACGAAAAGATTATTCCATTCAAAGGCCGATGTAGTTTCAAGCAGTACCTTCCCAATAAACCCGCAAAATATGGCATAAATACTTATGTGTTATGTTGCTCCCGCACAAGCTATGTGGTGAATCTTGAAATATACGCAGGCAAGCAACCTGAAGGCCCTCATCAAATAAGTAACTCTCCCAATAATGTAGTTGAAGGACTTGTACTTCCAATCTTCGGGTCAAAACGCAACATAACAACTGAAAATTTGTATACCAGCTATCCTCTTGCAGTAGTTATTTTGAATGAGCATAAATTTACCTTAGTAGGAACACTCAAAAGAACAAAAAATAAATACCACCTGAATTTATGACAAATCGCGCACGGCAAGTGTTTAGCTCAATTTTTGGTTTTCAAAATAATGTCTCCCTCGTATCATATGCTCCTAAAAGGGGCAAAAGTGTCATTCTTTTATCTACAATGCACTCAGAAGCATCAATTGATGAAGAGACCAATGAAAAGAAGAAGCCAGATATGATTACTTTTTACAACATGACAAAAGGAGGGGTGGGCCTATTGGAACAAAAGATGTCACTCTATTCCGTGGGACGACTACCAAAAGATGGCCCCTGTGTATCCTTTTTGAACTTTTAAATATTTCTGGAGTTAATTCCAAACTTCTTTTTGATTGGAATCAACTCCAAAACATTTATAAAAGAAGAAAGGATTTCCTAAAAGCTCTATCACTTGAATTGGTAACAGAGTATCATCATATCAGGTCTACTACCAAATCCTTCCCGAAACCACTTCGAAGTATTTCCGGAAACATGCTGGTCAGTCACCATAAACTATGTTGAGTTTTATGGCAAAATATAATTGAAATTTTATCTCTAATCGTTTATATTTTAGGAAGAAGACATTCCAGAACCTCTTTCAAAGGCCCAGAAAAGATGCCATCTTTGTTCTTGTAAAAAAGATCGTAAGACCAAAACACTATGCCAGAAGTGCCAAAAGAATGTTTGTGAAGCCCATTCTATTATAATGAGAAGGCATTGTATGTAAATATTTCGAAAATTGTATCCCAAAATAAAAAAAAATGATTTGGTGTGTAAATTAACATTTTAGTTTCAAAAATATTTTGAAATATAAATATTACTCTATTTTCGATTAAAATATCTTAATTGTTAAATAAAATAATGGTATCATAAAAAATGTTTGAAAATATTTTGTTTTAAGTTATATTTCACCAGATTAAAACACTGGATTTATTACACCCAGCGCGAGTGGTTACGTCTCAAAAGTGAGCGGGAGTAACTAAGGGTTAAATTTTAAAACAAGTAAAAAAATTAGAATAGGGTTGAGGAATTTATATATATATATATGTAGGATGGTTGTTGCGTGATGTGTTGGAGTGGCTTGTGGAAAGGCTGCTGATAAAATTATAATTAAAATTAATTTATTTAAAGCAAGAGAAATTATAAAGAGAAAAGAAACAACGGTTGAAGTAACGGCCGCCGGAGTTAGCCTAGATGTTTACCGCGTCAGTGGCCAGAGTCTCTAATGACGTCCCGCGCGCATGCGTAGTCAGGTTGACGCTCGCGGTTGCCGAGGCCGTCCTAGTTCGGCTCGCTGAAGCAAAGTGTAGTCGCCACACTACTCCCCCTCCAGTAGGATATTTCCAACGATCCTATGCAATCTTATTGGCTTGCCAAGTTCGGGTCTTGGGAAAACATCGGGATTTCTGATGTGAAAGCAGGCTTGAGGCGGTCGATTGACACCCACGTGGATCTCTTTTTAATTTTCAGTTTGTAAATTTTGGGTTTCCTAAAAAGGACTTCATATGGACCGTCGTATGGGGGAGCTAGCTGTGGCAATATCAGGCCCCGACGTTGATAGACATGGGAACATGTCTCGAGTGGTTTGGGCACGTAAACGTGGCGGTTCCCATGTGGTTTGCTTGGTGCAGGTTTCAGAGATGCCATGGCGCGCTTGAAGTCCTCCAGCCACGGTTCGGTAGGCGAGCTTGCAGAGGGAGGGGTCCTCGAAAAATGTTCCTGGAAGGGGTAGGGGCTTCCCATAGACCAGCTCAGCGGTTGTGGTGTTGAGATCTTCCCTTAGCGACGAACGAATCCCTAGGAGCACCAGGGGAAGTTTCAAGGACCAGCTCGTGGAATCGTGACAGCGAAGGGAGTCTTTCAGCTGTCTGTGGAATCTTTCTACCAGGCCGTTTGCTGCTGGGTGGTAGGGTGGTGTCCTTATTCTGTTGATTCCCAGAAGCCGTGTCAACTCATCGAAAAGTGCTGATTCAAATTGCCTGCCTTGGTCTGTAGTCACTTTTGCTGGCACGCTAAAACGAGATATCCAGACCGATAGGAAGGCATTTGCTACTGTTTTGGCGGTGATGTCCTGTATGGGTAGGGCTTCGGGCCACCTAGTGAATCGGTCGACGCAGGTGAATATGTACCGATAGTTTTCACTCGGTGGTAATGGTCCGACCAGGTCAATGTGAACATGACTGAACCTTCCGTCTGGGGGACTAAACGACTGAAGGGGCGTTCTTGTGTGTCTAGCGGTTTTGGAGACTTGGCAGCGGTGGCAGGCGCAGTGCGCAATCCTTCTTGACGGCCAGCCAGACGTAATGGGCGGTGAGCATCCTTGTAGTAGCTCATACTCCGGGGTGAGACAAGTTGTGGTATGCAGAAAAAATTATGCGGCGACAGGATGCGGGTACGAATGGTCTGGGTTTTGCTGTGGAAAAGTCACAGTACAGGGAAATGTTCGTTTCTGGGATTTGTACTTTTTCCAGTTGTAGTGAGCTGAGGTTTTCCGATGTCAAGAGAGCTTGTAGCTCCTGGTCTACTGCTTGCGCTTCGGCGAGGGATTTCGGGTCATAAGGTTGGTGGTGGGAGATGGGTTCCACACGTGACAGGAAATCTGCAGGTACATTTTCACAGCCCGCGATGTGGCGGATGTCTGTTGTGAATTGCCCGATGAAATCGAGGTGTCAACATTGGCGCGGCGAGGCCTTGTCCAGATTTTGTTGAAAGGCGTATGTGAGAGGTTTTTGGTCCGTATAGACCGGAAATTGTCGCCCTTCTAATAAATGCCTGAAATGCTTGATAGCCAAGTATACCGCCAAGAGTTCTCTGTCGTATGCGCTGTATTTTCTTTGTGCAGCGTCTAGTTTCCTTGAGAAAAACGCTATTGGTTGGAAATTGTTGCCAACTTGCTGGTGAAGCGCGGCGCCCACAGCAAAATCCGAGGCATCTACCGTAAGGCAGAGAGGCGCTTCTGGAAAAGGATGGTGCAAGAGGGCAGCGTTGGCTAGTTGAAATTTGCACTGGTCGAAAGCCTGGAGTGCTGTTGGGGTCCATTGGCAGGATGCGTTCTTGCGCCCTTCGACCATGGCGTGGAGTGGTGCCTGAGTACTAGCGGCATTGGAGAGGCAGCGCAGATAGAAATTTAACATACCCAGAAAACGTCGAAGTTTTCCGACAGTATCAGGGATTGGGATGTCTTTAATTGCTTGTACTCGCTGAGGGTCCGGCGAGATTCCGGCGTTAGTGATGATAAACCCCAAGAATTTGACTGAAGGTTGGCTGAAGGTGCATTTGGTTTCGTTGATCGTCAGGCCGTAGTCTCGAAGGCGACCAAAAAGTTGTTGAAGATGGGATACATGTTGATTTTCTGAATCGGATGCGATAAGCACGTCGTCAATGTAGGCATATGCAAAATCCAAATCTTGGAGTACATCTTTGATGAGCCTTTGAAAGGTTTGGGCTGCGTTACATAGGCCAAAGGACATGCGGGGAAACTCGAAAAGGCCTGAAGGCGTAATAATGGCAGTCTTAGGGATATCTCTAGATTTCACGGGCACATGGTGGTAGACTCTAACCAGATCGATAGTAGAAAATATTTTCTTACCATGCAGATGCGATGCAAAGTCCATAATGTTAGGGACTGGATATCGGTCGGGCACGGTAGCGGCATTCAGTTTCCTGTAGTCTCCACATGGTCGTAGCGAGCCGTCTTTTTTGGGTACTAGGTGGAGAGGGCTGGCCCACGGTGATTTGGATGGACGACAGATGCCTTTCTCCATCATGAAGGCGAATTCTTTCTTTGCCGCGGCGAGTTTGTCCGTGGGGAGTCGTCGCCGTTTTGCTGCAATCGGGGGGGCCCTTTGTGACGATATGATGAGTCACTGAGTGACGGGGAGAGCTTTTTACAAGATTCTGACTAGTGAGCTCTGGGAATTGTCTGAGTATTCTGGAGTAAGGCAAATTGGCGATTGTAAGGTGAATGCTAACAGCGGGGGAAGGTGAAACTTGTCCAATGGAGTGAAGGGAAGATACTGGGTCGCTCAGCCGGTGATTACGCAGGTCTATTGTTAGCCCGTAATGTCGGAGAAAGTCTGCGCCGATGATGGACACGCCGACGTCGGCTATGATGAAAGGCCAACGGAATAATCGTCCGAGACCGAGGTCAAGCTCAAGATGTCGTTCCCCGTAAGTGTGGATGATAGATCCGTTAGCTGCGAAAAGCTGCCTGTGCGAGGGCCTAGCGTTTTTTACTGGTGGTGGAATCACTGAGACTTCGGACCCAGTGTCGACCAAAAACAAATAGGCGCTGCGTCGATCTGTAATGAAGAGCCGGCGAGTAAGGCCTGCGCCGTCAGTTGCTCCTACTGACGGCGGGCGTATTCGTTTCCCTGGACCTTGAAGTTACATGGTTGAAGGCACTTCCTAGCTTGCGCTCCAAACTTCATATGGTACCAGCAAGTTCCTGCGTTTCCTTTTTTGTTGTGGGTCGGGTACCTAGCGTTCGGATAGCGATTGTGTGGGGTGTCCATGGATGACTTCAAAGCTTCGATTTGCGTATGCAGGTCTTGGATTTGCGTCATCAGCTATTGGTGGGCTTCCGCGCTATGACCTGTGCTTGGTTGGTCCACTGCTGAGACCGTTGGCAGTATGGCTTCGTATATGTTGTCTGCCATTTCCGCCAGCTTACTCAAACTTGTTTCAGAGGATGCTGCGAGAGCGGCCCTTATGTCCTGAGGTAGGCGTCGAGTCCACAGCATTTTCAGTACTGTATCGGATAAATTTCTTCCTGCCTGATGTTGCATCGCGGCTAGGACTGTTGAAGGCTTCTGATCTGCCATGGGACGCCCATCCAGAACCTGTAAGATTTTAGTTTGTTTTGATTGACCGAGTCGTTGAAGAAGGCATGCTTTCAGCGCATCGTATTTACCAGAGGGTGGGGGGGGGGGGGGGGGGGGGGGGCGTTACGATTTCCGCGACGTAAGTAAGGGTTGGCTGGTCTAGGCTCGTTACCGTTGCTTGGAATTTAGTTTCGTCGCGGGAGATCCCGGCTAGACCGAAAGCGGCTTCTAGCTGGCTTATCCACAGTTCAACGTCGTTGGGCCAGAATGGTGGTGCACGGAAAGCCAATCTTGATACTTGGGAGGGTGCCGTGGATGTTGGCCCTTCCGGATGTTCCGTAGTTGCGTCTTGCATTCTGGGGCTGTTGAAAGTTTCGTGGATGAAATAATAATAATAATAAAATATAGAAGTGTGATTAAAATAACTTTTGCATCACGTCCGGCTCACCAATTTGTAGGATGGTTGTTGCGTGATGTGTTGGAGTGGCTTGTGGAAAGGCTGCTGATAAAATTATAATTAAAATTAATTTATTTAAAGCAAGAGAAATTATAAAGAGAAAAGAAACAACGGTTGAAGTAACGGCCCCGGAGTTAGCCTAGATGTTTACCGCTTCAGTGGCCAGAGTCTCTGATGACGTCCCGCGCGCATGCGTAGTCAGGTTGACGCCCGCGGTTGCCGAGGCCGTCCTAGTTCGGCTCGCTGAAGCAAAGTGTAGTCGCCACATATATATATATTAAAAATAAAGAAGGCATCTCCTGACCACGAGCACATGTGCTTTTTAGATGGCAGAGCGCCATTTTTTCTATTGTTTTTTCATATGTATATATTTCCTTATAAAATATAACATCTTTATTGAGGTATGAAATAATGAATGTACAAAAGCCAGAGTAATATCTGAAAATATTTTGTCAATTGGGTTTTAAAAAGTCATATTAGCTCTTCTAAAATGTATTCCTATTTAGAATTATTTATTTACTTGATTTGTTGGGCCATTTTTCACCAAACGAACCCAACAATGATGTAAACATATTACATCATATATTTACAGTGCCTTGCCGAAGTCTTTGTTGTCCAGATGGAGGACCTGGACAAGCTCTGGACTTCTTGTACTCCGAGGCCCACAGCAGTAAGGTGTACATAATGTCAATATGTACTTATATGTACAATAACTCAATCCCTTCCCCCTATATATATAGTGAAAGGTTAAATTCAGCAAGATCTTTTTTTTTATTACCACATTGGAATTTTAAATAAATATAGTTAATAAATTAAATATATTCTAGATAAATTATAGATATTTCAAAGATAACAGTAGAATTTTAAGAAGAAATACTATATTAAATTTTCAGGGAATCGTCTTTATAAATTTTATTATTATTTTTTTATTATTAATTTAAAATTAATTTTATTTCCAAAGAGTATTTTTTTATTTTATTTTTCGAATTTATTCTACGAAATAAATATAATTTTCTCACTCTGTAAAGAGATAAAAAAATTATCTTTGGTCACGCGGAGATTTTTGAAAAAAAGGTCAGTTGGAAGTTACAGTCGTGATGAGCGGACAGAACAAAACAAGTTAGGGAGAGCCAGGACGATAGTGGAGGACAATAAAGATCTTGGAAGAAATGTGAGTATAAAACTAAATGGTAAGTGGACAATCCTACTAATTTTTGTTCATGTGGGCTAAAAGGCCCGCTTATAGAATAGAAAATTTTCATTTCGCATTTAGTAAGTTTTTTTTTAATTTTTGGTATAATGTGTTAAGCCATTTTGTAAAGTTACAATCTCCACTATATAGCATATTCCAAATAAAATTTTTGGTTATTTTATATACATCGATGAGATTAGAAGCAAAGATTTTGCTTGCATAGAATGAAACCTTTCACTCTTATTCTATCCCCCTTTGTCTCATGATATAGAAAAAAAATTAATATAATAAATTTTCATATATGTTTTCATCAGTTTGTATCCATTGTGTTTTATACCAGACTAGACACACATATGAATGGAAATTCTATTTTATACAAAAAGGAAAATGTAGTTGAATATTTTGATAATCACATAGATAGCCCTAGTCATAATACAATTACACATGTCTACATATATAAACACAGTGTTAATATATAAATCAGTTTCAATTATTTTATTTTATTATGTATGCATATATTGCTCAATTTTGTATGTGTAGTAGTTTTATACCTCGCCATATTGAAAATTGAACCAACGTTTGTGTTATGGTATACATGTCATTGAATGTGCTTTGTCATTCCATCGATAACTTAATATAATCGATAAATCATTTGAAATGCATTGAATTAGAATATATTATTCGAAGGTGTAACATATTCGACGTCATAATAACTAAGCTAACATGGGGAGTTATGATTCACATAAATGGACTTTAGTGTTTTATACAAATTTTTAGACTTAAAAATATGTTTACATATGGTCTGAATGAAATTCTTCATTCCTTTTTTTTATTTAAGCGTTTATAAATATTTTAATCGTATATTGTTTTTGTGTGTTTGCTTTGGTGTGTTTTTGTCAGTTTACCAGTAATTTAGTATAATCGGTAAATCCTTTGAAATGTATTGAAATAGAATATATATATGTCATAATATTACCCTTCCAGGAATAATAAAGTAAACCTACAGTCACTCAGAGAGAGAGAAGGCAGCTAAAGTACGGTCATCTGAGCCACTGGCCACATTCCAAGGGGCCCATTTCGTAGAACCTCAGGACAAATTAAGACAGTGGGTGATTGTGTGCGATATGAACGGCCGGCCGCCTGGCGGTGCCGTGTCCGTCGCTCTCCATCTCTCTCTGGTTGCCTGGGTCCTTTCTCTTCCAATTTGTGGTGTGATTATTTCTCTTTCCCCACATTATCACTAAATTGCCACATAGAAAGTCGACAGGATCTTATCACATAGAAAGTCGACAGGATAAGACCTGGCCGGGAAGCAAATCCCTCATATACCAGAGTATGAAGAAACAAGAAGCCAAGCCACGATGATCGGCCAAACCCAACTCAACTGTAACCACTCCTCTTCGAGCCCTCAACCCCTTCCTCGCCAACTTTTGAACCGTTACCCTGAAGAAGTGATCGCCTACGACGGAGATGAAGCTGCCGCCCACTTCTTCCAGCACTAGACCTGCCCAAGAACGATCGCCGCGCCAGAGCAGGACACCTTCCATCATCATGGACAAGACTCCGCCATATCTGTGACACTACTGTGGCGGACAACACTGTCCCATACAATATCAGCAGAAAGAACCCTCCTTCAATGAACTTAATGAACCTACTTACGCCCTCAACCAGCATAATCTGTGAGGGTAATTGTTTCCACCCCTACCATTCATTCTTCAAAAAAGTCATTCCTTGTAAACTCTGATGCCAATATTTTCTATAATTAGTTTAGTTCAATTTATTCTCTCCACGCCTATTAACAATGATTTTATTCTCAATTCTATTTATCTAGATATTGTAACTCATTAAATTTGTACCTTACCAATCGAACTAATAATAGACCTTTTAATGAAATATTTTTATTTTAAAGTCATTCCTTAAAATTGACATTCTACCTATGCATGCTTTACGATTTTTAATAATAACAACAATCAATTTCATAATAGTGCTCAATCACAATAGGGCTCCAGTACCTAAACATCTTTACCCTTTTGTATATGACCTTCTCTCCTACTTGTAAGCACGGCTCACGAAATATAATTTCTTTCCCTAAACGACTCAAAATTCACTCTGTAATTCAGGCGTCGAAGAATTCCAACCACCACGTGAGCCTTGCTTACAACCAACCCTTGGTGACTCTTATCTATCTTCCCCTTAATGTCCCTCTCATTCTTACAACTTTGTTAACCTTTTACCAGCACATGATCCTCTATGAAATTATTGATTAATCATTTATCGACCTACTTTTGCTACTAATCTCCACTCTTCATTTACGATAATATATTTTGTAGTTCCCTCTAGCATATCCACCGACCCACACCATCTAGCCACTGGTGTGTTCGTCACAGGATGCAGATTGACTAACTACTAGATGTTTATCAACTCCCTTTTGTTCTCACTTGAACAATCTGCATCGAGCGGCACAGTTCGCTCCTTCTTCTCGCGCTGAAGCTGAAGATGTCAAGTTTGATTTGTGGAGAAACAAAAGTATTCTGCGACAACCAAGCTGCAATTTCCCATGCGGAAAATTACATCGACAAATCGAAAACTAGACATTTTGCCGTAAAGTACCATTTTGTTCGAGAAAAGATCTCAGAAGAAGCAATCGAACTTTTCTACACTCCGAGTGCTGAGAACCCTGCTGACTTCTTTACCGAGCCTCTTGCTAGAAGCCAGCATGAAAAGTACTGTAGAGCGCTGATGGACTATCGGAATAAACGTCCAGCTGAAGTTATTCCGGGAGGGGATATGTTGGACACCAGCGCCGCCACTCAAGTATAACACGTGACCGGAAGGATGACGTCGGCCCCCCCCTCCTACTGACTGTAAAAAGTTTAGCCTAACGACGCTGTTGTTTGTTTACCTTCTACGGAGGATGTAACCTCTTTGTTGTCCTCTCTTTCCCTTTTTTAATCTTTATATAACCTATGCTTTAATAAATTTGTTAGTGCAAGGCTCTTGTCCTAAGTGTAACCAAGTACCTTGTCTACACCCCTACAAGAAGACTCTTTCATTCTCAGGGAGTTCACGAAATATTACATCCTGCTATATAAAAAGGTACAACTTGCATGTATCCTGCGCGCACTGGGGTTAAAAAAAAGGAAGGACAACTATAAATTTTGATTAAGACCACAATATATTTATTTATTTATTTCTTAGAACAGTCACACAAAGATAAGAATAAAATAAATGAAATGGGCAATGAGGATAGAATGGGAAAATTTACAAGAATATACCTGCTAAAAAATCATTATTGAAAGATACTTAACTTAGTGCTTCAGCTGGATGGCTGGGAGATTCCTTCCACTAAAATCTTGTAGAACTACATTTTTGGTTGATTTTTTACGAGCCTCACCCTCTCCTATCTGCTCTAAGACTGGCTGTCACTAACTTTTTCTCCCAGGGTGACCGAAAAAAAATTAATAAAAAATCTTTAACTGGTCACCCTCTGTGATAAAAAAAGAAATAAAAAAAATTATAATAAAAATTATCATTCGAAATATTATTTTAAAATATAAAAAAACCAAATAGCTGCTTATTTAAAAGAAAAAGGAAATTTATTATAATTTATATACAAAAATTAGAAATAAAAAGGAGGTGAAGAGATGGGCTGGTTTGACAATGAAGAATGCTCGAAGTCCATTTCTTTCTTGTCGAGGCAGCTTCCTCATTGTCCACCAGCTTTCTCTTTGATTCTGTGGGTGAACTTTGTGGAGGCCCCAGGAGTGGCCTCTAGAGTCCTTCCTGCGCCAAGACCACGGGATTTGGGCTTGCGAGGGAGCAGGACAAATCTCCGGGGTCAAAAGTGGAGGTCGGGGGATGCTCTGGATTAGAGGTAACAATAGCATGGTCTAAAAATAAAAAATAAATAAATGTCAAAACAAAGGGCGCCATGCATTCTATTTATTCGCCAGTTGAATGCAAGACTGGCTTTTTTATTCCACTCTGTGACACGGATAGTAACAATAGAAATAAACAATTATAAAGAGGTTTCTTATGGTTATTGATTAATACACCCAATTGTGATAAATATATCAGGTGTCATAGGGTGCCTGGAACACAGGGGTTATAAATATATATATACATCTATTTATATGCAAGATTTGGCGCATTTGTGGGAAGGTGCATACCTACTAGTTTAAAAAATCATGCTTAGTGACAAAAAAAAAAGAGCCAATAATTAATTCAAACAAAATTAAATAAATAAAAGGCCAATAATGAATTCAAAAAAATAAATAAATAAGAAAGCCAATAATGAATTCAAACAAAAAATTAAATAAATAAAAAAGCCAATAATGAATTTAAACCTGAACTATAATGAATTCAAACCAAAAAAAAATAATAATAAAGGAGCCAATAATGAATCGAACAAAAAAAATTAAAGAGCCAATAATGAATTCAAACCTGAACTATAATGAATTCAAGCAAAAAAAAAAAATAAAAGAGCCAATAATGAATTCAAAACTAAAAAATTAAATAAATAAAAGAGCCAAAATGAATTCAAACCTGAACTAAAATTAATTCAATCTGGAGAAAAAAATAAAAGTAAAAGAGCCAATAATGAATTCAAACAAAAATTAAATAAATAAAAGGGCCAATAATGAATAAAAAAAAAAACTGGTGTCTTCACATCCGACTTGAGACGGTGCCTGTCAGTCAAAATTTATCTCTATCAGTTCCATGTCTTTTTCGTTGAAACATGTCCAATTCTATATGGGTTTGCTACTAACTAATTTAAACTAACACGATCAAGCTCTAAACTTGTTTAATACCTAATAAAATAAATAAAATAGTATTTTATCAATGTACTACCATAGTACGTCTGGTAGGGAGTCCTTTATAAAGACTGACTGGGCTGGGTTGGTTCTCCAGGATGAACACATCATCCAACTCATCATGGTTCATAGCCAGTGTATGAGTAAATACGAAATTCAGCACAAAGCCCGAAATGACAAAGACCTCACGCCCAGCACAAAGCCCGTGACGTGATTAACTGGCCTATTCTGCTCTTATTGATACCCTCGCCGAAGAGTCCTCGTGTCAGTCGTCTGAAGACACTACGAAACCTCGCGCGTCCCTGTTAATGGTATCAGACCCAACAAATGAGTCAGTACATAGAACCGATCAAGTCCCCGACTTGCAAACCCCACCCTAACGCAGTCTTTTACCACTAACGCTATCCGTATGGAAGGAAGCATACCCATAGCGCATACTTCCCCTACTGGAGTTTGAAACCAGATACCACCCAGTTATCAAACCCTACATTGATTTAATTGAATTGTATGTAGTCATCTGGTGCGACGGTGGAAACCCGCTATGTCCACCAAAGTCTCACACATATCAAAGGCTAAAATAATAAAAAAAAAACTCATATTCCCGAAGGAAGCCTAACAAAAAGGAGCGACTATTTTCTAATTTGAGAATTGCATTGTCCTGAGAGGCTTATAATCCTACCAAATTTGAAATCAAAATAAAATCGATCCTATTAAAATTCCCTAAAACTATTCTAAATACGTAGATTGATCTAACAATATAATAGTTTTTAACCTTCTCATCATTTAATCCACTTCACATTCATACAAAAAAAAATCAGTCACTGTGGGCATTCATTCTAAAGTTAAAAGCTGCTATAGAAGCCAAAGCACTCTAATCATCATCATTGAATCCTATCTATACAATAAAACTTTCAGGACAATCGAGAAATCAAACTCTAAAACAAAACTTGGGAACTAATGCCCTTGAATAAATTAACCTATGCCTCATACAATCTCTGAACAAATTCTAATTAATGACTGATATCAGTCTCAACTGTAAGCTAACCTAACCTTAAAAGAATTGTAAATATCAAAGTCCCTAAATTGTCGTTGCCTCAACACCTAGTACCACTGAAAAGATAATTTAATAGGACAATTTACTAATTAGAGCGACAAAGAATGTGACATTCAACTCATGAAGACCACAGACAATTGGAAACGCTTCTTCTACTGATAAGATCCTATTGACTGACAATCCCTCCTCAAACACGCTCCAGTCACAGCAACCACTCTACACCACCAGTGCAACAACTTCATCCTACTTGCTGACTGTAGGTAACACGCAATAGTTCTAGAATATGGAATTATAGGGCGTCTATCTATATGCCCAACCGATATCTGTACTAATGTGGAAACCTACACTCTGCTACACCACTGCTCTCAACTACCTGGCTTCTTATTGTCTATGTCTACTTAATCTCAATTCAAGGGATTATTGAGCGTCATACGATGGCTCGTATACCCAACCTTGGACGTCACTAAGAACACAAACAGCTCGCCGCCAAACACTACTCCGACCTCGGCAGTACATCTTTCTCTGGAGTTGTTGTGTGGCTCTGGAGTAAACTTGATGTCGCCCAGCTATACCTATACATCTATTTAGCTGCTTGCGCCACCGATCTTACTGTAAAGTATGCACCATACAGAAGTACTAAGTCGTTGTTCATAACTGGAAAGTTACCACCTAAAGCCACTCAAGAGCGTCTGGTTTTCCAGTCACTTCTTGATCAAATAATATCTTATTCTAAATACATCTAATCTTAATAAAACAAAAATTTTGCCCTAAACTTGAATATTTGTGCCAAATGGGTTACACCTAATTGCTAATATTAAACAAGACTGATTGTCTACACTTACAATATGCATTGACATGAGAAAATTTGAAAATTTTAACATAAAAGTTCAAAATTCAAAGTTTAATGTAAAAATTTATAAAAGAAAATTCTGCTTAATTTGATCTGTCCCATTTAATACAAAATAAAATTTTACGAAATGGCTGTTTCTTATACAGCTTTCTATATATACTTTCTTAATTTACCTAGAGTGCCTATCTATGGGAAGGGTTTGTTTTACACGCATTTTATTTTACATATATCAGGGTCTATCATATTGTTATTTTCCTTAGTCTAGCCTGAACTCTTCAACTTATAAAATAAAAAAAATCATTGTATTAGACAGTTCTATTCGTTCTGCTAAGGATTGCTTTTGTTCATTACACGGTGGTTCGTAAAAAAAAAGGAAATACTGTCGATTGCAGGCTAATTTCTCTTACGCCTTCGATGATATTATGGTATATTGACTTGACCTGGTTTGACACAGCACACTTTCCCATTGAGGTCTCCTTAAATACGGAATTGAATGCTAAAATATATATATCTCGTTATGGTGCTAAACATTTATCTCGTTAAGACATGGCTATCGCAGTGGTTTCTCGTGGAATGACAGAGGTGAACCGAGCCTAGACACATCTGAGAAGGTGCAGGTTGGCACAACTATATCTCGCGTAGATTAACTTGGTTTGCCAATTAGTCAATCTTGGAAAAAGCTGAGCGAATTAGGTGCATCAGCCTTGCAGGTGGATATTAGATAGAATACATCTCTGTATTTTATAACTGACTAGACGAATGGCCCGGGCAACGCCCGGGGTTTACCCGAGTGCGAATATATTTTAAAAACGTTGTCTTGGGAGGTTGCTATTGACAGGGTGGTCTGTATAGACAGGCGGATGTATCACACAGCTGATAACAGGGTTGTCTAAGGTGACCGCTATAGACAGGGTGGTCTGTATAGACAGGCAGCTGATAACAGGGTTGTCTAGAGTGGTCGCTATAGACAGGGTGGTCTGTATAGACAGGTGGATGTATCACACTGCTGATAACAGGGTCGCCTAAGGTGACCGCTATAGACAGGGTGGTCTGTATAGACAGGTGAATGTAACACACTGATGGTAACAGCGTTGCCTAAGGTGTCCGCTATAGACAGGGTGGTCTGTATAGACAGGCAGCTGATAACAGGGTTGTCTAGAGTGGTCGCTATAGTCAGGGTGGTCTGTATAGACAGGTGTATGTATCACACTGCTGTTAACAGGGTTGCCTAGAGTGACCGCTATAGACAGGGTGGTCTGTATAGACAGGTGAATGTAACACACTGGTGATAACAGGGTTGTCTAGAGTGGCCGCTATAGACAGAGTGGTCTGTTTAGACAGGTGGATGTAGCACACTGCTGATAACAGGGTTGTCTAGAGTGGCCGCTATAGACAGGTGTATGTATCGCACAGCTGATAACAGGGTTGTCTAGAGGGGGGCAAGGAGGCCACGTGTTCGCTGGCAGCCAATGGGCGCGCATTCTATCCGTGAGCTTCAGACATACAAACAAACAGACAGAATAAGGCAAATATATAAGTAGATGCATCTTTTCAAAATATTTTCTTCACTTCCCACCACAGTGACCCACTCTTCAATTGGTTCACGTCACGTGGTCTTACGCTCGATGGCGTCCATCGGTATATTATGTCACGTCCACCTTCGTGAGTATCTTCAAAGCTTACTGAGTAATGTCCAATTTTACAGACTAAATTGCATGCTCCGACATTCATTGTTTAAAACTACGCAATATATCCTTCTTAATCTTCAAGATCTACTCTCTACCTCCCAGAAATGTAGTCTTTGCTGCAGGTCACCTTGCTCTAAATACCACGTTTCATAAAACTACGAAAGCCGATGTTGAAACGAGTTTTAAGTCTGCTATGATACTATAGGCTTTTCCTTTGTTACAGGCCTCTGCTGCCAAACAATCTGAAAGGTGGGTGTATATATAAGGTTTTCTGGAAGGGCTTATCAAAACCAGTCAAGTGCAAACAAACACGAGGTGCAAAGTTCTTTATCGCTGTTTATCTAAGGTTACCTGGAACTATATATCTGATAAATTGCTAAGTTTGCATATTGCGTTTAATTCTGAAATAATGCTATTAGCTTCCAAAAGATGCAGGATATAAAAAAATGATTTCGTTCTTTGGCTGGAGTTAAAGAAAAGAAACAAATTTCACTAATTTCATAAAAAAAATGAAAACCTTCCCCACCAAATTCTGTACATGGATTATCATACTATAAAATCGCTATTAGATTGAATACGATAATAACTAAATAATAAAATATAAATACACCTATAAATGGGAGAGATAAAATTATATGCAGTAACTATTTGTAATGTGCGTGACACATGCAAAAATAAAATTACAATACCAGTTTAAGGTCATCTACGCTATTAAAATAAAAAAAAAATATGGTAAAAACACGTCTTATCTAAAACTGTATAATTGAACAAACATATTTCTTGCATACACTAAAGTAACTTAAAATATTTAAAATAATGCGTAAAAAATTAATCACTATACATAACTTTAATCTAAAATGGCAATAAGACATTTATTTTAGACAAGGATTTGCGCTTCGATAAACTAACCATACTGGAATCCAACAAAGTATCTTGTCATAATGACATTAACAAATGTTTTAAATATATTTTGGCATATTATACTATTGGAATATTATACTAAATCAAAAAATAAATAGTTAAATAAAGGAAATGGGTGAAATAGGTGGTAGGCATAGAGCCAGACTATGGTCTAAAGGCCGTAGCTTCGCGTAAAACGTACCTTTCTATTAATAGTTACTATATCTTAAGCCTTTTCCCTCCACGAGGACTTACAAATAAGAATATACAGTTCTACAGGATCATAAAATACTATTTTGCGTACTCGCTATTATGCTTGTCAATAAAAAGAAAAATTACAATACCAGTTTAAGATTCCCATGCATTAAAATAAAATTACAAGACGAGTTTAAGAGACCATCTACACTGTTAAAATAAAAAAAAATTGTATACTCTAGTCGTTTATTGGAACACGTTTTATCTAAAACTGTATAATTGAATAAAGGTCTTGTTTGCATAAACTAAAGTAACTTAAAAAATAAAAAACTAAAGTAAATTAAAATAAATAATGGAGAAAATAAATTATTATACATAACTGTAATCTAAATGGTAATAAAATATTTTACACAAGAGAATTGCGTTGCGATATACTTTTACCATAAAATTGGCCATACTGGCATCCATAAAAATATCTTGTCATAATGACTTGTCCAAAAATTGTTTTAAAATTATATTTGGCATATTATACTATTAGAATATTATATTAAATTAATATGAATAGATAAATAAAAGAAATGGAAGGAATATGTGGCAGGCATAGAGCCAGGCCATGGCCTAAAGGCCAAGGCATTTGCAAAACGTACCTTTCACACCAAGCGCTCGGTCTAGACTGTCCATTGTTAAAGGTTTCCTTGTAGGCGGGAAAGCGGTTCTCTTGAAACCCTTAGGGTCTCGCCGACTTGTCAATCAAACTTGCGGGGGGGGAAGTCTAGAATTTGACATTGATGGATATCTTTATTTGCTTTCCCATGGTTGTTTATTTCAGATTCTTAGCGTTTTCCCGCTAAAAAATTTTCCTTGTAATTTTCTATCTACCAGCTAATATAACGAGATTTTTAAGATTGTTAACTAATAAAAAAAATAAAAATAAAATTGAGATCTCAAATGCTCTAAACTGGTGTAGCTTGTTAAAAAAAGGAAATACAGGTGTTGACAATATATGATTTAAAAAATAGATTACAAAATGATGCAGTGTTTTCAATTATGGTCCTTTTTTTTAAAGTATGGGTAATACTAGATTTAGAATTCTATGTTCTATGTTTAACCCAACTTCTATAACGTTCAATTTTTTTTACTGGACATGGTGACTTCAACACATATTTGTTTAGAATTGGCAAAATTGGTTCACCTGCATGCACTTGTGGAAACGAACAACAAACCCCTGAACACCTTCTGATAAACTGTCCATTAACTTCTGATCCAAGGGAAGAAAACCAACTTTACCTGACTAATACAAAACAAGCTGCTTGCAATAAAGACCAATACATCAAGTTTAATAGATTCTGTAGGATGTATATTTTGAGGCAAAAGTGTTGACTGTACATATTTCAAGCTACTACTTATAATTGCTATATGTAAAATTTGACATCGAACGTTTAATTTTAATGATTTCCAATGTTCAATTGTATTAATTGTATATAATTTAAGAATATACACGCAATTATCCGAATTGTGGATATGGCGTGTCTCTCCCAACTGTTAAATAAATAAAATAAATGGTGGTTATAATGTTACACAATAGGCTAAAACAACGTTCATATGGATTTGTTCAAATTTTATTTCTGTTTTATTTTAAATTTCACAATTTTATTTTTATGCTTATTTGCGCTCTGTGTTTTTAGTTTAAAAAAATTGTAGTTTAACATTTCCTTTTTATATATTTTGTTATTTTTATGCGAAAATCTTTACACATAGTACAAATAATTATAAATATAAAATTAGCGTTACTGTTAATTTTCAGAATGTTCATAATACCTTAATAAAGATTGGCGTTCAGCCAACTAAAATATTGGAAAATAATGATATTTTGATCTAAAATATGCCTTTTTAATTAAACTATATATGCCTAATTTCATTTAAGAAACAAATAATAAACAAAATAATACCTAATAAAACTAAAATGTAAGTAGACAACTGCGGCCTTAAGAAAGCATTCCCACAAATGTACCAAATCTTACCTCAAAAATGGCGGGATCCGTTTCTCCACGTGGTTGGCCGCCTCGTGGTCTTTACCATTCTTGACTGGATTTTCCGTAGCCTCCAACTAGCACACATTATCTATTAGTTTATGCTTTAGACAGGATTTTACAAGTTACATGTTTTAAACAGCAGGGTGTTATTTTACCGTGAACTTTTCGTGGCCTTATTTGGAATTGGTCGTCCCACGTTGAAGGCGTCATTGATGAGCCGATTTCTGACGCTTTCGTCCCGAAATCCATGAGGCTCTTTCATTCTCAGGGAGTTCACGAAATATTACATCCTGCTATATAAAAAGGTACAACTTGCATGTATCCTGCGCGCACTGGGGTTAAAAAAAGGAAGGACAACTATAAATTTTGATTAAGACTACAATATATTTATTTATTTCTTAGAACAGTCACACAAAGATAAGAATAAAATAAATAAAACGGGCAATGAGGATAGAATGGGAAAATTTACAAGAATATACCTGCTAAAAAATCATTATTGAAAGATACTTAACTTAGTGCTTCAGCTGGATGGCTGGGAGATTCCTTCCACTAAAATCTTGTAGAACTACATTTTTGGTTGATTTTTTTACGAGCCTCACCCTCTTCTATCTGCTCCAAGACTGGCTGTCACTAACATTTTCTCCCAGGGTGACCGTAAAAAAATAAATCTTTAACTGGTCACCCTCTGTGATAAAAAAAAGAAAAAAAAATTATAATAAAAATTATCATTCGAAATATTATTTTAAAATATTAAAAAAAAAAGCAAATAACTGCTTATTTAAAAGAAAAAGGAAATTTATTATAATTTATATACAAAAATTAGAAATAAAAAGGAGGTGAAGAGATGGGCTGGTTTGACAATGAAGAATTCTCGAAGTCCTCTTCTTTCTTGTCGAGGCAGCTTCCTCATTGTCCACCAGCTTTCTCTTTGATACTGTGGGTGAACTTTGTGGAGGCCCCAGGAGTGGCCTCTACACAGCTTTAAGTATACTCAAACCATGTTCAGCCTTTTTCAATGGGGCCATATGCCATAATATTACCCTTCCAGTAATAATAAAGTAAACCCACAGGCACCCAGAGAGAGAGAGAAGGCAGCTAAAGTACGGTCATCTGAGCCACTGGCCACATTCCAAGGGGCCCATTTCGTAGAACCTCAGGACTAATTAAGACAGTGGGTGATTGTGTGCGATACGAACGGCCGGCCGCCTGGCGGTGCCGGGTCCGTCGCTCTCCATCTCTCTCTGGTTGCCTGGGTCCTTTCTCTTCCAATTTGTGGTGTGATTATTTATCTTTCCCCACATTATCACTATATTGCCACATAGAAAGTCAACAGGATCTTATCACATATATTATTCGAAAGTATAACATATTTCAACATCATAATAACTGAGCTAACATTGGATGCCCAACGTGGTGCATGAAAATTTCCCGAAAATCACAAACTGATAAGATTACATTATATACACATATTTTAATAGATGTTTGTGAGAAGTAAGGCTTGCGATTCTGAGATGTCTACATGCTCTACTGAAACCCGGGGATTATTTAATATGTAATACCAAGTTCTTTTCATCCGAAAATGTGTAATAATATATAATTTGACTCTAACGTATATATATTTTTCTTAACTTCAAGTTTTTTTTCTCTTCAAGGCTCCCCTCGCCTTTTGTTCTTGAGTTAATCTTTTATACTTTATAAAAAAATTATTCACATAATTTTTTTTTAGAAAATAATCTCTTACGCCTCGTTCCATCTTAATTTAATTGTCGCATGAATCTAAAGTGGCTAGGTGGCCGATCTGGCTGGACGTGCGTCATCTCGCTCCGCAAGTTTCGGTAAACACTGCCTAAATTTCTTAATTTATTTTCTAAATGCTTATGTTGAAATGTTTTAAATCGGTTTATTGTTTTGCTATTTAATTTTACCTTGCTTTTTTTTATATAGTTTGAATTGTTTCTCTTTTGATTAAATATGAATTCTATGGTTAGGTTACTAAATCTGAAACTGGATGAAATTTTTGCATACTTTGAGAATAAATTTCAACAAAATCAAAAAAATTTGACTAAAAATGATTTATCATATCTTTCGACTATGTTAAAACAAACGAAAGATGGAATTTCTTCTATGGTTGAATCGGATAACGAGAACCTTTTGGCACAGATGAAGGAAACCGTCGGCAACATAGTGGAAGAGAAGCTCGGTGATATTCGAAGCGTGATCTCCTCGAAAGGATTATCTTATGCCCAAGTTACACTGAGAGATCATACACAGAAATTTATTGAGGAAAGACAACGGACCTTAAACACTGAAGCTACACTGCTCGCAGTTCCTCTAAATAATGAGCCTATTAACAACATAGCTCAGGCAATTTCAACTAATATAAAAAAGTTACGAGAAAACGGTAGTGGGATACGAATTAATAAAATTATTAACACCAAAAATGCAGTAGTAATAAAAACTCCTAGCGACGAAGAGGCTGAACACTTGTTAAAGGAACTGAGCATGGCGGCGGAATTGAAAGCAAATAGTAAAATTTTTACCCCGCAACCTAGAGACCCAACAATTATTATAAAAAATGTCAGTAAATTAACGGAAGTTAATAATTTAATACCAATCATATGTACCATGAATCCTGATTTGAGTGGACTAGAGAATGAAATCCGAGTGCTGTTCCCCATGAAATCCAATACCTCTCACCACAATGTAGTGCTGCGAGTTTCTCCACGAGTGTATCAAACCTTAAGGAAGAAGGGTAATTTTATCTATACCGACTGTGAGAGATGCCATATACACGACAAAGTATTAGTTAGGCAGTGCCAGAAATGTTTTGAGTTTAATCCAAGACATAAAATCAGCGAATGCTCCCATGAAAAGATTTGCCTAATATGCGGCGCGGCGGGAAATCATGAGTGTTCGCGTAAACAAAAATGTTTCAACTGCGCTAAACACCCGAGGTACAAGAATGGAAGGTCTCTTGATCACAAGGCGAACTCCAGCGAATGTCCCCTGTACAAAACCCAGATGGAAATAGTAATACAAAGAACTCAATACCATTCAGATGAATGATAACAATATCAGATGGATACAATTTAATGCAAGGAAAAGTATGATGGCAACTAGTGAGTTAGGTGTGACAATCGCAGACGATCTTCCTGACATCATATTTCTACAAGAACCATACATGTGCAATGATACAGTGAAATTTGGCAAGAATTCACGAATAGTATATTCTAGCACAGATAGGCAAATTTATACTGCTACTATTATTTTGAACCGCAACATAATATATGAGAAAATTAATAGGTTTACAAATTCCTTCTGTACAGCGATCTCTCTCTATTTCAACGGGAAAAGAATAGTTATTGCCAATATTTATATACACCCAAACTCAATGGCTGCATTTCATATCCAATTCATCTCAGAAATACTTGAGGCCTTTGGTCAACTCCCAATTATCCTTTGTGGAGATTTCAATTCAAGACATCCACTCTGGTTCGATTCAACGACAAATAAAAACGGATACATTCTAAAGTCCATTATTGAGGAGCAGAATCTATTTGTTCATAATCTTAAAATCCCAACTTGCAGAAATTCTAGCATAATCGACTTGACAATTTCTAATAAACATTCCATTGGTCTTATACATAACTGGAGAACCTCAGCACTTTCTGTTACCTCAGACCATTTGGCAATACTTTTTGATATCTTCAATATGATAAACTTGGCAAACAATAATAGACAGACATCGACATGGAAATTCAGAGAAAAATCGGCGAATTGGACCAAATTTGCTGAGAGTATTTCGCCTTCGGATTTACTGGATTTAAATTCAGCTTCTAAGCACATTGTCAATTGTGAAGATATTGATAATGTGGTAAACAAATTGACAAATTTAGTAATTGAAGCTGCATACTCTTCTCTCGACGTCAAGCATCACACCTCTATAAACACGACTACTTCCAAAAATTGGTGGAATAAAGAGCTTGAACAATTAAAAGAACATTTACATTATCTCAGGAATTTGTATTATAGAGGGGGTAACCTGAATCCGAGTATTTACAGAGCGGCAAGAAATAAATACTTAAGAGCCATCAATAGAGCAAAAAAGACGTCGTGGAAAATATTTATTGAAGAAAATGAGTCTACGAATGCTTTCGGGAATGCATACAGGATTTTTAAACGGTTAAGATCGGCCGATATTCAAGTGGGCATACCATTACTGAATAAAACTGCAGAATGCATGAGAGAGCAAAAGATGAAGGAAATGCTAACAGCATTTTTTCCTGATGATGATGTGCGGTTGGACAATGAAGAACACACTTTAATTAGAAATCACATCCCAAGTTTTACCAACAGGGAAATCATTTTTATTACTGAAAAGGAAATAAAGGACTTGTGCTCGAATCTTAATATCAGAAAGGCTCCTGGTCCAGATAACGTGAGTAATTATATGATTAAGCACTCATTATTATCAATCCTACCCAGTTTAGTCAAACTCTTTAATGAGTGTCTGGTGCTGGGTTACTATCCTGAAAGCTGGAAACATTCGGTATTAAAAATTATTACGAAACCGCAAAAAGCTGACTACGAAGCAATTAATAGCTATCGCCCAATTTCACTAACATCAAATTTCTCAAAAATATTTGAAACGATCATTAAAAATAAAATACTCAATTATTATAATCATAATAACTTACTGAGCCATAGACAACATGGATTTACGAAAAGAAAATCTACAATAACGGCATTGGACAAAATAACCGAGACCATACTGAAACACAAACAAAACGAATTGGTTGCATTGATTGCCATTGATATAAGTGGTGCATTTGATAATGCGTGGTGGCCTGCCTTAATAAAAAGAATGGAGGAAGACCACGTCCCAGCAGTTCTTATAAAAATTATCCAATCATTTTTAAATCGGAGAAGAAAAACAAGTCTCACCTTCTCGAATACAACAATTTCGAAATATTTATCAAAGGGATGTCCTCAAGGCGGACCATTATCACCTTTATTGTGGAATATAGTCCTGAATGATTTGTTGATCAACTTCGCATCCCCAAATTCTGAAATAATCTGTTATGCGGATGATGTTTCGATTGTTTGCTGGCACAAGACCATAGAAGGGTTAAAAAATGAAACAGAAAGAACTTTAAATTATGTAATACAATGGTGTACAAGAAATAAGCTAAAGCTAAGCCCGGAGAAAACCGGCTTAATACATATGCACGGCAAACAAAATATTCCAATGGGAACTCCAAATTTCATAATAAAACCAGTGGAAGAAGTAAAAATTTTAGGTATAAAATTTTCTAATCACAGAATTAAGTCAAAAATTAACTTCACACCCCACATTAATGATATTCTTTGTAAAATCAACCGTATGAAAAATCTTTTATTTTCACTCTGTGGGAAGATGTGGGGATTGGATGCTAAAAAAAGATTAATTTTATATAAAACTCTTTTCAGGCCAATACTAACCTATGGATCTGAAATATGGTATAAATTTATTAATAAAAGAAGTAAGCAAAGATTAAACTCTCAACAATATCAGATTCTTCTTTGGGTAGTGAGAGCCTATAAAACGACCTCATCAAATTGTATTCATAGTTTGGCAAAAATACCTATTCTCACAGATCAAATAGAATCGTTGATAATAAAATACGATTTGGCCAATTTATCAAAAGAAGAAATTAATGTATTCAGACCGCATGCCCCGACTATAATTCATAACTACATAGAATCAAGAATGGCTGAAACAATAGCTAACACTAATGAAACATTCAGAAAATTTTTCCCATTTGGAATTCCTTTTTATTTTCGTCCGAATTTTTATAACTCACAGTTCGTCACGGGTCATGGTAATTTTGGAGAATTTCTGTCGAAAATCGGGGCAACGGATGATCCTAGCTGTTTCTGTGGAAAAGAAAACCAAGACTCAATGCATTTATTGATGGAATGTCCGATATTCCACAGCTACAGATGTAATCATTTTTATCCCATCGAAGAGGTTTGCGAATTTGTATATAACAAAGACACTTATGTAAAATTCAATAATTTTTGTAAGTTCATTTTAGATTTTCTCTTCTGTTTGAGAAAACCATAGTTTCAGTTTTAATTGTGTTTTTAGTCGGTTGTATATACTGAATTGTATATAGGTTGCTAAAATAATTTATTTTGGATCTTCTCTTCTGTTTGAGAAAACCATCGTTTCAGTTTTAATTGTGTTTTTAGTCGGTTATTGAGTTGTATATAGGTTGATAGGGTAATCCATTTTGGATTTTCTCTTCTGTTTTAGAGTGCCATCGTTTAAGTTTTAATTATGTTTTTAGTCCGGTTATTAAATTGTGTAAAATGAATTGTATATAATCTACTAAAATGTATTTAGGCGCAAGTATCCCGAGCTGGGATATCGCGTCCGATGTGTCAAATAAAATAAAATAAAGTATGTTTTGAAACTTTTATTAGAAACCCAGGAATAACTTTGATATGTATTGGTTAGTCCCATAAAACTGAATACAATATTTCGCATTAAATAAGGTTCCCTAGAAATAATCTCTTGTGCCTTGTTTAATACTAATTCTAGTTATCGCATGAAATATGTTTTAAACTTTTGTTAAGAACCCAGGAATAAGTTAATATGTATTATTAAGTCCATTTCATCTAAAACACATAATATATAATTTGACTCTAACATATATATTTTCCTAACTTCATGTCATATTTTCAAAGTTTTCCGCGTCCTTTGTTTTTCCCAACCTGGATTAAATTTAGCTTCCCAATAGACACTTTGATTGACAGCTGAGGCTATTCTCACACACCCTGGGGAATTACACACATCTGTAGAAGGAAAAACAACCCAAGCAGGGGGAACTCCTGAAAATAACTTGGCCAGATGTGAATACTCTAGGCGGGAGTTCTGAGAGCCAATGAGATCAGTTGACACTGAGTCTTCAAACCCACAAGCGAGTCTCTCTTAGGCTCCTACAGGCCTTGTGCTTTGTGAAGAGTTGCCTTTTTCTTCATTTCCAACTCTTATTTTTCTTATATAGTCAGTAATAACTCGATTAAATCTTACTAAATTATATGATATATTTTATTAATTTCAATTTTATTTCAGCTATGCCGATGCTAGAAAGGACGCATGAATGCAATATACAAAAACTTTGTAAAAAAGTTTAACTTATATTTCATTTTCGTAACCTTCTTAGTAAATCCATCCAATCAATATAATTTAATTGCCTTTTTTGGTTATATACCATAAATTAGTGACGTAACTAGTTATATTAATTTATTTTTTTTTGCTTGGCGTAATTAGTAAAGTTTTAATTATCACACACACACACACTTAATGAAAAGAATCTTTTTTTTTCGGGCCGTTTGTAATACTGTGTTGGTAATCAAATTGTTATTTGGCATGTAGCCCACTTACTGCATTTATAACTCATTGGTTTATCAAGAAGATTTCGCCTTTCTAAAATAGATTTGAATTTATTCTTTTTGGAATACATTTTACTTAGTAAAATATTTCCACAGTCACGCCCATTCTAATCATTAAGTGATACGGCAGTATTTATTTATTTATATTTTGCTAGCTTTTAATGAGTATGCATTATTTTAATTTAACTTCCATTCGTATTTAGACATGCATATTTATCGTTTTTTTTTAAAGCAAATATTGGACCGATATGATATGCCTAGGGACAATCTTCATATTTAGTCCATTCTCTTGGTTATAAAAGGCAGAAAGCCTCCATAAATAACAATTTGAATTTTGATAAGCTATTGAATATTATGTGTGTAATTCGCTTATCATCTTTAAGATTTTTTTTATTTTATATTTTCAGTGACCTATATCAAAATTTATCTCTTACTTATGTTGGGACACCTCGTGACCATAATATGCCAAAGTAACCCAGAATCCCACCTAACCTAACCATATCCCACCTATGTCCATCTAAGCCACAAACCTCTGGTGATTGCGAGGTGTCGAGATGGAGCCTGAAGCCACCTTTAGCCTTGGCAGCACCGAGCCAGAGACCGAGATCCCCTTCCTGGTGGTCAAGTCACCTGACCTGTTGTGGATGACCTGGCCCCGCCAACATTAAGCTAGTCTGAGATGGACTCAGACACCCCTTCCTGGTGGTCGAGCCACATGTCCTATGATGGCTGACTTGACCACAAGCCAGTCCAAGATGGACTCAGACACCCCTTCCCTGTAGTCAAGCCACCGACCTATGGTCCTTGCCCTGAATCCACCATCTTCATGCAGAACACCAGCTCCACCACGAGCCCTGAACCTTTCCCAAGCTGACCCCAAGATGCTCAGAATCAACAATAATTATATTTTTAAAAAATAGTAGAATAATTATTCCTGGAGTGAACTTATACGATAATAACAAGGCGAAGGAAGACGAGTATCTTTATTGGTGCATAAGAGCAAGCTTTCGGGCAAAAGCCCTTCGACTGGCAAGATATAACGACACTGTGAACGACAACGATGGCGGTAGTGAATATATACACATATTAATTTACATAAATATAGAAAAATAGCATGCAAATGGCCAATTTAACTATTTGTAAAAAAGTGAGAGGTAAAAATAAAAATAAAATAAAATAAAAAATAAAAATCCTATAGGGTAATAGAAGAGATGCCAGAACATTAGCTGAAGGAAGGATATATTAATGAGGCATAATATATGGTTGCAATGGAATATCAAGTATATAAAAGAGAAATTTATACATGAAGGCCAGGAGAGCTTGATATGCGTCAGGGAGGTCGAATTTTTTACAGTTAAATACAAGGGGGAAGTTTAAATAAAGGACAGGAGAGGATGATAGGCTTCTGGAAGTTCTATTTTCTATTGATGCTGTTTAGTTTGTGGGATACTATTGATTCTAAAATGAGTCTTTGGTGTAAGCTATGTATGTGGCTGTAATGTATGGTGGGGTTGTTGATGTTGAAAGTGTGGCCCGTGGTCTGCATATGTTGATAAATGAGGGACTTGGTATCTTGACGGGAAATATTGCGGGAATGTTCAGTCATCCTGATGGATACAGATCTACCCGTCTCACCAACGTAAGTGGCAGGGCACTGTTCGCATGACACGGAGTAGACTGCACCCACAGAACGAAGGGGGGCAGGGGGAGCTGAGGACTTAGTATGAGGGTGACGGAGGGATAAAAGAAGGTTCGGGGAGTTTTTATATATGGTACGGATGCCATAGGATTTGAGTTTTCTGGCTATATCAACGGAGGAGGGGGAGTAAGGGAGATAACACAATGATCTGTATGTCATGGGAGGATTGGAAGTTGCAGGTGTGTAAGTATATTTGTTAATGAACCAGAGTGGAAAAGAAGCCACGGAGAGCTGGGTAATAATGCGATTTCTTTCTATTATTTCAAAGATGTCTATGGAACAATGGGTGGATATTCTTTTTGTAAGAGTTCTAACAATGTTAATTTTATGGGAGGTGGGGCAGTGAGAATTGTAATGAGTGTAGCAGGGGGGGCATTGTTTTTTATGATAAACTGTAGTGTGAAATGAGGATGGGGAGCGAATAATTAAGATGTCTAGGAATGGGAGAACATGGTTAGTTTCAGTTTCTAGAGTAAAGGAAATATCTTGGTTGTAATTATTAAGGGTTGATAGTATGAAGCTCTCCTGACCTTTTTTTGCATATACAGAAGACATCATCAATGTACCAGCGCCAGAACTGGATATCTGTAGGGAGGGTATGGGTGATCCAATTATCTATTCTAGTCATGACTATTTCGGCAATAATGGTAGATAGAGGGCTGCCCATTGGGGAGCCCCTGAACTGTCTGTAATGGTGCTGTAGGAATGTGAATGTGTTCATGCTTAAGCATGTTTTGGTAAGTGGGACTATGGTTGAGGAAGTGTGGGTATCGACATTTTGCGATTGAAGGAAATGAGTCAGGCCATCTGTGATGAGCTCGTGAGGAAGACAGAGGTAGAGGGAGGTGACATCGAAGGAACACATAGTGTAGGCGGGGTCTGGTTTAAGAGCTGTTAATTCATTAATGAAGTGTGGGGTGCTGTTGATATAAAGGGTGTTATTATAATTGGTTAATAAAGGGGAGAGGAAGCTGGAAAGATATTTAGCCAGAGGGTAAGCGGGTGATAAGTGATAGGCTATGATGGGGCGGAGGGGTACTTCAGGTTTATGTATTTTGGGGAGACCGTATATATAGGCTAAACTGTGGAGGTTTGAGGTAAACGAGGTGTATTCTTCAGGTGAGATGTTTTTAGATTTCTTGAGTCGGAGAAGTGAGGTACTGAAATCTTTAACGACGGAGAGGCTGGTTTGGTCTGTGATGGGTAAGAAAGTGGAGTCATCGCTAAGTAAATTGTGCATTTTTGAAACGTAATTATCCTGATTCAATATAACTGTTTTAGCACCTTTATCTGACCTAGTAATAACTATTGATTTACGAAGTTTGAGTTTTTAAAGTGTAATGGTGTTTTCAAGATGGTTAAGGGGAGGGCGAAAGGGCCTAGATAAATTTTTAGCTACCATGGATCTGATGGAAAACTTCTCTTGCAGATTGAAGGACTTGATGGATGATTCAACGGCGCTGATGGTCACTGGTGGATTGGGATTGGAGGGGATGCGGTATTTCAGGCCCTTCTCAAGGAGCGAGGTCTCCGATGGCGACAGAGAGTGGTCCGAAAGGTTATTGACTGTTGAAGATCTTGGGCGAAGGTCACTGGAGAAGGTGTATCGTAAAGCATATTTCTTTTTCCAAAAGAGAAGTTTTTTATGGTGTCTGTCGAGAATAATTTTTTCTTGGGACTTGATATCGGCGGTGATTTTTATGAGATGCTTCGAGAGATCTGCCAGTGTGATTCTTTGGGATACTAGGGTTATGAGACCTTTGATTGACTTGGAGAGGAATCTAATATTGGAGAAACAATTTTTGATTCTTGCATTAAGCAGCTGCTGCTGTGTTTTTATGAGGATGTGCCTTGAAAAAGAACTGCCAACCGGGTCATGTATCCTGAGGGAAGGCGGAATGAAATCAGCATTTTTGCAAAGACGGTTGAATCTAAGGTGGCATCTCCAACGCGAAAGTTGTAGGGACTTCTTATGAATTATTCATAGGTACCAATCGATGTCGCTCGTAGAGAGATTCATAGGTATAAGAAATAACGAATTTAGAAAAATGTATATGCAAAAAAGGTCAGGAGAGCTTCATACTATCAACCCTTAATAATTACAACCAAGATATTTCCTTTACTCTAGAAACTGAAACTAACCATGTTCTCCCATTCCTAGACATCTTAATTATTCGCACCCCATCCTCATTTCACACTACAGTTTATCATAAAAAACAATGCCCCCCCTGCTACACTCATTACAATTTTCACTGCCCCACCTCCCATAAAATCAACATTGTTAGAACTCTTACAAAAAGAATATCCACCCATTGTTCCATAGACATCTTTAAAATAATAGAAAGAAATCGCATTATTACCCAGCTCTCCGCGGCTTCTTTTCCACTCTGGTTCATTAACAAATATACTTACACACCTGCAACTTCCAATCCTTTCATGACATACAGATCATTGTGTTATCTCCCTTACTCCCCCTCCTCCGTTGATATAGCCAGAAAACTCAAATCCTATGGCATCCGTACCATATATAAAAACTCCCCGAACCTTCTTTCATCCCTCCGTCACCCTCATACTAAGTCCTCAGCTCCCCCTGCCCCCCTTCGTTCTGTGGGTGCAGTCTACTCCGTGTCATGCGAACAGTGCCCTGCCACTTACGTTGGTGAGACGGGTAGATCTGTATCCATCAGGATGACTGAACATTCCCGCAATATTTCCCGTCAAGATACCAAGTCCCTCATTTATCAACATATGCAGACCACGGGCCACACTTTCAACATCAACAACCCCACCATACATTACAGCCACATACATATCTTACACCAAAGACTCATTTTAGAATCAATAGTATCCCACAAACTAAACAGCATCAATAGAAAAATAGAACTTCCAGAAGCCTATCATCCTCTCCTGTCCTTTATTTAAACTTCCCCCTTGTATTTAACTGTAAAAAATTCGACCTCCCTGACGCATATCAAGCTCTCCTGGCCTTCATGTATAAATTTCTCTTTTATATACTTGATATTCCATTGCAACCATATATTATGCCTCATTAATATTTCCTTCCTTCAGCTAATGTTCTGGCATCTCTTCTATTACCCTATAGGATTTTTATTTTTTATTTTATTTTATTTTTATTTTTACCTCTCACTTTTTTACAAATAGTTAAATTGGCCATTTGCATGCTTTTTTCTATATTTATGTAAATTAATATGTGTATATATTCACTACCGCCATCGTTGTCGTTCACAGTGTCGTTATATCTTGCCAGTCGAAGGGCTTTTGCCCGAAAGCTTGCTCTTATGCACCAATAAAGATACTCGTCTTCCTTCACCTTGTTATTATCGTATAAATTATATTTTTAATTCAATATTTTTGTATTTTTTATTTTTTTTGTGAATATTTCTTTAATAATGTCGCGTGTTTACCCTGCTGGTTCTTTGCGACATCACGCTTCTTCCCTTCGTGGTTCACCTACCCGGGCTCCGGTTGCTCTTCCTTGCGGCTTTTCCCCGCAGGCCACCCAAAGACTTCCTGAGTTCCACCTCTCCTGTGGAAACTCCCTTCTTCTGGCAGTATCTCTCGGCCTTACCACTGGTGGGGGGACACGAGAGACTTACCAGAAGAGTAGTAGCAGCAGCAGTAGACTGGCGATGGAGGCAGTGGCAGAGTAACGACAGGAGGCAGCACGCAGACTTGAAGCACACTCTTTATTGTCATCTATTACTAACATTAAATCTAAATAAAACAACAGACAATGTGTATTTACACGACCCTACATCCTGGGGCCAACACAAAAGCGTATTTACATCCAACCTCCCCAGGAAACGGGACCACAGCAGTCGGCGAATCCCACATCGGCCAGCAAGGGAATCCGGCGAAAGCGCCATCTATAGGCGGAGGTTGAAACCGTTTAGAGGCCTTACACGTAACACTGCCTCCCCCTCAAGGCGGATCGTCCCGATCCGGCCTCATCGCTTCCGTCGCCCCGATGTTACGCCTCTCGCTGGTGCCGCTTCTCTTGCTGGAACTGCCCATCTCGCTGGAATCGCCTTTCTCGCAGGAGCCAATCTTTCCCGCTGGAGCCGCCCCTCTCGCCGGACTCGCCCCCTCGCCGGAGCCGTCCTTCTCGCCGGGATCGCCTCTCCCGCCGGAGCCGCCTCTTTCTCCGGAGCCGTCCCTCTCGCCGGAGCCGCTTCTCACGCCGGAACCGCTTCTCACGCCGGAGGCACCTCTCATGCTGACTCAGCCTCTTATGCCGACTCCGCTTCTTATAGCGGTACCGCCTTTCGTGCCGGAGGCGCTTCTCATGCAGACACCGCCTCTTATGCTGGTACCACCTTTCTCTCCGAGACCACCTCTCTCGCCAGGAACATTCATCCCGCCGGGTCTCCTCTCGCCGGTACTGCTTTTCTCGCTGGCACCGTTTCTCTTGCCGGGACCACTCCTCTCGCCGGGACCACTTCTCTGACCGGTACTGCCTCTCTCGCCGGGACTTCTTCTCTCGCCGGGACCACTTCTCTGACCGGTAGTGCTTCTCTCGCCGGGACCACTTCTCACGCCGGAACCGCCTCTCCCGAGGGCACCGCCTCTCTCGCGGGTCCGCGTGAAGTAGACTCAGGGTCTGTCCAGGAGGCTCCTCAATCAGGCCCTCCACTCCACGCAATTCGCCCATGTTTCCCGGCTCGACTTCCAGTCCTCGGGACTCTGCCCGGCCCTCGCCGACATCGTCCACAGCTGTCTCGGCCGTACCTGTCCCATTCTGCCAGTGGGCCTTCATTTGAGACAGCAGCCTCTCCATCTCTAAGTTTCTGCGAAGCCTTTTCTCTTCGCGTTCCCTTTCCAACAGAAGCAATTCATATTTTTTTCGACGCCTTCTTTCTTTACTTTCCCTTTCCAACAGAAGCCATTTCTCCTCGCTCTCCTTTTCTATCAGAAGCCACATCTCCTCTCTCTCCTTTTCTATCAGAAGCCATTTCCCCTCCGTTCGGCGCTTTAATTTGTCCCACTTCTCCCGGTGTTCCTGCAGCCTCCGGTCGATCTCGGCCAGCGAGTCCTGCTCAGAGGCCATCCCTTGGCCTCTCCCGTCAATGGGCCTTTGTCAGCAACAAAAAACTTTCAAATAAAAAGCCTCCTGGTGACCTCCACGAGGAAGAATCCCACCTCTGACACCAGTTGTCGCGTGTTTACCCTCTGGTTCTTTGCGACATCACGCTTCTTCCCTTCGTGGTTCACCTACCCGGGCTCCGGTTGCTCTTCCTTGCGGCTTTTCCCCGCAGGCCACCCAAAGACTTCCTGAGTTCCACCTCTCCTGTGGAAACTCCCTTCTTCTGGCAGTATCTCTCGGCCTTACCACTGGTGAGGGGACACGAGAGACTTACCAGAAGAGTAGTAGCAGCAGCAGTAGACTGGCGATGAAGGCAGTGGCAGAGTAACGACAGGAGGCAGCACGCAGACTTGAAGCACACTCTTTATTGTCATCTATTACTAACATTAAATCTAAATAAAACAACAGACAATGTGTATTTACACGACCCTACATCCTGGGACCAACACAAAAGCGTATTTACATCCAACCTCCCCAGGAAACGGGACCACAGCAGTCGGCGACTCCCACATCGGCCAGCAAGGGAATCCGGCGAAAGCGCCATCTATAGGCGGAGGTTGAAACCGTTTAGAGGCCTTACACGTAACAATAATTTTATATTTAATTTATTTTTCATCATTTTTTTTAAGATGCCTTTTTAATTTTTCTTTTTCATAGAGAAAGAGGGATGATAGCCTTGGGGGGTGAGTTCAGCAACACTGGGGCAAGGGAAGCGGGATATTGACATTCTTGGATATTTACATTTTTTTCTTAACAATAATTTGATTTTTTTTTCTGAGAAGCAAAAGACTTGGAGTTGCGGAGGGGTGAGGCCGCTGGCTGCGGCCTTAGCAACCCCTTTTTTCGAATCGTGGACATGGGTGGCTGGATGACGAGGTAGGTTGGGATAATCTGGGACTTTGTGTTGAAGATATTAATCTGTGATTTTAAATGTTTCTTTTTGACCAGTACTTTTGTTTTGTTTTTGCCTTTTCCTAAAATGTTTCTTTCTTCTTCTTCATTATTATTTGTTCTATATGTAAAGCTTTGTTTTTGATACTTGAATTAACAAATTCAAGTTTATTATATTTTTTGTGTGCTTTTAAAGTTAAAACACAACAGGTTATGGACCCAACCACGCATTCACTGCGAAATATAACAAAACGAAGCAACGGTAAGCCTAAAAAGAATTCTATTTTGTTTATCACGTTAAAATTTATATTAGTAATGGCTGGAATGGATAATATTAAAATGGGTATGAATATTCCCAAATTGGAAGGATTAATAAACTGGCCAGAATATAAGAAAAATATAAAATTGCTTTTAACAATAAACAAAGTAATAGGCGTTGTTGATGGAACATATAGAAAGCCAATAAAACAAGAAACAAATGAAGAAAAATAGGCAAATGTAAAATGGGAAAGTGAAGAAGCAATATCCCAATTGTTATTTACAACAAGTGTGATGCCTGATGTAAGTCAACTAATCATTCCCTGCTCAAGTGCTAAAGATATGTGGGACAAATTGTTAAGTGTCTATGAGCAAAGCTCTGGTCAAAGATTAGACATGCTCTATAATCAATTCTTTAATTTTAAGAAGGATCCTATGGATGATATTTCAAAGCACATTTCAAAATTAGAAAGTTTATGGAATGATATGCAAAATGAACTTACTAAACAAGAAAATTTGAAATTGCCAGAATCCATGCTGATGTGCAGAATCATAAACACCTTGCCTGATGAATATTTTGATTTTAAAAGTGTTTGGGAATCAGTGTCTAAAGAAGAACGTTCTGTAGACAATCTCACACAAAGGCTTTGGTTACTCGAAATAAGAATTCAACAGCGAGATGAATGCAGCACATCAAGTTCGACAGCACTAATGGCAAATGCATATGAAAATAAACAAAATATGAAAGGAAAAGTTACCAAAAGTAATGAAAAATTTTCAGAAAACAAGAGAAACAAGAGAATGTTACTTTTGTCAGAGAAAAGGACACTTGGCCAAAGATTGTAGGTATGCAAAACAGAAGAAACTAAAGGATAAAGAAAAGGATGAAACTAAATTAAAACTTAATTCAAAATTAAGTGAAAGTTTAATCAGTGAAAGATTCAATGAACAAGATGAAGACATTTGGATTGGTGACTCAGGAGCTACTAACCACATTACAAGAAATGCAAGTTTTTATACTTCTTATAAGGATTTTCCTACCCAACAGACTGTTAAAGTTGGAAGTAATGAAAAATTGATAGCTTATGGAAGTGGAACTATAACAATTGAAACTTGTGTAAAAGGTAAATGGCAAACTCACTACCTAACTGATGTATGGTATGTGTAGAATAGTGTGAAATATATAAGTGATGTGAATATAAGAAAATGGGATGAAGAACAATAGACTGACGGTGTTTTGTAAACATATAATTAATCTTTACTAATGTTAAATGTGTGTGATAAATAAATAATTAAATAATAAATATATAAGTTGTAGTTTATAAAAGATAAACAACACAACATATTTGGCGACGAGGATTAAAAAAATAATAATAATAATAATTAAATAATCGTAAAAGAAGATGGCAAATAATTTGACGTCTCCATTACCGTTGAACCTTTTAATGCTACAGATTTGTATTCCGAGTACAAACATTGGATGAATTCATATTTAATTTATGAATTAGCAAGCGGTGTTTCAACAAAGAAAGATGACGTTAAAAGGGCAACACTTTTGCATTGCCTTGGACCACAGGTCCAAAGAATTTTCTTTAATTTGCCAGAAGAATAAGATACGTATGAAAAAGCAAAAGAAGCTTCAACTAAATATTTCACACCACAAAAAAATATTGCATCAGAACGATTTAAATTTAGGCAAAGAAAACAAAATACAGATGAAAATATTGATTCATATGTCATTGCCCTAAGAGAATTAGTCAAATCCTGTGAATTTGGAAATTTAGAAGAAGACATGATCAGAGATCAGATAATAGAAAAATGCTATAATAGGCAATTAAAAGAAAAGTTGTTGCAACAAGATAATTTGAATCTTCAAAGAACAATTGAGATATCAAGAATGTTTGAAACAGCCAAAGAAAAATTTAGAGTATTGACAAATGAAGATATGACCTCAATAAATAGAGTAAACTATAAAAATAATTTTCAAGCAGCTAATGAATCAACTGTTAAAGGACCAAAAGCTCATAATGTGTACCATCAAAAAGGAAGCACCTCCAAGGTAAGTGCACCTAATTTGGAAGAATGCTATAGATGTGGCTTAACTACACATCCTCCATATAAATGTGGAGCTAGAAATATGAAATGCACATTTTGTAACAAGATGGGTCATCTTAATAGAGTTTGTAGAAATAAAATTAAATATAAAAATATTGAAGGACAGAAAAGAAATATTCAAAATATTTCAGAAAATAATGAAGACTCAGATGAATACACTTTCTTTTTAGGCTCTGATAACAAAGAAAGTATCTATATAGATGGAAAGGAAATAATAATGACTATTGATACAGGTAGTGATACAACATTCATAGGACTTGAAATTTTGAAAAATATTTTTCCTAAGTCTCAAATGCCAACTTTAAATGGTACAGAAAGGAAATTTTATGCCTATGGACAAACTTCACCTCTTCCATGTTGTGGATATTTCTTTGCAGATGTTTCATGGGGTGAAAGGTCTATAAAGGAACAGATTTTTGTGATTGAAGGTAAAGCAGAACCTCTTTTAGGAAAGAAAGCAAGTTTCGAATTGGAAATTATAAAGCGTGGAACAAAAATAAGGAATATTCAACAGGAAGTTATTCCGAAGGATATATATAATTTGATACAAGAAAACATGAACCTTTTTCAAGGTCAAGGAAATGTGAAGGGTTATAGTCAAAAAATAACTCTAAAAGAAAATGTTACTCCTGTAGCTCAGAGATGCAGACATTTTTCATATAAAATGGTAGAAGCCATCAATCAAGAGCTAGACAAAATGATAGAAGATGGCATTATTGAGGAAGCCCATGAAGCTTCTGAATGGATCTCAAACATTGTGGCAGTTCCAAAAAAGGGTACTGAAGAAATCAGACTATGTGTTGATCTGAGAGAAGTGAATAAAGCCATAGTTAAAGAGAGATATCCTATACCAACAGTTGACAATATATTGCAAGCATTGCAGGGAGCAAAAGTTTTGCTAAACTTGATGCGAAGAAAGGCTTTTGGCAAATTGAACTTGATGAAAAGCCAGGCCATTGACCACCCCTTTATTACACCCAGAGGATGCTACAGATTTTGCAAAATTCCTTTTGGACTTTGCAGCGCACCTGAAGCTTTTCAAAAAGCTATGAACTCAATATTGTCTCATTTAGAAGGAGTGTTATGCTACATAGATGATGTGATTGTATATGCGCAATCTATAGAACAATTGGATCAAAGACTGAAAAAAGTATTTGAAAGATTCCAACAAGTTGGACTCAAACTAAACAAAAGTAAATGTAAATTTGCTCTAAATGAATTGGAAATATTAGGCCATATTGTTAGTAAAGATGGAATTAGACCTGATCCAAAGAAAATAGAAAGTGTTCTAAGTTTTTCAAAACCTTAAAATGTAGATTCTCTAAAATCATTTTTAGGTACATGCGGATTTTTAAGAAAATTCATTCCAGACTTTTCAAAGTTAGCCGAACCACTTAATAATTTGACAAGAAAGGACATAAAATGGAAGTGGAGCAAGAAAGAAGAGGACTCATTCAGAAAATTGAAAGAAGCTCTTACAAAAAATCCATGTTTAGCCTATTTTAACATGAATGCACCTACCGAAGTAATTTCTGATGCTAGTCCTGTAGGTTTAGGAGCTGTTTTACTACAAAGACAAAATGATGGAAGCAAAAAGCCAGTGGCCTATGCAAGTAGATCATTGACTAATGTTGAGAGAAGATACTCACAAATAGAGAAAGAAGCTCTTGGGTGTGTGTGGGCTGTTGAGCATTTCAATGACTATTTATGGGGAAATAAATTTGTACTTAAGACAGATCATAAACCATTGATTTATATGCTTAATCCCAAGAAGGCAACAGTCTTGCCACCAAGAATTGAAAGACTTAGTTGGAGACTTCAACCTTATGATTATGAAATAGAGTATCTTAAGGGCAAACAAAATATTGCAGATATATTTTCAAGAAAACCTTTAACAAATATTTCATGTGAAAATATTGTTGATGATTATGTAGAAAAAGTACTTTCCATATTTTCAGAAGAAATGAAGGCAATTTCCCTCAATGATATCAAGAAGCAAAGTGAAGCAGATCCATTTTTCAAATTTCTAACTAAAATAATTCAAACTGGAAATTGGCCATATCAATTTGATGATGATGAACTTAAAAGTTTGCACAAATTTAAGGAAGAACTTTCAGTTTATGATAATCTCATTTTAAAAGGAAAGAGAATTGTTATACCAACAGATCTTAGAAGAAATATTTTAGACTTAGCTCACGAAACTCATCAAGGGATTGCTAGAACTAAACAAATTTTAAGAGAAAAATACTATTGGCCCAATATGGACAAAGATATAGAAAGACGTATAAAGAATTGTTACATTTGTGAAGTCAATCAACCTTTAAGGTATGACCAACCTTTAACAACCATACCAATACCTCTTAGACCATGGTATAAAGTAGGAGTAGACTTAGTTGGACCAATTGATTCAAAATATATTTTGACACTTATTGATTATTATTCATCGTTCCCGGAAGCGATTATAATACATGATATTTCTTCGAAAACTATAATTTCAAAATTAAAAGAAATTTTTGAAAGATATGGATTTCCCATTGAAATAGTTTCAGATAATGGTCTTCAATTTGTAAGCAAAGATACTGAGCAATTTTTTATGAAATCAGGTATAAAACATATAAGAGTGTCACCATATTATCCTAAAAGCAATGGAAAAATTGAACGTTTCCACAGATATTTAAAAAAGCAACTTATATCAGTAAAATTGCAAGGAAAGGATTGGAAAGAAGAACTTCAATGTGTTCTAATGGCATACAGGTCGACTCCACACCCTTCTACTGGGAAAACACCAGCATTATTGCTTTTTTCCAGGGAAATTAGAAATAAGCTCAATGATATAAATGACAATGATTCTCTTATGGATAAAGAAGTGATGGAGCATAATCAAGCCTATAAAGAAAGAATGAAGAAATATGCTGATAGCAAGAATAAGGCCTTGCCTCATGACTTCAAGAAAGGTAATATTGTTTATGTCGCAAACACTGAAATGAAAAGCAAGTTGACACCAAATTATGACAACCAAAGATTTATCATTCTAGAGACTATATCTCCAAATTCATTCAAGTTAGTCAATACTGAGACAGGTAGCTTTATCATTAGGAATGCAAAGCATTTAAGACATGCCAATGTCTTACAAGATTTTAACAAAGGAATTGATTTGAATACCACTTTGATTAAGACTCCAGAAATTAGAATGGAACTTCCTAGTACTTCAAGGTATCTACCAGAACAAGAAGCAACCTTAGAAGATATTGTACCAGAAGAGCAGATTGCTATATCTGATATGGACTGTTTATACCCAAATGAATCACCTAATGAGAATGAAAACAAGACTGTCATCACTAGAAGCGGAAGACAAATACATGTTCCTTCTAGATTTAAGGACATGATTAGATACTAACTAAACAAGGGAGGAATATGTAGAATAGTGTGAAATATATAAGTGATGTGAATATAAGAAAATGGGATGAAGAACAATAGACTGACGGTGTTTTGTAAACATATAATTAATCTTTACTAAAGTTAAATGTGTGTGATAAATAAATAATTAAATAATAAATATATAAGTTGTAGTTTATAAAAGATAAACAACACAACAGTATGTTCCCAATTTCAGTCGTAATGTGATGTCATTACAGTCCACATTGGATAAAGGGTTTGAAATGAAGATGGATAAAAAAGGTTGTAAACTTTTTAAGACAACACAACTGGAGAAGTTATTGTAGAAGGGAAAAGACTACCAGGAGGCTTGTATGGTATGTTAATAACAAGTATCAAACCTGAAAATGCTGCAGAAGTCAATTTAGCCAAAACCCAAAATGTCAATATGCTACAACTATGGCATGAAAGATTTGGCCATCAAAATAAAAGGCATGTTCAAAAATGGCTTAAAGAACAAGGAATAGATGCAGTCATGGACAATGAACCTTGCGAGGCATGCATTTATGGCAAACAACATAGACTGAGTTTTGGATCAAGAGAACAATATGCTTCTACTCAACCTGGAAACTTAATTCATGTAGATGTATGTGGCCTTATGCAGGAGGTTTCGAAAGGAGGGATGAGATACTTTGTGTGTTTCAAAGATGATTTTACAAAATACCGATCAGTGTATTTCCTAAAAGTCACAAGTCATTGAAAAGCTAGAACAATTTCTCTTGGAAACAAAGACTACTGGACATACAGTGAAAGAAATTCTCACAGATGGAGGAAAGGAGTTTGTTAATAAATGAACCTCAAAAATTACAAACAAGTATGGTATTACATAGGATTACAATTCCATATACTCCACAACAGAATGGTTCAGCGGAAAGAGAAAACAGGACTTTAATAGAAGCAGCTCGTTCAATGATATATGCCAAAAATATGAGCCTAAAGCTGTGGGCAGAGGCAGTTAACACTGCTACATATGTTTTGAATAGAACAGGACCAACACAAATTGAGGGAAAGACACCTTATGAACTATGGTTTGATAAAAAAACCAGCAGTTGATCATCTTCGAATATTTGGAACTGAATGTTTTGTTCATGTGCCTGATGAAAAGAGAAGAAAGTTAGATGCCAAAAGCGAAAAAGGTATTTTAGTTGGTTATTGCAGTAACAAGGATGGGTATCGAATCTGGATGCCGAACTCAAACAAAGTTGTCACAAGTAGGGATGTAATATTCAAGGAAACTATACCAACATTTAGCCTTGATATTGAAAAGAGAAATAAGGAACTTTCAAGTAATCAGATTGATGAACAAAATGATACTCAAGATATTGAGAAAATTGAAATCGATGTTCAAACATCAGACGTATACAATCTAAGAGATCGATCAAATATATCAAAACCTCAAAGGTATATTGATGCTGAAATAAATATTGCAGAAGGTCTTGAACCCAAGACATACAAAGAAAAAATGGATTCTCCAAATGCACAGTTTTGGAAAGAAGCAATGAATGAAGAAATGAATTCTTTAATGGAAAATGATGTATACGAATGCACAACATTACCACCTGGCCAAAAACCAATTGATTGTAAATGGGTATTGAAGACCAAATTGAATTCTAAAGGAGAGATTACAAGATATAAGGCCAGACTGGTGGCAAAAGGGTTTGTACAAAAGAAGGGTGTAGATTATGAAGAAACATTTAGTCCTGTGGCAAGACATGACACCATAAGAACTCTTTTAGCAATTGCTGCTAATGAAGACTTAAAATTGGTACAGTTTGACATAAAGACAGCCTTTCTATATGGAGACTTACAAGATCAAATTTATATCAAACAACCTGAAGGATTCAACAATGGAACAGATCTTGTATGGAAATTGAAGAAAAGTCTCTATGGACTTAAACAGTCACCAAGATGCTGGAATTAGAAAATAGTCAACTTCATGAAAGAAAGATGTCTGAAGGAAAGTACAGCTGACCCCTGTTTATTCTTCAGAAAAACAAATGATCAACTACTCATTATTGCCATATATGTTGATGATGGAATCATTGCTGGTACAAAAGAAAAGGAAATCAAAGAATTTCTTGATGAACTAATGTTTTCATTTAAGATCACAAGTGAACCATTAAATTACTTTTTGGGTATTGAAATAGAGCGGCAACCGGATGGGTCAATCTTTATAAATCAAAAGGCATATATAAAAAGAATTCTTGAGAAATTCAATATGTCTCAAGCGAATAAAGTGGGAACACCAACTGATAATTCTACTGTTCCTGGAGAAGCAGAGATTCTAGAAAATGTTCCCTTTCGTGAAGCGATTGGTAGTCTGATGCATCTGAGCTGCTTAACAAGACCCGATATCACTTTTGCACTGAATTAAGTTTCTCAAAAACTTGCAGCACCAACAAAATATGACTGGGAAAAACGAATCTTCAAATATCTTGTAGGAACAACTGAATATGTAATTATGTACCAAAAGGGTCATAAAGTAGGAGTTTTGGAATCTTTCAGTGATGCAGATTTTGCTGGAGACCCAGAAACTAGAAGATCTACCAGTGGAGTTGTGTGTAAACTGGCTGGTGGTGCTATTTCTTGGCTTAGCCAAAAACAAAGATCAGTATCTTTGTCAACAACTGAGGCCGAACTCGTGGCAGCAAGCAATACAGCAAAGTAAGTCATTTGGGTAAATAGACTTTTCAGTGAAATTTATCCACTAAAAGAACTACCAATTATAAAAGTTGATAATGCAAGTACAATTAAATTGATCAAAAATCCTGAATTTCATAAGAGAACCAAACATATAGAAGTAAGACACTATTTTGTGAGAGAAAAGTATCAAGAAGGTATTTTCAATGTAGAACATATTTCTGGGAAATATCAAGTTGCTGACATTATGACCAAAGGGCTCCCTAAGCCGCCTTTCCAAATGCTGAGATATCTACTGGGTATGAGGGACATTTGAAATCTGATTAAGGGGAAGTGTTGAAGGTATTAATCTGTAATTTTAAATGTTTCTTTTTGACCAGTACTTTTGTTTTGTTTTTGCCTTTTCCTAAAATGTTTCTTTCTTCTTCTTCATTATTATTTGTTCTATATGTAAAGCTTTGTTTTTGATACTTGAATAAACAAATTCAAGTTTATTATATTTTTTGTGTGCTTTTAAAGTTAAAACACAACACTTTGGAATAATAGGCCTTTTGTATAAAGTTTGAAACTACTCCCTTTTAATCTTATTTACAGTTTTTTTTAATATATATTTTTAAATTATTTATATATGTGTGATTTCATTAATTAATTTTTCTTTGTTTAAAAAAAATGTTGTACATTGAAATATTATTTTATTGGTCTAAATAAAATTTTGTTTAGCCAAAAATGATTGGTTAATTTCCCCTTTAACATTAATTGCTAGCCGGAACAGCTTTAGGTCTCTACATGTGCCATAGATGAATAAATTTGTGGTCTGCTTTTCTGCAGCCACTGGCGCCCGAATATTTGGACATGTAGAGATCTGGAAATAGTTAGTAAAAGTATAAAAATCATCACGATTTTAACAATAGCGCCCAAAGCGGGGCTTCTTCTATTATATTAAAAACTTATAAAATCACACTTATTTCTACAATGGCGCCCAACGTGGGGCTCGAATTATGTATATAATCTCCTTCTATTATATTCTAAATTATATACATAGTGAAACGCCATTAGGGTCAAGTAGAACGCGGCCTCTGAGATTAAGAATCAATACCCTGGGAAATGAGACTAATAAAATATTTTTCAATGTACACAGAATAATTATGTTTTAGTAGATATTTATATATATAACTTGCATTTTTTTTACAAGCAAGTTTGTGTTTTAAATCATTTAAAATGATAATAATCATCCAATATCCACTCTGTAGTAAGTAAAAAAATTAATGCTGCTTCTAAAACTATTTTGGTGAGTTTAAGTTTAATTTTTTGTGTGTTTTAATATATAAACATTTATATTTAATACTTTATACTTTGATTTACATTATTATATATGGTATTTAGGTAAATAACAACCGTTATTTTTATTTACAATACTAGCGGATGTGTACCCCGGCTTCGCCCGGGTTTTATCTGAGTGAAAGTTTGCCTAACGAATATTATATATTATGAAGTATAATAAACAATGTTAAAGATTAGTTTTAATTATTAATCAAGATTGTGTGTGAATATGTGAGAAAGATGTAATATCGTTGTTGTTTTCTTGGCCGACTGTTTTACATATGGTGTTATCTTAAAATTGCTTGTTTTGAATATTTTTTTAGATTGAGTTGAATGAATTGCTATTTTTTTTTGTATTTATATATAAATAAAATTAACTCTGGTGATTTTTTTTGTATTTAATCGATAACAGCGAAGTTACGCATGTTAAAGTTAGGAAAAATATTTTGATGTTAAGCAAAACCTGCTCCATCTCGTTTTACATAAATGTTGAAAATTTGGTCGAAATTGATGCATTGTAACGAAAGTTTTTAGCGAACACTATTTATGAAATTTCCATTTTACTAATATAGATTATAGCTTCGTCGATTGGTGTATTTAATGCTGTGTTTTATAATTTTAAAGAATGTAACGTACAATTAGACAAAGAACAACGCTAGGCCTAGATGAAATTTGAGCCATGATTGGCGGCTCAGTTTAAATTTAGGACTTAGTGCAGAAAACAACATCTGGAGTCACCAGATGTGCTGGGACCAAATATAAATTTTGGCGCTAGAAATGGGAAACACTGACGTCAGAATTCCCCACCATTCTTGCTCACGATTGGCTGAACACGATAATGTGACCCCAGCCAAGTTTTTCAACACAATAGTTAATTAAATTAATTACCATTTCTTTCTTTTATACAGAGAATACACGTTTATATTTTCAAATATTATTGGAGATACACTAATAATAAACCTGTTTCATACATTTATTAAAAAAAACAACAACAACAATAATTTACTCAATTTTTTTCTGTTTGTAACATAATATTAGAAATATAGATGTTTCAAAATATATTTACTTAGAAAATATCACGTTAATAATTTTTAATTTACTTTAATATGGAAACTATGACACAGTGTCATAATAAACATATAAAAATGTTAATTTCAAATGACTTACCATTATGTAAGAAATTGGCAGGGAGGTTTTCCTATTTTGGTTTTATATACCCAGATTTAATATTTTAATTCATGAAATACATTTCATTAAGTTTACCTTTATTTGTAAACCAGTAGATAGTTGAAACCAATCAGAAGCTTATTTCTTTTTAGGCCTAAATGTTTTTTTTCTTCTTTATTGGTTGAAACAATGAGGTAGAAACAATTTTCTAAGGCAATTTATTGAATAAAAAGGCATGTTTTCTTTTTAAGTTTTTGAAATAACAAAAGCTATATTTATTATTATCATAATAAGGCATTTCAGGAATATTGCATATGAGTGTATAAAAAAAACATTTCTCAGACATTCTTTTTGGTTAATAATTATTTTTACTTTTATAGAAGTGTTAGCATGTCTATGCTCTGCCTTTGAGGTACATGCTGACCTACATGATGAAGCTTTTCATAGTATGAAGGAGATATTTACATGGTATGAACAAGATAATTTTAGAGCAAAGGTTTTTATATTTCATTTTTTTAGGGTAATTTCTAGTTTTTTTTTTTACCTTTTTTATTTTGTGTAAATTTGTCAAAATGTAAGAGCATTTGTGCATCCTTTTTTTTCAAACTCAGCGTTCGTTTTTATTAATTTTATAAACTTTTATTTTAGTATAGATTTAAGACCTATTCTTATGATTAAAGAGATATCCATTTCTTCAACTAGGAGTTAAGATTTTGTGTCTCGGACAGTGAAGCAACTAAAAGATGATATTTAGGCTCTCTTGGTATCCATCACTGTAAGCAATCTTTATGAAGCAATGTTGAATAGTCAGTGTTAGCAGTTTCTTTTTTTTTAGGATTCTAGGATTTTTATAATATGGTATAAATTTGAGGATTTCCTTTTTTTTTGTTTTCTCTTTGTCGCTTTTTGTAAACACAGGACGGACGGGATCCAGGCCCTCTAGATAGCTTTTACAATAAATGATATTTTTTTTTGGTTAGGTAAATAGGATTAGAGGAATATTTGAAGAAAGGATTTCTATTTTTTAATGAACCTTGCACACTTTTTATTTTATTTTTTTTCCATTTTGGGTACCGAATGACCAAATTGGTGGTAATTAGTACAAATTTATTTTCTTTTGTGAGTTTATGGAGGTGGATCATAACTAGAATTTCTTTGGTTTAGAGCAATTGTGCTTATCTCCCTGAATTTAGTATTTTGAATAGTTGTTTTGTTTGTTTAATGTTCAGGCAGTGCTTTTGATTTCAAGTTTAGTTTGAATGCATCCGCAAATGTTTTTACTTTTTTTTTGTATGAATGAAGGATAGTAAATGAGATATCAAACTTCAAGCCAACAGTATGTTAGACCTGGACAAATTAAGATATTGGTAGGATAGGATCTTGTAACTTTATATAAAATGTGTTAGGACCTTAATAGTTTGATCTACCATCAGGGATCTGTAAACTCACTGACAATCAGATATGTATGCTTAGGTAGAGTTTCTTCACTTCATGTGGGGGTATAAATTTGATTTCATTTTTTTCTTGTTTATATATGTTAGGTTCAGATTTATCTATCTTTTTTTTTAAACTGGATTTTTGACCCTGGATGAGATATAGGCTCTCCAGCTAAGTTTCTCTTCTTGTAGGAGAGCACTCGCATGGTTGTGGGAAATGTCATTTGCCATGTGCTCTGGGAGCACACACTGGATGTCAAGGGAGAGAGTCCCATTAATTTTTCTTCTGACTGCTCTGGGAGCAGCAGTTTTATTTAGACCATGTGAAGGTCTTTGTCCTCCGCCTGAAAGTCCCAAAGGTGTGAGAAGCTCTAGCTTTGGGCAGCTAGAGGACAAATGGCATAATCCCATGTAAACTAACAAGTACCTGAGTATCAGTTTGTGATTATAGATTTGGTCTTGAACCTTGAATACCGGTTCGAGAGAAAATATTTTTTTAAAAGTTTATTATAAAAAAGTAGGGCAATTTTAGTGTGTTTTAAGGTCATTAAAAAAAAGGAGATATATATACCTTAAGGTTAAGCTATAGGTTTGGATTAATATTTTTGTGAAGCAGGATTATTATTTTTTTAACAAAGGATGTTTTCAGTTATGTGTGGCCATGCGAGGTCAATGTACCGAATAGTTTAGGTAGACAACTAGTCTAACCATGTAAGAGGTTTCAGTTCAATTTTTAGTCAAAGATTCAATTAGTTTTTACCAGAATGAGTTGGGTGTGGGATCAAAGTGTTTTAAATTACTAATTTGAATTACCCTATTAAATATTAGTAGAAAGAAGCGCATTAAATTTGAAACTTGTCTTTGCCCCCCCTGATACCTTTGTGTATTTTAGGACTTTTTTTTACTGTTACATTATGGAAATTGGATAATAATGGAATATATGTATGCTATAATATTTTTTAAATTTGTAGATTTATGATTTTAGAATTTTTGAGTTTTTTTTTTTCAGTGTACATTCATCACTTCACCCTAGCACCCAGGGTGGATTTGAGTGATTAATTAATATTTGAGTATAGATATACTATATTTTTGGAGTATTTATTTTCTTTATATGTATTTTTTTTTATTTTATCAAGTTTCCTCACCTGGTCACTCGGTGTTGGAAATTAATTTTCCTTTTTATTTTGTAAAATTAATTTTTTGGCAGGGAGGATTGTTGGGACACCTCGTGACCATAATATGCCAAAGTAACCCAGAACCACACCTAACCTAACCATATCCCACCTATGTCCATCTAAGCCACAAACCTCTGGTGATTGCGAGGTGTCGAGATGGAGCCTGAAGCCACCTTTAGCCTTGGCAGCACCGAGCCAGAGACCGAGATCCCCTTCCTGGTGGTCAAGTCACCTGACCTGTGGTGGATGACCTGGCCCCACCAACATCAAGCTAGTCTGAGATGGACTCAGACACCCCTTCCTGGTGGTCGAGCCACATGTCCGATGATGGCTGACTTGACCACAAGCCAGTCCAAGATGGACTCAGACACCCCTTCCCTGTAGTCAAGTCACCGACCTATGGTGCTTGACCTGAATACACCATCTTCATGCAGAACACCAGCTCCACCACGAGCCCTGAACCTTTCCCAAGCTGACCCCAAGATGCCCAGAATCAACAATAATTATATTTTTAATTCAATATTTTTGTATTTTTTATTTTTTTTTGTGAATATTTCTTTAATAATTTTATATTTAATTTATTTTTTATCATTTTTTTTAAGATGCCTTTTTTATTTTTTTTATTTTCATAGAGAAAGAGGGATGATAGCCTTGGGGGGTGAGTTCAGCAACACTGGGGCAAGGGAAGCGGGATATTGACATTCTAGGATATTTATATTTTTGATATTGACATTCGGATATTTACATTTTTTTTTTCTTAACAAGAATTTGATTTTTTTCTGAGAAGCAAAAGACTTGGAGTTGCGGAGGGGTGAGGCCGCTGGCTGCGGCCTTAGCAACACATTTTTTTCGAATCGTGGACATGGGTGGCTGGATGACGAGGTAGGTTGGGGATAATCTGGGACTTTGGAATAATAGGCCTTTTGTATAAAGTTTAAAACTCCTCCCTTTTAACCTTATTTACAGTTTTTTTAATATATATATTTAAATTATATATATATATGTGATTTCATTAATTTTTCTTTGTTTAAAAAAAAATGTTGTACATTGAAATATTATTTTATTGGTCTAAATAAAATTTTGTTTAGCCAAAAATGATTGGTTAATTTTTCCCCTTTAACATTAATTGCTAGCCGGCACAGCTTTAGGTCTCTACATGTGCCATAGATGAATAAATTTGTGGTCTGCTTTTCTGCAGCCACTGGCGCCCGAATATTTGGACATGTAGAGATCTGGAAATAGTTAGTAAAAGTATAAAAATCATCACGATTTTAACAATAGCGCCCAAAGCAGGGCTTCTTCTATTATTATAAAAACTTATAAAATCACACTTATTTCTACACTTATTTATCTATTTATCACAAATATTTGCGTATCGTGGTTCTATGATAATCCTGATTTTCAACCCTACTTTCTCCTAGATACCCATTTTTTTTGTCTTCAACACTTGCAATCCACATATTATTTAAATTATAGGTATTTTAGATTTATTGTAACATTTCTTTTGAGGCTTTTATTACAAATATTTTGCATATCAATTATTTTAGATTATTAATAATATTCATTTAACGTCTACCTATCCACAGGATTTTATTTATTTCATTTTTTTGGTAAGCTACTTATTATTTCAATTTTTTTTTGTTAACGCGAAAGGTGCATACTGAGATAAGAGGCAGCCAGCCACGCCGGTGCTTCCCACGTGACCGCCGCCGCCGCGCATGCGCGCCGACCGTGACGTCGCCACCAGGGGCTGCGCGCGCAGTTTTCGAACACCGCCTGACATCGCCGGCTTGTTTACCGCCCGTTGCTACAACCTACGGCGGTTCCTTCCATTATATAATACTCTAGGCGCTGGTGGAGTAAAAACTGTGCTCCATCTGCCTCTTATAATTGTATGTAATTTTTGGACTTATTAAAATAAATTATTAATTGATAGTTCTCACTGCAGCTCGAACCTTTACCCTAACGCGGTAGAACATGGCGCAGCCGACACTCGGTTAATTTTAGCCGTTTTTTTAAGTGACAGCTCAGTGACAATTAGTAATCAAGATGCCCTCAAGAAGGAATCGCCGACCATCCCAAACCCCTCCAGAGAACCCTGCCTCGCCGACCAGCACCGACATCCTCAGGTCCATGGCCGCACTGTTGCAGCAGATGGCTACTCGGAACCCGACACCGACAGTCCCATTAGGAGCTCCTCCTCACCACGCCACAAAAATCATCCAGCTTCCTAAACTGGCTTCCCCGGAGGAGTTAACGATGTCTTGTTTCCGCGATTGGAAACAACGTTGGAACGACTACGTGGACGCCCAACAAGTAGCCACCTTCCCGCTATCCACACAGCAAGTGACTTTGCGTGCCGCCCTCCATTCCGAATGGACCATCCTTTGGCAATCAGGCCGCCTTCATATTTCTACCACCACCACCCTCGATGAAGCCGTGAATGCTCTCGAGGCCTACCTACGCAAGAAGCGAAACCCCCTCCTTGATCGGCAAGATTTTCATCGTAGGGACCAACAAACCGGAGAATCGGTGGATCGCTACTTCGCAGCCCTTAAAGCTCTTGATGACTCGTGTGCACATGAGCTGGATTTTAAGTGCAGCACATGCGGCGACCCGTGTATTACAAGATGCACAAAAAGAGCTTGTGGGAAAACGTTTGCCCTTGCTGGTTATCAACAGCAACTCCGTATCCGTGACAGGCTAATATGTGGCCTGTTTGATAAAGACCTCCAACGAAAAGTACTGGCGGAGCAGTACAATTCCGACCTCTCCCTGGACCGAGTCCTCTCAATTTGTCTCGCACATGAGAGTGCTACCGCCGTAGGCGCGACTCTTTCACCCTCCCCAACCACCTCCCCCGAAGCCTTCAGTGCAACCAGACGTGCACCATCAACCAACAAGCATCAACAAGCCAGCTCGTCTGAAACCTCACCTAAGGCCAACCGTTTCTTTCAGAAACCCTATGATCCTAACGACCCCTGCTCCGGATGTGGGGCTAACCCAAGACACCGCCGTGACCAGTGCCCAGCAAAAGACATAGAGTGTAACAAATGCGGCATCACCGGGCATTACGGAAGGGTTTGCCGACAACTGAAACGGAAACCCACAACCAAACCTAATATCCCGCCACCTGCAACCAGAAACAATCAGTCCCAACCAGGACCCTCAAACACAGTTGTTGCAGCTGGAGTACACAACGAACTCATAACCATTCCGACCGATATCAACCATAAGTTACACCAAATCCGTTGGCTGGCGGACCCGGGGTCAGATCTGGATCTAATCCCAGAATCAGAATTCCTGTTACTGGATGAGCAGACCCGATCAGCACTCAACCCGAAGAACGTCCCTTGCGTAGGAGCCAACGGCATCAGCTTAAGTCCTTGTGGATCGTTCGTCGCGGCACTGCATCTCAACGGGAAAACATACAGTACTACCGTTGGAGTCTGCAAGCACCTGAACGCCCCTCTCTTGAGCAAGAGCGGATGCAAAGCCTTAGGACTTCTGCCGGATAACTGGCCCCATTCAATGATCGTCAATGCCATAACCAAAAAAGGCTCATCACAAGTCACTATACCAAATGATCTCGCCGGTGCCATCATTGGGAAAGGTGGTCAACGCATCAGGAAGATCCGGCGCGAGTCTGGTGCGGGGATCACCATAGATGAGTCTCAACCTGGTAGCAACGAACGGGTCATCACCATCTCTGGCACGCCCCAGCAGATCCAGATGGCCCAGTACCTCTTGCAGCAAAATGTAAGAGAACATTCCTTCCGGAAGCGATACAATCGCAACGCCAAGCCACTCTCACATTTGGAAGTGGGAGCAATAGTCCTTGTCCAGGATCACCGCACAAAACATTGGACCCTCCTTGCTGAGGTTCTCGAACAACTTCCACGCGGTCGCAGCTACCTCATCCGGACCGACGCCGGACGCCTTCTTCGCCGTAATCGCAGATTCTTACGACCTTTCGTGCCTCCACCGTACACCACCCCACCCAACTCAGCTCAACATCAGCAGACCTTATCCCCTCGAACCCGAGAACCGAACCCGCGTTATAGCAACTACGTTGGATCGGTCCCAAGTCCCAATCTCCAGGGGGGGCATGAGATAAGAGGCAGCCAGCCACGCCGGTGCTTCCCACGTGACCGCCGCCGCCGCGCATGCGCGCCGACCGTGACGTCGCCACCAGGGGCTGCGCGCGCAGTTTTCGAACACCGCCTGACATCGCCAGAATCAGAATTCCTGTTACTGGATGAGCAGACCCGATCAGCACTCAACCCGAAGAACGTCCCTTGCGTAGGAGCCAACGGCATCAGCTTAAGGAATCGCCGACCATCCCAAACCCCTCCAGAGAACCCTGCCTCGCCGACCAGCACCGACATCCTCAGGTCCATGGCCGCACTGTTGCAGCAGATGGCTACTCGGAACCCGACACCGACAGTCCCATTAGGAGCTCCTCCTCACCACGCCACAAAAATCATCCAGCTTCCTAAACTGGCTTCCCCGGAGGAGTTAACGATGTCTTGTTTCCGCGATTGGAAACAACGTTGGAACGACTACGTGGACGCCCAACAAGTAGCCACCTTCCCGCTATCCACACAGCAAGTGACTTTGCGTGCCGCCCTCCATTCCGAATGGACCATCCTTTGGCAATCAGGCCGCCTTCATATTTCTACCACCACCACCCTCGATGAAGCCGTGAATGCTCTCGAGGCCTACCTACGCAAGAAGCGAAACCCCCTCCTTGATCGGCAAGATTTTCATCGTAGGGACCAACAAACCGGAGAATCGGTGGATCGCTACTTCGCAGCCCTTAAAGCTCTTGATGACTCGTGTGCACATGAGCTGGATTTTAAGTGCAGCACATGCGGCGACCCGTGTATTACAAGATGCACACAAAGAGTAAGCTACTTATTATTTCAATTTTTTTTTGTTAACGCGAAAGGTGCATACCTCCCCAGAACGAGTGTTTAATTTCGTTGCCTCTCTATTCGCTTTCTTTTAAAATATTCAAGTTGTAAAATAGGACAACTAAATTCATATTTGTTACTGGGCTTTTATTTTTTTTTTCGACATTTGTGTGTAAAATCCGCATAATATTTAATTGTATACTTAGATTATTGCAACATTTTATTACAAACACTTTGCCTATCATATATCACGATAGCCCGAATTGTTTTCTTAAATATAATCCTTCGAGTGTTGATTTTACCGCCTTCCCATTCCTCTTTCGGATACAAAATTTAATATAAATATTTACGCGACAATCCAATCGCGACAAATTTCCAAGATGGCAGCTGGTAGGACGCGTCCGTCGATACCGATTTTCGATTCATGTTACTTCCAGCTATGTATAATATTAAAGACGTTATAGAATTCCTTCTCCTCTTGAATTCTAAATATCATTAAGACACTGGCAAGAGGTCACCTTGATATGCAGTAAATGTAAAGGAATTTTTTTCCCCACAAAGATTTTCTAGGTGAAATTTCAAACGATTCTATTTTTCTGAAAATTTTTTTTGGGTGAGGACAAATAAAAACATCTCGATAGCATTTAATTACAGTAAATAATTGCCAGCAGAAGGCATGATGAGATTCCATGAAATTTAAGCCAGTCATATGTTTAGCCTTTTTTTTCTCATAATTTTGAACCGTCATAAAGTAAAGAAAGTGGACAGTAAGCTATATCCTGATAGCTGATGTGTATCTATATCAAAAGGGTGTAGTTATTCCGTTTAATGAGAATTCAAATAATTATCGAAAATTTGCAAATTATCTTTGGGGATTTGAACAACTGTTTGAAAGATTTGAACAGCTCGAGTAGATAAAAATCCTGGAGTTAGAGTGGAGGATCAGATGCAAAGGCTAACCACTCGACGCAGATAACTCTACCAGGTCTATTAGTATGAAACGCGAAAATGGGCGTCAGAGGCCGCTGTGCAACTTTATTTGAGCCGACGGTGGCGCTGTTGTAGGCGTTTTGTTCTTTGGCTCTCGTGGCATCAGCATGCGTGCAGTTTTAGAAAAATTTAAATCGGGAAAAAATTCTGGAGCCCGTGGAAAATGGCGATTTCCGAGCCAAAAAGTGCCCATTTGCGGGAAGTTTTGTTGTTCGCCTTCAACTAGAAGAAAAGTGCCACTGAAGTCCACCGAATGCTCGAGAAGGTTCACGGCGACCACGCTCTGAGCAAATCGCAGTGTTACATGTGGTTTAAAAAATTCCAAAGTGGCGATTTTGAACTTGATAATGAACCACATGGAAAACCGCCCCAAAAGTTCGAGGACGCTGAACTGCAAGCTTTGTTGGATGAGGACAGTACCCAAATGCAGGAGAAACTCGCAAAACAGCTCCAGGTGTCTCAAGGTGCTGTTTTACTACGTTTAAACAGCCTCGGAATGACCCAAAAGCTTTCCAGATGGGTCCCACACGAGTTGAGCGAAAGGCAGCAATAACGGCGTCTGGTAACCTGCGATGGGCTGCTCGCCAGGCATGAAAAGAAGTCATTTTTGCACCGAATCGTAACTCCTGATGAGAAATGGATCCACTTCAGCAATCCTACGCGCCAAAAGTCGTGGGGCCTGCCCGACCAATTTCTAAAACAGACGCCTAGGCCCAATCGCTTCGGAAAAAATGCAATGCTTTGCATATGGTGGGACCAGACCCGCATAGTATATTTCGAGCTCCTGAAACCTGGCAAAATGGTCAATACTAGTCGCACGAACAACAAATGCACAGTTTGAGAGAGGCGTTGAATGAAAAAACACCGGAATGGCGTGAAAAGCACAACAACCTGATACTGCAGCATGACAACGCTCCAGCCCACAACGCTACGGTGGTCAAAAACACCATAAAAGACTTGAGCTGGGAACTCTTACCCAACCCGCTGTACTCACCAGACTTAGCGCCGTCGGACTACCACCTTTTCGCATCTTTAGGACACGCCCTAAAAAACCAGGAATTTTCGAACTCAGACATACTCCGAAAATGACTTGTTGACTGGTTCGACTCAAAAGGAATAGAAATTTTCAGACAAGGAATTCGAAAATTGCCTGAAAAGTGGTCCGAGTGTATAGCTAATCAGGGCAGTTACTTTGAATAAAAAATATTTTGTTGTATGGAATTGGTGAACTTTTGAATTCACTGAAAATTTTCGCGTTTCATACTAATAGACCTGGTAGTGGACAATTAGAGTGTTAGTTTACTGTAGGAAGGGAGAACTTTGATTCTCAGGATATTCGAGAGGCAGAATTTCAAGAATTGTTAAGACCAAAGATAATATTTACACAGATATGTGAGGGTAAAACAGCTATTCAAACAAGATAAGAGGCAATATTATGTTTAAAGTACTTTCAGTGGAAGCAGATGCAATTGCAAATATTCGGTCCAATAACCTCTCAAATTATGAAGTCATGCATGACGAGTTTGGCACGGGATTGACGTCTGAAGTGGCTTTCATTAGGATTAACCAAGCCTACAAAGAACTAGGAGAAGTGAAGCATGTCACGCCAGTGTACTAAGATATGATAGAGAAAGTTTATGTTGAGCCAATTGAAATCAATGGAGATTTAAGAAACAAGAGATCTCATTCTTTGAATTTTATATTATTTTCAATTACGCTATATGGACGGCGTTATAAGTTGGGTGAAAGTGATTTGGCCACGCAAGGGAGGGTCTCCTGGAAGTGGTACGATTATATATTACTTATAGATTGCCGGGCGGGATCGCGCATGAAATATTCAATGTCGTCAAGAAATGATAAATAACTAAAGAAACACCCTAGAAGATTGGGGTTCGACAAGAAGACGACATGGAAAGGGCACAACAAAGTGCACTGGTAGCAAAATGAGACCTTGCTATTGTGTGGACAGCCACTTCTTCATGAAATATGCAACGGATGTTAGTCCCAGAGTTAAGATCTTTGAGGCGGCATTTCCCGTACAGATGACGTAAGGATGCATGGCAAAACGGCCCATAAGTTTTTTTTCTCAATTCTTGTCATGAATTTAGTGGACCAATAACAGTAAAACCTTTAAGGAACCTCCATACCCTGTGTGAATATTTAGTAAGAAATGAGCGATCCAATTCTATGAGCCGCTCTCCTGTAAAATCGGTGTTATACCCCATTCAATTTCTTTAATAGTAGCTGGTGCGAGATATTCCCAGATATTTTTTTTGTCGTCATATAATTTGAAAAACTAGGAACTACACTATTTTGATATAGTGTATATCCAGCATCTCTATGAACTCAATAAGACTGCTGAACAAAATTCGAAGACTAATGAGTGAACCAACCCAGGGGGAACGAGTTTAATAGGCCTACAAGTAGTAGTTGAAGTAAACTATTTATCCAATTAGATTATGTTCTAACTGGTCTGTAACGCTATAGGTTTCTTTGTTAGCAAGGTGACTACTTCGCCGAGTGTATATAAAGGTTTAAAGATCATAGGCTCTCAGAATAATATTATACTAGAGGTAATTAATATTTCTTCCTGATATGCAGTAAAAGCAGTAAGAACAGCGCCTTTATCTGTAGGCTACACTAGCTAGCTAGTTTAAATACATCCAGGAAGAGCTTATCTCCTCGAAGGGGAGATTAGGGGGTGGAAACCAGTCCTGAGAATTTCCTCAAAAATTTGCGGTAGCTTTCGCCCTGAACAAATGGCAGACTTTAGCATAAAGCTGGCAGGGAAGGGGATAATATACCAGAATAGCTTCAAATTGAAGAATAATAGTAGATCGGTATCCAATTCCCGATGACGGGTTTCGAGGAGACTCCAGAGGGATGAAAAGGAAGTAAAAGGTGATAGAAAGTGATGGAAGGAGATGAAAAGAGATGAAAAGGGAGAAAAGGGTGATAGAAAGCGATGGAAGGCGATGAAAAGATAGGTGAAGAGTGATGAAAAAGAGGCGAAACGAGATGAAAGGGAGGTGGAAATCGATGGAAAGTTGATGGAGAAGTTATAGAGAGGTGATAAAGGTTGATAGAAAGACAATAGAAGAATGATAGAAGAAGGTGTAATTAATTTTTAAAGAGAGGTAGCTATTGACTCTACTATTGCCTTGATAAAGCAAGTTTGACTCTTCATCATGTAGTGTTCATAGATAATTTGTTTTGGCTTTATCCTAGAGGCCAATATTGGTAAATTGTATGAAATATGCACTGAGAGTTTGTATAAGATGATTTGCCTAAAGTGCAGTAACTGTATACACTAATTTATATATATGAGCCCATTCTAATTATTATGTCAGGTTATATTAAATAACGAATATATAATCTCCTTTTTAAGATTCCAGAACTTTTGTTTTCAGAGAGTTTTCAGTTTTTTTTTTTTTAGTTACATTTTTGTTTTAGTGTCAAGATGTGATTTAAGATTGAAGTGAGTTCAACAGTTTTTTATTTTTATTTTTGTTTGGTATGATTTGTATCTGAACTCTGGTTCAACTCTAAATATAGGAAAGGAAACTTAGATGCACTAGATAGCTGCTGTGCTTGTAACCAATCCCCTATGGACAGGCTTGGAACACGCGTTGGGTAAATTGACGCCCTATAATCCCTTGTGTCCAGAGTGCAGTCCAAGGAGAATTTCTAATGAGTATGTGTAGGGCAGTTGTGATCTAAGCAATGATGGGTAGGGTACCAAGTGAACTCTGTTGTTAAATCCGAGACATAAGGTTGGGTATTAAAAGCCCTATAATTCCAGTATCGGGGGTTTAGCTGAAGAGCAGAGAGAGGAAGATGCCAATGACCTTGGACAGGAAGTGAGGTCGGCGAACACTTGGGGATATATCCTACATGGCAATGAGGTAAATGTTTGAAGTTCAGTTCGCTCCAATTTTAAGTGCTAGTTTTGATGATTCATTTTTGTTTAGTCACCTAGCGTCAAGACAAGAAGGAGAATTTCAAACTGTTAGATGCACAATTTTAATTATAGGTTAGATTTCAGTATTTGATTGTTGACAATCAATTTTATTTATTTGTTTAAGTATAGGTAATATATATAGAGTTTGTATGAGGCATTTTCTTTTGAGTAAACTTGGGCTTTAGTCCCCAATTTGTTTTAATTTGTTAATTTTAATTGATTTCACATTTAGTCCTGGAAATTAGTAATGGTTAGGGTAAATTTAACATTGACTATTATAGTACTTTGGCATTTGTAGCAATTTTTAACTTTAGTATGTATGCAGTCCGTGAATGTGATGTATGAATGAAATGACTAATGATTGTTGTCAAAGTTAAAAACTCTTATACTGTTAGACCAGAGGTACATTAAAATAGTGTTAGGGAATCTAATAGGTTCTTTTGTTTAATTTTGATTTCTTTATTTGTTAGGATTGGAAGCCTCACAGGACTATACAACTCTATTGATAGGAATATATACGCTCCTTTTGTTAGGTGTCTTTCAAAGAGCATAAGATTTTTATTTTTTTTTTAGTTCAAATAACTAATTTATTTTCATTATAATCGACTTGAATTCTAAGGGTCATAGGTAAATGACCATATCTCGACCCTCAGACTAGGAGATTGTGGGAGGTCATGGTCAGACCAGAAAGCCTACAAATCTCCTCGCAAGAGGGAATGGAGAGGTATCAGGTGAACTTTGTGCTAGATGGGGGATTTAGTTGCCAATGTCGTAAAGCCAGGGGCATAACGACAAACCTCGGGTAACCGCTCTGATATCGTAGTTTTCGACGCTTTAAGCGTGACTGGGATGAGGATGATTCAGACGGGAGGTTGGGAGAAATTGGCACGTTTAGATGCTCTTTTATATTGCTCAGCTTGGAACCAATCCTCTATGAACAAACTTGGAACATGCGTTGGGTAAGTTGGATGCCCTATAATTCCTTGTGTCTAATGTTGTGGTTCAAAGAGGGTTTCTAATGAGAGTTAACAATGAGATCTAACCAAGATAAGTTACGATTAGACGAGGCGATTCCGTCTACTGATTTTAGGTACCAGATAGCAAAGTGACAGATGGACTGTCCAGATTTTTTTTTATTATCGCCCCAGGCTAGCAGAAGTAATCACCTATTAAAGACTTGTCTGCCGTACGTTTTAGTTAGAATGAGTTCTAGTCTAAATACCAATTAGTAAGTAGATTTTTTTAACGAGAGTAACTCATTCTATGATAAGATAAGATATAAATTAGTAGGACACCTAAATGAACTTCAAAGTAGATTGCCAGAACAAGCCAATGGGTCAGATTCGAAATTAGGAAGAATGGCGAATAGGACATGATTGATAACAATAATTTTTCTTAATTAAGTTACTTCTAAGAGTAGGAGAAGTTATTTAAAGAGAGAGTGTGGAACCAGATGTCAGTTACGGAAGGGATAATAGGTGCAAAGTGTTTAGAATGAATTAGATATATTTTAGGGGTTGTGTGTCTCTAATCTCACCCTGGTTCAACCCCTTGGTGCCCATATAACCATGTTTTACCTGGGATGGTCTAAATGTCTGTTTATACGGAACATGGGTCTAGACCACTCCCCCTTTTTCCCCTATAAGGACTGCAGCAAGGAATGTATGGAGTCACTTCACAGCTAGTCCCAAATTCCCGGCATACAAGGCACGGCCAGACAATGAAAATGGGCTTTGTATATTGCCCACTAAATGGTAGGGTGAAATTTTTTTTAATGCTACCATATGATAACCTGTTTTAGATACCCTGGCCTGTTTGCTTGTTTCCCCCTTTGCCTGAGTGTCGGTGACTGTTCATACTGGTGTATCGTAAAAAAATGTATTTTATTCCCAAATCATATTTATCATATGTTATGAGCAGATCTGAATTGGAATGAAACACATTTTTTCACTCTGGCAGGGGAGGAATTGTTGGGCTATTTTTCACCAAATGAACCCAACAATGATGTAAACATATTACATCATATATTTGCAGTGCCTTGCCGAAGTCTTTGTTGTCCAGATGGAGGACCTGGACAAGCTCTGGACTTCTTGTACTTTGAGGCCCGCAGCAGTAAGGTGTACATAATGTAAATATGTACTTATATGTACAATAACTCAATCCCTTCCTCCTATATATATAGTGAAGGGTTAAATTCAGCAAGATCTTTCTTTTTATTACTGTTGGAATAGCGATCAAAATATTGGCATGGAGCATTGGAGGATCGACCAATTAACGGCCGCGGCGGCGCTGCGGTCGACGTCAAGATATTTAGTCTTTGTCCCTCGCCTTCCTATATATACTTGCCTTTAAAATGTTGCTACTTTAACATCTTGTTTTAAGTTACTTTGTTTAATAAATAATCCTTTTATTCCTTGATTCAATCTCAAACTTCAACAGGTTATGGGCCCAGCACGCTTCCACTGCGCTAAAAGGATTAACCGCCAGCACTGAGTAAGGCTTTGTTTTGCTCGAAGTTTAGGCGTCAACCGCCAACCATAACCCTAGTTTTTTTTTGTCGTTGGCCGATTCCAAGACAAAGAAGATGAGCGAAGATTGTCTTTCAAGGATTAAAGTTTTTAATGGTGAAAACTTTTCACTATGGAAATTCCAATTCAGGCTTCTTATGGAACAACAAAAATTACTAGAATTATTGGAAGGCTTAGAAATAAAGCCGAATGTTGTTTCCTCCGACAGTAACTCTGAAAGTTCACTACAGAATTGGAAATCAAAGGACGTTAAGGCAAGGATGTTATTATCACAGGCAATCGAATTAAGGTTTCTTCAGCCCCTGATGAACTGTACTTCCGCTTCACAAATGTGGCAGAAATTACTTGCTATTCATGAACAAAAATCCGAATTTACTATTGGCCTACTTTGGCAACAATTCTTCGATGCACGATTGACATCGGAAACAATAAGTGATTACATAGCAAAAATTGAAAATATTTCTGCACAAATTTTACAAATGGGCGGAACCATAACGGAAGATCAAAAGGTAGCAAAAATTTTAAATACTTTGCCTTCGAGTATGCGCTACTTTGTTGCAGCGTGGGAATCGTTAGATCCGAAAGCTCAAACTCTTAACAATTTAACTGCAAGACTTTTGATTGAAGAAACAAGGAATCAACAAAGCGGTTCTTCTAAACAAGATGAGGCCTTATTACACAGGCAAGCACGAACGAAGCCTAAAGATACACAACGTTCTTTTCAAGATGCCAAGAAGAACACTAAATGCCACTATTGTCACAAAATTGGACATTGGAGCCGCGAATGTAGAAAAAGATTAGCTAATGAGAAAAATAAATCCAAAAATCTTCATGATTCAAAAGTATGTTCAAGTGATTATGGACTTATTTTGTGCGATAATCAAGTAGAGCCCAATGATATTTGGTATGCTGACAGCGGTGCAAGCTGCAGCATGACATTTCGACGAGAGTGGTTCAAGACCTACACGCCGTTCACCAGTGATCATCCAATCTACTTGGGAGACAACTCGACACTACTTGCAGAAAGCATGGGAGACATCGAGATTCAAGCCTACGTCGACGGTGGATGGTACAATACGTACATAAGAAATGTGCTCTACTCGCTGCAACTAAAGAAAAATTTGTATAGCCTTTCTACGTCCACAAGAAGAGGATTCAACGTCATTATCAAACATGACAAGCTACAGATCTTCATGGATAATGACCTAAAAGCCCTAGGAGTGCGTCATGACGGCCTCTACAGGATGCTCTTCAAGGTTACGTCATCATCACAAGGATACATCACCAGCGAGAACAAGCTTCAGTTGTGGCACGAGAGACTTGCGGATCTTCCAGTTGCTACACTTCGAGAGATGGCGACCAAAGGATTGGTGGATGGTCTGCAGCCTCAAGATTTAGAGGGAGAATTTTTCTTCTGTGAAGGATGCCAACTTGGAAAAGCCCATAGAAAGTCGTGCTATCCCTTAGATGGCAAAAACTACCAGCTAGGTGAGTTTATTTATGCTGATATTTGTGGCCCAATGCAGACTCAATCATTAAGTAAATATCTGTATTTCTGCTTATTTAAAGATTACTTTAGTGGTTATCGCCATATTTATTTTATTAAAAACAAATCAGATGTGCTAGATATATTCAAAGAATATGCTACTCTAATCTATACTCAAACTGGAAATAAGATAAAAGTTCTTAGGACTGATAATGCGCTAGAATTCAAAAGCGATAATTTTGCAGATTTATGTAAAAGATTTGGGATAATTCACGAGTTCACTGCACCTTATGTGCACGAACAGATAGGACGTATAGAAAGAGACAATCGTACGATTGTGGAAGCAGCCAGGTCCATGCTAAATTCACGAAATCTTCCAGGATTTTTTTGGGCTGAGGCATGTAACACAGCAACTTATATTCTAAATAGAAGTGCGACTAAGCAAACCCCTGGAACGACACCTTATCAACTTTTCTTTGGCACAAAGCCTAATGTAGCTAACTATAAAATATTTGGCTGTAATGCTTATATGCATATTCCCAAAGAAAACCGTAAAAAGTGGGATAATAAATCGATAAAACTTATGTTTTTAGGTTATGAGAATACAAGCAAAAATTTTAGATTATGGGATTGGAAAACTAGAAAAATAAGAATTTCTAAAGATGTCACATTCGATGAGAAAGCTACTCCAGATAGAGAATCTACAAAACCAAAAGAAATAATATTTCAGATTAACAGCGCTCCGGATGAATCACCAGTTGCGACAGCAAACATTCCAGTGCAGGAAATGCCGCCAGTATCCGATATCAGTTCGCATCCAATGATAACACGCTCTAAAGTTTCGAATAGCCAATGTAACTTTGCGCTCGCTGATGAACCCAGTAACTATATAGATGCAATAACGAGTTCAGATTCAGAAAGATGGAAATTAGCCATGGATGAAGAGATTGATGCATTAAATAAAAATAAAACATGGACTTTAGAACGTTTGGCAGATGGTCATAAACCTATCGGTTGTAAATGGGTTTATAAAATTAAAACGGAGTCCGATGGTACAATTCAACGGTTCAAAGCCAGATTAGTTGCAAAAGGCTATTCTCAAATCAAAAATGTTGACTATTTCGATACGTTTAGCCCAGTAGTCAGGTATGATTCGTTACGCATTCTTTTATCACACGCTGCTTCTGAAAGGATGTTTCTTAAGCAATTCGATGTAAAGACAGCTTTTCTCAATGGCGAATTAGAGGAACTTGTTTATCTTGAACAACCAGAAGGCTACAAGAGAGATGATAATAGCTGCTATAGATTACATAAAAGTCTGTATGGTCTTAAACAATCTTCTAGAAATTGGAATAAGAAATTTACCAATTTTTTGAATAGCCATAATTTCAAAACATCAGACGCCGACCCGTGCATTTTCATTGGAACACACAATGATTCAAATGTTTTCTTAGCTCTCTATGTTGATGATGGAATTATTCTATCTAAAGATAAAGAGGCAATAGCTATTATAATGGATGAGTTAGAACACGCATTTGATATTACATCTGGAAGTGTTAACTTTTTTGTTGGGCTACAAATAGAGCAGTCAGAAGATAGGGCAAGTATTTTCATTCACCAGTCATCATATATTGACAAAATTTTGAGTAAATTTAATATGGCTGACTGTATTCCTGCTTCGATGCCTATGGATCCTTCTGTCATCTTAACAAAGCAGGACTGTCCTACTCCAGAACAAAAAGAAAAGATGCCTAAATTCCCTTTTCGAGAAGCTGTTGGATCCCTTATGTTTGCATCATGTGTTTCACGTCCAGATATCACTTATGCAGTTTCACAAGTGAGTAAATTCCTAGAATATCCAGGACCTGCACATTGTACAACAGTGAAGAATATTTTCTGTTATCTGAAAGGCACTCCACACATGGGAATTCTCTTCACTGGACAAGACCAACTTGTTGGCTACTCTGATAGTGATTTTGCTCGTGATGTTGACTCCAGAAAAAGTACGACTGGTTATGCCTTCATGATGAACGGAGGAACTGTTTCTTGGGCAAGCCAACGACAACCAATTATCGCACTTTCAACCACCGAAAGTGAGTACATACAGCAATAAAACTTGTTGAAAATCCAGTATTCCACAAACGAACGAAACATATTGATGTTCGCCACCACTTCATTAGATCCAAACATGAAGAAGGTGAACTTAAAGTGCATCATGTTTGCAGCTCAGAACAGCTAGCTGATATAATGACTAAACCTCTTCCACGAAACAAATTCCACTACTTAAGAGGTCTACTGAACATTTTGGATCGAGAGGGAGTGTTGGAATAGCGATCAAAATATTGGCATTGAGCATTAGAGGATCGACCAATCAACGGCCGCGGCGGCGCTGCGGTCAACGTCAAGATATTTAGTCTTTGTCCCTCGCCTTCCTAAATATACTTGCCTTTAAAATGTTGCTACTTTAACATCTTGTTTTAAGTTACTTTGTTTAATAAATAATCCTTTTATTCCTTGATTCAATCTCAAACTTCAACAATTACCACATTGAAATTTTAAATAAATATAGTTAATAAATTAAATATATTCTAGATAAATTAGATATTTCAAAGATAACAGTAGAATTTTAAGAAGAAATACTAGATTAAATTTTCAGGGAAGCGTCTTTATATATATATATATATTTTTTTATTATTATTAATTTAAAATTAATTTTATTTCCAAAGAATTATTTTTTATTTTATTTTTCGAATTTATTCTACGAAATAAATATTATTTTCTCACTCTGTAAAGAGATAAAAAAATTCTCTTTGGTCACGCGGGGATTTTTGAAAAAAAAAAGTCAGTTGGAAGTTACAGTCGTGATGAGCGGACAGAACAAAACAAGTTAGGGAGAGCCAGGACAATAGTGGAGGACAATAAGGATCTTGGAAGAAATGTGAGTATAAAACTAAATGGTAAGTGGACAATCCTACTAATTTTTGTTCATGTGGGCTAAAAGGCCCGCTTATAGAATAGAAAATTTTCATATCACATTTAGTTAGTTTTTTTTTTTTGGTATAATGTGTCAAGCCATTTTGTAAAGTTATAATCTCCACTATATAGCATATTCGAAATAAAATTTTTGGTTATTTTATATACATCGATGAGATTAGAAGCAAATAATTGCTTGCATAGAATGAAACCTTTCACTCTTACTCCATCTTCCTTTGTCTCATGATATAGAAAAATTTTTGATATAATAAATTCTCGTATATGTTTTTCATCAGTTTGTATCCATTGTGTTTTATACCAGACTAGACACACACATATGAATGGAATTTCTATTCTATACAAAAAGGAAAAAGTAGTTGAATATTCTGATAATCACCAAAAGAAAATTATTCATCCAATGGTACTTCCATAGATAGCTTTACTCATAATACAATTACACATGTTTACATATATAAACACAGTGTTAACACATAAATCAGTTTTAATTTTTTTTATTATGTATGCCTATATTGTTCAATTTTGTATGTGTAGTAGTTTTATACCTCGTCATATTGGAAATTGAACCAACGTTTGTGTTATGGTATACATGTCATTGAATGTGCTTTGTCATTCCATCAATAACTTAATATAATCGATAAATCATTTGAAATGCATTGAATTAGAAAATATTATTCGAAGGTGTAACATATTCGACGTCATAATAACTGAGCTAACATGGGGAGTTATGATTCATATAAATGGACTTTAGTGTATTATACAAATTTCTAGACTTAAAAATATGTTTACATATGGTCTGAATGAAATTCTTCATTCCTTTTTTTTTATTTAAGCGTTTATAAATATTTTAATTGTATATTGTTTTTGTGTGTTTGCTTTGGTGTGTTTTTGTCAGTTTACCAGTAATTTAGTACAGTCGGTAAATCCTTTGAAATGTATTGAAATAGAATATATATATTATTCGAAAGTATAACATATTTCAACATCATAATAACTGAGCTAACAGATTTATTGATTGTTTGCAAATGTTTCACCTTTGTTAAAAAATTGATTAACATACAAATATTTACATTTATATTTTCAATTTGGGATCGCATCGTTTTGAATCCCCAGAAATTTTCACTCAATATTGTGAAAAACTAGTGAAACCACATTAAAGGCCAAATATTTCTAAAGTTTATGATCAGTTAGGCTGATCCATTGCTCTATTGTAAACAAAACCTGAGCTGGGGGGGGGGGGTATTCATAAAATAATTTATTTCAACAAGTTTTTTCCAGATCGATAAAAAAAAAACCGAGATATATCTAAAAATTATTTACAAATAAAATGCTGACTTAGCCTCAGGATTCTTTGCAGAGTAGGGTAAAGCATGATTATTTATTCAGTGACAATATATCATGATTCATGAACTTTATCTTATATATCACCTAGCCCTAACCTTTAAACATGCCATCTCAACAACTTTTCCTATTTGTAAATATTTACAAATGTGTCCCTCAACTTTATAAAAAAAAACCTTCCATAATACCTTCAATATATTGTAAATGATCAAACCCTTTCAATCTGTATTAATCTGTAAATGAACAAAAGTTAGAATAAAATTCAGCGTTCTGACACACAAAGGCTGGATATAAGTCAGATAAATAACCTTGGTGCAAACTAAAATTAGATCATTCTTACCCATCCAAACATATCACCATCTGATTGGTCATGAGGTGATCCTCTGAACAGGACAATAAAGGTTTTGACAACATGGTCAGCAGAAGATGAACAGGACTCACAGTCCAGTCCAGACTTTCCACTAGTGAATCTCCCATATTTTTTGTTGTATATTTTATTTATCTGTGTAAAAATAAATATCTGGCAACAATGTGTATAAGCAACGCAGCCATAAAAAATATGTAATTCATCTATCGCGGTGCTATATTGAGTAGCTCTATATAAAGGCTGTAACTATATTAAATATATATGTACAACCTTGTGGAACCCTGTGGCTATGTGTTCCAGTGTCTCACTGGAGGTTTAACACTGTGGCTGTGTCCCCAGGCGATGGTCAACAAGTGGGTGAGGGATTCCCAGGGGAGGGGAGCAATGTATTATTAATTGGCTAGCCCCCTCTCAACACATTGTCCTAAAATGTGGGCTAGCACCATGTTTAATGATCCATGCCTCTCTCTCTATGATGTAAATGTGTTTTAACACCATGTTTAGTGATATGTGCCTCTCTCTAACTTTGATGACTTGATATAAACATCACCATGTAAGCATGGTGACCTATACATCTTTATTACTTTGATATAAATTTGTGTGAACACCATGTTTAATGAGCTGTGCCTCTTTCTAACTTTGATGACTTGATGTAAACTTGTGTTTCACAATGTTTAATGATTGTGCCTCTCTCTAACTTTTATGACTTTGATATAAACATGTGTTAACCCCTTGTTTAATGACAATGCCCCCCCTCTACGTTGAATTGATTTGAACTTGTTCTAACCCCTACCACTAATTGAAGCTTCCTCTTTCAAAAAACTTGATCCATACTTAGGGCAAGAAAGAGCAGTATTAAGAACCACGGAACACAATGGGCGACTAGAACCAAATATGAGACCTCGGCACAATCCTAGCTAACCCACTAGTCTTGGAGCTTTCCCGAGATGGAACTACCTCAACTTGGCCCTATCACAACTCTCTCCCACAGAGATGGCATGTACTGCAAGTGGGGCTCCTGACTAATCATCCACATTGGGTAAGGAACATTTTAGATAATCTTTTTGTTGAGGCAAATTTATTTTACTACACTTTCATTTATCTGACCATATTTCCACGTGGAAAATTAGGAAAGACAAACTTGGGGATGGCAGAGCAATGATTTAGGGCAAATACAAACAATGAAAGATCAACAACAAAGATAAGCAATGAGGGAGTTTACAGAGTAGCAAAATATGAGCAACAAAATTGATAATCTGTTAATAAAAAATACTTTGCTACAATATAATAAATTTGATGGGACTCATTTGAGAGAGTCATGCTATATTTTTTTAACCTTACTCAAGCAATAATTGCAGGCATGATAAAGAACAATTTGGATTATAGCTACAAGAAAATAAGTCTTAAAACTAAGTAAAATAATAGTGTGGCGTTTTTGGTAACAACGCTGTTACCGAAATATCTCACACTATTAATTTATTTGTATTATGTTTTATTTTCTTGTAGCTAATTACCGGCATCTTGAAAGAGGCTAATAGTTGGGAAAAAAAGATCAATTACGATTCTCTTGAAAGAACTAGTGAAATAAAAGAAAATAAGACCTAATCCAAATAATTTTTTAATGTGTTACTTTTCGGACGTGACGTCACACACTAATAAATTATTTGGATTAGGTCTTATTTTCTTTTATTATAATCTTTAATCCAAATTGTGCTTTATCAGAACTAGTGAAATTATGACTGCTTTAAACAAAAAAAAAGAAGGCCAAAGTCCATACTTCATGTTTTTTTATTATCCTATATTTTTATTATGTAACCTCTATCTCTAAAATAAAAGAGAGTGCAAATATATCAATATTGTGTGTGTGCAGGTGATAATCACCAAGTAGGATGTACTGAGGCACATCAAGCAACTTGCCAATGTAGCCCCGCCTCAGTTCTGTTCAACTTGCTAGATTCCAGCTGATGTGGGAGACAGGTCAATAAATTCATTTGTAAAGCTTCCCCTTTCCATTCTTCAACCACAAGAATCCCCACTACATGACTGGTACACCATGCACAAAGAATTTGATCTCTTCAAAGAGGATTAAATGTTTTCAATAATTCTTTTAAATAAAAAAGATAGTGCTCCATGAAAATCTACGCAAAATACACAGAAACCCTAGTTTCTCTTATTGGAGACTCAGTCATGTGATGATAAGTTGGAATAGATTCTTTCAATGCACAAAAATAAATGTTTTATTTTACTATGTAGGTGAACTACATAGGTTGGGTGACTCCTCGACATTTGGCCCAATCTGAAACTAAGATGACGTCACAGTGACGTGCGATGTAAACAAAGGTTATGATTGGTTCATTTTTTTTTAAACAAGATTTAATTATTAATATTTTAAATACCTGTGATTAATTTATATTGTCACTATATTTATAAAGGACTTTTTATTTTTATAATTTTATAATAGCAATTTTTAAATTATGTTTTAGCGCTAACGTAAACAAAGAAATACTGGTGTAATACGTTCCAACGGTGATATTTGAATTAATAAATAGGCATATACAAAAAAATAAAAATTACAAAATTAATATTAATATAAATTACATTAGCCTAAAGAACCTAAACCTAACCTAAACTAACTAAACCTAACCTAACCTAAACGAACCTAAACCTAACCTAAACTAACTAAACCTAACCAAAACGAACCTAACCTAACCTAACCTAAACGAACCTGAACCTAACCTAAATTAAATACGAAATTTTAATATTAATTAATAATTAATTTTATAATAATTTAAAATATCAGACACCATTTTGCTTTCAAGGTATTAACATCGTGTGCATTCATAACACACACATGTTTACAATTGTGCTAAATTATTTTCAAAAAAAATTATAATTTGAAATAGAAGGCCATTTAGACAAAAAATATATATAGTGACAATATAAATTAATCACAGGTATTTTAAATATTGATAATCAAATCTTGTTTAAAAAAACAATGAACCAATCATAACCTTTGTTTACATCGCGCGTCACTGTGACGTCATATTAGTTTCATATTGGGCCAAATGTCGAGGAGTCACCCCATAGGTTTAATAAGTAAAGATCCTATGGAAAACACCATTTTGGCTTTATAATGGAGTTGAAAATTATTTACTTCAACCTTTTTTTAGACTATATTCTAATCAACTATTTAATTCTACAATGTGTAGGTTCACCAGATGATTTCCCATTTGGCTGCTGAAAGAGATATCTACTCCCTCCAATTTCTCTGATGGTTTATACAGAAAACATGTCTTTAGTCTCATAACTGTCACTAAATAAGTGCTACGTTTTGCTTTATATGTCTGCAGCAACCACTTTTTTTAGGATCGAAGATCAAGTTAATCATTGACTGATTAAATTATTTTTTTTTTCTGAAAATTCCGGTTCTTCTAACTTTTCAACAGGCTCATTATCCACTTGATCTGACAGCAGCCTGTTCAAGCAGAATAAATTCAGTTTCCATAGTGGATAGGCTACAAGTTGTTGTTTGCTGTTTTCTCATTATCCCCCCTTTCATGAGATTTCTGCTTTTAAGTGGTTTACTAGTTTATTATTTTTCAAAATGAAAAATACACTAACGAGGAGAAAATTTCTATTTTATTATAAGTTTTATTTGAACATGCGTTACTGAACAATGGGAAAAAAAAGGTGAGAAACATTCAATATGAAATTTGAACTTTGTGATTTTAATGTGAAGCAATTATGATGTATGGTAGTGATTTTATAAACTGAGTTATTTGTACAAGTTTTATTGTAGATAAAAACTCAAATAATTTTAAATATTAAGAATATTTTTTGAGTAGGTATTTACATGCACAAAGGATTGTTGAAAGTCGGGTCATTTGGGGCCTTGGAAGCTTCTCTTATAGAATTTCAGAGCATGAAACTTTTGCCCACAGTGTCTTTGCAGGTTCCAGCCTTAATCCACCACAATGTGGGTGTCTCATCTTCCTTGAAAGTGATCTTTATTAGTTTTGATGTCCAGGTGAAATCTTTCGACTTGCTCCTCACTCATACAAATTGTCAGGAAAGTAGTCTAAGTGGTTATACAAGTAATGCAATGTCATACTTGATCAAGTTCAATATCATACTCATTTAAGAGTATTCATGGAGTTGAAAAATTGAGATCATTTATAAGCTATCTGAGGGCCATAAAAATACCAGTTTTCAGTTTTTTTGTAACTGAGTCAAGGAAATATGCACTTTGTGTATTAAAACAGGACCCATCGTGTTTAAGGGCTTTAACAAGCCGTTCATCCATTTATATGTAGTGGAGGCAGAATATTTTCTCAAGAAATGAGTGAGGTATGATGTTCCTTTTGCCAACCTCCATGATCTCCATCACAGGCCAGGTTCTTCTTATCCAGTGATCATGTTTAGCTCTGCCATCTCAGAAATATGGGTATTTAGCCACCTTAATGGCCAAGAAAATTCAGCATTTTGAGATCTAAACAAAGTGTCCACTGATGTTCGTTGAACATTATTTTTCTATGATAAATGCTATTGTTTCATACACTTCTTTCATATTTGTTGAATGAGTGAGTGTAGATTCAACCCATACTTAATGCCATTGTAAAGGAGCCAACATAACTACTGTCTTCACCCTCTGTATTAAGACGTGTAACAACGGCATCTTCAAAGAGCTGTGGAAGGTTATGATAAGTTGGGATAAGTACGTCTTCTGAGTGAGGACGTGAAACTGAAAGTTCCTGATGGCTTGCGCTATCTATCGGAATAAATATCAACTATTCATTGATTTTTAATTTTCCCAGAATTGGCCAAATGCCCATTCTTGATTAATCAAGAAAAGCTAACCACATACGCGTTTCGGGATGTTAGCCCTCATCAGCGTGGTGCAAGCTGTGCCTCAACGACCAAAAAACTGAGTGAGGAAGTGGATGTATTGCAGAAGGAAGGTTATGAGAAGTCCACTTGTGGCGATTATTTTGGGTGATACCACCAATGCTGACGTTATAGCAGAAAGAGCAATCATTAGTGTGTACTCTTGGTTCTCTCCAAATCTATTGCACTCTAAACTTGAGAGTCTTTTATTACCATTTGTCCACGGGGCAAATATTCAATACACATTTTAGAAACACATTGTGGAGCCCACCTAGTAAGGGTGGTAGGCCTTTTTTATGAAATCAAAATTCTTTTCCTGGAATCTTGCATTGTGTATTTCACCATATTTGTTGACCTGAGAAAATTGAAATTCACAGGTGGAGCAACTTCTGTTGAAAATATATTATGATAAAATAACAGAAAAAATATATACAGTAAAACCCCTCTAGAGTGAACCCCAATGGGAGAGCTTTTGGTTCACTTATAGCCACGGTTAGGCCTTTTTTTTTTTACTTTTCTAAATTTTTAGACTATAATTAAAAAACAGCCATACATACAGGAAATGCAGCCACTTAATAATGGTCGCTTTGTTTTAATTCCCTAAATTGACCTATTTCTTTACAGTAAAGCTGAATATCAAAAGAAGTAATTTGATAATAGGTTCTTCTTATCATTAGGATACATGTTTATATATAAACTTCTATGTATAATTTAAAAATTGAGCCAAATCCCCTAGACAAAACTTTATTAATTATATATTTAAGTTATATAAGATTATACATTTTAGAACTTTTTTCTCAAATAATATAATACTAAATTTATTTGAAAAAATGCCTCTAATACCTTACAGGCGGCAGGGAGTCAGGAAATAGGGGCGGGGCTGAAGTCTTGTATTCCTAGCAGAACCAAACTTGATATAGAAGGCTTCTAAAAGGGCATGCTGGCACCGTTTTTATTTTATTTTTTTTCAGAACGGCATTCTTTTTATCTTTTCTTTATTTTAAAAGATATTTGTATTTTTTCTATTTCAAAATTGTCGAAAGCAAAGATATTCTATTAAATAAAAGTATAATGTATACAACATTCAGCAAAAATGGAATGGAAATGAAAACAAACAATGCTGCTAATTTTTTGTTTTGAAATCGCGATCCGTGAGCTGAAACATGCTCAAAATTTTGTTGTTTTGAAAATTTTTTAAATCACAATTTTAAGTTGATGAACCCTAGTATTTCAAATAGATTATATCATTTTTGGGACCGAAAATAGGTTCATTATAGGGGTAGTTCATTATTTTAAAAATCAAAAAGTTTGTTAAAACGATGGTATTTTCAATGGAATGGAATTGGGAATCGTCTTGGGTTTGTTATAAGGGAGGGTTCGCTATATCCAGGGTTCGTATTAGTGGATTTTTACTGTATCTGTATTTTTTATGGATACAAAATTAATTTTTTTCTCCAAGTTTGTTTCAACACATTTTGCTTCCTTTAATAAAAAAATTGGCCTGACATAGCTTGCGCCACACAACCACATTGGCTGATTTTTAGGTAGAGTAAGACGGAGTACCACTGGATTATAAACATTGCCAAAGGGGATAAAATGTCTTCAATATATGAATTGGCAACAAGGCACCTCTAAAACAAGAGCTGATTGAAAGAAAATATTTGCAGATTTGGAATCAGCACACCTAAAAAAAATTAGAACCGCTGTTATTCTGCTGGCAACAGAATTTTTTTTTTGCCAGTGTAATTCAACTAAAGACAAATTCAGTAGAAAGAATCCCTCGAGTCTTCAAATAAACAGGTTTAGGTGCATTAAAAATTATCAAAATACCCAATTAGTTTCACTTCGACATACAATCAAACCTCTTTAATTCAGCACCCCAAGGGATCAGAGCTTTCAGTTTAATTAAAGGAAGTGTTGAATTAAGGTTAGATGATTAGCTAATCATCTAACTCACCAAAATAATATTTTTTAAAATTGCTTTGTAATCTAAATTGATCATATTAATTGAAACCATTGTATGTGTCCTTTTTAGTATTATTTTTCATTTTCATGATTAACTTTAGTATCAGGGACAAAATGGCAATAATACATATTTTTGAAACAGAAAATAATTACTGTTGGAATAAGCGATCCAAAGATTGGCGTGGAGCCAATGGCGTGGGGGATCCACCAATCAACGGCCGCGGCGGCGCTACGGTCGACGTCAACACATATCTATCTACTTGCCTTTAAAATGTTGTTACTTTAACATCTTGTTTTAAGTTACTTTGTTTAATAAATAATCCTTTTATTCCTTGATTCAATCTCAAACTTCAACAGGTTATGGGCCCAGCACGCTTCCACTGCGCCTAAAAGGATTAACTGCCAGCAGTGAGTAAGCCTTTGTTTTGCTCGAAGTTTAGGCGTCAACCGCCAACCATAACCCTAGTTTCTTTTTGTCGTTGGCCGATTCCAAGACAAAGAAGATGAGCGAAGATTGTCTTTCAAGGATTAAAGTTTTTAATGGTGAAAACTTTTCACTATGGAAATTCCAATTCAGGCTTCTTATGGAACAACAAAAATTACTAGAATTATTGGAAGGCTTAGAAATAAAGCCGAATGTTGTTTCCTCCGACAGTAACTCTGAAAGTTCACTACAGAATTGGAAATCAAATGACGTTAAGGCAAGGATGTTATTATCACAGGCAATCGAATTAAAGTTTCTTCAGCCCCTGATGAACTGTACTTCAGCTTCACAAATGTGGCAGAAATTACTTGCTATTCATGAACAAAAATCCGAATTTACTATTGTCCTACTTTGGCAACAATTCTTCGATGCACGATTGACATCGGAAACAATAAGTGATTACATAGCAAAAATTGAAAATATTTCTGCACAAATTTCACAAATGGGCGGAACCATAACGGAAGATCAAAAGGTAGCAAAAATTTTAAATACTTTGCCTTCGAGTATGCGCTACTTTGTTGCAGCGTGGGAATCGTTATATCCGAAAGCTCAAACTCTTAACAATTTAACTGCAAGACTTTTGATTGAAGAAACAAGGAATCAACAAAGCGGTTCTTCTAAACAAGATGAGGCCTTATTACACAGGCAAGCACGAACGAAGCCTAAAGATACACAACGTTCTTTTCAAGATGCCAAGAAGAACACTAAATGCCACTATTGTCACAAAATTGGACATTGGAGCCGCGAATGTAGAAAAAGATTAGCTAATGAGAAAAATAAATCCAAAAATCTTCATGATTCAAAAGGAATTTCAAGTGATTATGGACTTATTTTGTGCGATAATCAAGTAGAGCCCAATGATATTTGGTATGCTGACAGCGGTGCAAGCTGCAGCATGACATTTCGACGAGAGTGGTTCAAGACCTACACGCCGTTCACCAGTGATCATCCAATCTACTTGGGAGACAACTCGACACTACTTGCAGAAGGCATGGGAGACATCGAGATTCAAGCCTACGTCGACGGTGGATGGTACAATACGTACATAAGAAATGTGCTCTACTCGCCGCAACTAAAGAAAAATTTGTATAGCCTTTCTACGTCCACAAGAAGAGGATTCAACGTCATTATCAAACATGACAAGCTACAGATCTTCATGGATAATGACCTAAAAGCCGTAGGAGTGTGTCATGACGACCTCTACAGGATGCTCTTCAAGGTTACGTCATCATCACAAGGCTACATCACCAGCGAGAACAAGCTTCAGTTGTGGCACGAGAGACTTGCGCATCTTCCAGTTGCTACACTTCGAGAGATGGCGACCAAAGGATTGGTGGATGGTCTGCAGCCTCAAGATTTAGAGGGAGAATTTTTCTTCTGTGAAGGATGCCAACTTGGAAAAGCCCATAGAAAGTCGTGCTATCCCTCAGATGGCAAAAACTACCAGCTAGGTGAGTTTATTTATGCTGATATCTGTGGCCCAATGCAGACTCAATCATTAAGTAAATATCTGTATTTCTGCTTATTTAAAGATTACTTTAGTGGTTATCGCCATATTTATTTTATTAAAAACAAATCAGATGTGCTAGATATATTCAAAGAATATGCTACTCTAATCTATACTCAAACTGGAAATAAGATAAAAGTTCTTAGGACTGATAATGCGCTAGAATTCAAAAGCGATAATTTTGCAGATTTATGTAAAAGATTTGGGATAATTCACGAGTTCACTGCACCTTATGTGCACGAACAGATAGGACGTATAGAAAGAGACAATCGTACGATTGTGGAAGCAGCCAGGTCCATGCTAAATTCACGAAATCTTCCAGGATATTTTTGGGCTGAGGCCTGTAACACAGCAACCTATATTCTAAATAGAAGTGCGACTAAGCAAACCCCTGGAACGACACCTTATGAACTTTTCTTTGGCACAAAGCCTAATGTAGCTAACTATAAAATATTTGGCTGTAATGCTTATATGCATATTCCCAAAGAAAACCGTAAAAAGTGGGATAATAAATCGATAAAACTTATGTTTTTAGGTTATGAGAATACAAGCAAAAATTTTAGATTATGGGATTGGAAAACTAGAAAAATAAGAATTTCTAAAGATGTCACATTCGATGAGAAAGCTACTGCACATTCAGATAGAGAATCTACCAAACCGAAGGAAATATTTTTCCAGATTGGCGGCGCTCCGGATGAGTCAACAGTTGCGACAGCAAACATTCCAGTGCAGAAAATGCCGCCAGTATCCGATATCAGTTCGCATCCCATGATAACTCGCTCTAAGGTTTCGAATAGCAAATGTAACTTTGCGATCGCTGATGAACCCAATAGCTATGTAGATGCAATAACGAGTTCAGATTCAGAAAGATGGAAATTAGCCATGGATGAAGAGATTGATGCATTAAATAAAAATAAAACATGGACTTTAGAACGTTTGGCAGATGGTCATAAACCTATCGGTTGTAAATGGGTTTATAAAATTAAAACGGAGTCCGATGGTACAATTCAACGGTTCAAAGCCAGATTAGTTGCAAAAGGCTATTCTCAAATCAAAAATGTTGACTATTTCGATACATTTAGCCCAGTAGTCAGATATGATTCGTTACGCATTCTTTTATCACACGCTGCTTCTGAAAGGATGTTTCTTAAGCAATTCGATGTAAAGACAGCTTTTCTCAATGGCGAATTAGAGGAACTTGTTTATCTTGAACAACCAGAAGGCTACAAGAGAGATGATAATAGCTGCTATAGATTACATAAAAGTCTGTATGGTCTTAAACAATCTTCTAGAAATTGGAATAAGAAATTTACCAATTTTTTGAATAGCCATAATTTCAAAACATCAGACGCCGACCCGTGCATTTTCATTGGAACACACAATGATTCAAATGTTTTCTTAGCTCTCTATGTTGATGATGGAATTATTCTATCTAAAGATAAAGAGGCAATAGCTATTATAATGGATGAGTTAGAACACGCATTTGATATTACATCTGGAAGTGTTAACTTTTTTGTTGGGCTACAAATAGAGCAGTCAGAAGAGAGGGCAAGTATTTTCATTCACCAGTCATCATATATTGACAAAATTTTGAGTAAATTTAATATGGCTGACTGTATTCCTGCTTCGGTGCCTATGGATCCTTCTGTCATCTTAACAAAGCAGGACTGTCCTACTCCAGAACAAAAGGAAAAGATGCCTAAATTCCCTTTTCGAGAAGCTGTTGGATCCCTTATGTTTGCATCTTGTGTTTCACGTCCAGATATCACTTATGCAGTTTCACAAGTGAGTAAATTCCTAGAATATCCAGGACCTGCACATTGTACAACAGTGAAGAATATTTTCTGTTATCTGAAAGGCACTCCACACATGGGAATTCTCTTCACTGGACAAGACCAACTTGTTGGCTACTCTGATAGTGATTTTGCTCGTGATGTTGACTCCAGAAAAAGTACGACTGGTTATGCCTTCATGATGAACGGAGGAACTGTTTCTTGGGCAAGCCAACGACAACCAATTATCGCACTTTCAACCACCGAAAGTGAATACATCGCTGCCTGCAGTGCTGCTAAGGAATTGATTTGGATCAGAAGACTTCTACAGGGCATCGGCTGTGATATTACTAGAGAAACTGAACTTTATATCGACAACCAAGCAGCAATAAAACTTGTTGAAAATCCAGTATTCCACAAACGAACGAAACATATTGATGTTCGCTACCACTTCATTAGATCCAAACATGAAGAAGGTGAACTTAAAGTGCATCATGTTTGCAGCTCAGAACAGCTAGCTGATATAATGACTAAACCTCTTCCACGAAACAAATTCCACTACTTAAGAGGTCTACTGAACATTTTGGATCGAGAGGGAGTGTTGGAATAAGCGATCCAAAGATTAGCGTGGAGCCAATGGCGTGGGGGATCCACCAATCAACGGCCGCGGCGGTGCTACGGTCGACGTCAACACATATCTATCTACTTGCCTTTAAAATGTTGTTACTTTAACATCTTGTTTTAAGTTACTTTGTTTAATAAATAATCCTTTTATTCCTTGATTCAATCTCAAACTTCAACAATTACAAATAATATTTTACTCTAATTGAAGAATATAGCAGTTGAAAGGAAATAAATATGGAAAATAAAAAGAAATTTTAAAATAATCATTAAGATCTTTTTAAAAATTCCTTTAAAGATGTCTGTTTTTGCACTGAAATTCTATTCAGGATATATTCCAGATGGTCAATTTTGAAAAAATATGAATGTCTTTCCCCTCTGGAATATGTTTTAAATAACAAAGTGTTTTTATTGTATTAAAGACATCCACAGCTGCTGCAGGTATTATTGATTTTGTGTTTAAATCTTTTATAATAATATGGAAATGGAATATTAAAATAAAATGTTATCATAATCATTGTGGCTACATTTTATGAAGATTTATTTATTTGAAAGGAAATTATTTGTAAATTTTAAAATAACTTAAATATTTCAATGCTAAATTTAAAAATAAAATAATATTATTAATTAGTGTGTGATTCCTAAATACCTGCATAAAAAAAAAATAATAAAATAATAACACTCGCAAAATTGCGCAACGGCACTGTAAAGTGAAACTAAAACTAACAGAAACCAAAAGTGCGCAGTCGCGATCCTATTGGCGCCCGACGATCGCCGCAATACCTTTTTAGCGGTAAAGTTGTATATAAAAAAACATTCAACTGTCGAAATTCTAATTTTAAAATGGTCGAACTATCGGAACTGTCGTATTATCGATACTGTCGAATTAAAGTTTGTTATTAGATAGGCCAGAGGTCGGGACATCAGAGTATGGTCGAATTAAGGTAGAGTGTCGAATTAACGAGGTTATACTGTATGTTGAGAAAATTTGAAATGAAAAATATATATTTTTTTTTTTTCGTGTCTGATTGGCCTTTGCCACTTTTATTTACATGTTCTAGGTATATGTGATGCTGAGTTGACAGTAACCACTTCTAGGCCTCATTAAAAAAATATCCACCATTTTAGTTTTTCGGAGAAAATCAAGTTGTACAATAATGGCCAGCAACATTCACACTTACATTCGAATAATGGAATTCCTATTATAGCAGTTGGCTTCTGAATTTCTTCTCAACTACGTCTAGTTTTCCTGGTGACTAGCTATGTGAAATGAAGAGGCAAAATGGACCATACGTTTGGCCTTCAAATAGAGTGCGAATGTATTTTTCTTTCTGAAGGCAAGAGTTTGCCTCACCAGAAGTTTTTTTTTTCAGTTCCTGTAGCAAAATGGTCCCAATTAGGTAAATCTTAATTCTATAAAATCCTTTAATATGAGTGAAATTTGTGTAGTATCTATAAAAACATCTAGCTGTTCATGATGAGCTATACTCTTCAAATTCATTAATTTAGTTAGCTTGGAAACTAATATCAACATTAGAAACTTAAAGAACACTTTCAGTTAATGACGACTCATCCAAAAGAGAATATTTGAAGCGAGCGGACTAAGTAGAAACGACGTTCATAAAGTGAATAATGCAAGCAAAAAAGGTAACAAATCATTTCAAATATTTTCATTGAATAATTAAATTGATTTATATAATAAAATATAAATTATTTCTTTGCCACAATATTTATTTTAAAAGAAAAAAGGCGTTAAAATAAATTAATTGGTTTCGTTTATTCAGTCAATTTCAAAAATGTCAGATGAGTTTTACTATAAGACAACAATCAGAATTTCAATTAATAGAGGTATGTATCATTTCATGTTCTATATACACAACTGTATAGTTGAAGTAATCATAACATAGCTTCTTGAGGAATATTTAAAAATAAGCACATACTAGGCATTAATATTATTTTTTTAAAATTCAGATATACAAAGAGACAAATGTACATTTTTGAATGGACAAAGAAAAAATCGACAATATTTAGCTGCAAATTCCTACTTTTTTTTTTTTTGACTATAGATAATTATATATATACAGTAAAATCCCACTACTACTAACCCTGAATATAGCGAACTATCCCATATAACGAACCTAAGGCGATTCCCAATTCCATTCCATTGAAAATACTATCGTTATAATGAAATTTGCGATATTTAAAATAATGAACTACCCCTATAACGAAACTATTTTAGGACCCCAAATTAACAAATCTACTTTAAATAGTAGGCCGATAACGAACTTTAAATTGTAATTTTAAAAATTTTAAAACAACAAAATTTTGAGCATATTTCATCTCACGGATCGCAATTTCGAAACAAATTTAGCGGCATATTAATTTTGTTTACATTCTATTTTTGCTGTATGTTGTATAAACTTTTACACATTATACATTTTATTATATAGAATATCTTGCATCCATCATATTTGAAATAGAAAAAATGCAAATGGGTTCCAATAAAAAAAACAGAGGCATTCTTAAAAAAAAAAAAACGTTATTTCTAAAAAAAAAGGCCATTTTCAGATTTTTCAAAGTGAAAAAAATAGGCAAAATGTTTAAGAACACATTAAAATAAGAAAATATAACTTTTCTATTATAAGAGATAAAAAATAGAAGGGTAATAAAAATAGTTACAAAGAGGAACCAAACTCAACTTTTGTCGCGATCAGGTATAGAAAAAAAATCCTAATAAACGGCCCCTGATGCAACAAAAATTATTTTTATGCCATGAACTATTGTTATTTTAAAGCCAGCAATGGTTTGCATGGAAGGTTCAAAACAAAATCTAGACTTAAGAAGAATATGTAGAAATGGAAGAAAAGACTTTTAACTTTATTTGAAAGAGGCAATACTTGAAGAGTGTTTTCAAGCAACAAGGTATTAGAGCCATTCTATTATATGAAAAAAAAAAAATAAAGATGTTTCAAAATCATTTTATATCTTTGAATATATAATTAATAAAACTTTGCCTAGGATTTGTCGAATTTTAAATTAGATAATGATGATATGATGATAAAACCCTATCATCAAATAATTTCTTTTTTTATTCAAAATTAATGTAAGGAAATTGAACAATTAAGGGAATTACAACAAAGTGACCACTATTAAGAAGCAGCCTCTTCCTGCGTGTACGGATGTCCTTTAATTATACAGTCTGAATATTTTAAGGGTAAAAAAAAAAAAAATAGCCAAACCATGGCCAGAGTGAACCATGGCTATAGGGAATCAAAATTTCTGTCCCGTTGGAATTCAGTATAGAGGGTTTTTACTGTATATATATATGGAAAGTTGATATTCATATCCCACAAACAAGGTACCTTTATGCATTATGTTAAATATATGTGAGTGTATGGTATAAATATATACATAGGGAGTATAAATAATTTTGTATTATTTTGAACTAGTTGATTATTCCATTGTTTCATCTGGCAACACCATTATTTGAAGCGTCATCATAAGGCTTTCTTTTTCAGTAACTCATTTTCCCTGAAGTGTTACAACCTAGTTTCTATTTGCTCTTAAAATGTCAAATTTTGTACCAAATAATGTTTTTGCACGCAGTTTTACTTCATTACTTCAATATAAAGAAAAAAAGCTGCTTAAGTCATCGTATTTTAGTGGAATTTATAATGATAATGCTCAAGCTGAACAAATGTGTCAGAAGTAGTTTCCATGGTTTAAAAGTGGCAATTTGGATTTGGAAGACAAAGAAGGACCCGGAGTGCAGCAAAGTTTGAGGATGAAGAATTAGAGGCATGGCTCGATGAAGATCCAACACAAAAGCAAAAGGAACTTGCAAAATAAATTGGAGTCACACAACAAGCCATTTATCATCACTTAAAAGAAATGAGAAATCCGAAAGGTAACAAATTGAGTGCCAAATGACCTGAAGCCAAGAAATGACGAACACCATTTTTTTCACGGGTGAACAACTGCTCCAACATAAAAAGAGAAAGTGGTTTTTGCATAGAATTGTAACTGGCAATAAAAAGTGGCTCCATTATGATAATCCGAGACAACGTATTGATACTGATCTGTGATATATTATTACTCTACTCTGTATTATTTATCATCATCTTGTAAACAACGAGATACGTGCAATAGAATGTGCACGAGTGTAAGAATTGTAAATAGAATAAAATAATTATAGTAGCTTAAAAATAGTGTATCTTTTATTTATCTTTATATATATATAAAGTGCGATTTCTTACAAAATAATTTTCACCATTAATATTTAACAATTAATAGAAACGTATCAAATGGCGACGAAGAATTAACGTAAGTATGGCCACCACTAATTTAAATTATCCAAGGTTTCGTGAAGGTGAAGATCTAAATTGTTATTTGGAACAATTAGAAGAATGTTTTAAATTGAACAAAACATTAGAAGCAGACAAAGTATCTGTGTTATTAACGTCTATTGATGTTAATGTTTATAAGACTTTGCGCGATTTGTTGGTACCCAGAAGGCCAAGTGACCTTAAATATAAAGATTTAGTAGAGGTTTTAACCAACCATTTATATCCAATAAAAAATAAGCACTAAGAAAGATATTTATTTCACAAGATTGTACAAAAAGAAAATGAGCCTGTGGGAAAATTTGTTTTGAGGCTTAAATCTCAGGCAGACAAGTGCAAATTTACTGACATAAATGAAAATTTGTGTGATCAATTTGTAAGTGGTTGCTTCGATGAAGCTACGCTTAAAAGGCTGCTAAGTGAACCTTTTTTAACGTTTGATAGTGCAATAAATATTGCAAATTCTGTAGAGGCAGCGAAGTCACAAGTAAATTTGATGAAAAACCTGGTCATGATATTGATAAGTTGAAAGCCAGATCTAAAAATTTTAAATTCCCATGTAAATACAATAATCCTTGCAAAATTTGTGGAAAGTCTAACCACGATACGAAGTTATGCAAATTTAAAAATGCTCAATGTTATATTTGCAATAAGAAAGGGCACATTGCTCCAGTATGTTGGAATAAAAAATCTGCCCAAAATTCTGGAATGAAAAACCCAATCAGAATAAATTGAATACTATTCAGTGCAACACATTAGAAAACGCACCAAAAATAATGGTAAACGTTAAAATTGAAGATGCAGACACTATAATGGAGGTTGACACTGGTGCAGACGTGTCTGTAGTTTCAAATAAATTTTTTCTTACAAATCTCAAAAATGTCACTCTAGAGAAATACAGTGGACATTTGAAAAGTTTTTCAGGAAATTTGATTCCAGTTTTTGGAAAATGCTTGGTAAATGTTAGTTACAAAAACTATCAGGAAAAACTACCCCTAATTGTGACAGGCCAGTTTAATAACCAAACGCCGTTACTGGGCAGAAATTGGATAAGAATTTTAAAAGCTGATTGGCCCAATTGCGTTTTTGATATCTGTAATAATATAAATGTAATTTCAAATTTAGAACTGTTTTTAGAAGTATATAAGAGAGTATTTGAAAATAAAGATTTACCAATTCAGGGCATTAAAGGTTCAATATCATTGAGGCCAAATGCAAAGCCCAAATTTTTTAAATTTAGACCAGTACCCTTTTCCATTAAAGAGAAGATAGACAAAGAACTAGACAGACTTGAAAAAAGTCAAATAATTGAAAAAGTTAATGCTAGTGATTGGTCTACGCCTTTAGTAACGGTAATAAAGTCAAATGGAGAACTACGTTTGTGTGGTGATTTTAAAAATACTTTGAATAATTGCATTGAAGATGAGAAATATCCATTACCTACTATAGAAACTATGTTGGGAAATCTAGGAGGAAACAAGATTTTTACCAAATTGGATCTCTCCTCCGCATATCATCAAATTGAAATGGATGAAGCATCAAAAAATCTGCTAGTGGTATCTACCCATAGAGGACTTTACCGATATAATAGATTGCCTTTTGGCATCAGTCCAGCTTCAGCCATTTTCCAGAGGTGTATGGACAGCCTTTTTCATGATGTTCCCAACACGGTGATATACTTAGATGATATTTTCATTGGTTCTAAAGATGAACAAGAACATTACAGAATTCTAAAAATGATCTTCGATAAATTGAAAGAGCTAAATTTCACCCTTAATAAAGAAAAATGCTTATTTTTAAAAAAAGACATTTGTTTTCTAGGTCATATTATAAATGAAGATGGTGTTAGACCAGATTCAAAGAAATTGGAAGCATTAGAAAGGTGTAAAAAGCCTTTCGACAAAACATCACTGAAGAGTTTTCTAGGGATGTTGAGCTTCTATTCAAAATACATACCTAATATGTCAACCTTGGCTGGTCCTCTTTATCAACTCCTAAAGAAGGACAATCGTTGGAAATGGTCTAGCCAATGCGAAAAGGCATTTCTGAATTTGAAGTTAACTCTATTAAATTCCCAGGCGCTTATTCACTATTCAATGAAGCTTCCATTAACTTTAACCTGCGACGCATCTGCCTATGGCATAAGTGGGGTCTTGTGTCATATTGTGGAAGGGGAAGAGAAGCCAATCACCTTTGTTTCCAGAACATTGTCAAGTGCAGAAGTCAAATACTCTCAGACTGAGAAAGAAGCACTTGCTATTGTGTTTGCAACTTCCAAACTGAGACAATACTTGTTTGGGAGAAAATTTGTGTTAAAGAGTGATCATAAAGCTTTAACGACTGTTTTTGGAAACAAAAGACTTCTTCCGCCTTTAATTGCAAATCGCTTGCATAGGTGGGCTTTAGAGTTGTCAAATTTCGATTTCGATATTAGATATACAAATAAAGATACCATGCTCTGTGCGGATGCATTTTCAAGACTTCCACTTGAGGAAATAAATTCAAGGGAAGACAACATTGATTTGGTGACACATGATATATCATTTTTAAATGTAACTCCATTGGACCACCTCATTATTGAAGAAGAAACCAATAAAGATCCGGTTTTAAATAAGCTCAAGGAATATCTATTAGAAGACCCTCAGTTAGCAAAAAAGGATGAAACAATGAAACCATTCCTTTCAAAATTGGAAAATTTTTCTGTACTGCAGGGATGCATTTTTGTTGATTCTAGGGCAGTGATTCCAAGAACCTGTCAAGATCAAATGTTGAAGTTACTTCATCAAAGTCATATAGGAATCAATCGCATGAAATCTCTAGCCAGATCTTCGGTTTGGTGGCCAAAAATGGATAGTCAAATTGAAGAGTTTGTGAAGGAATGTTCTCCCTGTATGCATCATCAGACAGCTCCTCCTGCTGAGAACACACCTTGGCCCAGGACTAACCAACCGTGGCAGCGAGTTCATGTTGACCATTTCTATTTCAGAGGTGATTGTTATTTATTAGTAGTAGATGCAAATTCAAATTGGATTGAAGTATTCCCAGTTAGAGGTACTACTTCGCAAGAAAATATTAAGCTTCTACGGGAGTGTTTCGCCAGGTATGGATTACCGCAATGCTTAGTGTCTGACAATGGCCCCCCCTTCAATTCGATTGAATTTAAGGAGTTCTTACGGAAAAATAATGTATACCACTTAACCTCGCCAGCATATAATCCCTCGTCTAACGGAATTGCTGAAGTTTCGGTAAGAATAATAAAAAAATCTCTGGAAAAGTCGTTAGAAGAATCTCCAAACTCAAATATGGACTGTATTTTACAAAATGTTCTGTTTAATTATAGAAATACGCCTACCTCTTTAGATAAGCCTCCTGTAGAACGTCTCCTAAGTTATGTGCCTAGAACATTTGTAAATTGCTTGAACTCTGAATTTATCCAGAAGACTTTTGGGAGAAATGAGTGTGGAAGGCGACATTTTCAAGTTGGAGATAAAGTGCTGTTTACAAGAGTAATACAAAATAGGCGCAAATGGTTCAAGGCCCAGGTGATACGACGACTAGGTTACAATGTTTATCTAGTAAAGAACCTAAAAGGCACATTTAAAGTGCATGTCAATCAGATGAGGACAGGTTCAGATACCAAATATGCTGAAGATTCTGATTGGACCTTGGACAACGCTGGAGCAGGACCTCACCGACTGGAACAAGACCCTCAAATTTCCACATCACCTCCGCCTAGGAGATCTACCCGACCTCGATGCCCTCCTTGCCGGTTTTCTCCAACTATGAACAATATAAGGAAGGAGGAATGATCTGTGATATATTATTACTCTACTCTGTATTATTTATCATCATCTTGTAAACAACGAGATACGTGCAATAGAATGTGCACGAGTGTAAGAATTGTAAATAGAATAAAATAATTATAGTAGCTTAAAAATAGTGTATATTTTATTTATCTTTATATATATATAAAGTGCGATTTCTTACAAAATAATTTTCACCATTAATATTTAACAATTAATAGAAACGTATCAGATACCCTGACCGTGCCTCATCATTGATGGCCAAGCCAAATATTCATGGCGAGAAGATAATGCTGTGTATTTGGTGGAACCAGCTAGGAGTGGTATATTATAAGCTGCTATAAATGAATGAAAGAATCGCAGGATAGGTCTACAGAAGACAATTGATGCTTTTGAGCCAAGCATTGCGAGAAAAAAGGTTGCAATACGCCAATAGACACGAAAAAGTTATTTTGCAACATGATAATGCTCGGCCACATCCTGCAGCACCCTTAAAGACGTGGCCTTGGGAAATCCTATACTCCCGCCGTATAGCCCAGACATTGCTCCTGGCCTGGCTTTCTGACACACTTCTTCAATTAAGATTAAGTCAAAAATGGATCAATGAATAGATAGCTGCCAAAGAGCTGGCCTTTTACTGCGATGGGATCCGTCAATTGCCAGAAAGATATAAAAAGCAGTGGCTATCGAATGACAATTCTTTGAACATTAAAGGTCTAACCAATATTTCACAATAAAGCTTCAATATTTGAAAAAAAAAGCGCATGAACTTATTTATACTCTTATTATATATATTTTTTTGGTTGTTCGCTTTTTTTTACAAAATCAAATACAAGACAAACATATTTTTGAAAATTTTAAATGTTGTTTTCAAAATTGACAATGCTTATACACACATTTTATTTTTCATCATATATGGAAAAAATTATAATGGTTTGAAGATAGTATATACATATAAGGTCCAATATAAAGTTGCTTTTTCATTTAAACTTTTGATAAATATGCAGCATGCATGCCATTAATAGACATCTTACCTATGTGAAGGAATTATGGTTCTTTGAGAGGGCTGTTATAGGTTGACTCAAAATCACAATGTTCACATTTAAAAGGACTTTCGAGAGTGTTTCATCAAATATCTTTTTAGCATAAATTTCTTAAATGCTTTATATTTATAAAACTCACATTTATATGACTCTTCCATGTGTGTGTGTGAGCAAATCTTGATTGAGGGTGCATTTATATCTTGATCTATAGTCACAAAACTCACATTTAAATGGCTTTTCACCTGCGTGCATAAGATGATTTTGAAGATTACAATTTTGATGTTTGAAATCCCAATATTCACATTTAAACGGCGTTTCACTTGTTTGTCTTAATTGATGCCTTTTATGACTACTACTATAAATTGTTCTATATTCACAATATTCACATTTATGGGGTTTTTCACCTGTATGAGTCATTAAATGTTGAGTGAGGGTGCTTTTAAATCTTGATTTATTGCCACAAAACTCACATTCAAATGGCTCTTCCCCTCTGTGCTTGAGAATATGACTTGGAAGATGACAATTTTGAAAGGCTTTGTATTTACAATATTCACATTTAAAGGGCTTTTCCCGTGTGTTTTAATGTATGCCTTTTAAGACTACTTTTATCAATTGTTCTATATCCACAATATTCACATTTGAAGGGCTTTTCACCTGTGTGGTTTAAAATATGCCTTTTATAAGCACTACGATGAATTGTTTTATATTCACAATATTCACATTTAAAGGGCTTTTCCCCTATGTGTTTTAATATATGCCTTTTAAGATTACTACTACGACTTGTTCTATATTTACAATATTCACATTTAAAGGGCTTTTCACCTGTGTGTGTTAATATATGCGCTTTAAGACTACTATTATCAATTGTTCTATATCCACAATATTCACATTTGAAGGGCTTTTCACCTGTGTGGTTTAATATATGCCTTTTATAGGTACTACAATGAATTGTTTTATATTCACAATATTCACATTTAAAGGGCTTTTCACCTGTGTGTTTTAATATATGAGTTTTAAGATACCTTTTATGAATTGTTCTATATTCACACATTTCACATTTTAAAGGCTTTTCATCAGTATGTAAAAGTAGATGACTTTTAAGATTATCTTTGTGAAATGTTCCGAATTCACAATATTCACATTTAAAGGGCTTTTCACCAGTGTGTGTCACCAAATGCTTAATAAGGGTCCCTTTAGCTATTGCTCGATAATTACAAAACTCACATTTATACGGCTTTTCACCAGTATGAGTCATAAAATGTTGATTAAAGGTTCTTTTATTTTTTGCTTTATAGTCACAAAACTCACATTTAAAGGTCATTTTAAATGATAAGTGACCAAATGTTTGAAGATTGAATTTCCTTTTAGCTTTGTAATCACAAAAAATCACACTTGTAGAACATTTATTTCTTTTTTTTCTACAAATGAATGCTTTTCAAGTTGGCTATCACTCTTTAGGTTTTGATTAGGTTGGTTAGACTCCACAATATCCTTGAGAGTAAAATAATGAAATTTTGAAATTAAGCTATACTTGATATTTTATATTTATAATATTTGCACCAAAGACCTTCTCAAAAATTCTAGTTATTGACATATGGATGCACAATTCGTTGTTATTATGCCATTAAATAACAGTGATATCAGTTTCTAATTGAATATATATATTTGTGATTCCCTTATAAGAAATGGTTTGAATTTCTCACAAATCTACAAAAACAAATTATTTAAAATGGATTTAATTATTTTTAAATGTAGAATATGAATCAAACTTTGAATGTTGTGTTCTTGAATGATAATGCTTTCTTCATTGTTAAACAAGGCGGAAATTTCTATTGTTACTGGGATAATATTCAAGGAAGAAAATGGAGTGGCTTTTTATCCTGCAAAATAAAAATATATATGTTAGAATCATTATTACAGACACACACAATATAGCTATTTATATATTCAAAAAATCTAGCATTGATCATTTTTCAAGGCAAACACTTTTATGACATCGAAAATAACACTTATTATTAGGTTAAAACAATAAGAAAACTTGATGATCACAATCTCCTTGATAACACGATTAGGAAAATCTCTGAATACACTAGGCAACCATAGTGAAATTCTTTAATTCAACAGAATATAATCCAATACTTACTTTATTTCAATCATTTTTAAAAATCCTAATCATCTTAATTACTTTAACTGACTATAATTTAATATTGACCTTAATTCAACTGAAAATTTGAATCCTTCAGTAGGTATTGATTGAATAAGTTGAATTTTATTTAGTTCAGGTTATGGGGGTGGTTATTTGTAATTAGGAAATATTATCTGAAGCGGTGGTAGTAGGATAAAAGACCAAGAAAACCTATCATTTCCTTCAATGACCTTGGCCTAACTAGGTCATGGACTACCTGTATGTTTTCTGGATCGAAACGAATGCCATTTTCACTCACCTCATGTTCTAGGACAGTGATAGTTTTTTTGCATCAAACTTACATTTCTTGGAATTGAGACGTAAACAGCATTTCTTAAGACAATTTAATGAGTTGAAGGCATCTTAGATGTTCTTCAAAGTCATCTGAAAAACGAAGATGTCATCGAGGTAACAGATTCATTCAAATGTAGCTGGAGCATTTGAATAAGCCAAATGGCATCACTTTGAACTTATAAAGTCCATCTAAAGTTATAAATGCTGTCTTCTCATCATTGTCTGATTCTTCTATGTCGATTTGCCAGCATCCTGATTGGAGGTCCATTAAGGAATAAAATCTAGCTCCCTGTAAGCAGTCTAGAGTGTTGCCATTCCTTGGAATAGGTTAGACATCATTTTGTTATTTTGTTCAGGCAGCGGTAATCGACGCATAATCTCCAACTTCCATCCTTTTTTTCTGATCAAGAAAACATGAGGCCCACACACTTTCAAAAGCCTAAATGATGTCAATTTTTTCATTTTGATTAGCTCATCATGAATAACTTGGCGATCTGCTGGTGCTACATAGTTAGGTCATTGTTTGGTCAGAAGGTGGTCTTCAGTGTTGATTCACTGCTTAACATTTGATATCCTTGAACCATTTTCTTTTACTGAATTAAAAATATCCATGAAATTTTTTTAACAAATTCCTTAAATTTTGTTTTTAACATTCATTAAGTGAGTCATCTAAAAAAATCTGAGATTTTTGGGTCTCCAGAATGTTTCTCCTCTTCTCCAACTTGGTTACAATCAGCTAGATTACATAGTTGACTATCTTCAATGATAACACACTCAGCTATGTGCATCTCTTGAGGGATTAGTTTCGGATATGGATTCCAATTCATCAACCAAAGTTTAACACGGTTACTGGTAAGTGAAATGAGAGAGGTGGGAGCCATTAGTTCTCTTTTGAGCAATAGCTCTTTTCAAAATTATGCCACCACAATTTTGTAATTTGTATTTTATGACTTGCTACTTCTATTAGCTGTATAGAGGCAGGTTCGATTCTGTATTCCAGTTCCGAGTAGAGAGGTGAACTGATCTTAGGTACATCTTTGACAAGACATTTTTCTAAGAAAATGTATCATCAGCTGAGTCGATTATAGCTCTGGACAATTTCAAAAAATCCCATTCAAGAATTAGGTTATGACAACACTCTTCAAGGACTTAAATTTAACCCTTTCCGGGCCGCACGCCACTTTGTTTACGTGAGTGGAGAGGCTGCCGTCTACTGCGCACATAATACGATCCGCTCGCGCATCTTCCTTTAAACCCCCATATTATTAAAAATAATAGAAATCATCATGTTTTACAAGCGGAAATATATTTATTATGGCATATAATAATAAAAAATATTAAAAATAACCCTTTCTGAAAATTCTGATGAAGCTTTCATATGTTTTGGACATTCATTCTGACATGGTTCCACAAGCTCTCCCACCGAATATTCTAGATATTTTTCATGTCTGATTGGCCATTATCCATTTTATTTTCGAGTTCAGGTGTATATGTATGAGTTAACAGTAGCCACTTCTAGGCCCCAGAAAAATAATTTTCTCTACCATATTACAGTTTTTCTGAGAAATTTGTATGTTATACAATAGTAGCGAGCATCATCCACACCTCCCATATTCAAAGTTCTGTTCATCTTTACTTTGGTCTGAAGATGGTAATAACGCTGTTACCAAAGCGTCACACACTATTTATTTATTTGGATTTGGTCTTATTACCTTGTGTTTATAATCTATAATCCAAATTGTGCCTTATCAGTATGGAAGGCATAAGATGGCTCACAGCTACAAATAAAAAGAAATCATTATCAAAACAAAGAGCAATCTGACAATAATAGCAGAGGAGGCAGCTGAAGCACCCTCAGACAATTACGAAACGCAGTTCAGCCCAAATCCTTCTACATCCTTCTCAAAATCAAACAGATCTCTAATCAAAATAGTTAGGACATACCTCTAAACTAATAACAAAACAGGTCTGGAACCCACTAACATTGGAGAAATTAAGGCAATAATCGACACCTTCCCTAATAAAAAAGCCCCAGTCATCAAAAAAATCACAAACGATGCCCTAAAATTACTGCCCAACTATATTTTTGAGTCACTAACCAGCACCTTTATTACCTCACTGATGCATGACAATTAGAAAACCTCAAAAATCTGTCCTGTCCTGAAACAATTATTGAAAAAATCATTCTCAGAAAAAAAAAAGCACTGAATGAAAAAAATCCCCTAAGGCCTGAACAAATAAAGTAACAGCTAATACATTGACCTTTCATCAACTTGTGGTTGTCACGGAGAAGATAAGAAAGGCCATAGAATCAAACCAATTAACAGGATGATCTTTTTTGACATCCCCAAGGCATTCGATAAATTTTGGCACAAGGCCCTTTTGTATAAAATATCCAGAAAGGACCTGTCTGGAGACATCATCATAATGACAAGGAGCTTTCTTTTTATGATAGAAACTTTAGAGTTAGAATCAAAGATGTTCTGTTGACCCCAAGGCAAATTTGAGCTGGAGTCCCTCAAGGTTCAGTCATCGGCCCCACCTTCTTTAACATCTTCATAGATGACTAACCTTGCCCAGAAGTAATGTCGCTGCATCTATATGCTGACGACGTTGCAACACTAGTTTCAGACTACAACTTCAAAACTATCTACTTAAAACTTGAAGAAGCACTGGTATTCGCTAATATTTAGTGTGACAAATGGCAGGTTGAATTGAGCCCACAAAAAACAGAAGCTGTTCTTTTCTCAGACAAAAGAATAAAAATAAAGCAGACCCCAAGGGTTCTCTGATGACCCATAAAATGTAAGGACAGCGTCCGCTACCTGGGAGTCATCCTCGATTAAAATTTGACCTTTTAAAAACATGTCCAGAACCGAATAAACCTCGCTAAAGCAGCCCAACACAGACTAGCCCAACTTTTGGTAAACAAAATCAAATTATCTCTACACTGCAAACACACCATATACACGTCTATTATAAGACCAATTATAACCAATGGCCATCACAAATCTTTATAATAGCAAACGTAACACATTGAATAAATTGGAAGCTTTGAAAACCAGATAATAAAGAAAATAATATGGGCACCATGGTTTGTCAGGAGCAATATTATTCGAGAGGATCTCAAAATAGAAAACATTAAAGATCTCATTATAAAACAACCTTTTTACTTTTATGAAAAATCATAAAATCATGAAGCATAGCATTCTAAGAAGACTGTAACTACAACATTCATAAAATACCACAGAGGGGCAAAGATGTAAGTAACATGATCAACTTTTGTATAACCTGGGTGTACAAATAGGCCAAATGTCTGGGTTTATTTTCTGACTTATTGTCTCACTCTCTCTTGAATCATCCTGGGTCTCACTAAAGAACTTATTGTCTATTTGTTGCAGATGATATCAAACTGTTTAGATGTCTCCAGGCTGGTTTATGGGGTAGCAAAATATAAATATCAAAATTATCCAGGTAGTTGGCGATCTAAGGAGATACTCTCCAGGAGCCTTGTTTACCTTTATGTTACTACTATCAAAATTAATAATTTGTTCATAAAATAATTAATAATTTGCTACAATATCCTAAATAATTACATTAATATTTACACACACATAATATTTATTTATATACCAAATATAAATCATAAATTTATATATATATATATATATATATATATATATATATATATATATATATATATATATATATATATATATATATATATATATCAATTTTTGTTTTTAAATATTAATATATATTTTTTTTTTAATTGCCCACGTTGGAGGGGCTGGCACAAATATTCGTCTTAAAAAACATCGAGTAATTAATAGTTAGGCAAAAAATAGTTTAGGTTCTTACTTTTTAATTGCGTGATTAATTTTTCTACTTTTCAATTTTTTCTTATCACACTTTATATTAGTTATATGATATTTTTAAAAAATGTACAGAAAAATTGAGGCTTATGAATGCATTATTTTCAATCTCGATGATAACCTTGAAATTTGTAAATACCCAGAGTGGTCAGCGAATTAACAAGATATATAAAAAATAATAATACTGATGCAGTTCGCGAAATATCAATTCACTTTGTAAAAAGGACCAATAATGTTTGTTAAATTCATATATTAATAGAAAAATATACGTGAACACGTCGAACTCTTGAAGGTAAATTATAAGAATATGAATTTTTTTAAAGCCTAAAATATATTAAAATGAAAACAATCTCAGAGCGCTTAAACTTTCCATAACATAATCAAGAGATCAAGCGCCTTATCCCTATAAAGAAACTGAAAAATATGTTCAATAATGATTTTTCATATATTAAATAGCATTTCAGTAGGGCTTTTTGATCGTCTGTCTAAAAATTAATTGTAAATATTTTTTCCCTCTGATATTTGCCCAATCTAACAATCTTTGTGTTGAGGGTTCAGGCGAGAATCCTCACGTCACTTCACGCCTGGCGGCGCCAGTGTGGCGGGGGGAACCGGCCGAGACTGGAACCTGGCGGTTTGGTTTTGGCTGCGAGCGGGGAAAGTTACTCCGCGTCTGGCTATGTGTGAGATTCTCCTTATGTTCCAGCACTGGTTATAAATAAAACAGGCACCAAGTGAGCTCAGATGACTCAGAGTGGATTATCGACAAAACAACGGGCACAACACAACACTTTGTTTTCCAATTTCATTTTCTTTAAGTAATCTTTTATGAGAAAATCTTGAAACTCTCTTTTTTCTCCACATTTTTTCTCTTTTCATATTTCTGCATTAAAATTTTTGTGTGTATTTCTTAACTATTATATTCTGAAATGGGGGTGGGGGGAGTTTGCACCTCTACCTGGTCAGGAATATCAAAAAGAGGAACCAGATCACCAAGGAACTGACGCGGGAGGTAAAACCCTGTCCCAAACTGTGGTTCTTTACGCCAGCAAACGAGACACCATCCCTGGAGTAAGCTTGTACCTGGCCAACTAGCTGGAAGCCATAAAGGTCCGCCAGCAGAAGGAAATATTGCCGTAGATCTGCCTTTTCAGGGTGAGCGAGGATACCACCAACTCCAACATTGACTTTCCTGCCCACTCCAACTTTCAGCCAACTTCCTGGTGGCAAGGTCGTGCGCGCGGCGCATCGCACGGCTAAGAACACCTTCAAGGCCTTCATCAAGGTGACCAGAGGGCTTTAATTGAGATTTTGTTTGATTAAGTGATCTTTCAATTCAAATTGAGCTTTATCATTTTTGATGTATTGTTCACATATTAGTGGCTATATAGCCAGTCTGTAATGTTTTGGAATAACAAGATGAGCTATGTACGTTTTGAATCAGTAGCAATTTTTGAATAATAATTAGGAAAAAAAATTAATTTAAAAAAATGTTTGGGGATTAAAAAAAAAAACACTGGATCATTAAAAAGAAAATTTCTCAGAAAGGTGTTTGGGTAATATCATCATTCATGAATTTATGCAAAGTCTCAAATTTCTATAATGCATCAAGGTTTATTATGACAGGGTGTTACCCACATTCCTATATGTTTAGATGGTTTACTCAAACCATCACATCCTATTACCTTTTTTTACCAAGTGCGGAGAAAATGTTGTTAATCTGAAAATGTTCTAGTTGAATTCTTACATCCTCACCAACTCTGAAATTTACAGATGATAATCTAATTACCAGAGTGTTATAATTTAAATAGTGTTTTGAGACCAATCAGAAGCAATCCCCAGATACCTGATAAAAGGGGGTGGTTCGCTGAAGGAAGAGGATTGATTTCTGACAGGCACGCTCAATATTAGGTCTGTTGTCATCTAAAGGCCTTCATGGTGACCGCCAACTTGGCTACCCCTTCCCCGCGCCTCCAGGCCTGACGCTGGGCCTACCTCTGGTTGTTCTTGGCTTCTCTCAAGGCCCTGGTCCCCCCTGAAACGTCGAGGTACGAAATTTATATATATATACAATTTTTTAAATATATAATCTTATAGTAAAGTTGAAAAAAGTAGTTTCAAAATCGCGGAATATCTTTTATTAATTTAAACTCTCAACTCAATGTCATTATCATGTACAATTTTAGAAGTAGACATATTTTTGTAATTAGAGTTATAATTACAACTAGAACACTTTAAAAAGGCATAAACGACAGTAATTTGGGCTATCCAAGGCTTCTAGAGCTGATACAGAACCTGAACACCTGTGCGCAAATTATTTAAACAAAATTGAGGCAGAGTAGTGAAACAAAATAAATTCGCAACTCTTTTGTAAGCGTTTCTATTATCGTTGCTTCTTGTTCCTTTTTATTGCCCCCCTTTGCTATAACTTTTTAACCCTTAATTACTTGCGTTGAGTGTATTACACCCAGTAAGAAACTAAACTGTAAAAATAAACTGTAAATAATTATTTATAATTAAATATAATTATTATAATAAATATAGCAGCTTGAGTGTCTCGGTAGCTTAATTATTTGTGGTGAAGCATAGATTGGCCTAATGAATTTCAAAAATATACATTTAACTTTTTCGTAATCAGATAAGCTGGGTGGTTTACACCCAGCGCGAGTGTTTAGTAACCCTTTTGGCAGGCCGTGAGTGACAGCTAGCCTATATTTTTTAGGTTTCAGATTCAGATAGATTTATTTCCTTTGGCTTTGTTCACATATTCTTTGTTTGCTCTTTATTCCTAGCTCTCCAAAAACTATCGTTTGCTATTAATTTTAAAAACTATTTCATGGATACATCAACTCTTTCTAATTCTGAATCCAAAATGAAGTTGTTGGTGGCACATAGGATATATATTCTGATGAAAATACCGAAATATATATCTACCATGATTCTGAATCGAGTTGGAATCTGAAAACAACGAAGAATTTGGTTCATCTTCAACTTCTGGTTTCTATGTGGGGAGAGACTAGACAACGCGGTGGAAGACCAGTGAATGGCAAAGTACAAAGGTAAGAATTCGCTCTTGCTGTGACAAAGATGAACAGTAAGAAGTGGGAAGATAGAAAAGTGCTGAGGAAAGAAAACACCCCTAACCAAAGTCACAAAATAATAGAAAACTGCAGAAATTGTGGTAGATCCCACAAAATCAACCAATGTCCGGCATATCAAAAGAGATGCAACAAATGCAAGAAACTCAACCATTTTGCTAATCTTTGCAGATCCAAGAACACAAATTCATACAAAGTCAGACAAATTGTTGGGTCACCAGAACCTGAAATGATTCAAGAATTTGTAATCCAGTCAGTTGAAAACACCAACCTGACCGAAGATTGGTATGAAGAAGTAAAAATTAAAGGCAAAAAGGTAAACATGAAACTAGACACAGGTGCACAGTGTAACATGTTGCCACTCAGCCTGGCAGGGAGATTAAATCTGGAAATCCAAAGGTCTCCAGTAAAAAGTTTAATTTCCTTTTCAGGACATCAAATTCCTGTTGAAGGACAAAGTCTAGCAATGTGCATGGTGAAAAACATGACTGCCTACATACGTTTCATCATATCCAGAGATAAGACATGTCCCATCCTAGGCAGACAAACCTGTTCCAATTTAGGTCTTGTCAAGCGAGTAAACACCTGTCAAACAATTACACAGGAATACCAAGAAGTATTCGAAGAGAAAGGATGTTTGAATGGATATGAATACGAGGCAAAGTTTCAGACTTCGGACATGAACATGCAAGTAAGACCACCCAGACCTATTCTTCTATCTATTAAAGAAAGAGTAAAGAAAGAACTTGAGGAAATGGAAGAAAATGGGATTATAAAGAAAGTAAATTACCCTACCCCCATCTCCAGTCAGATGGTTATAGCAAAACATAAAGGAAAAATACGTTTATGCATTGAACCATCTGATATCAATAAAGTAATTCTAAGAAACCATTTCCCATTACGGACATTTGATCAGATTGCAGTAAACCTGCATGGTTCAAAATACTTCACAAAGTTGGATCTGAAGAAAAGATACTGGCAGATCAAAGTAGCCCCCAACTCACAACGCTACTTTACCTTCAGCACTCCATGGGGAAGATATATGTTCTTGAGAGTTCCCTTTGGAATCAAAACTGCTCCTGAAATATTCCAGAAAATCATGGCAGACTTACTCCAAGACCTTGAGGGTACAGAAAATTCAATGGACGATATCCTGATCCATGCTCCGGATCCACAGACCCTGGAAATAAGGACAAGAGCTGTACTACAGAGGCTTAAAGAAAATGGAATCAAACTGAATAGAGATAAATGCAAATTTCAACTTCAAGAAGTCCAATTTTTAGGTCATATTGTCACGACAGAAGGCATTAAAATTGACCCTAAGAAAGTGCGTGCAATAGGAGAAATTAAGTCACCGAGCAACAAGCAAGAACTACGTCTCTTAGGAATGATACAATACCTGAGCAGGTTCATCCCTAACCTTGCAGAGAAAACCAAAAACATGAGGTTGCTTTGAAAAAAGATACACCTTGGCTATGGGACGAATCCCTCGATTGTGATCTCTTAGAGATCAAGACTTTGCTCAGAACTGCACCAACTCTGAAATTCTTTAATCCCAACGGAAATCTGACACTTTCAGTAGACGCCAGTTCATATGCCCTTGGAGCGGTTCTATTACAAAATGGAAAGCCCATAGCCTACGCTTCATCAGCTCTCAACTCCACTTAGCAGAACTACGCTCAGATAGAAAAGGAAGCTCTTGCCATCAAATTTGGATGCGACAAATTCCATCAACTCATTTATGGCAAAACTGTTGACGTCGAGACGGACCACCGTCCTTTAGAAACCATATTCAAGAAGCCGTTAAGCAAAGCACCCCCGAAGCTCCAGAGAATTTTTCTACAGATAAAACAATACGATCTAAGGATTAAATACAAGAAAGGAAAAGAACTGCTAACAGCTGATCTACTACAAGCCTTTTTATTGGGGCATCCAGCCCTATACATGATTCCCCTCTACAGGATTTAGCTGATCTACCAAGTAGAGACTGCTCATATGAAGACACCTACTTGGAAGAGAACTTCGAAGTACTGATGACCACCCCGACAAATAAGTCAAGCTATGAGGAACTTCAAGCCCTTACAAAAGAGGACCAAGAACTACAAGAACTAAAAAACCTAATCTTATATGGCTGGCCAAACTACAAATCAGCAGTCCCTGAAAGCTGCAAGAAATACTGGCCATATAGAGATGAACTCTCGACAAACAAAGACCTAATCTTCAAAGGTAGCAGAGTCTTCATTCCCCTAAAGTGGAAAGCAAAGATACTCAAGTTAATCCACGAAGGACACCAAGGAACAAACAGCTGCTTGAGAAGGGCACGAGACTCAATATACTGGCATGGCATGTCCCAAGACATCATCAACACAGTAGAAAATTGTAGGACTTGCCAAGCAAATCAGAGGAACAAGACAAAAGAACCAATGATCATAAAAGAGATACCGAGTCTTCCTTGGGAGATAGTCACAGCTGACATTTTCTCAATAAAAGGAAAAAATTACCTGTTAATAACAGATAACTACTCTGGATTCATTGATTTCAAAGAAATGAAGACAATGAACTCTGCAGAAACTATTGAATCTCTTAAAAATGGTTTAGCATACATGGAATTCCCAGACTCCTGGAAACTGATAATGGGCCAAACTTTACGTCCAGAGACTTTAAAGACTTTCAAAAGAAGTGGTTGTTCGACCACCAGACATCAAGTCCTCTATATCCAAAATCAAACGGATTAGCAGAGAGAGCGGTACAGACAGCCAAGAACCTCATCAGTAAGTGTTTGGATTCAGGACAAGAAGTGGAACTAGCACTTTTGAACTTTTACAACACTCCTAGAGATGGTCTTCCTTCACCGGCTCAGTGTCTGTTCAGGCGCAGGACCAGAACCCTTCTTCCCACAAGCACTCATCAGTTGGAACCAGAAATCCAAAAGGGACATACACAAAACCTAAGAAATAAGCGGGAGAGGCAGAAAACACACCATGATAAGACAGCTAAGACAATGTGAAGCTTCAAGGAAGGTGAAAAGATAATGCTGAAACAGCATCACCGTGATTGGATCCCTGCCAGAGTTACCCAAGAAGTAGTTCCAAGATCATATAAAGTGCAAACACCTACTGGTGAGTACCGCCGCAACAGCTCCTTCATGCGACATACGAATCTGGAGAGTCCAAAGCAACAGCGAAGGAGAATCCCGGAGATCCCCAAGTCAACTCAACCGGAAGGACCTGGCCCGAGCGGTGATAAGGAACAGGCTCAAGTTCCTGTAGAACTCAAAACTTCTACAAGACCATTCTCAGGCCAGGAACCCAGGAGTGATCACCAGAACGCGGAGCACAAGAACGGCACCCTGCCCATTACAACAAGGTCCGGGCGGATCATCAAGCCACACAAACGATTTGAAGAATGAATTTCTTCAAAGGGGGAGATGTAACGGCAGCTGGCATGCCAATATAGTAAATTATCAGTGAGCACATATTTATCACTGATGGTACTCTGGGCAGTTGCCTTTTGACTGATTGTAATATATATCACATGTAAACTTATGTCTGATAATTAATATGCTATATCCGATGTTAGCCTAAAAGAAATAAAGTCTTTCTTTTTAAACTTCCAAGTACTTCTTGCTGAGATTAACGTCAACCAACAAATACGAGGACGTTACAGTAGGAACACTCAAAAAGAACAAAAAAATAAATACCACCTGAATTTATGACAAATCGCACACGGCAAGTGTTTAGCTCAATTTTTCGTTTTCAAAAAAATGTCTCCCTCGTATCATATGCTCCTAAAAGGGGCAAAAGTGTCATTCTTTTATCTACAATGCACTCAGAAGCATCAATTGATGAAGAGACAAATGAAAAGAAGCCAGATATGATTACTTTTTACAACATGACAAAAGGAGGGGTGGGCCTAATGGAACAAAAGATGTCACTATTCCATGGGACGACTACCAAAAGATGGCCCCTGTGTATCCTTTTTGAACTTTTAAATATTTCTGGAGTTAATTCCCAACTTCTTTTTGATTTTGGAATCAACTCCAAAACATTTACAAAAGAAGAAAGGATTTCTTAAAAGCTCTATCACTTGAATTGGTAACAGAGTATCAATATATCAGGTCTACTACCAAATCCTTCCCGAAACCACTTCGAAGTATTTCCGGAAACATGCTGGTCAGTCACCATAAACTATGTTGAGTTTTATGGAAAAATATAATTGAAATTTTATCTCTAATCGTTTATATTTTAGGAAGAAGACATTCCAGAACCTCTTTCGAAGGCTCAGAAAAGATGCCATCTTTGTTCTTATAAAAAAGATCGTAAGACCAAAACACTATGCCAGAAGTGCCAAAAGAATGTTTGTGAAGACCATTCTATTATAATGAGTAGGCATTGTATGTAAATATTGCGAAAATTGTATCCCAAATTAAAAAAAAAATGATTTGGTGTGTAAATTAACATTTTAGTTTTAAAAATATTTTAAAATATAAATATTACTCTATTTTCGATTAAAATATCTTAATTGTCAAATAAATAAAAGGTATATAAAAAATGTTTAAAAATCTTTTGTTTTAAGTGATATTTCACCAGGTTATAACACAGGGTGTATTACACCCAGCGCGAGTAGTTACGTCTCAAAAGTGAGCGCGAGTAACTAATGGTTAAATTTTAAAACAAGCAAAAAAATTAGAATAGGGTTGAGAAATTTATATATATATATATATATATTTCCTTATAAAATATAACATCTTTATTGAGATATGAAATAATGAATGTACAAAAGCCAGAGTAATATCTGAAAATATTTTGTCAATTGGGTTTTTAAAAGTCATATTAGCTCTTCTAAAATGTATTCCTATTTAGAATTATTTATTTACTTGATTTATTGATTGTATGCAAATGTTTCACCTTTGTTAAAAAATTGATTTAGCATACAAATATTAACATTTATATTTTCAATTTGGGATCACATCATTTTGAGTCCCCAGAAATTTTCACTCAAAGTAATATTGTGAAAAACTAGTGAAACCACATTAAAGGCCAAATAATTCTAAAGTTTATGATCAGGAAGACTGATCCATTGCTCTATTGTAAACAAAACATGAGCTGGTATTCATAAAATAATTTATTTCAACACGTTTTTTTCCAGATCGATCAAAAAAACCGAGATATATCTACAAATTATTTACAAATAAAATGCTGACTTAGCCTCAGGATTCTTTGCAGAGTAGGGTAGAGCAGATTATTTATTCAGTGACAATAGATCACGATTCATGAACTTTATCTTATATATCACCTAGCCCTAACCTTTAAACATGCCATCTCAACAACTTTTTATATTTGTAAATAATTTACAAATGTGTCCCTCAACTTTATTAAAAAAAACCTTCCATAATAACTTCAATATATTGTAAATGATCAAACCTTTCCAATCTATATTAATCTGTAAATGAACAAAAGTTAGAATAAAATTCAGCGTTCTGACACAAAGGCTGGATATGTCAGATTAATAACCTTGTTGCAAGCTAAAATTAGATCATTCTTACCCATCCAAACATATCACTATCTGATTAGTTATGAGGTGACCCTCTGAACAGGACATCAGTCAGGTTTTGACAACATGGTCAGCAGAAGATGAACAGGACTCACAGTCCAGTTCAGAATTTCCACTAGTGAATCTCCCATATTTTTTGTTGTATATTTTAATTATCTGTGTAAATATAAATATCTGGCAACAATGTGTGTATAAGCAACGCAGCCATAATAAATATGTAATTCATCTAGCGCGGCACTATATTGAATAGCTCTATATAAAGGCTGTAACTATATTAAATATATATGTACAACCTCTTGGAACCCTGTGGCTATGTGTTCCAGTGTCTCTCTGGAGGTTTAACACTGTGGCTGTGTGTCCCCAGGCGATGGTCAACAAGTGGGTGAGGGATTCCTAGGGGAGGGGAGCAATGTATTATTAATTGGCTAGCCCCCTCTCAACACATTGTCCTAAAACGTGGGCTAGCACCATGTTTAATGATCCATGCCTCTCTCTCTATGATGTAAATGTGTTTTAACACCATGTTTAGTGATCTGTGCCTCTCTCTAGCTTTGATGACTTGATATAAACATCACCATGTTAGCATGGTGACCTATACATCTTTATTGCTTTGATAAAAATTTGTGTAAACACCATGTTTAATGAGCCGTGCCTCTTTCTAACTTTGATGACTTGATGTAAGCTTGTGTTTCACCATGTTTAATGATTGTGCCTCTCTCTAACTTTTATGACTTTGATGTAAACATGTATTAACCCCTTGTTTAATGTCAATGCCCCCTCTCTACGTTGAATTGATTTGAACTTGTGCTAACCCCTACCACTAATTGAAGCCTCCTCTTTCAAAAAACTTGATCCATACTTGAGGCAAGAAAGAGCAGTATTAAGAACTTTGTTCTACAGAACCTCTACTCTGCAGCCCATGGAACACAATGGGTGACTAGAACCAGATATGAGACCTCAGCACAGTCCTGGTAACCCACTAGTCTTGGAGCTTTCCCGAGATGGAACTACCTCAACTTGGCCCTATCACAACTCTCTCCCACAGAGATGGCATGTACTGCAAGTGGGGCTCCAGACTAATCATCCACATTGGGTAAGGAATATTTTAGCTGATCTTTTTGTTGGGGCAAATTTATTTTACCACACTTTCATTTATCTGACCATATTTCCACGTGGAAAATTAGGAAAGACAAACTTGGGGATGGCAGAGCAATTTATTTAGGGCAAATACAAACAATGAAAGATCAACAAAAAAGATAGGCAATGAGGGAGTTTACAGAGTAGCAAAATATGAACAACAAAATTGATAATCTGTTAATAAAAAATACTTTGCTACAATATAATAAATTTGATGGGACTCATTTGAGAGAGTCATGCTATATTTTTTCAAGCTTACTCAAGCAATAATTGCAGGCATGATAAAGCAAAATTTGGATTATAGCTACAAGAAAATAAGTCTTAATACAAGTAAAATAATAGTGCGACGTTTTTGGTAACAATGCTGTTACCGAAATATCTCACACTATTAATTTATTTGGATTATGTTTTATTTTCTTGTAGCTAATTACAGGCATTTTGAAAGAGGCTAATATGTGGGAAAAAAAAAAGATCAATTACGATTCTCTTGAAAGAACTAGTGGAATAAAAGAAAATAAGACCTAATCCAAATAATTTATTAGTGTGTGACTTTTCGGACGTGACGTCACACACTAAAAAATTATTTGGATTAGGTCTTATTTTCTTTTATTAAAATCTATAATCTAAATTGTGCTTTATCAGAACTAGTGAAATAATGACTGCTTTAAACAAAAAAAAAAAAAAGAGGGCTAAAGTCCAAACTTCATGTTTTTTTATTATCCTATATTTTTATTATGTAACCTCTATCTCTAAAATAAAAGAGTGCAATTAGATCAATATTGTGTGAGTGTGTGCAGGTGATAATCACCAAGTAGGATGTACTGCGGTACATCAAGCAACTTGCCAATGTAGCCCCGCCTCAATTTTGTTCAACTTGCTAGATTCCAGCTGATGTGGGAGACAGGTCAATAAATTGATGTGTAAAGCTTCCCCTTTCCAATCTTCAACCACAAGAATCCCCACTACATGACTGGTACACCATGCACAAAGAATTTGATCTCTTCAAAGGGGATAAAATGTTTTCAATAATTCTTTTAAATAAAAAGATAGTGTTCCATGAAAAACTGCCCAAAATACACAGAAACCCCAGTTTCTCTTATTGAAGACTCAGTCATGTGATGATAAGTTGGAATAGATTCTTTTAAATGCACAAAAATAAATGTTTTATTTTACTATGTAGGTGAACTACATAGGTTGGGTGACTCCTCGACATTTGGCCAAATCTGAAACTAAGATGACGTCACGCTGACGCGCGATGTAAACAAAGGTTATGATTGGTTCATTATTTTTTTTAAACAAGATTTAATTATTAATATTTTAAATACCTGTGATTAATTTATATTGTCACTATATTTATAAAGGACTTTTTATTTTTATAATTTTAAATTAGCAATTTTAAAATTATGTTTTAGCGCTAATGTAAACAAATAAATACTGGCGTAACACGTTCCAACGGTGATATTTCAATTTATAAATAGGCATATACAAAAAAATAAAAATTACAAAATTAATATTAATATAAATTACATTAACCTAAAGAACCTAAACCTAACCTAACCTAAACGAACCTAAACTTAACCTAAATCTAACCTAACCTAAACGAACCTAAACCTAACCTAAACTAATCAAACCTAACCTAAACGAACCTGAAACTAACCTTAAACGAATCTAAACCTAACCTGAACCTAACCTAAATTAAATACTAAATTTTTATATTAATTAATAATTAATTTTATAATAATTTAAAATATCAGACACCATTGCTTTCAAGGTATTAACCTCATGTGCATTCATAACACACACGTTTACAATTGCGCTAAATTATTTAAAAAAAAAATTCTAATTTGAAATAGAAGACCATTTAGACAAAAAAATATATAGTGACAATATAAATTAATCACAGGTATTTTAAATATTGATAATTATATCTTGTTTAAAAAAAACAATGAACCAATCATAACCTTTGTTTACATCGCGCATCACCGTGATGTCATATTAGTTTCATATTGGGCCAAATGTTGAGAAGTCACCCCATAGGTTTAATAAGTAAAGATCCTAAGGAAAACACCATTTTGGCTTTATAATGGAGTTGAAAATTATTTACTTCAACCTTTTTTTAAACTATATTCTAATCAATTATTTAATTATACAATGTGTAGGTTCACCAGATGATATTCCATTTGGCTGCTGAAAGAAATATCTACTCCCTCCAATTTCACCGATGGTTTAACAGAAAACATGTCTTTAGTCTCATAACTGTCACTAAATAAGTGTTACGTTTTGCTTTATATGTCTGCAGCAACTACTTTTTTTAGGATCGAAGATCAAGTTAATCATTGACTGATTAAATTATTTTTTTTCTGAAAATTCCGGTTCTTCCAACTTTTCTACAGGTCATTATCCACTTGATTTGGCAGCAGCCTGTTCAAGCAAAATAAATTCAGTTTCCATAGTGGATAGGCTACAAGTTGTTGTTTGCTGTTTTCTCATTATCCCCCCTTTCATGAGATTTCTGCTTTTAAGTGGTTTGCTAGTTTACTACTTTTTTTAAATGAAAAATACACAAACGAGGAGAAAATTTCTATTTTATTATAAGTTTTATTTGAGCATACGTTACTGAACAAGATTGTATCATTATGAAATTTGAACTTTGTGATTTTAATATGAAGCAATTATGATGTAATGGTAGTGATTTTATAAAATGAGTTATTTGTACAAGTTTTATTGTAGATAAAAACTCAAATAATTTTAAATATTAAGAATATTTTTTTGAGTAGGTATTTACAAGCACAAAGGATTGTTGAAAGTCGGGTCATTTGGGGCCTTGGAAGCTTCTCTTATAGAATTTCAGAGCATGAAACTTTTGCCCACAGTGTCTTTGCAGGTTCCAGCCTTAATCTACCACAATGTGGGTGTCTCATCTTCCTTGAAAGTGATCTTTATTAGTTTTGATGTCCAGGTGAAATCTTCCGACTTGCTCCTCACTCATACAAATTGTCAGGAAAGTAGTCTAAGTGGTTATACAAGTAATGCAATGTCATACTTGATCAAGTTCAATATCATACTCATTCAAGAGTATTCATGGAGTTGAAAAATTGAGATCATTTATAAGCTATCTTAGGGCCATAAAAATACCAGTTTTCAGTTTTTTTTGTAACTGAGTCAAGGAAATATGCACTTTGTGTATTAAAACAGGGCCCATCATGTTTTAGGGCTTTAACAAGCTGTTCATCCATTTATATGTAGTGGAGGCAGATAATTTTCTCAAGAAATCGGCGACGTATGATGTTCCTTTTGCCAACCTCCATGATCTCCATCACAGGCCATGTTCTTCTTATCAAGTGATCATGTTTAGCTCTGCCTTCTCAGAAACATGGGTATTTAGTTTAGCCACCTTAATGGCCAAGAAAATTCAGCATTTTGACATCTAAACAAAGTGTCCACTGATGTTCGTTGAACATTATTTTTCTATGATAAACGCTATTGTTTCATACACTTCCTTCATATTTGTTGAATGAGTGAGTGTAGATTCAACCCATACTTATTGCCATTGTGAAGGAGCCAACATAACTACTGTCTTCATCCTCTGTATTAAGACATGTAACAACAGCATCTTCAAAGAGCTGTGGAAGGTTATGATAAGTTGGGATAAGTACGTCTTCTGAGTGAGGACGTGCAACTGAAAGTTCCTGATGTCTTGCGCTATCTATCGGAATAAATATCAACTATTCATTGATTTTTTTAATTTCCCCAGAATTGGCCAAATGCCCATTCTTGATTAATCAAGAAAAGCTAACCACATACGCGTTTCGGGCTGTTAGCCCTCATCAGCGTGGTGCAAGCTGTGCCTCAACAACCAAAAAACTGAGTGAGGAAGTGGATGTATTGCAGAAGGTAGGTTATGATAAGTCCACTTGTGGCGATTATTTTGGGTGATACCACCAATGCTGACGTAATAGCAGAAAGAACAATCATTAGTGTGGTCTCTTGGTTCTCTCCAAATCATTGGCACTCTGAACTTGAGAGTCTTTTATTACCATTTGTCCACTGGGCAAATATTCAATACACGTTTTACAAACACAATGTGGAGCCCGCCTAGTAAGGGTGATAGGCCTTTTTTATAAAATCAAAATTCTTTTCCTGGAATCTTGCATTGTGTATTTCACCATATTTGTTGACCTGAGAAAATTAAAATTCACAGGTAGAGCAACTTCTGTTAAAAATATACAGTAAAACCCCTCTATTGTGAACCCCAATGGGACAGAGCTTTTGGTTCACTATAGCCACGGTTTGGCCATTTTTTTAACTTTTCAAAATTTTTAGACCGTATAATCAAAAAACAGCCATACAAACAGGAAAAGGCAACCACTTAATATTGGTCACTTTGTTTTAATTCCCTAAATTGACTTATTTCTTTACAGCAATGCTGAATATCAAAAGTCATTTGATAATAAGTTCTTCTTATCATTAGCATACATGTTTATATATAAACCTATGTATTATTTAAAAATTAAGCCAAATCGCCTAGGCAAAACATTATTAATTATATATTTAAAAGGTATAAGAGTATTTCAGAACATCTTTCTCAAATAATATAATACTATATTTATTCGAAAAAATGTCTAATACCTTGTTGAAAAGTGAAATTTAAAAATCAGAATTGTGTTAAATTATCGTTATTTCCATCAAAGGAATAAAGCTCCGTGTGTTCTGAATCAATTGAGGATGAATCAAAAGTATCCAATTCAGAAAAATCGGACGCAAAACATGTTGATACGATAGCGCGATCGGTAAATTTGCGAATATAAAACGCCAATTTGCAAACACAAAATCGGTGGTGAAATGGCCGGCCGAGGGAATTTCCGCGAACCCTGAATGAGTCATATACCTAACAAGCATTCCATTCTAGTGGTAGTATTTGAGAATTTATAAGTCGATTTGTTTGTGGCCAATGAGACACGGGGAACTTGGGGGAAATGTTTTTTTTTTCTTCTACTTCCAATTCCCGTTTCTACATATTCTTATGAAGTGTATATTAAATTTTGCTTTTAACCTGTTATTCAAACCATTTCTGGCTTTAAAATTATTTGGAATTGTTTTTTTAGCCTAGGTTAAACTTGATATAGAAGGCTTTTAAAAGGGCATGCTGCCACTGTTTTTTTTTAGAACGCCATTCTTTGTTTCTATTCTTTATTTTGGAAGCCATTTGTATTTTTTTCTATTTCAAAATTGTCGAATGCAAAGATATTCTATTAAATAAAAGTATAATATGTAAAAATTTATACAACATACAGCAAAAATAGAATGGTAATGAAAACAAACAATTACGCTAATTTTTTTGTTTTGAAATCGCGATCCGTGAGCTGAAACATGCTCAAAATTTTGTTGTTTTAATTTTTTTAAGTCACGATTTTAAGTCCGTTATAAGCATGATATTTTAAATGAATTTCATCATTTTGGGACCGAAAATGGGTTCGTTATAGGGGTAGTTCGTTATTTTAAAAATCGCAAAGTTTGTTATAACGATGGTATTTTCAATGGAATGGAATCGGGAATCACCGTGGGTTCGTTATAAGGGAAGGTTCGCTATATCCAGGGTTCGTATTAGCGGGGTTTTACTGTATTATGATAAAATAACAGAAAAAATATATACAGTAAAACCCCTCTAGAGTGAACCCCAATGGGACAGAGCTTTTGGTTCACTTATAGCCACGGTTTGGCCTTTTTTTTTTACTTTTCTAAATTTTTAAACTATAATTAAAAAACAGCCATACATACAGGAAATGCAGCCACTTAACCCTTTGCGGACCTGTGTCGACCTCAGGTCGACAAGGTAAAATGATCCAGCAGGTCTTGTGTCGAGCTAGGGTTGACATGGAAACTGAGCCCCCCTATATTAACTCCAGTGTCGACTTACGCTAGACAAACGTTTTATGGACATCTTGCGCCATCTATGAATGAAAATTTAACTAATTTGGTATCTGCCCATTTTTTCATATATATTTTTTTTACTTTTGAAAAATGGCGTCCTTTAGTGAATCCACTATTATTGATGATGAAGATTATGAAGTTGTGTGTGTGTGATAGTATGATACATTTTATGATTAGGATGATACAATTATTTATAATTATGAAAGTGAAACTAAAAGTGTGAATGAAGAAACATGGCTGAATGTTTCTAATAACGATATAGCTCCAGTTCGTCATAATTTTACTGCGCAATCTGGCCTCACCCAAAATATATCACCTCAATCTAAACCAATAGATTATTTTTACTTATTTTTACAGCAGAATTATTAAATCAAATAGTTCTACAAACTAATAAATATGCAGAAAAAAAAATCTGAAAAAAATTTGAGTATACATTCAACTTGGCTCTCAAATGGAAAAATGTAACACTAGATGAAATGAAGGCCTTTATTGGACTAATTATAAATATGGGTATAGTAATTTTGCCAAATCGGAAAAATTATTGGGCTACTGATTTTTAACTACTCAAGAATGTTTCCCAAAAGTTTTCACCCGTCAAAGATTTTTACAAATATTTTGGATGCTTCACCTTTCAGAACCTACTCCTGCTGACACCCCTATTCATACATGGGCCCAAAAAGCACAAAATTATCTTTCCTATTTGAGCAATACATTTCTTTCAATTTTCAAACCATCAAAAAATATAGCAATAGATGAATCAACTGTAGGATACAAAGGGAAAATATCATTCAAAACCTATAACCCTCAAAAGCCAAGAAAATGGGGATTGAGGGTATATGTTGCTGCCGAATCAAAGTTAGGCTATATTTATTTATTCATTTATTCCTTATTATGGCAAACTTACTACAGACTCTCTAATACGATCTGATCTATCATTTACCTCTAGAATAGTTCTTTCTCTATTCAAAAACATCAGAATCAAATATCCAGACCTAAAAGGCATGCACATATACACTGACAGATTTTATACCAATGCTCCATTAGCCCAAGAATTATCTTTGTTCAAATGCCACCTAACAGGCACAATAAATCCTGGAAGAAAAGGAAATTGTAAAGAAATCAAAAAGCCTAAAATATCTAAAGGAGAAACACTCGCCTATAGAAAAAATAATATTTTGCTGCTCTCTTGGAAAGACAAGAGAATCGTTACTATGTGTTCTTCATGGCATGACTCCAGTGTAGAAACAATTGAAAGACATACTAAACAAGGACTTGAGCAAATAAAAAAAAAACTATAGTTGTTTCTGATTACACTCAAAATATGGGAGGCGTTGATATTGCTGACCAATTCCACCTATTCTTTTCTAAGAAAATCTTTGAAGTGGTGGAGAAAATTATTTTTTGGGGTCTTGAAGTATCCATTATAAATTCATATATTTTATATAAAGAAAATAACATCAAACATAACATCAAATATAAAAATCACTTAGAATTTAGGAAAGAAATAATTATATGGAATTGATAAAAAATGTCCGAGTGCCACAAGAGTCAAGGAAAAGAGTTCACCAATCAAATCTCCACACAGAACGCTTGACCAATAAATTACATGTAATGGTCCGACATCCAGAAGGGAAAACCAAAGACTGTAGTGTATGCTCCAATAGAAAGGTAAAAGGAGGAAGAAAATTAACTGTGTTTTTTTGCAAAACCTGCACAAAAAAAACCTGGTTTGTGCATTGGAGATTGTTTTGAGGCATACCATACCAAGGTTGTTTATAAATCTTTTTAATTTTTTAAAATTTTTTTCCTTACATATATATATAGAATAGTCTTATTTTTATATTTTGAATAAATTTGTTCACTAAATATTATGTTTTGTCTCTTAATTCAAGTTTTAAGCATACTGTATATAAAACTTGGCAGGTTGCCAATATAAGCCTAGTCTTGCTGAAGGTTCTCACGTATCAGCCATAAGTCTGCAAAGGGTTAATAATTGTCACTTTGTTTTAATTCCATAAATTGACCTATTTATTTACAGTAATGCGGAATATCAAAAGAAGTCATTTGATAATAGGTTCTTCATTATATCTTGCCTGTCGAAGGGCTTTTGCCCGAAAGCTTGCCCTAATGCACCAATAAAAGATACTCGTCTTCCTTCGCCATGTTTTTTATCGTCTAAATTCAATCCAGGAAGAATTCTTTATCTATATTTCTAAATTCGTTATTACTTATACCTATGAATCTCTCTACGAGCGACATCGATTGGTACCTATGGTTAATTCATAAGGAATCTCTACAACTTTCGCGATGGAGATGCCACCTTAGATTCAACCGTCTCTGCAAAAATAATGATTTCATCCCGCCTTCCCTCAGGATAAATGACCCAGTTGGCAGTTCTTTTTCAAAACACATCCTCATAAAAACACAGCAGCAGCTGCTTAATGCAAGAATCAAAAATTGTTTCTCCAATATTAGATTTCTCACCAAGTCAATCAAAGGTCTCATATTCCTAGTATCCCAAAGAATCCCACTGGCAGATCTTTCGAAGCACATCATAAAAATCACCATCGATATTGTTACATCATGATTAATGGCGTATTTATTATATTATTTTTAATATATTTGAAATTTAAATTATATATTTATTTATTTTTATATTCTATGATATTTATTTAAAACAGATTATTTTTAGATTATCATCATTTGTATTTAGGTACACTGTGACTTCACTGCTCTCTTTGATGTGAGAAAATAAATAAATTATTCTGGTGGCTACATAAAGTAGACTTATCTCATTATTCCCTTTTATAAATTTGTAGGATGGTTGAAACACGCTCTGGTAAGATGCAAGACCCAGCACAGGAGAGAATCAAGGCTGAAGAGTCTGCCAAGCCGCAACCTGGTGCAACAATTGGTAGAGATGCTAGTTCCGACCCAGTTGTCCTGAATCCCAACATCGACATCCCCAAGTATGATGGAACAGAAGACCCTCGCCCATGGATTGAATCTCTTGAAGAAATTGGCTTCCTGTACCATTGGGCAGACTACATAATCTCCCGTTATGCTGCCATGAATATGATTGGTAGCGCCAAAACCTGGCTGAACCTACACAAAGTAAGTTTCACCAGCTGGGAAAATTTCAAGAGCCGCCTAATTGAGGATTTTGCCTCAGACGCCAACAAAGAAGAAATGAGGATGAGATTAAACAGGATACAACAGTGGAATGAACCTGCAATCAGGTTCGCAGAGGATATCCTTGTACTGTGCAACAAGGTCGACCCCCAAATGGAAGAAGAGACTAAAATAAATTGGGTTATTGGAGGGTTAAAGAAAGAATACTCTTTTGCCCTTCACCTAAACCCTCCTAAAAATACCAATGAACTTCTAGAAATTTGTAAAAAGCTGGATTTGTTCGAAAAGAATTACCAAGAACGTGCAGAAAAATCAAAAGCTCTTTATAATGGACCACGCTCTCCTCGTCCCCATCATCAAGAGCAATGGAAGAATGCTACGTCGTTCAGAAGACCATATCAGAACACCTCCAAGCCCCAGGCCCCCGCTCCGAGGTACTACCAGAACACCTCCAAGCCCCAGGCCCCCACTCCGAGGTATTACCAGAACAAGCCTCTGCCCCAGGTATCTGCCCCTAGACGATCTTACACTCCCAATCCTGAGCCAAAATCGGTCTACCCAAGTAAAACATACAATAAGAATCCAAATTCAAATAGGAATAGGACAGAAGACGGGAGACCAATATGTTTCAAGTGTAACAAGCCAGGACACGTAGCGCGGTATTGCAGAGTCAGGTTTGTAAGAATTGTGGAAGAGGACCCCATAGTTACACAAGACAAGGTCGAAGAAGAAATCCAAATGGATAATGGAACTCAGAAGTCGAGACCTCTGCTCTACTCTGACGTAAGTAATAGCCCGTACTCGAGTATCCCTACAAGGAATAGATATGCTGCATTAGAAGATTTAAACTAAACATCGCGCCTGAGTCCGTCAATCAAAGCAAGTCGACCATAAATGGAATTAAAAAGTTAGACCCCAAATATAAAATGAACATTAACGTGGATAGAATCGGTATCTGCGAAGCTTTGATTGATACAGGCGCCGATCTTTCAGTGGTCGACCTTAGTACAGCTCTTAACACAGGTCTTGAAATAATAAATCCTGATAAAATGTGCTCCGGACCCGATGGCAAAGAATTAGATATCGTAGGAAATATTATTTTAAATATAAAATTTGATGACAAAACAATTACACATCAATTTGTGATAATGAGAACACATTTGCGAATATTTATACTTGGACGTGATTTTCTTAAGAAAATGAACGCAAAAATTGATTGTCAGCGTGAAATAATCAAATATGACTTGACAGAAAATCGTGACGTAATCAAATATCAACAGAAGAAAATAAAAAGTGCAAAGGATGCCATTATACCAGAACTTTCTATTAAATTGATTAATGCATTTGTAGAAGCAGAGGATGGCGAATACATCATCGAGGAGAACCATAAAATGTTTCAAACAAATGGACTTCGACTAGCGAGAAGCTTAATAAATGTTGTGAATAAGGAAACATATATCTGGATAACAAACCCTTACCCTCGACCATTAAAAATATTAAAAAACCAAACATTGTGCTTTGGAAGCCAGCCAGCCGAAGTGAATCTTATGGAAGAAAGTGAACAAAAAGAGCATGAAGAACCCCAATTTCAGATAAACGAAAATTTAGCATATACGGAAAAGGAGCAATTGAAACAAGTTTTGGAAAGGTACGAGGATTTGTTTTCGTCGGGATTAGGAAGATCCAACTTAGCGAAACATCGGATCGATACAGAAGGCGCGAAACCGATCAAACACAAGCCGTATAGGGTGAGCGCGAAAGAGCGAGAAATCATAAAAGAACAAATTGATGAAATGCTCAGAGACGGCATAATTAGACCATCCTCGAGTCCATGGTCCTTCCCTGTAATCTTGGTCAAGAAGCGAGATGGTAAGTACAGATTTTGCGTTGACTACAGAAAATTGAATGATGTAACAGTGAAGGATGTTTACCCAATTCCCAGAATTGATGAAGTATTGGATACACTTCAAGGATCCAAATACTTTTCAGCAATTGACCTTGAATCAGGATATTGGCAAGTAGAGGTTGAGGAGAAAGATAAAGAAAAGACAGCCTTCACTACAGCACATGGCCTATATGAGTTCAACGTAATGCCCTTTGGTCTATGCAATGCCCCTGCTACATTTGAGAGGAACATGGAAAATATGCTTGGTAATCTTAGATGGCAAATTTGCTTATGTTATCTAGATGACGTAATCATTTATAGCTCGGATTTTTCAACACATCTCAAAAGAATAGAAGCTGTTTTAAAATGTTTTCGCGAGGCTAATTTAAAATTGAACAACAAAAAATGCCAATTTGCTTTCGAAGAACTGGAGATTCTTGGCCATATAACTAATCAACATGGTATAAAACCAGCGGAGCATAATATCAAGGCTATTAGAGATTTTCCTCGGCCCAAAAAGATAAAAGAAGTTCAATCATTTTTAGGAATGTGCTCATATTATAGAAAATTTATCAAAGGTTTTTCAAAAATTGCCGATCCATTAACCAGTCTTATAAAAAAGAATGTACCTTTTACCTGGACAGAAAATCAAGAGAAAGCATTTCAAACCCTTAAAGTAGCATTGATAAATCCTCCAATCTTAGGGCACTTTGACCCGAATGCAATTACTTACATTCATACTGACGCATCTAACATCGGCCTGGGTGCAACATTAGTCCAAAAGTTCGGCGATAAAGAAAAAGTTATCTCATATTTAAGTCGAACACTGAGCAAACCTGAGCAAAATTATTCGACTACCGAAAAAGAATGTCTAGCTGTTGTGTGGTCAATGTCCAAGTTACGACCCTACCTATATGGAAGGCACTTCAAAATCGTAACTGATCATCACGCACTATGCTGGCTTAAGAATCTGAAAGATCCGACCGGCCGATTAGCACGATGGGCACTGAAGATTCAGGAATATAATTTCGAAATCATACATAAATCGGGTAAAAAACATCTGGACGCTGATGGTCTATCTAGAGGACCCTTACCTGAAAACGAATGGGACGAAGATTATGAAAGACTATTTCTGAATCAAATAATAGACGAAAAGGATGATTTTATTGAGAATATTAAGGAGAACCTTAGTGGAAACAAGCGTTCAATTACACAGAACTTCAAAGAAGAAAATGGGTGTCTCTACAAGAAACATCCAAATCCTGAAGGTAGGGCATGGTTGCTGGTAGTGCCAAAGAAGAGAAGGAAGGAAGTCATGAGTGAATACCACAACCATATGCTGAATGGCCATCTGGGTGTCGCCAGAACCACTTACCGATTGAAGAATAAATACTATTGGCCTTCCATGTTGAAAGATGTTTCAGAATTTGTAAAGACGTGCCATCTTTGCCAAAGTCGGAAAGGTTCAAATCACTTGCCTTCTGGACTTCTACAACCTATTCCCCCAGCTAACTACCCTTTTGAAAGAATCGGAATTGACTTTGTTGGCCCCTTGCCATCAACGAAAAGAAGAAGGAAGTGGATAATTGTGTTGACTGATTATTATACCAAGTATGCTGAAACAAAGGCAGTATCAGAAGCAACCGTGAAAGAAGTCTCTACATTTTTAATCGAACATATTATTTTACGTCACGGGGCCCCAAGATTTCTTATTAGCGATAGAGGTTCACAATTCACTAGCAATTTGATGAAGGAGGTAATGAAAATGTGCAAAGTGAAACACTGCTTCACAACGAGCTACCACCCCCAGACTAACGGACTAACGGAACGGCTAAATAGAACTTTAATCAATATGATCAGCATGTATGTGAACACAGACCAAAAGAACTGGGATGAAATCCTCCCTTTTATCACCCACGCGTATAATACCACGATTCAAGAAACCACAGGCTACTCTCCATTTTTCCTGTTGTTTGGAAGGGAACCCATGTCCCTCTTAGACGACGAGAATATCCCAACGGACAGTAACATGGACGATTACGACGAATATATAGAAAACTACTTAGATAAAATAGCAAGGACGAGACAGGTAGTCATTAACAACACAGAGAAGACTCAGGAAAGAATGAAAAGAAACTATGACAAAAAACACAATGAGAAAATCTATGAACCAGGACATTTAGTGGCAGTTTGGACACCAGTCAGGAAAATCGGAAAATGCGAAAAACTATTGAGAAAATATTTTGGCCCATATCGAATATTAAAGAAGCTGTCTAACGTAAATTACTTAATTGAGCCGAAAGATAATCCTGGCCAAGACCCATTGATTGTCCATGTCTCAAGGCCCAAACCCTATTTTGAGAGAATTGATGAGGTAACTCACGAGGACGTGACGACCTCTGGAGAGGGGGAAGTGTTACATCATGATTAATGGCGTATTTATTATATTATTTTTAATATATTTGAAATTTAAATTATATATTTATTTATTTTTATATTCTATGATATTTATTTAAAACAGATTATTTTTAGATTATCATCATTTGTATTTAGGTACACTGTGACTTCACTGCTCTCTTTGATGTGAGAAAATAAATAAATTATTCTGGTGGCTACATAAAGTAGACTTATCTCATTATTCCCTTTTATAAATTTGTAGGATGGTTGAAACACGCTCTGGTAAGATGCAAGACCCAGCACAGGAGAGAATCAAGGCTGAAGAGTCTGCCAAGCCGCAACCTGGTGCAACAATATCAAGTCCCAAGAAAATATTATTCTCGACAGACACCATAAAAAACTTCTCTTTTGGAAAAAGAAATATGCTTTACGCTACACCTTCTCTCGTGACCTTCGCCCCAGATCTTCAACAGTCATTAACCTATCGAACCACACTGTCGCCATCTGAGACCTCGCTTCTGGAGAAAGGACTGAAATTCCGCATCCCCTCCAATCCCAATCCTCCAGTGATCATCAGCGCCATTGAATCATCCATCAAGTCCTTCAATCTGCAAGAGAAGTTTTCCATCAGATCCATGGTAGCTAAAAATTTATCTAGACCCTTTCTTCCTCCCTCTAACCATCTTGAAAACACCATTACACTTAAAAAACTCAAACTTCGTAAATCAATAGTTATTACTAGGTCAGATAAGGGTGCTAACACAGTTATATTGAATCAGGATAGTTACGTTTCAAAAATGCACAATTTACTTGGCGATGACACCACTTTCTCACCCATCACAGACCAAATCAGCCTCTCCGTCGTTAAGGATTTAAGAACCTCACTTCTCCGACTCAAGAAATCTAAAAACATCTCAACTGAAGAATATACCTCGTTTACCTCTAACCTCCATAGTTCAGCCTATATATACGGCCTTCCCAAAATACATAAACCAGAAGTACCTCTCCGTCCCATCATAGCCTATCACTTATCACCCGCTTACCCTCTAGCTAAATATCTTTCCAGCTTCCTCTCCCCTTTATTAACCAATTACAATAATACCCTATCTATTAACAGCACCCCTCACTTTATTAATGAATTAACAGCTCTTGAACCAGACCCCGCCTTCACTATGTGTTCCTTCGACGTCACCTCCCTCTACCTCTGTCTTCCTCATGAACTCATCACAGATAGCTTGATTCATTTCCTTCAATCGCAAAATGTCGATACCCACACTTCTTCAGCCATAGTCCAACTTACCAAAAGATGCTTAAGCATGAACACATGCACATTCCTACAGCACCATTATAGACAGTTCAGGGGCTCCCCAATGGGCAGCCCTCTATCTACCATTATTGCTGAAATAGTCATGACCAGAATAGATAATTGGATCACCCAAACCCTCCCTACAGATATTCAGTTCTGGCGAAGATACATTGATGATATCTTCTGTATATGCAAAAAAGGTCAGGAGAGCTTCATACTATTAACCCTTAATAATTACAACCATGATATTTCCTTTACTCTAGAAACTGAAACCAACCATGTTCTCCCATTCCTAGATATCTTAATTATTCGCACCCCATCCTCATTTCACACTACAGTTTATCATAAAAAACAATGCCCCCCCCCTGCTACACTCACTACAATTCTCACTGTCCTACCTCCCATAAAATCATAATTGTTAGAACTCTTACAAAAAGAATATCCACCCATTGTTCCATAGACATCTTTAAAATAATAGAAAGAAATCGCATTATAACTCAGCTCTCCACGGCTTCTTTTCCGCTCTCGTTCATTAACAAATATACTTATACACCTGCAACTTCCAATCCTTCCATGACATACAGATCATTGTGTTTTCTCCCTTACTCCCCCTCCTCTGTTGATATAGCCAGAAAACTTAAATCCTATGGCATCCGTACCATATATAAAAACTCCCCGAACCTTCTTTCATCCCTCCGTCATCCTCATACCAAGTCCTCAGCTCCTCCTGCCCCCCTTCGTTCTGTGGGCGCAGTCTACTCCGTCTCATGTGAACAGTGCCCTGCCACTTACGTTGGTGAGACGGGTAGATCTGTGTCCATCAGGATGACCGAACATTCCCGTAATATTTCCAGGCAAGATACCAGGTCTCTCATTTATCAACATATGCAGACCACAGGCCACACTTTCAACATCAACAACCCCACCATACATTACAGTCACATACATATCTTACACCAAAGACTCATTCTAGAATCCATAGTATCCCACAAACTGAACAGCATCAATAGAAAAATAGAACTTCCAGAAGCTTATCATCCTCTCCTGTCCTTTATTTAAACTTCCCTCTTGTTTTTAACTGTAAAAATTGACCGCCCTGACGCATATCTAGCTCTCCTGGCCTTTATGTATAAATTTCTCTTTTATATACTTAATATTCCATTTCAGTCATATATTATGCCTCATTAATATTTCTTTCCTTCAGCTAATGTTTTGCATCTCTCGAATTACGCTCTATGATTTTTATTTTTTTTAATTTTTATTTTTCATTTTTTACAAATAGTTAAATTGCTCATTTGCATGCTTTTTTCTATATTTATGTAAATTAATATGTGTATGTATATATTCACTACAGCCATCGATATCGTTCATAGTGTCGTTATATCTTGCCTGTCGAAGGGCTTTTGCCCGAAAGCTTGCCCTAATGCACCAATAAAAGATACTCGTCTTCCTTCACCATGTTTTTTATCGTCTAAATTCAATCCAGGAAGAATTCTTTATCTATATTAGCATACATGTTTATATATAAACCTCTATGTATAATTAAAAAAAAATAGAGCCAAACCCCCTAGACAAAACTTTATGAATTATATATTTATAAGTTATATAAGAGTATATATTTTAGAATTTTTTCTCAAATAATATAATACTAAATTTATTTGAAAAAATGCCTCTAATACCTTCCAAGCGGCAGGGAGTCAGGAAGTAGGGGCGGGGCCGTGGGGCTGAAGTCTTGTATTCCTAGCAGAACCAAACTTGATATAGAACGCTTCTAAAAGGGCATGCTGGCACCTTTTTTTTTTTTAGAATGGCATTCTTTTTATCTTTTCTTTATTTTGGAAGCCATTTGTATTTTTTTCTATTTCAAAATTGTCGAAAGCAAAGCTATTCTATTAAATAAAAGTATATTGTATAAAATGGAATACAACATTCAGCAAAAATGGAATGGAAATAAAAACAAACAATGCCGCTAATTTTTTGTTTTGAAATCGCGATCAGTGAGCTGAAACATGCTCGAAATTTTGTTGTTTTGAAAATTTTTTGAATCACAATTTTAAATTGTTAAACCCTAGTATTTCAAATAGATTTTATCATTTTTGGACCGAAAATAGGTTCATTATAGGGGTAGTTCATTAATTTAAAAATCAAAAAGTTTGTTAAAACGATGGTATTTTCAATGGAATGGAATTGGGAATCGTCTTGGGTTTGTTATAAGGGAGGGTTCGCTATATCCAGGGTTCGTATTAGTGGATTTTTACTGAATCTGTATTTTTTATGGATACAAAATTAATTTTTTTCTGAAAGTTAGAATTTTTAACACATTTTGCTTACTTTAATTAAAAATTGGCCTTCAATATATGAATTGGCAACATGGCACCTCTAAAACAAGAGCTGATTGAAAGAAAAGGTTTGCAGATTTGGAATCAGCACACCTAAAAAAACTCTAGAACCGCTGTTATTCTGCTGGCAACAGAATTTTTTATTTTTTTTGCCAGTGTAATTCAACTAAAGACAAATTCAGTAGAAAGAATCCCTCGAGTCTTCAAATAAACAGGTTTAGGTGCATTCAAAATTATCCCAATACCCAATTAGTTTCACTTCAACATACAGTCGAACCTCTTTAATTCAACACCCCAAGGGATCAGAGCTTTCGGTTGAATTAAAGGAAGTGTTGAATTAAGGTGAGATGATTAGGTAATCATCTAACTCGCTAAAATAATATTTTTTTAAAATAGCCTTGTAATATAAATTAATGATATTAATTGAAACCATTGTGTGTTTTTATTTTATTTTCATGATTAACTTTTAGTATCAGGGACAAAATGGCATTAATACATATTTTAGAAACAAAAATAATTGTAACAAATAAATTTACTGGCAATGTGTTTCTTTTCAGTAATATAATCAAATATTAACTCTACAGACATTAAAATATTAAATATAATATATTAAATAATATTTTATTCTAATTGAAAAATATAGCAGTTGAAAGGAAATAAATATGGTAAATAAAAATAAAATTTTAAAATATTATTTAAAAATTATCATGATCTTTTAAAAAAATCCTTTATAGATGTCTGTTTTTGCACTGAAATCCTATTCAGGATGTATTCCAGACGGTCATTTTGAAAAAACATGCATGTCTTTCTTCTTCTAAAATGTTTTTTTAATAAATAAATTTTAATGTATTAAAGTCATCCACTGCTGCTGCAGGTATTATTGATTTTGTGTTTAAATCTTTTATAATAACACAGAAATGGAATATTGAAATAAAATGTTATCATAATCATTGTGGCTACATTTTATAAAGATATATTTATTTAAAAAGAAATTATTTATAAATTTAAAAATAGCTAAAATATTTCAATGTTAAAAATAAAAAAATAAAAATTATGATTAGTTAGCGCATGATGCCGAAATTCCCGCGTAAAAAAAACAACAATAACATCCGCGAAATTGCGCAACGACACTGCAAAGTGAAACTTAAACTAACCAGAAACCAAAAGTGCGCAGGCGCGATCCAATCGGCGCCCGCCGTAATACCGTTTAGCGGTAAAGTTGCATGTAAAATAACATTCAACTGTCGAAATTCGAATTTTAAAATGATCGAACTATCGGAACTGTCGTATTATCGATACTGTCGAATTACGGTTTGTTATTTGATAGGCCGAAGGTCGGGACATCGGAACAGGGTCGAATTATCGCCGAGTGTCGAATTGGGGTGTGTCGAATTAACGAGGTTATACTGTATGTTGAAAAATTGATATGAAAAAAAAAAAAAACTATTTTTTGTGTCTGATTGACCTTTGCCACTTTTATTTTAATGTTCTAGGTATATGTGATGCTGAGTTGACATTAACCACTTCTAGGCCCCATTAAAAAAATATCCACCATTTTACAGTTTTTCGGAGGTTTTAAGTTGTACAATAATGGCCAACAACATTCACACCTATATTCGAATAATGGCATTCGTATTATAGCAGTTGGCTTCTGAATTTCTTCTCAACCACGTCTAGTTTTCCTGGTGACTAGCTGTGTGAAATGAAGAGGCAAAATGGACCATACGTTTGACCTTCAAACAGAGTACGAATGTATTTTTCTTTCTGAAGGCAAGAGTTTGCCTCATCTGAAGTTTTTTTTTTAGGTTCCTGTAGCAAAATGGTCCCAATTAGGTAAATCTTTATTCTATAAAATCATTTAATATGAATGAGATTTGTGTAGAATCTATAAAAACATCTAGCTGTTCATGATGAGCTATACTCTTCAAATTCATTAATTTTGGTAGCTTGGAAACTAATATCAACATTAGAAACTTAATGAACACTTTCAGTTAATGACGAATCATCCAAAAGAGAATATTTGAAGCGAGGGGACTAAGTAGAAACGACGTTCTAAAAGTGAAAAATGCAAGTAAAAAAGGTAACAAATCGTTTCAAATATTTTCATTGAATAATAAAATTGATTTAAATAATAAAATATAAATTATTTCTTTGCCACAATATTTATTTTAAAAGAAAAAAGGCGTTAAAATAAATTAGTTGGTTTTTTTGTCAGTCAATTTCAAAAATGTCAGATGAGTTTAACTATATGACAACAATCAGAATTTCAATTAATAGAGGTATGTAACATTTCATGTTCTATATACACAACTGTATAGTTGAAGTAATCATAACATAGCTTCTTGAGGATTATTTAAAAATAAGCACATACTGGGCATTTATAATATATTTTTTTAATTCAGATATACAAAGAGACAAATGTACATTTTTGAATGGACAAAGAAAAAATCCATAATATTTAGCTGCAATTCCTACTTTTTTTTTTTACTATAGGTAATTATATATATATACAGTAAAACCCCACTACTACTAACCCTGAATATAGCAAACTTTCCCATATAACGAACCTAAGGCGATTCCCAATTCCATTCCATTGAAAATACTATCATTATAATGAACTTTGCGATTTTTAAAATAATGAACTACCCCTATAAGGAACCTATTTTAGGTCCCCAAATAATTAAATCTACTTAAAATACTAGGCCTAAAACTAACTTTAAATTGTAATTTAAAAAAATTTTAAAACAACAAAATTTTGAGCATATTTCATCTCAAGGATCGCAATTTCGAAACAAATTTAGCGGCATTAATTTGGTTTACATTCTATTTTTGCTGTATGTTGTATAAATTTTCACACATTATACATTTTATTATATAGAATATCTTGCATCCATCATATTTGAAATAGAAAAAATGCAAATGGGTTCCAATAAAAAAAAAACAGAGGCATTCTTGAAATAAAAACATTTCTAAAAAAAAAGGCCATTTTCAGATTTTTCAAAGTGAAACAAAGCAGGCAAAATGTTTAAGAACACATTAAATAAGAAAATATAACTTTTCTATTATAAGAGAAAAAAAAATAGAAGGGTAATAAAAATGGTTACAAAGAGGAACCAAGCTCAAATTTTGTCGCGGTCAGGTATAGAAAAAAAAAATCCAAATAAACGGCCCCTGATGCAACAAAAATTATTTTTATGCCATGAACTATTGTTATTTTAAAGCCAGCAATGGTTTGCATGGAAGGTTCAAAACAAAATCTAGACTTAAGAAGAATATGTGGAAATGGAAGAAAAGACTTTTAACTTTATTTGAGAGAGGCAATACTTGAAGAGTGTTTTCAAGCAACAAGGTATTAGAGCCATTCTTTCAAGTAAACATTGTATTATATGAAAAAAAAAAAGATGTTTCAAAATCATTTTATATCTTTGAATATATAATTAATGAAACGTTGCTTAGGATTTGTCTAATTTTAAATTAGACATAGAGGTAAATGTATGCTAATGATAAAAACCTATCATCAAATAATTTCTTTTTTTATTTAAAATGAATGTAAGGAAATTGAACAATTAAGGCAATTACAACAAAGTGACCACTATTAAGAAGCAGCCTCTTCCTGTGTGTATGGCTGTCCTTTAATTATACGGTCTAAAAATTTTAGGGGTAAAAAAAAAATTGACAAACCATGGCCAGAGTGAACCATGGCTATAGTAACCCAAAAGTCCTGTCCCATTGGATTTCAGTATAAAGGGTTTTTACTGTATATATATATATATATGGAAAGATGATATTCATATACCACAAACAAGGTATCTTTATGCATTATGTTAAATATATGTATGTGTGTATGGTTTAAATATATATATAGGGAGTATACATAATTTTGTGTTATTTTGAACTGGTTTACTATTCCATTGTTTTATCTGGCAACACCATTAACTTTTTTTTACCAAATAATGTTTTTGCGAGGAGTTTTACTTCATTACTTTAATATGAAGAAAAAAGCTGCTGAGAGTCATCGTATTTTAGTGGAAGTTTATGGTAACCATGCTCTAGCTGAACAAATGTGTCAGAAGTAGTTTCCATGGTTTAAAAGTGGCAATTTGGATTTGGAAGACAAAGAAGGACCCGGATTGCAGCAAAGTTTGAGGATGAAGAATTAGAGGCATGGCTCGATGAAGATCCAACACAAAAGCAAAAGGAACTTGCAAAATAAAATTGTAACTGGCAATGAAAAGTGGGTCCATTATGATAATCTGAAACAACGTATCTTGACCGTGCCTCATCATTTATTACCAAGCCAAATATTCATGGCGAGAAGATTATGCTGTGTATTTGGTGGAACCAGCTAGGAGTGGTATATTATAAGCTGCTATAAATGAATGAAAGAATCGCAGGATAGGTATACAGAAGACAATTGATGTTTTTGAGCCAAGCATTGCGAGAAAAACGGTTGCAATACGCCAATAGACACGAAAAAGTTATTTTGCAACATGATAATGCTCGGCCACATCCTGCAGCACCCTTAAAGACGTGGCCTTGGGAAATCCTATACCCCCGCTGTATAGCCCAGACGTTGCTCCTGGCCTGGCTTTCTGACACACTTCTCCAATTAAGATGAGTCAAAAATGGATCAATGAATAGATGGCTGCCAAAGAGCTGGCCTTTTACTGCGATGGGATCTGTCAATTGCCAGAAAGATATGAAAAAGTAGTGGCTATTGAATGACAATACTTTAAACATTGAATGTCTAACCTATATTTCACAATAAAGCTTCAATATTTGAAAAAAAAAAAGCGCATGAACTTATTTATACTCTTATTATATATATTTTTTTTCGATGTTCGCTTTTTTTTTACAAAATCAAATACAAGACAAACATATTTTTGAAAAATTTAAATGTTGATTTCAAAATTGACAATACTTATATTTACATTTTATTTTTCATCATATATGGAAAACATTATAATGGTTTGAAGATAGTATATACATATAAGGTCCAATATAAAGCAGCTTTTTCATTTAAACTTTTGATAAATATGCAGCATGCATGCCGTCAATAGACATCTTACCTATGTGAAGGAATTGTAGTTTTTTAAGAGCGCTGTTATAGGTTGCCTCAAAATCACAATGTTCACATTTAAAAGGCCTTTCAAGAGTGTTTCATCAAATGTCTTTTTAGCATAAATTTCTTAATTGCTTTATATTTATAAAACTCGCATTTATATGACTCTTCCATGTGTGTGTGTGAGCAAATGTTGATTGAGGGTGCATTTATATCTTGATCTATAGCCACAAAACTCACATCCAAATGGCTTTTCTCCTCTGTGCTTAAGACGATGACTTAGAAGATGACAATTTTGAAATGCTTTGTATTCACAATATTCACATCTAAAAGACTTTTCCTGTGTGTTTTAATATATGCCTTTTAAGATTACTACTATGAATTGTTCTATATTCACAATATTCACATTTAAAGGGCTTTTCACCTGTGTGTGTTAATATATGCCTTTTAAGACTACTATTATCAATTGTTCTATATCCACAATATTCACATTTGAAGGGTTTTTCACCTGTGTGGTTTAATATATGCCTTTTATAGGTACTACAATGAATTGTTTTATATTCACAATATTCACATTTAAAGGGCTTTTCACCTGTGTGTTTTAATATATGAGTTTTTAGATTACTTTTATGAATTGTTCTATATTCACACAATTCACATTTTAAAGGCCTTTCACCAGTATGTAAAAGTAGATGACTTTTAAGATTATCTTTGTGAAATGTTCCGAATTCACAATATTCACATTTAAAGGGCTTTTCACCAGTGTGTGTAACCAAATGCTTAATAAGGGTCCCTTTAGCTATTGCTCTATAATTACAAAACTCACATTTATAGGGTTTTTCACCAGTATGAGTCATAAAATGTTGATTAAAGGTACTTTTATGTTTTGCTTTATAGCCACAAAACTCACATTTAAAGGTCATTTTGAATGAATAAGTGACAAAATGTCTGAAGATTGAATTTTCTTTTAGATTTGTAATCACAAAAAAAAAAAAACACTTGTAGAACATTTATTTCTCTTTTTTTTTCAAATGAATGCTTTTCAACTTGGCTATCACTCTTTAGGTTTTGATTAGGTTGGTTAGACTCCACAATATCCATGAGTGGAAAAAAATAAAATTTTGAAATTAAGCTATACTTGATATTTTATATTTATAATATTTGCACCAAAGACCTTCTCAAAAATTCTACTTATTGACATATGGATGCACAATTCATTGTTGTTATTATGCCATTAAATAACAGTGATATCAGTTTCTAATTGAATATATACATTTGTGATTCCCTTATAAGAAATGGTTTGAATTTCTCACAAATCTACAAAAACAAATTATTTAAAATGGATTTAATTATTTTTAAATGTAGAATATGAATCAAACTTTGAATGTTGTGTTCTTGAATGATAATGCTTTCTTCATAGTTAAATAAGGTGGAAATTTCTATTGTTACTGGGATAATATTCAAGGAAGAAAATGGAGTGGCTTTTTATCCTGCAAAATAAAAATATATATGTTAGAATCATTATTACAGACACACACAATATAGCTATTTAAATATTCAAAAAATCTAGCATTGATCATTTTTCAAGGCAAACACTTTTATGACATCGAAAATAACACTTATTATTAGGTTAAAACAATAAGAGAACTTGATAATCACAATCTCCTTGATAACACGATTAAGAAAATCTCTGAATACACTAGGCAACCATAGTGAAATTCTTTAATTCAACAGAATATAATTCAATACTTACTTTATTTCAATCATTTTTAAAAATCCTAATCAGCTTACTTACTTTAACTGACTATAATTTAATACTGACCTTAATTCAACTGAAAATTTGAATCCCTCAGTAGGTATTGATTGAATAAAAGTTGAATTTTATTTAGTTCAGGTTATGGGGGTGGTTATTTGTAATTAGGAAATATTATCTGAAGCGGTGGTAGTAGGATAAAAGACCAAGAAAACCTATCATTTCCTTCAATGACCTTGGCCTAACTAGGTCATGGACTACCTGTATGTTTTCTGGATCGAAACGAATGCCATTTTCACTCACCTTATGTCCTAGGTCAGTGATAGTTTTTTGCATCAAACTTACATTTCTTGGAATTGAGACGTAAACAGGATTTCTTAAGACAATTTGATGAGTTGAAGGCATCTTAGATGTTCTTCAAAGTCATCTGAAAAACGAAGATGTCATCGAGGTAACAGATTCATTCAAATGTAGCTGGAGCATTTGAATAAGCCAAATGGCATCACTTTGAACTTATAAAGTCCATCTAAAGTTATAAATGCTGTCTTCTCATCATTGTCTGATTCTATGTCGATTTGCCAGCATCCTGATTGGAGGTCCATTAAGGAATAAAATCTAGCTCCCTGTAAGCAGTCTAGAGTGTTGCCAATCCTTGGAATAGGGTAGACATCATTTTGTTATTTTGTTCAGGCAGCAGTAATCGACGCAGAATCTCCAACTTCCATCCTTTTTTTCTGATCAAGACTACATGTGAGTCCCACACACTTTCAAAAGCCTGAATGATCTCAATTTTTTCATTTTGATTAGCTCATCATGAATAACTTGGCGATCTGCTGGTGCTACTCAGTTAGGTCATGGTTTGGTCAGAAGGTGGTCTTCAGTGTTAATTTACTGCTTAACATTTGATATCCTTGAACCATTTTCTTTTACTGAATTAAAAATATCCATGTAATTTTTAAACAAATTCCTTAAATTTTGTTTTTAACATTCATTAAGTGAGTCATCTAAAAAAATCTGAGATTTTTGGGTCTCCAGAATGTTTCTCCTCTTCTCCAACTTGGTTACAATCAGCTAGATTACACGATTGTGATGTTCTATTTTAGAAGAACGAGTTTTACGAGACATGAGAAGCTTCATAGCAAAAGAAACTCTTGACTTTATTGTTTTTTCCTACCTATATATATACATCGCGCTTCTCGCGGACATGCAAATATATCATCCTTTCATAAGAAACAAAATGTAAAAATATATAAAACAGAACAATACTATGCAAATATCTCGAGGTATGCGACAGACTCCCCCTCCATGACCTCTCATCACTCCTGTGATGGGACTCCTGGTGGTCTATGATGAAATTGTCCTCCGGCCACTTGGTGATGGTTATATCCTGCGTGGATGTCTCCTCAATGAATTCAGTATGTATTTCACAAGCAGAGTTAAATTCTCGCATTTCATTATGGGTCTAAATTAGCTGAGAAACATTCTCGTAAAAAACATTTGGATTAGGACCATCATTCTCTACAAGTCGAGATATCTCAAAATCTTTCAACTTGGCAATGCAGTTGTTGGTTGGGATTTCATAATTCTCTCCTCCAATGTCGTAGTTCAAAACCCTTTGAGCAGTCGGTCGTATCGGAATATTTCTGGGACTTATTTCATTGTGAACCAACCCGATGTTTTGCTCAGCATGACTCATCAAAATACAAATCTGACAAAGAATGCTCAATAATTGTTCTGGCAAAAGTTTTCCATTTTCCAATACTTTCTTTAGAGATTTCCCTCCATATTCAGGATGAAAGACGACAAAATGAGATAAATTCATATAATTCAAATCTAAATTATTATTATTTTCACTATCTTCAATAATATTTGAAAAACATTTAGATCCCAAATCACGAACAATCCAAAAAT